>OX637335.1:9030425-9693883 GCA_951799405.1 Agapetus fuscipes | reverse complement strand
AAAGCTCTGCAAAATTTGTAATGCAACAATAGTCAATATCACAGTTTATGGCTGTATTTCCGGTTCTTTGTGACAGGAAATAACTATAAGAAATACAGATTTTAAAATTGAGAATTTTGATTCACTCAAAATGCTCTCCAACTGACAATCCTTGTTCTTCCCCTGTAGTCTTCATTAATGAGAAAATGAAAAAGTCCTCTGTTTGCAAATCAGTCTGAGTTGACAAATTATTACTGAAGTGGGATCCCAACATCTCAAGGAGCCCTAGAACAATATATAAAAGGATAATTTATTTACAAGGTACACATAATTAACCTTTACCACCCTAAGTATCTAAAAATTACACATGGTCCGAAGTGGGGTACCGGAGGACCCCAGCTACTTTTCATACAAAATAATCATAAGGCAGAGAGCCCGCCAGACGTGCGTTTCGCTCCGCATACGCCGTGGGAATGACGCAAATAGGACAAACTCAACCAGTGTTTCCTAAACGGTGGAAGAGAATTTAAAATAAACATTTTTATAATAATTTTTATTTCATTTTCAATTGTATAATAGTGAAATATGCAACATACGAAATTAAAAAAAACATAAATAAAGTTAAAATCCAAAAAAACATAAATACAATTTTTCAAGTTATGTACAATAGTGTTGAGAAATATCAAGCGAAGGCATCTTTTTTTATCTGGGCGTAGTTTATATCTGCAACGAATTAACGAATGGTTTGTTATTTATTTAAATACTCTAAATCTAAATCTAAGATGCAAATATACCTATATTAAAATTTACAATCCACATCTTATACACCCACAAAAGTAAACATACGTAAGATTTTCTTGCATACAAATACAATTTCAAATGTGTCTACAGTAGGAAATACCGCAAATGACCGGTCCGTAGTCCAGGTGGTAACACTTCGGACTCGTAACTGGAAGGTCGTGGGTTCGAATCCCGGCGGAGCACAGAAAATATACCATTTATATTTTCAAATTTGCTCTTCGCTAGGTTGAAAACTTCATAAACCTTTACCAAAGACCGGTCATCAAAAGGTCCATCCAGCCTTACAACAACTGGGTCTTGCTTGAGAATTGGCGCTTTCTACATCGACGACCAAGCTCGCAGAGGGCTCCTGAGGTGTGATACACACAAAAACAGCGCTCACCAAATAAATCAGCCTAATTTTTTTTTTTTTTTTTTAAATGAACATAAGCTCTGCAACTTTGCCGCCTTTCCTTGAAGCAGGGGTGGCATTGACATAATTGAAACATTTTTTTTACAGTATGCAGACTCAGATTCATCAGACTCAGATTCAATAATATCTCCGACTTCAGAATCACCCGAATTACACAATTCGAATTCTAAGTCACTGTCAATAACTTCGTCATCACTAAAGTCTTGCAATTTTTCTATTTCTTCATAGGTATTTTTTCTAGCCATTTTCTAGAGAGAGAAAAAAATCAAATGGTTGGCACATATCACAAAGGAAAAACAATATACCTATTCAGAAAAAAAAACAACGAACTTACCGTTCTCTTCACAAAAATATATTTATTTTATATGTGTAAAATATTATAGAACGTTTTGGGAGCCACAGGAATGACAGGACTGTTCCACTCGCTTACCCAGAAAGACGGAGTAAAGTCGTCAGCGGATAATATAGTTGACTCTCTTCCGCACAGCTGTGACGCGGTAAGCTCGCGTAAAAAAGTGAAACAAGTAGCTTATCTCTGGACCCACCACACACACAATGGCGCGCCAGCCCTTCCCGTCCCTCACATGCTCCAGCGCTCCCCCCGCGAGGGCATAATGTGACGTGTTTCTGACCACGTGATTAGTAGAGTACGCGAATATTTATCAAAAACAATTATTTGAAGACTACATGCTTTGAATACTTAAAAACAAAAAATACAGAAATGTTTCTAAGTAGCTTTACGAAGATTACAAAAAGTTTCAATTGAATTGCTCGATTAATTATTGAGTAATCAAATAAAACGTTTTTTTGGGGTATCTCATATACCCCGCTTAGGCCAGGGAAGGTTAAAGAGCGCCGTTTTTGTGTGTGTTATCTTATCCATGATTTGAGAGTGCCCTCAAGGGCACTCTCAAATCATGGATAAGATTTTTCATAAAGATGCATCTGTAGTGCTCCTTTGAAGATACCAACAGTTTTTGCCTTCCTCACATTAGGTGGTAGTCTGTTCCACTCCATTGCACAAGCAAACCGGAAAGCACGGTCCCCAAAATTAGTGTATGTCTGACGGTACAACTGGAGTAAGTCAACTACTCCATACCCCGCAGATCTTATCGTCTGGCGCCTCAAATCTATTTCGATGGGTGAGAACATGTCAGACAAATATGAAGGAGCCGCACCATTTACAGCTTTGTAAACCATGAGACAAACACGGTAGACCACCCTCTCCGGAAAGCGAAGCCAATGCAGTTTTTTTTAACAATGGAGTAATGTGATTAAATTTGGACATCCCAAATATGAGTCTTGTTGCCGAGTTTAGCACAGATTGAAGCCGGTTGAACTGTTTTTCGGGCTGACCTATGTACAGCGTTGAGCAATAGTCAACTCGAGACATTACAAAAGTGTTAACCAGGGTCCTGACCGCCCCTGTTAAAAAAACGAGCATGATACCGCATTGTTGTATGATACGGAGTTCTCGTCTGAGAAGCAAGTACCTCAGTAACAAAACTTTGGAGAAGAGAGCTCACATGAGTTGTTTATTTTCCAGGCTACAGTCTACACTATAACGGATGTGAAGGATCTGCATGAGTGGATGACACAGCATTTTGAAGAACATGAATTATTTGAGCGAGTTTCAGAAGATGACCTGGTTTGTTGTTTAAAATATATGTCTACTTTAATATCTGTTGTTAATGAAGCTTCCTTAACTTATAGATTGGTATGTGGTTGACCACCCATCCTGTAAAAAAATGTTCACTTTGTCAATGCCATCCCTGTTTCAGGGAAGATCTGCAAGAGTTGCAGGGCTTATGTTCATTTGAGATTTGGGTTTTTATGTTGTTATGTTTCAGGGAAGATCTGCAAGAGTTGCAGGGCTTATGTTCATTTGAGATTTGGGTTTTTATGTTGTTATGTTTCAGGGAAGATCTGCAAGAGTTGCAGGGCTTATGTTCATTTGAGATTTGGGTTTTTATGTTGTTATGTGCACTATTGAGTGGTACATATTATACTCACATTTAAATATTCTCAGCAAGCTCCAGTTTCTCAGCGCGAGGAATTCTTTTCTATGATGTTGCTTATCTTATTTTGGGAAGGTTCTATAATCTGTAATCTAAGTTGCAAATATATATCAACATTTAAAGCTCATATCAAATGTATGCCCACAAACAAACACGTGTAGTTCGCGCTTGCAAATGCTGAATGTGTACATACAAATAAAATCCAAACCTCAAATGAACATAAACCCCACAACTATTGCCGACCTTCCCTGACACAGGGGTGACATTGGCAAAGTGAACCATTTTTTACAAGGTTATCTTGGTTAAGGTTGACTGATTGAAATATAATTTAAGAGAAACAAAATAGGGATTTATTCAATTAATATTTGAAAGGGAAATGGGAAAGAAGAAAATGGCCAGACTTGCATTTTAACACCAAATGACACTTCCACAAATCACTGTTCTGCTGGCTGGAGTCTTGAGTTGGCGAGGCAAGCTCAACCAAAGCTCTGGAAGCAATATCTAATGGTCAGGGCTCCACCCCAGAAAGCTAAAGTTCACGGGGATCGGTAAATCGTTTGTACCACACTTTTAGTCACACTTTTCCTTCACTTGGTGACTATTAGAGAACTAACTTTAGCCCTGGTTTTTACTCCTGACTGTCAGATATCTGCATGCCACATTCACTCTAGACGAAGACCTTTTAAAGACTGTCGCCGGCTCGCCCGCTGAGACAAAATGAACCCTGGTCACGCAGTTAACTAACCATGCAGTAACTTCACTGCCATGTTTTCGTTCTATGTTATTTATAGAATACCAATGTTGTAAATTCACATGCGGTATGTGTAAGTGTTAACTTAGGCGTGTCTGTTTGTGGGCATACATTTAATATGAATCCTAAATGTAATGCGTCATAGCTACTTAAATTAAAGATTACACGTTAAATAACTTGTCCTTCATTTTGTTTTTCATTCATCAAGCAAGACCTTGAGAAATATATTTTTTTTAAATGTTCGTTTTTTAACAAAAATTTAACAGGATGTCATTTTATTTTACAGAAATCAGATCCAATTGTGGAAAAATTATTTGAAAGTACCGAGGAGGGTCAAAAAGTCACCAGAAATAATGGAGAAAAATTCCTTGCTGTGTTTAGAAGAATTGCGAATACTAACATCGGGAAATAATTGTATATATACTTACTTACTTTTTTTTTAATGTATAAAATTGTAATTATGACCAAAATAAATGGATAATAATGAAATATGTTAAAAGACTTCAATTTATTTGCTGCAGTTAAGATATAAACGCAACTAAGCTACACATACAGTGTAACTTCTTGCCTGCGTTATCCCCGAAGGGGTCGCATGTGGCGCTTCGGGACCTATTTATTTTTACAGGTAAGGGGGCCGGCCTCACACCGACCACTTTCAGTTGAAGTGGGGGTTTCCCAGCTCCCGGGGGGGGCTGGTTCTCATTTCTTGTGAAGGCTGAGTAAACCTTTGAGATCGAACCCTTGCTCTCGGCATGGAATGCAAGCATTCTACCAATTGAGCTATCGACCTTTTTACGAGCTTGATCGTCGTCGCTACAAAGCGCCAATTCTCAAGCAAGACCCAGTTGCTGTAAGGCTGGATGGACCTTTGGTGACCGGTCATTGGTAAAGGTTTTATGAATTTTTCAACCCAGCGAAGAGCAAATTTGAAAATATAAATGGTATATTTTTTGTGCTCCGCCGGCTTCCCATTCAGAGTCCGCAGTGTTACCACTGAGCTACGGACCGGTCTTCCAGATAGATATCCAGAGCAAAATTTTAAAATTTTGTTTCCTTACAAATATAAAATTGAGGATTTCAAATAGAATCATTCTACACATGTGATCCTTTTACTTCATTACAAGATTTTCTCAACAGACCGCAGGCAATGACATGGGAGGCCTGAGTTTTGTTCGAAAAATTGTTTTTGGCTTTTTAAAAATGATTTACTTATTAAAACAAAATAATTATTACAGTACAATTATTACAATACAGGAGGAAGATGTTAAATGGCAAAAGTATAGTGGAATGACGCCTTTTTCATATTGTCTCAGGCTTATACACCTTCACATGGCCTAGATCTATGAGTTACAATTGGGACGTGAAATTTGGCCATGTGATGGTATGCATTAACGATCTAAGTCTATAACCCTAACTCCTCCCATCGAAGATGAATCTTTCCCTAAGGAGAAAGATGGCAATGGGTTAACCACCACAGGGGTAGTTGATAATGGTTGATAAACCACTTGTGAATCTTTTTGATTACGTCCACGTGAAATAATTTGCTTTTTTTTCGTTTTAGACAGTTTTTTGACAATCTTACAACATATAAAGTATATAATAATAAGCATGATTAATGTATATATAATATAAATTTATGAAATAAAGAATTATTATTCAACTTGTTAATATTTTCCTTAAACTCTAGTTTTTCCTTATTTATAAAGTTAGGTATTAGTAGTTTTTCATTAAACATTTCGGTATCATTGTTGATTACAATTGGAATAAACATATTGGATATCAATTTAAGGTCATCTTTTTCAACAGTCACAACATTTGAGTACATAATTTCATTGATCTGAACATTACAATGTATAAAAATAATGTATATAAAAAAAAAAGGAATAAAGTGAATTAAAACAATGTTTTACCATTTATAATTTTAAATATTTATAAAAATGGACTTTCACTGTGTTAACAGATCAACACTAAAAAATATTATAAAAATAATAATTATAATAGCAAAATTAAGGTTATAAACGAAACAAATAAAACGCAAGATTTGATTATTGAACAACCCTTAAAAGTAGAGAAATTAGATCAGTTTTGTGAACAATAATGATGAAGTAAATACAAAAGATGTAAAGGAGTTAATTAAAATAGATCATCTTAATGTAGAAGAGAGAAATAAAATAATCAGTTTATGTAAGAAATTCCAAACTATATTCTTAAGGGAAAGACAAAAATTTATGTTTACTAATAAAATAAAACATCCAATAAAACTTAAAGACGATATTCCAATCTATAAAAAGAATTATAGATACCCAGAAGTACATAAAGAAGAAGTCAGAAAGCAAATAGCATTAATGCTAGAACAAGATATTATACGACCAAGTATATCACTATTTTTGAGTCCTATATGGATTGTTCCAAAGAAGAAAGATGCTTCAGGAAAGACTAAATGGAAATTAGTAATTGATTATCGGAAATTAAATGAAAAAACTATAGATGATAAATACCCACTTCCGAATATAACGAAATATTAGATAAATTAGGAAAATCAATATACTTTACACCTTAGATTTAGCCTTTGGATTCCACCAGATTGAAATCAAACCATCTGATAGAGAAAAAACAGCTTTTACCGTAAATCGTGGACACTTTGAATTCAATCGGTTACCATTTGGATTGAAGAAAAGTCCTTCAGCATTTGAAAAGTTAATGGATGAAATTTTGAAAGATGTCTAGTGTACATGGACGACATCATAGTATTTTCGGCATCTTTACAAGAACACATAGAAACATTAACTAAAGTATTTTCAAGATTTACGAGACGCTAATCTAAAAATACAATTAGATAAATAAGAATTCTTGAAGAAAGAAGTAGCATTTTTAGGACATATAGTAACAGCAGAAGGTGTAAAACCTAACCCTGATAAAATCAGCGCAGTAAAGAATTACCCAATTCCGAGAACACAAAAACAAATCAAATCATTTCTAGGATTGATTGGTTATTATAGAAAATTTATAAGAGACTTTGCGAAACTTACAAAACCAATGACTAAGTAATTGTCTGAAGAAAGATTCTAAAATAACACTTGATGAAAAATATGTGCAATGTTTTGAAGATTGCAAAAATGTAGTATGTAACGACCCAATACTTCAATACCCTGATTTTACAAAACCATTCAATTTAACAACAGATGCAAGTAATGAAGAATTAGGGGCAGGATTGTCACAAGGAACGATAGGACAAGACAAAAAGTATGTTATGCTATAGGACACTTAATAAATCAGAGCAAAACTATTCAACTATAGAAAAGGAACTTTTTGCTATTGTGTGGGTGACTAAATATTTTAGATCTTATTTATACGGCAAAAAGTTTAAAATCCTGACTGATCATAAACCTTTAACTTGGTTAATGTCACTTAAAGAGCCTAATTCTAAGCTACTTAGATGGAGATTAAAACTACAGGAATTTGACTACGAAATAATTTATAAAAAAGGTAAAATGAATACAAATGCAGACGCGTTGAGTAGAATATAAATAAACGCAGGTGAAAGTAAAACCGTGTTGAGTAGGTCACAATCAAGAGACTCTTGTTCATGCAGACAATGAAAGTACAAGTACAGTACATTTAGGAATAGAAAATATATCTAACGGTAAAGGTTATACAGAAGGGTCAATCAATGGATTTAACGAACAAATTATTTTCATTATTGATGAGACATTGAGAGAAAATAAAGAGGATTTAAAAATATTATTCAAAACTAAAAGACGGCGAACATTTACTCAAAATCAATTTCCAGAAAATGATATAATAAAATATTTCAAAGAATACTTTAACCCAAGCAAACTAATCTGTATAATTTGTAAATGCGATCAAACTTTCAAAATGATCGCAGCAATACCTACATAAAAAATATTGTAATGCTTACAAAGTAATTAAAAGTAACATTTTATTACAAGATATCGAAAATACAGACGAACAAGATGAAATGATCAGGAACCATCATAATAATTATAATCATAGAGGTATATCAGAAACAAGGAGACATTTGTCGAGACAAAAATACCTATTTTGATAATTTTAAATCTAAGATAGTTAAAGCAATAAACAATTGTGAAATTTGTCAGATTAACAAATATGAGAGAAACCCGATCAAGCAAAAACATGATCTTACAGAATCACCTAAAGCACCACTCGACATATTACACATAGACATATACCACATAGATAATGCATATATTCTTACTATTTTCGACAAGTTTAGTAGATATACATATGCTAAGATAGTAGACTCCAGTACAAGTACGAATAATAGAAGCAGTGTTTAACTTCTTTGCAGAATGTGGAGTCCCAAAGAAAATAATCACAGACAGTGCTAAAGAATTTATTTCCAATATTTTTAGGGAAGCTTTAAACTCATATGGTACAGAGCACCACATTACAGCTCAGAGAAACTCATCAGGTAATTCCCCACTAGAGAGATCCCAGTCTACGCTGACAGAAATATACAGAATCATAGGCAATGATCCACAAACAACTAAAAGTATGAAATTAGCGGAATCCGTAATGACGGACAATAACTCGATACATTCATCAACTAATTTGACTCCGTTCGAAATAATAAATGGACATTTGGAAAAGAAAGGAATATTAGATATAGATTTTATTAATTTGGAAGATTATTTAGTGAATAAGAAAACAAACTTTAAAATAATTAAAGATGATGTAGGTACTATACGCAAGGAATCAAAATATTAAAGAAATATTAACAAATTAAATGAGAAACTACCGGACCCTAAAGATTATTCCGAGAATGATGTTCTTTTTCAAAGAGATAATTGTAGGAAGAAGGATGCCCCTCTATATGAAAAACGAATTGTGACTGGAAATTTTAAACGAGTAATTAAAAGCGATAATGCTTAAACTCGTAAAACAAAAATTAAACCTAAAAGAAAATTTCAGGTTGTGCCTGTTGGTGATGCCCAAGAAATCGAAATTCACGACTATGAAAGGAATCAAGGAATATTGGTCATGGAACTTGGAGGAAGTAAGATGATCAACAGTTATGATAACCTAATACATAAAATTAACATTACTTACTCTCTATGAGGAGAATATTAATACCTTGAGAAATAACATAAACTTGTTTAATAATGATTCTAGAGTAAAAGATAATGACAACTTAGAAATAGCAACAAAAATATTGGTATCCAAATTTAATGACCTAGAAAACAAATTTAACATGATCAAACCCAATAAAGAAATAGGAGAGGATTAATTAATACACTTGGCAGCGTTATAAAAGTCAGTAGCGGAAATATGAATGATGCAGATGCACAACAAATAAATCAACAGATTGAACTGTTAAAAGATAATCAAAGAAACTTAGTTAAATCTTCAAATGAAAAAGTTAAAATAAATGAGAAAATGAATGAAATGTTTAATGAAGTTACAGAACATGTAAATTCCTATCAAAAATACCTAAACAAGTTTTTAAAGTCCAATTCTAATAAAATAAGCAAATTAAGAACTGTATTGGCATTTCTACAAATAATTAACCAGTTGAGTTATAATATTGAATCATTGAAAATGCATTTAGATGAAATACACACATCCATAACTTTAACTCAACTCGGAGTGATTTCCAAATATATTATTCACCCTACAGAGATGGATCAACTTAGAGATCATCTTGAAAATCAAAACATAACATTGTACTTGATGGAAAATATTTACGAACTTCTGAAATTACAAGCATATTATAATGATACTAACATCATCATATTTAATATTAAAATTCCCAATGTCAACCCTTATCCCAGTAAACTATATCACATAAGATCTATTCCCATAAATAAGACCAAGACTATAACCACACCCTATCCTTACATCCCTATGAACCAGTTCTCACATCAATTCCTAAACAAACCATGTGAACACCTACAAGGAATAAATTATTGTGAAACAAAAAAAATGATTAACAATACTAATGAAAAATGTTTAACAAAATTAATTAGCAATGAAAAAGCAAAATGTGATCTAGTTGAGTTTGAAGAGGGAGAAATAATTGAAATGTTTGAACCCAACCATTTATTGATATCAACTAATGTGGAAATGAAATCAGATGATGATGATGATGGATGATTTCTTTCCTGTGGCGCCATTTAATGGACAAGGGCGCCATGGCTTCTGGAGAAAAGCAGTGTCTTCAGTCCGTTAATGAAGGTGGCGGTAGGCTGGTTCGCGCGAACACCGACGGGCAAATTGTTCCAGGCAACCGGCCCGGCCACCGCAAAGCTCCTGTCTGCAAAATTTGATGTGTTGGCTCTTTTGGGCACTATTACCTTGTTGACAGCAGTGAGGGCAGAGCGTAGTGGTCGTTTTGAAGGCTTATCGACAGAACATTGCTCAGCGAGACATGGGGGTGCCGTGCCGTTCAGGGCCCTATGTACAGTGAGACACAACCCCTCTCTCGGACCCTCAGCCAGAGCAGTTCTCTCAGCAATGGCGAAATATGACAGCTCTCTCCCTGTCGAAATTTTTTGATTAGATTGTGGAATAAGAAACTAAAATCTTACCGGATTATTAATGATAGCTTTTAATAATTGTAATGTTCAGATCTCGTTCCGTTCTCGTTCTCCTTGTTCTTTTTTTTGTGACGTGGAGAACAAAAGTTCACCTTGGTATTGGTTCAGGTCTCCGCTCTTCGATAAACCGTCGAAAAATGGTTTTCTGATCCACTCCAGGTCGTCTTACCTCGTCTTTGACTTGTTCAAAATTATATCGGTATCGATAATATGCCCTCGATGATATTTTTTTTATTTAAGGCTGGATGGACCTTTGGTGACCGGTCATTGGTAAAGGTTTATGAATTTTTCAACCCAGCGAAGAGCAAATTTGAAAATATAAATGGTATATTTTTGTGCTCCGCCAGGATTTAAGCCGACAACCTTCCCATTCAGAGTCCGCAGTGTTACCATTGAGCTACGGACCGGTGAAATCTCAGGATAGTTTATCCTATAATCTCAGGATAGTTTATCTTATAATCTCAGGATAGTTTATCCTATAATATCAGGATAGTTTATCCTATAATTTCAGTATAGTTTATCCTATAATCTCAGGATACTTTATCCTATAATCTCAAGATAGTTTATCTTATAATCTCAGGATAGTTTATCCTACCGACTGTGCCAGTTTTGTTCGAAAACGGTTTTTGGCTTTTTAAAAATGATTTACTTATTACAACAAAATAATTATTACAGTACAATAATTACAATACAGGAGGAAGATGTTAAGTGGCAAAAGTATAGTGGAATGACGCCTTTTTCATATTGTCTCAGGCTTATATACCTTCACATGGCCTAGATCCATGAGTTACAATTTGGACGTGAAATCTGGGCATGTGATGGTATGCATTAACGATCTTAGGTCTAGTTATCAATTCTAGGAGTGATATCCATTTCTCAATCATTTTTATTAGCTGACAACCTTGCAAAAGGTAAAAAGGTATTCTGTGAATAACAATTAATTAGAAATACAGGTGTTGCTGTAATTTGTATGTTAATTAGTTGAAATGTTTGGTTAACAAAAAAGGGTCCACCAAAATGGAGACATAACTCCTGCACACAGCCGTCTGCCAGTCTTAACCTTTTCGCTTTTGGATCAGTGCGGAATACTATTTCAAGCACATTTTTCAAAACATGTATTGATTTCCTGCCTCGCTTGATTGACGGCACTTCAAACTATGTTAACAGTCACAAGTATTATTTATTCAAGAACAATAATCACAAAGGCTTAGCACATATTTCCACTTGCAGACTTTTGAATTCTTGAGCACAGATGTCAGGGATAAGTTCAACGTTTGATGATGTCTATGATTTATGAATGACAGCCGCACTGTGCAAGTTTACACTTGACCCCTATGCGTGTCACCTGCAGTTGAAGGGTTAAGTAATTTAACAAATGACGACTATTGTGGTACCTTTATAAACTTTGAAGAAACAACTAAATAATGTGGCAAATGTTCTTATGAAATGAAAAACATTGACGTAAGAATATTAATCTTTGTATATTTAAAAAAATAACATCATTTGTCAATAAATTATGAAAATAAATATTAAATAAGAACATGAACATACACTTTTATGCAGTACCTACTTTACTTTAAACACTTACAATTAGTATAGTATATGTACTGCCGAAGCAAGTAAAAAAACACTTGTGAAGAGGATCATAATTTACCAAGTTCAACAATTTCATTTCAAAATTGCAGAATGTTTGAGTTAGCATCCGCGCATTATCGGGAAGAAGTCCAACCACAGATCCCCGACTGCCCTGAGGACCAGGGACGAGGGCTCCAACTTCACAGGCTTCGGGAGAGTCTTTGGTGCGACCCTCATCTCAAACTGGTGCAGGATGCCTGCAAGGCCGATCTTGGTCTGCAGAAGCGCTAGCCGGGATCCTGAAAAATAACAGGAAAGTTTTGCGTTACAAACATTGATATAACTCTTACATCCAGGTAGTAACTAGGACACAAATATTTGAAATATGAAGAAAGTTCTCAGTGAAAAGCAATTTTTTCATTCTAGACCGGTGGTTTTTATACTATTTTCGACTAGAGACTACATTGACTTACGATATCTGTAGACTAGAAATTATTTAACGAAAATATACATTATATATCTGTTTCAACTTACTTACGAAAATGGTCATTAGTAAGAAAGAGAACAAAGAACTTGCATTGCAACAGTTGCATTTCCATGTGTAAAAAAACTCGGGCGAATGTGAAAATGTTCCTAGAAAGTTGGTACTATTTCGAATTAAAATGACTGCCAGTTGTCAGATAACACGCTTTATAAAAAATTGTGATTGCTAAAATTTATGAATTTTAAAAGAAAAAGGCGTTATTTTAAGACATGCCATTTGAACAAAATGGCCTTATTTCGTATGACTACACCACTGCAATGTCTGACAGGACTGAGACAAATGTGGGCTGTAGTATGTATCAATGCAGTAAGTTAGTTTCTGCTCCTCTATGTGATTACTTAATGACTTGAATGGTTTTATGATCATGGCCGGTGAATTTGAAAGAAGAATAATGAAATGCAGGTGTGTACTGGGTGCGACCGCTTGCATCGCCAGGAACCAAAATCTCTCAAAAAATGTTAGATTGGCGGTGCACGGTGGTATACTAGTGCCAACCTTGATGTATGGAAGTGAAGCCTGGACGGTGAGTGAAAGGGAAATTAGTAAAGTCCATACAGTAGAAATGGACTATCTAAGAAGTATGATTGGGAAAAAACGAAGTGACAGGGTGAGGAATGATTTTGTAAGAGAAGAATGTGGTGTAAGGGAAAGTGTGAAAGTGAAGATTAAAAGAAGTATGTTAAGATGGTTCGGGCATTTGGAGAGAATGAGTGATGAAAGATTGACGAAGAAAGTATATGTTGCTAGAATAGATGGATGTCGTGGTAGAGGAAGACCGAGAAAAGTATGGAAGGATCAAATCTCTGAAATAGCGAATGACTGGGATATCCAGAGTCATAATAAAAGGAGGACTTGTATGAAAAAGGTTATGACTCTGGATGAAATGAAAGAAGTATGCAAGGACACGAAGAAGTGGCGGCTAATCTGCAATGTTGATTTCTAATGTTGGTGTATTCATTTACTACATTTTTTGCATAGGAAATTTTTGACTTTTTTTGTATAGATTTCTTTGTAAGGTTTTGTTCTTTTTTATATTTAAATGTAATTTATTATTCATTCATATTCCTTGACTTATAGGTTGGTATGAGGCTGACCACCCATACTGTAAAAAATGGTTCACTTTGCCAATGTCACCCCTGTTTCAGGGAAGGTCGGCAAAAGTTGTGGGGCTTATGTTCATTTGAGGTTTGGATTTTATTTGTAAGTACACATTCAGCATTTGTAAGCGCGAACTACACTTGTTGGTTTGTGGGCATACATCTGAGAGCTTTAAATGAATATATCCTTGCAACTTAGATTATAGATTATAGATTATAGATTATAGAGGTCAAGAATATAAATCCATTTTGTACACTGGATAATCATCCCGCAGACTATTTCACTAGTGGGCCGCGAGGTTTCCTTCTCTGTTCAACTATATCTTGGATTTGGTGTGAGTATTTAAAATGAAAAACCACAGAAGACTGTAAGGAAACAAGGAGTCCTAACCTATACAAACCCGAGGTCCGTCACCGAACGGAAGGAAAGCAAACTTGTGCCTTGCCATTTTCTGGTCATCCGTAAATCTCTCTGGATCAAAGGTCTCTGGGCTTGGGAACAGCTTGGGGTCCATGTGGAGACCCCAGGCAGGTATGGTGACCGGAGTCCCCACCTCTATCTCTACAGGAGTGCCCCCGGGGCGGGAGGCGGGCAGGGTGTACGGCTTGGTGCACTGGCGAAAGAGGGCCGAGCCAGGGGGGTACAAGCGGAGAGCCTCTGGAAGATAGGAACAAAGTTGCTACATTTCTACATTGTTCAAAGAGAAAAAAATCATTAATCAAATTGGTTGTCGTAGGTTAAAGAGGTTTCTATGCAGAATCGGGAAGAATAGTTAAGTGCATATCATTTAGGTGCAAAATAATGTAATGAGGTTGTTTGGACATGTAGAACGAATGGATTGAGAAAGAGTTACAAGTGTAAATGTGAAAAAGAAAAGAGAAAATGGGAGAACGAAAAAAGAATGGCTGGATTAAATTGGTGAAATTGTGAATCAATGGGATATACAAAGTGAATATAAAAAGGAAATATATGAAAGAGGTGATGGATATGAATGAATTAAAAGAGGTATACAAATATAGAAAAAAATGGAGGCAAATCTGTAGAGGTTCTGGGTAACCCTAGCGGAAGGACGACCGAGTTACATTATATCTACAATATTCATGCGACATGAGATTCCAAACTGAAGGTTAAGTACTTATTTACAACAATTTATTTGTGGGTGATACAGGTATATTTTGGAAAATGTCACATTTTGTAAAGAAGAAAGACTTCTTGAGAGCACAGACAATTCTCAAAATAACTCAAAATAAAACCTAAACGGTCACTCTAAGCTGAATCAGACAAATAATGTAGCCTTTTTGAACAAAGTTCACAATTTTGATTTCGACAGCTATAGAATATTGCAATGATAATTTTACTAACCTGACGTCACCATGTCTAAATAAGGCAGACGCTGGATTTCCTCATAAGGTATTTGTCCATCATGCCTGTGGATGGCTTCATCTATCTCATCCCTCAGCTTGTGTTGGACGTCCACATTGTCAGCAAGCTACGAAACAAATAGTTATTGTAGGGCCTGTTGCACCAACCTCCAATCAATATTTGATTGACACATCACCAGTCCGTAGTTCAGTGGTAACACTTCGGATTCTGAATGGAAGGTTGTGGGTTCGAATCCCGGCGGAGCACAAAAAATATAACATTAATATTTTCAAATTTGCTCTTGGCTGGGTTGAAAAATTCATAAACCTTTACCAATGACCTGTCACCAAAGGTCCATCCAGCCTTACAGCAACTGGGTCTTGCTTGAGAATTGACGCTTTGTAGCGACGACGACCAAGCTCATAAAAAGGTCGATAGCTCAATTGGTAGAATGCTTGCATTCCATGCCGAGAGCAAGGGTTCGATCTCAAGGATTACTCAGCCTTCACAAGAAATGAGAACCAGCCAGCTGGGAAACCCCCACTTCAACTGAAAGTGGTTGGTGTGAGGCCGGCCCCCTTACCCGTAAAAATAAATAGGTTCCGAATCGCCACATGCGATCCCTTCGGGGATAACGCATGCAAGAAGTTACACGGTATGTGTAGCTTAGTTGCATTTTTTAAAATCAAATTTGATTGCTTTATTCTGGTAAGGACCTCGGTTAAATATTTCTCAGAAGTGGATAATAATATGATAGAATTTGAACAGGAAATATGATGTACATCATCTGACTTAAGTACGTACATACAACCAATTTTTTTATTTGAAAGGGAGAAATCACACTTAATTTTTATTTTTGTCTGATTGGAGTTTGGTGCGAGAGGCCCTTAGAATTAAACACATAATGTGCGATAATACAGACTTATGGGGTTGTAGTCTAATGGTTAATGCATCAGACTTGCAAGCGCTTACCTCATACAGAGCAAACGCCAGTAAGCTGCTGGAGGTCTGCGTGCCCTCTAGCAGGAAGCCGAAGATTAAACCAGCCAGCTCATAGTTGGTGACAGCTGGAAACATTAAGATAGTTGCTGTCAGCTGGAAACATTAAGATAGTTGGTGACAGCTGGAAACATTAAGATAGTTGGTGACAGCTGGAAACATTAAGATAGTTGGTGACAGCTGGAAACATTAAGATAGTTGGTGACAGCTGGAAACATTAAGATAGTTGGTGACAGCTGGAAACATATGAATGGTTGGTGACAGCTAGGAACATTAAGATAGTTGGTGACAGCTGGAAACATTAGAATGGTTGGTGACAGCTAGGAACATTAAGATAGTTGGTGACAGCTGGAAACATTAAGATAGCTGGTGACAGCTGGAAACATTAAGATAGCTGCGGTGACAGCTCTAAAAATTAAGATTAGGAATGGGCCGAATGTGGTTTGGACCGAATACGAACTTCGGCCGAACATTCGGTTAAAGTAAAAAAAATCGACTGAACCTCGGTTCAATTTTGACGCGCTTTCTCAAGTGTGACACGTTGTGACTTGTTTACGCATTTACTTGAGTTACTTAATTGTTGTTAAGTTATTAAAAACATGAGGTATTTTAATCATTTTTTGGGCCTCTTTGAAGAGGCCGAATCCAAAACGCCCCAAGATAGGAAAAGGCAGACCTGAGAAAAAAACATGTACCTACTCCATGCAAACTACCAGCCTGAAAATGTTTCTGCGTGATACTGGATGTATACAAATATGCATTATCGTGATGTTCCGTGATATTACAGGCTGTTGCGTGTAGTTACAAGCTGTTGTGAGCTGTTACGTGCTGTCGCGTGCTGTCGCGTGCTGTCGCGTGCTGTCGCGTGCTGTCGCGTGCTGTCGCGTGCTGTCGCGTGCTGTCGCGTGCTGTCGCGTGCTGTCGCGTGCTGTCGCGTGCTGTCGCGTGCTGTCGCGTGCTGTCGCGTGCTGTCGCGTGCTGTCGCGTGCTGTCGCGTGCTGTCGCGTGCTGTCGCGTGCTGTCGCGTGCTGTCGCGTGCTGTCGCGTGCTGTCGCGTGCTGTCGCGTGCTGTCGCGTGCTGTCGCGTGCTGTCGCGTGCTGTCGCGTGCTGTCGCGTGCTGTCGCGTGCTGTCGCGTGCTGTCGCGTGCTGTCGCGTGCTGTCGCGTGCTGTCGCGTGCTGTCGCGTGCTGTCGCGTGATTCATTCGCAGTCGTGATGTCTAGTGATGTGTGAGTCCCAGGAAAGCAAAAACGTTAATCCTCACAGATCTCCTTGTAGACGGCATGTAATACAACACTATTTGCTGTCAAATGCAGGTGAGTGACATAGTGAAATTTTTTCACATTTTTTAAATTGGTGAAAAATTTTTAGTTGGTGACAGCTGGAAACATTCAAATAGTTGGTGACAGCTGGAAACATAAAGATATATTTTCGCTCCCCCAGTTCTTGTTTACCGTATACTCCAATCTTGTCAAATATGACTTTTCCATGCAGTTGTCTTAAGAATCAAATTCTACACAATATGAGCTAAGGAAAACCGTAAAACTCGATAATGCGAGAGTTCTTTTAAAAAAAAATCTTGTTTTCATAAGACACATTGGTCCAGTACACATGCAAACATTGCTCATGTAAAATTTTCTCAATGGCGTATACGGTAAACAAGAACTAAGGCAGCGATTTGTTGACAGATGGAAACATGAAAAAGTAGATGACAGCTGAAAACATTATAAGGGTACCAGTACCTACCCTTAGTAGCAAAACTTGAGTAATGTAATGTTTACGGCAATTATTCAAAAGTGATTTCCCCTAAAATCTGCCGTTTTTGTTTGCTTGAACTTGATTTTCTTCATCACTGTAACTCTTTTGCGAAGACCATAAAGTGTAAGAAACAAAAACGGCAGATTTTGGGAGAAATCACTCTTTAATATTTTCCGTAAACTTTACTTTTCTCAAGTTTTGCAACTCGTACTACTAAGGGTACTGGTGAGATATAGTACCTACATACCTTCTAAGTTGAACATGTATGACGTGTGTCATTGTGCACAAAGTTGGATATTTGACAAAACATTACTTGAGAACTTCCTGTAGATATTCTTTGGTGTCGTAACCAACGTCCTCGTTAGACACCCTTGTTGTACGGATGAACACTTCGCATCCTTGATCACCGATGAAGATCAGTTCATCCTTGATCCCCACGTGATAAAGGGATCTTCTGAGAGATTTGGTTATGATACCAAATAAATGTCGGGAATAATGCTAAGTTCTCCGATGGGGATTTGTATAGACATGAAACGATTATAATTAGCTAGGTAACCATATACATTGAGTTATATTCAATGTAGGTAATTGACTTATAGGTTGGTATGAGGCTGACCACCCATACTGTAAAAAAGGGTTCACTTTGCCTATGTCACCCCTGTGTCAGGGAAGGTCGGCAAAAGTTGTGGGGCTTATGTTCATATGAGGTTTGGATTTTATTTGTAAGTACACATTCAGCATTTGTAAGCGCGAACTACACGTGTTGGTTTGTGGGCATACATCTGAGAGCTTTAAATAAATACCTTTATCCTTGCAACTTAGATTAAAGATTATTATTAGGTAACACAGTGTGAAATAAATATCGTGTAAAATTATTAGGTAAGGAGATACCACGCAGGTGCAGCACAATCTTATCACTGGGCTTATCAACACGGCCAGGAATTAAAAGGAATCAAAATATCAAATGCACTTTAAGAGCTTAAAATATAAAAACCGCGGGAAACTGTTGCATAACGATTTCTATGTATTGAATTACATAGGAAAATACTGTTATGATTTTACTGGGTTCTCTTTTAATTAAACTGCAATTATTTATTTCAACAGAATTTTTTCGACCAATTCACAATTTACAACAATTGACAATCACTGCTTATAGATCTTTCACGGCAAAATGCTTGAAGTGACTAATCTGCATGCCCCATTACAGTACCTTTATATAGGTACAAAAGAGATCTTTCTTGCATATTCCAGATCGTTCGATCTCTCGCTCATACCAGATCACCGTTCTATGTATCTTACTACTACCATCATGGATCATACTGGACTGTTTTACACACACTATTTTACCTGTACAGGCGCACGTGAGTACTTCGAATTCATAGTTCGTAACAGTACTTACAATAGTTATTTATGACGCAGCAAACCGCGCCGGATTGTGTGAAAGCTGACATACATCCCCATATTTAACACGTGACTGCCGATCTGGCACCAGGCTGGAGCGTGTGAAAAGGCGCTTACGTAAGAGCTTATTTGTGGAGAGTCAAATCAAAGGAGGGATTTATGTCGAGGAGCAAGTAGGTACCTAAACATGTGTTAATTAAATATAGAGGACAAAGTCCGTTAAAATAAATAAGTGAGTAACTATTTCTCTATTTTAAACTGGACAAAAAAAAACAAAGAACAGTGCATTGTCAAGAAATATCCTCGGATGAGCAAGTGAAATATAAAGGAGATGAGATAAAATGAGAGCTCACTGTCGACTCCGTTTGTTTCCATTTGATGGCGTATTTTGTCACAGTCCTCCTTGCTCATGAACAGGTTCTCTGTGCACTTCACTGCGATCTCCTTGGTGATGTCCAGCAGGAGCTTCTCATTCACCTTGGAGACAATCCTGGAAGTCATCAAACAGCTGTGGCGGGTTGGATTTTCATTGTTTTAGATCTAAAATATTTCGCAATCAGATGATACCTAATTTTAGACTATAATAATAATAATAATAATCTAAGTTGCAAGGATATATTCATTTAAAGCTCTCAGATGTAAGCCCACAAACCAACAAGTGTAGTTCGCGCTTACAAATGCTGAATGTGTACTTACAAATAAAATCCAAACCTCAAATGAACATAAGCCCCACAACTTTTGCCGACCTTCCCTGAAACAGGGGTAACATTGGCAAAGTGAACCATTTTTTACAGTATGGGTGGTCAGCCTCATACCAACCTATAAGTCAAGGAAAAGTAAAGAGTTATAAACGTTTTTAGGCTTTCATGACCGGATTCAGATGTTTGATTTTGCCTTTCTGGGCTTTGACCGTGGTCCATAGTTTTGTTCTTCTTTCTTCTTTTTCTTCTTCTTGAGACTTCTTGAAGACTTCAGCTTACGTTTCGTCACCCCTGTGTGTGACTTCTTCGAATAAACTTAAATTAGAAAATACAATAACTAAGTTATATCAGGCTGATCCCCTATTTTGTTAAGAATTGTAGACTTTTTCCAATGTCACCCCTGTTTCGCGAAAAGGCGGCCAGATATGCAGACTGCAGAACTTGTGTTCATTTGAAGATTCGATTTCCTTTTGGAAGTATTTTTGTCAGTTGGTTTAAATGCCAATTTATTTTAGAAACTTATAAAATAGATTTAGATTATAAATTAGACTGAATAATACTGTCAGAATTGGTACAGTTATATAACCAAAAATAAGTAAAATTAATTCGTTGTCTACAAGACATGCATGGAAAGGGTCGATGTAGTCGACTTCTCTTGTCATCAAAGTGACTGTCCAAAGTCAGGAATACACTGAACACATAGGTCACTACAGCTACTAAATTACTCAAAACTGAGAAAGTCAAGTCATGTCATGGGAGAAAAGGCTAAGAGAATTTATATTATTTAGATTTTGGGCAGTAACTTTGTGAAAGCACATTTTAATTAATTAAAATACTTTTTTCACCTCACCGCACATAAATTAGCTAGTTTTCACAGTATGCTAAATAGACTCGTAAAAATCCCACTTAATAATAATGATTACTCTCAAGAATTGTCAACCATTAAACAAATAGCTTGTAATAATGGATATGAACACAAATTGATAGATAAACTGCTAAATAATAAAAAATATCAAATTCTTGTTAAAAAGTATCTTTACTCTGCACTTGATAATAATACCACAGATAAAACGTATTGGAAAAAAATTCTCTACACAGGTCCATTATCTATCAAAATTTCTAAATTACTGCCCAGTTACATTAAACCCGCGTTCTACACAAACAATAATTTAAAAAACATCCTCTTTAACTCAAAAGATAAAATTGACTGGATGATGAAAAGTGGCATATATGAGATTTCCTGTGGTGATTGCGAACTCAAATATATTGGACAAACCGCAAGAAATCTAAAAATTAGAATACAAGAACACCGCCGTTGCCCAACGAGCAACAGTCACTCTGAGTTCGCCAACCACATCATTGAATCAAACCATTCCTTTCACACTCACACATTAAAACTCCTTCATCCCATCCCCTACAAAGGTAAAATTATGAACAATTTTGAAAATCTAGAAATCCAAAAAAATATTAATTCTGAAAATAACCTCTTAAATAATATCCTCTTTCCTAACACTTCGCCATTACTTTCTTTGTTTCCAATTAAACCCCGACCCCCACTTACCCCCACCAGTACTACAAATTAAATCCTTGCTTAATTTGGTAATTTTGTATTTTGTGTTAGTTGATATTTACACCTGAAGATGGGAGGTACTGCTTCTCCCGAAACTGGTTGTGTTTTTTAAAAAAAAAATAAAAAAAAAAATAAAAAATAAAACTCAAGTGAATTGTAACAAAGTTAAAAAAGTATTTTAATTAAGAGAATTTACCTTATTTTAAAGAAGTTCGCTAAATTCGGCGCGCACACGAACATCACTGTCCTCAGGGTGTCCAGGAAAGTAGGCTTGAAGAGCGACCTGGAGACTTTGGTGAAGTGGTTGTCAGGAACTGCAAATGAGTTGATGTCCACTCCGAACACGGATGACACGACTATGTCTATGAAGAAGGAAGACGCCATCTGAAAACAAAAACATCGCTTATCTTTTGTCAAGACATCAACTCAACTTCTTGCATCGATAACATCAAATATAGTGCTTGTTCTGTGGAAATACGAGTATATCTAGAACCCCTAAAAACCCTGCTACATTGCGAGGATAATCTCTAAAAAATGTATGATTTTAAAAAAAATGTAATTTGTTGTGTATGTTCCTTGACTTATAGGTTGGTATGCGGCTGACCACCCATGCTGTAGAAAAGGGTTCACTTTGCCAATGTCACCCCTGTTTTCAGGGAAGGTCGGCAAGAGTTGCAGCAGGGTGTATGTCCATGTGAGATTCGGGTTTTTATATTGTAGGACCACAAGCGACATGTTTAAGCGCGAACTTGTGCATGTCTGTTTGTGAAAGTGCATATTATAATGTGAATCTTTAATTTTACATATGCTTTGCAACTCAGATTAGATTAGATCTCTGATTTCTCTGTAATGGTAAGAGCAGTTTGAGGTAGACAGCCGTGTAAGTAGTGGTCCCTACCTCCAGGCCCGGATCAAGGGCGGTCTGACTGAACCAGGGGGCCCAAAAGATTTTGAAAGAATACTGAAAAATGGTGTATTAACTAATTTAAATCACTTTTGTCTCAATAGGCCACGTTTCGTACAGACAAAGACACCGATAGTTATAAATAAATTTTTATCACAGGGAACCTTTAGTGACCCCAAAGACCTGAATGGGACCCCAAAAATTTCAAGAAAAAGTCTCCACTCCAGTGATACAGAAATAAAAGATTCTCCCAGCGAATCTTAAGGACCCCAAACGACCTAATTGAATAAGAAAAACGCACCCCACAAAAATGGAGTGGTGGGTTTTGGGGTTAATTGGACTGTATGTTGGTTTCTATCCTTCCACGGGGGGTTCAATCACTAGGATTCTTTCTATTCCCCAAGGGGTGGGTTTCTGGTTACGACAACAGAATCAAAAGGTAACTGCAGGGACTTACCTGGAGCTTCTCTGGTTCCTAAAGGCGAATCCAGCTGGCGAAGTAGATGGTTTCTTTCTTTCGGCGGTGCGGGTGCGGGAACAAACTATTTTCCGCGATGCGCGAACAACGATATGTTGCGCGATGCGGAGTTAGCGAAAGGTCGAACGATATTGACCTTCGGTGGCGAGTATCGATGTCTAACTGATATACTGGGCCCAATGCATCATGCAGGGTAGCCAACGTGCATGCTCGTAAATGCACTTGTTTGTAAATCCCCGAAATTAACAAAATGATTAATTGGCACAACCATGGAGGGTATGCGGGACCCCGAGCATTTCTCAGCACCAGGGCCCCCAGACGAGTTAATCCTGGGCTGCCTACCTCGCTGACGTCCACAGGCTCATCCACTTTGGTGTGCAGGAACTGCGTCATGCCGTAGCACTTCTTCACCATGTTGCCGTACATGGCCTTGAGCTTGCTGGGCGTGAGGATGGCCGCCCACTTGCCCCTGCTGGACTTCCACTCTTCTCCTATCCTGCCAAACGGGTTGATCGCCATGATGGGGTCCACCTCAGGATCAACCTGAGAATATTACTTCCTCATTATTAAGCATAACACATGAAAGATTCCATAAAAATATCATTAACCTGCTCATAAAATGCCACATCAAGAGACAAGAGAGCATCAAGAGAGCAATGAGAGACTAGCGTTTCTGGCGGTCGGATTTGGAAGTAATCCGGTCAAATGAAGAGCTGGTTTATTTTTGCACCATTTTCAATGTTCCGACCTCATTCACTTTAAAATTCGTTTTTTTTTTAAAGAAATCCTGTACGGGAGACTCCCTAGATTTCTCCCTAGAATCTCTAGTGTTTACGAGCTTGGTCGTCGCTACAAAGCGCCAATACTCAAGCAAGACTCAGTTGCTGTAAGACTGGATGGACCTGGAATTTGCGATCAGTGACTATATGAATTTATTTATTACCAAAAAATCGGTGTTTGCAAAACTGTGGAAGTCGTTAATTAAGATTTTCTGTATCAGATCGGGATCGTTAATGAGGATCGCTGGTTTACCCAGCTTGAAGTAGCCTGCGTATGGGACATCCGAAAACTTCCTGAAAAAAAAAAACAAAAAAAAAAAAAAAATTAAAAAAAAAATTAAACCATAGTTATATTTTTCAAATAAGTGAAAATAAAACTATGTTTTAAAAAAGTTTTTTTAATTAAAATTAAAATTAATTTTCACTCTGTGAATGCACTAACTCTAGAAAAAAAAAAAAAAGATTGTTTATTTATTACGGATCCATCATATGCTCCAAAGACAAGTAAACTATAATTGGGGAGTAAGATAATTAAAATAAGATGACAACCAGGGGCGTGTATCCCATACAGGCACATGCGCCTAATAGGTAGGCAATATATGGTAAAAAAACCATTTAAGGTTGATATGCGGATCTTAAATTCAAAATTTAAGTTCTATTGGAGCCATCGACCATCGTTTACACTTCAATCAATTTCAAATGAGTTATTTAAACGGAATGGGAGGAAATATTTATTCTGAAATGTATTTTGCGCCAGATCACACCGTATTTATGCTGTGTTCCGGTGTTGGACACATAATTGCGCCATTGTAAAAATGAAATCAAGTGAAAAGCCTGCGGAATTGAGTGTCAACAATTTGAATACAACAAAAGTTAGAATTCGGTCAGATATTATAGGAACTTGTTTCGATACCTTGAAGGTAAAACTGAATAATTCTTACATGGGTTTCTCAGATAAATGCACGTTTTATCCTATTTTCTACGTGAGAAAACAATAAAAAAGTGGGAAAATCCTGTAGTGTAGAAGTTTTCCATGAGTGTTTCCTTATAATTCACTTCCTCTGAGAAGTTACTGCCAATAAAATGTCTTATCCACGATTTCACAAATGGTGAATCAGTACTCATTCAGCTTCACCTTTTAAGGTGGTGATTTACTCGTATCACTAAATAATGCGCCGGTAGGATATATATTAAAACATTTTGATTGTCTAAACATTTTTTTAAAGTTTTTTTCCAATAAAGATCATGCTTGTTTCACGCCGGTAAAAAATATAAACATTAATTGTCTAACAACATTTAAACTTATTTTTTTATTTTTTTTCCAATAAAGATAATGTTTTTTGGCGTACTAGGGAAATGAGTAAATGAACAGTGTTTTTTCTTTCGTTTGCAACATTCAATGGTATAAAATGACCTCACCTGTACAGATCTGCAAAGAAAAGCCCTATGTGTGTTTTACCCCTGAAGACATCCAGGAGACTTCCCACCAGGATAAGTGGCTTGTCATACGGCACGTCTCTGTCCTCCCAGTAGGAGTGGTGCCAGGTCAGGTAGGCATACACCACCACAGCCAGCAGGGTCAGCAGGATCAGCAACATGGCAGTGCGCTCACTCACTCCACCGAACAATCGACACTGACTCTATCTTGATCGCGAAGAGACCGGCAGAGGCAAAGTCACTTATCAAAATTTGATAATTTTTATCGGATCACTTGTTCATTTGTGTGCAGTGTGAGTAACCCCGGGTGTTAATACTTAACTATCACGTAAGTCGTAAACAGAAAAAAAACGTATTAAAATTAAAGCACTCACTAGAGGCGTTATTTTTTATTCTATACAGTTATGTAGTCGAGTTTTTAAGCAGTGTTGTATATCGGAGTACTTATTTAATATATAATTCGACGGTTGAAAGGTAAAATGGCATAAGCGACATATACCAAAATGTTCAGGAGAGCCATTTAAAGTTGAGAAATTTAGAAAAAAAATCGTCAAAAATCACCTATCTGCTAGATTTTCAAAAAATTTTAAATTTAATATTCTAATAATGTACGTTAAGTGATGGCATGAATAATTTATTAAAATAAACAATATTCTGGGATTTAGATGTCGCTTACGCAATTTGACCTAAAAATTAAAATAGGAAAAAGGGTGTAACCTAATATTGTAGAGCCCATAAAGTAAGGTTTAAAGACTTAACCCCAATACTTATTGAAAAAACATACAGCAATAAATAGATATATTATATTTTTGGTATTAACAAACTCAAGTAAAAAGATGTAACTTAAGAAATCCATTCAAATCTAAATCATGCAAAACGTGTGAAGCACAATTTATTACCAATTCAATTGCCGGCAAAAAGTACCTAGCGACACAACTCCGTGATTCTCTTGGTAGCATAAATGTCTTAAACTGTTCTCCTGCCTACTATTTGGTGCAATAAGATGGGCCAGTAAACAATGAAAAAGTCAATGAAACAAACAATGTACCAAAAGTTATACTTTATTTTGTTAATTCAGGTAACACATGTTCTACCCACATCCTAAGTTATATAAAGATTAGTTTCCGCCTTAAATCATTATTTGGGAAATATCAAATTATCATAATTATTAAAAATAATACTGGAAATATCTTTGGAACGGTCTAGCCGTCGATCATACACACATAACGAGGTAGAATCATCGTAGCATACATTAATAATAAGATCGAGGTAGTATCTGCATAAGTAACAATAAAGTATTAATAATGAGGTAACAATCAATATACCCTCAAGTTAAAAACAAAGAAAGTAACATAGTATTTTTAAATACAGGTTTATACCCATTTTCTTTACCACTTACATTTTACTAAATGTTAATAATCCACAGACGGATTTTGAAAAAATCAAATCAATCAAACGCTTAGCACAGTTTTATAGCAACATAATACTAAGTACTATACGGGGGCTAATTATGAAAGGCACAAACATTTGAATTACTTGACAACTTTGACTCCGACAGCTCTTGAGCGCAAGACATATTCAATTTACCAACTCAGTTTTGAATCAAGTCATTAGTATTTACAATAAACTAATTCAAAAGTGTGTTTGTAAATGGAATCTATAGCAGGCAATCGCTGTCGCAGTTTAGGTTGTCAAGTAATTTTAGTGTGTTCCACAGATGGGCGTTGATGATTGGGAGTTCAAGCTAAACTCATTATTCGTCACAATCTTCAATGTCGGTCTGTGCAAGTGAGTCTTTTACAGAAGCAGAAGTTGGAAGGTTAACGAATTCTTGATGGAAGTGTGTAGGTATGACTTTGCTTTTGCAAAGTTTATTGAGGTCATCGTATTTCGCCTTTGATACAGGTAGCAGGTTTTTATAACAAGCAGCTAGTGCAATTCTGTTCCTAGACTGAACCTCCACAAAAGAACTGGCTTCAGATTCATTCATTGAGTACTTTACGGCAATTTTTGAAAGATCCTTTTTCTTGAATGTGCCTACTCTGATCTTGCTTATTTTCCCCGTGAGATTTCCTTTGAAGTATTTGTCGCTTTCAGCATCCCACTGCATAAAATCTTTGAACGTGAGTAACTCGACGTTGTATGGCATCGGGTTCTGTCTTGCTGTGGAGAATACCGTGTACCACTGCGACGGGGCATATATTATGGAATTTTTCAAGTTGTTCTCGATAACTGCATGAACGGAGTCAACGGGCATGTATGTATGCCCTGTTAGCAAAAAATTGATTTGAATCGTTTCAATGTTTTTGCACGATTGCAGAGTCGAGTGAATCATGGCCAAGACTGTTCTATTTCGGTTTTGGCCAGGGCAGCAGTCACAGTACAACAGTAAATTTTTAACTGTTGCTCTTTCATCGACCATATTGATGTACTTGTTCAATATAGAAGAGATCTCATTGGCACCCCGTTTTCCATTCACTTCGTCCCAATAAAAGCAATGCACTATACGAGTATTGCTTTCATAGAAGCACAGGTTGTATACACTTAGCTTGCGTGAGTAATACAAAAGCATGCTTTTGCCATGAGGTGTATTCAAGACCTTCTCTAAATCGAAACTGACGCACAGGGTGCTTGGGTCAGCTTTATTTATTTCTTGGTGAGATTTGAACCGGTTGAAAGACTGTATCTTTTCGGTTTCATGCTCTTTTTTTTCTGCAGCTAAAGTTGTACCATCATCACGGATTTGTTCAAACTTAAGACATTTGGCGCATTTGTCTTTTTTGGGAACATGGAAACCTATATTGAATTTATGGTTGAAAATATCTCGGAACACCCTTTCACTCACAACGTCACTACCTTTGCCAGTTAATGCATCTTTGTATATTTTATATACATTGGCCAAATTTTTGTACTCTTGTGATAAATACAGTCGGTTCGAGTCCTTGCGGCAGTAGTGCGATGGCACAGCTGGAAGACTTTTTATGTAGTTGACAGCCATTGTTTTCGTTGATTCTTTTGTTTTATTGGGTGGCTCGCATTTGCCGCGCATATCCTCTTTGGCATTCCCGAATTCTGAGTTACTCAAAGTGTAGTATATGAGTTTGTGAGACACATCTATCGTTGCACACAAAAACTGGAGACAAACTGGTCTACTCCCTTCACCTTCGTTAATGAAATATTTGTAAGTTACGTTTCTCTTATGGGAGTCAGAAGCTCGCTTGCGTTTAACAGCAAATTTTTTACTCAAAGATACAATCCAGTCTTTACGGCGATCTTGGGGAAGTTTCCAGTAATGGTCAAATAAACTCTGACGCTTTTCTTCAGTAATAGTGCCACAATCATTGCCACATTTCTTGCCCAGGCAAGGATTTGGTTGCATCGTTCTTGACTCTACTCTTTTTCCACTTATTGTAGTGTACTCCTTACCAGTATCCTTACATTCTTTTCTCTTCCTTCTAGCGTTCTTTTTCTTTTTCCTAAGCCCTCTATCACCTACAATACCATCTCCATCTTCCTTTTGGTTATCAGTATCAGTGGTGTCACTATTTGGAACCCATACATCAGAATCATCGCCAGAATATTTACCAAAGTAGTTTGCAAACAACATTTCATCCTCTGACATGTAATCTAAATATTGCTTTTTAGGTTTGTGCTTTCGACGGTTACGACGACCACTTGTGGTAGACCGATTCCTGTTGTTGCTTGGTATGGCTGTGTCTTCGGGCAAAACTATTGCTGGGCTGGTATAAGGACTTCCGGGTACCTGTGATGTTATGTTGTGCTCGGTAGAAGTCTCTGGAACTGTATTCTGACCGGAGGAAGCTTCGATAAGTATGTCCGTGGTGGGTTTTTCCATTGGCATCAAATTGACATCGTTTGATTCCGGACCTGTAAATAAAATTAATTATTTTTATTTATTTGAAAATGAATTAATTTGCCCAGCAGTGGGACGTATGGTAATAATAATAATAATAATAGAAAATTAATGAGTTAGGACTATGAACTATATGTAGGTTATAAAATGCACTTGGCTTCGGCCCCCCGTGCCATGCTCTAGAAGAGTGAAATAAAAAATCTAAAGTACAAATAATAATATTCAAATAAATGTAGTATGAAAGAATTGTATTATATTTAAGATAATAAACTTCAAAGTGTAGGAAGGAGCGGCTGCACCCATATGAGACTTAACATTTTTACATAACCGTGAGTCGAGAGAGATTAGGTACATACCTATTTTTTGAAGTTTTGATGAGGGTACAGCTTCTTCGACAATTTGTGTAGGAGACGAGGTGATGGACGTCTGCAATTCGTTGTGTGCGGCGGTCAAATCGTAAAGATTTTCCGGCTCATCGTCTTGAGGTATCACTTTTAAAGATGCTCCCAAAGGTATGTGCGGCGCGATCTCATCAGCGGAATCATTCTGTAAAAAACAGTCAATTAATATTACCCGCGAAAAAACAAACAAACGGGACAGGTTAATTTAATTCACTATTTCCTGAAAACTTACCATGGGATCATCGAAGTTAAGGCTTCTGCGGGCCTTCGTTTCTACAATGCCAGCCGTTCTTAGTGCCAGGTGCAGAATTCGGCCTTTTCTATCATTCATGTTTGCTGGAATTAAAATAATGTTGATAATGATAAGTAATAAAATAATACACTCTATCAGAAACATAAGTGCACCATACCGTTTATACATTAACTACTATATACTCACTTATTTAGCGATGAAACCGTGGGCCACACTTAGCTCACGTGTCACTTGTATCACGGTGCGCAACGGACTGACGCAACAAAATGGCGTTCAGTCTACTAGCATGCGCTTGCGAGTGTGCGTAAGCGACATTTTAAAAACTGATTTGAAGGATAACCGACACCACTCGCAGTAGAATGTTGGTGTAAGTGTAAAAACGGTTGTAAAACCAAATCAAAAGAAGGAGACTAAAAGACAAAATGTTTTAAACAATCAAACAGGTAAAAACATCTAACCAACAAATAAATAGAAAATCGCTATCAGGCAATTAGGGATAACCGCCAAAATTTACCAACCCGAATCCAGGTGGAAAGGGATAACCGACAATGTTTTCACAAATAATACTCAGGATAAATGGTTTCAGCTCAATATTTTTGTTGTACAGATGCAAGTAAAACGTAATAAAAGACACTGTATTTTATTTCAACATAGGCCAAAAAGGATAACTAACGTCTTTAACCTAATATCCTATCAAGCAAAAGTGGATAAATTGCGAAATAACAAATATTACCGTGAGGCAAACATCCTAAGTGGATTTATATAAATCGTAACTGTTATCTAATCGCCAAAATTTCTAAATTGCTCAAAATAAGTGTCGCTTAGATAACAATCTTGGGTTTATTTCACTGAATCGCCTATGGGATAAGCGACAAAAAACGTCGTCAGATCGATTTGAAACCTGGCCCAATCGACGCAGAAAAATCAGGCGATTCCAACGGTATATTTAACTCAATATCGCAAAAAGTGTCGCTTATACCCTTTTACCTTTCAACCGTCGATATTTTATAAACAAGTGAGCTCACCGTGGATTTCATAATGACATTTTGTTTTGATGTTTATACATATTATTATTTATGATTTAAAAAAATGTAACTTGCTGTGTATGTTCCTTGACTTATAAGTTGGTACCTACATGTGGCTGATTACCCATACCTAATGTAGAAAACGGTTCACTTTGCCAATGCCACCCCTGTTTCAGGGAAGGTTGGCAAGACTTGCAGGGCATGTGCATTTGAGATTTGGGTTTTTATGTTATAGTTTCACATGCGGCATGTACCTACAAGCGCGAACTTAAACCTACGTGTTTGCTTGTTGAGAATGCATATAAAGTGAATCCTCAATGTTACATATCTTTGCAACTTAGATTAGATTAAAAAGGCTTCTGTTTTATCTCAGTGTTATTTCATTCGGTTAAAAAGTAAAACTGATATATTTTGAGGTTAGAACTAGAATAAGTGTGTGCACGCTGTACGGAAATAACACTCCCACTATTATACTAATCAGCTGGTTCAATAAACAAACAGCTATTTTAGGTGGCCCATCAGAATATGATCAGGCTGCTGGGATATGCGGATGATGTGGTGCTTCTGGGAGAGAACGCTGCACAGCTCCGGGCGCTCTTCTTACCAATGGAGAGAATGGCAAGGAGGATAGGATTGAGAATTAATGAGGGGAAAACTGAATACTTGCCTGTGGCGCGGCGGGATATTCAAGAAGATTTGAATGTAGATAATTACAAGTTTAAGAACTGCAATTCATTCAAATACTTGGGTACCCTTATAAATGACAAAAATATCCTATCCTCAGAATAACATGCCCGAATTCACTCCGGCAATAATGCTTTTTTTGGCCTTAGAGGGCTATTGTGCTCAAAATGGCTATCCCGCTCCACAAAATTCAAGATTTACACTTCCATTGTTCGGCCAGTTGTGTTGTACGGATGCGAAGCCTGGAGTCTGACTCAAAAACAAGAAAAATCTCTCCAGGTCTTTGAGAACAAAATGCTTCGTCGCATTCTCGGACCTGTATTTAAAGATGACAGGTGGCGTATCCGGACCAACGCGGAGCTGATGTCCGTGTTTCAAGATGCTAACATAGTGTCGGTAATGAAATCAAGAAGACTCCAGTGGGCCGGACATGTAGCACGTGCAGAGGACTCCAGGATCATTAGAACAGTCTTGGATGGTGCCCCCTCAGGTGTTAGACCACTCGGACGTCCCAGGATGCGGTGGGCAGACAACATTGAAGCCGATGCCGAAATTCTGGGAGTGAGGGGACCATGGAGGGAAGCTGCACAAGACAGAGAGTCCTGGAGGATTGTGGTGCGGGAGGCCCTGAGCCTTCAAGGCTTATGAGCCGAAGAAAGTAAAGTAAAGTAAAGTAGTATCAGAATATGAGTCATGGTGTAAAAGACTGTCGGCTGCAAGTCTCATCACCACGGTAATTCTTACCTACCGAATATCGGTAATATTTGTATGAAGACTAATCAGCTGGCCACTTGCGGCCATCTTGGATTGACAGGTCTTCATACAAATATTACAGATGACTACTCGTACGTAGTATAATTTTTTATTTATTATTATTTTTTTTTATTTAAAAAAAAAAATAGATTTGTGGAAAGGAATGCAATCAACCAACCTATTTTACCTGGCCAGTTGTCTTCATGCGAAAGCAGAAGCTTGTGTGCATGCAACGGCATCTGTTGAACCAGGGTCGAAGTTATCGTCGCGGGATTCGAACCAGCGTTATCCGGTTCCAAATAACCTGTCTTGATCCCCGCGGCTATAACACCGACTTTAATATTATAGTATACGCAACGGCATCTGTTGAACCAGGGTCGAAGTTATCGTCGCGGGATTCGAACCAGCGTTATCCGGTTCCAAATAACCTGTCTTGATCCCCGCGGCTATAACACCGACTATAATATTATAGTATACTTATCTATGGATGATACTTCCAGCCTTGAATATCCAAGAGCCTACCGTATGAAACCTTACCTCATCCACTACCAGGCAGAGACATGTTCAGGCAGGTAGTTTGCATCGAGTGCGAATGAATGGAATATCCAGAGTCATAATAAAAGGAGAGTCTGTATGAATAAGGTTATGACTCTGGAGGAAATGAAAGAAGTGTGTAAGGACAGAAAAAAATGGCGGTTAATCTGTGATGTTGGCGGCTAGGGTTTTTTAAAATAAAATTTGATTTCTGTTAGTTTTGATGTCCATCATGTTTTTTTTTCACAGGTCTGCTTTTCCTATCCTGGAGCGCATAAGTAGGTATCAGGTAAAACTGAATAAGCGGCATATTAAGCTAACATTATTTAATAAACGCACAATTTCCCTATTTTCTACGAGAGAAAATACAAAAAAGTGTGAAAGTCCTGTAGTGAGTAGAACTTTTTCATGAGAACTTCTTTACAATTAGTTCGCTTACTATGAGAAGTTGCACCGAATAAAAGGTTTTATCCACGATTTCTCAAATCGGTGAATCAGCACTTATTCAGTTTCACCCACAGGTTTCACCTTTAAGGTGGCGATATTATGTCTTGCACCTTGTTCAGCTACCTCTTCCCTGCAGTCCCCTGTACAGTAGCTCAGAAGCGCTATTCTGCTAAATTCCTTACACTTGGGATATCAATCCAAGTCGGAGCTTGCTAGCGTTTGCGAAATAACTCCTTAGATAAAAAATCACAGCCCACCTTATTTTTGGGCACGAATCGCTATCTCGTCGCCTTGAAGTCGTTAGGAATTCAGCAGAATAGCGCTTCAAGTGACTCTAATTTAATCTAAGTTGCAAATTTTCACAAAGATTCACATTATATGCATTTTCACAAACAGACATGTATAAGTTCGCGCTTAAACATGCCGCATGTGGACTTACAATATAAAAACCCGAATCTCCAATGAAAATACACACTCTGCAACTCTTGCCGACCTTTCCTGAAACGGAGATGACATTGGCAAAGTGAACCATTTCCTACAGCATGGGTGGTCAGCCGCATAAATCAAATCAAATCAAATCATTTATTTTCAAATTTGTATGCATTACATAACTTTTTGACGTCACAATCATAAATATAAATCAAACATAGTCACATATCATAAACAAATCAATAACAATCAATCAATCAATCAATCAATCCAGTGAAACAGTCTGGGGCAATTTCTCCCAAGGCGCTTTATCTTCTAGATATTCGCTCAGGGTATAATATTCCCCTGAGCACAGCTTTCTCTTTATAACTGCCCCAAACCGCACCACCTGCACCGGCAGGCTTTGAATGTTCACTGGAACCGTGTTAAACAAGCGAATACACTGCCCCTCAAAAGACTTCCTCACTCTCTCTAACCTAGTTGAGTGAGTGGAGAGTTTGTTCTTATTTCTGGTATTAACATTATGCAAATCGCTATTCTTATCAAAAAGATTTATATTCCTCCTGACGTACATCAAGTTTTCATAAATGTACTGAGACATGAAAGTAAGAATTTTATTGTTTTTAAATTTAGTTCTTAGGGTTTCCCTTGGGGGCAATTGGTATAAACCACGGATGGCTCGTTTTTGGAGTATAAAAATTTTGTCGGCATCGGCAGCATGACCCCACAACAGAATGCCATACGACATTAAGCTGTGAAAATAACTGAAATATACTAATTTTGCAGCGTTCAAATTTGCTAAATTTCTTATTCTTTTAACGGCATATGCCGCAGAACTAAGTTTCTCGGCTAAGTTATTAATGTGTGTCCCCCATTGCAATTTGGAATCTAGAGTAATGCCGAGAAAAACAGTGAAATCCACAGGATCAAGCTGTTCGCCTTTAATAGTAATACTTGTATTTAAATATTTAACATTGGGTAGCGAGAATTTAATGCACTTTGTCTTCTTTTCATTTAAAAGCAAATTGTTTGCGGTGAACCATTTCACCACTTCTGAAATAGAATTATTTATATCGTCAAACACAACATTTTTCCTACCTACTTTGAATAGCAAAGAGGTATCGTCAGCAAACAAAACAGGCTCATTTTGTTTTACCATATAAGGTAAATCATTTATGTAAACAAGAAAAATAAATGGTCCAAGAATTGACCCCTGTGGTACACCCATGCGAACTAAAGAACCGGAAGATGTCTCTCCGCAAACAGATACCCTCTGAATCTGTCACGCAAATAGTCCTCTATGAGGACCAATGCACTGCCCCTCACACCGTAGTGATCCAGTTTTTGGACCAATGTACGGTGTGGTACGCAGTCAAAGGCCTTTGACAGATCACAGAAGATACCTATTGCATCACATGACTCTTCCCAGGCATTAGAAATTTGATGCATAAGCCATACCAACCTATAAGTCAAGGAACTGCAGGGGGGTAATCGCAGGGCGGGATAGTTCAGCTGTGGTCTCCCAAATCCTTGCTTGGACCTTCTGGGTCGCCTCTGGACGATCTTCTTCGGCCACCATAGTCGAACTTGCATACAAATATTGGAAAATTCGAAGGGACCGGTACTCGATTTTGATTTTGAAAAAGTAACTAATCATAAATAATACGACATTGTCCTCTGACTTTTATCTTTGTTAAAAAATATTTTCCATATTTGTTGAACACTTGGATTATATTGCTATCAAATATTTCAGTTACAAAACATCAGCTTATATCTATAATAATGTATTGAATATGATCACTTAATCTACTTACTCGTACTTAAGAATACATAACAATTAGCAGGGGCGCCCATTCCATACAGGCACGTGCGCCTAATAGGTAGGCAATATATATTTTAAAAAAACATTTAAATATTCGGATTTAAAATTAAAAATTTAAGTTCGATTGGAGCCATCGTTAGCACTTCAGTCAATTTCAAACGAGTTATTTTAAAGGAATGGGAGAAAAAAATCTGTAATACCTACATTTGCCTGTACCCTATGAACGAGCCTGACAATTAGTAAGATTATGGGCCTGTTGCACCAACCTACAATCAATATTTAATTGACACATCAAATTTGATTGCTTAATTCTGGTAAGGACCTCGATTTAATATTTCTCGGAAGTTTTATCAAATGTTGTTCTGTCGTGTGTCGTTATTTCATGTTTTGTTATGTCATGTGTCTTTTGTCACTGTGCCGTTCTAACCTGTCAACTGTATGGTGAGGTCAGGGCTGGAAGTCTCATCACCACGGTAATTCTTACCTTCCGAATACCGGTAATATTTATATGAAGACTAATCAGCTGTTCACTAGCGGCCATCTTGGATTAACAGGTCTTGATACAAATATCAAAGATATTCGGTAGGTAGGACTTACCGTGGTGATGAGACTTCCAGCCCAGGGAAGAAAAAGTGTCCATCTGCTCTATTGTTGGTCAAGAGCATGGAAGGTCAGCCATAGTCCACCCACAGGCTTGTAGATGAGAGAGTTGGGGTTCACTTGCAGCGGCTTGGCTGATGTCTTGCAGTGCACCCTGACCTCCAGCTCTCTCACAATACTGGACAATCCTACTTTGGTCTGCACCATTGCCAAACGGTTACCTGCAAAATCAAATTATTAGTTAATTATGATATTGTTATCATTTTAGTTGGGTTCTTTTAATCAAACTGCAATTCATTTTTCAAGACTAATTTTACACAACGTCGGCTTAAAATGTAGTGTTATGTTTTTTAGGGTTCAAATAGTCTTCAAAGTAAAAAAAACTGGTCTTCTTTACAGGATATTTAATTTACACTTACATTTATTTTTACAGTTATTTTTTTATACTTTTACATTTATTTAGCAATTTACATCTATTTCACAAATGGTTTGTGTTCACTTATACTGTCTTTTGTGTTTAAATGTAGAGTGTCGTATGAAGACTGTCTCCTGCAAGCCGTTCGCGGCTTTTTATACTCCAGCGATAGTAGTTACTAGAAGCCAATTTTGCTGGAACCTTCGAGAGAACGATCTTCCAAAAGCTTTGAGTACATAGATAATGGTGATGATTGCTAGTTACTTTCTTATCATATTGTTATGTAAATATAAATATTGAAATAAGTATGGGTAGTTATAGTGTTATGTAAATATAAATATTGAAATAAGTATGGGTAGTTATAGTTATAAGAATCCTCAAAAGTATTGGTAGGTAAGATCGATAATTATGTATAAGTGTAGAATTCTCTAGGCTAAGTAGGTATTTGTTATAATTATAGGAATACTGTATTGCATTGGTAGGTAGGATTTTGGTTGTGTCTAGGTAGTACGTGAAACATCGAGAAGTAATAATTACTCTGGAACCGTCTGGCGACTTTAGTTCTGGATCATACTGCTCTGAAGAGTATAAAGGTGCGAATGGCCTGCAGAGCGGGCCAGTATCATAGCGACTAACAAACACATCGAAGCCATCTGATCAGTGAACCGAAACCAATGGAATAATCGAGAAAGTAGTGTGAAAATAAATTTTGTAACTGTGTAAAATAAATAACTATCGAAGAAGACCTGTGTATTTTTAATTTGAAGACAATTGAACCCTAATTTCGTAACAATTGGCGTCAGGTGCGGAATTGTCAAGAAAAATTAAGATCTTCTGTCTAAAAATAAATAAAATAAATTAAATAGTGTTAAAATGAACTTTATTCAAATTGAACTTTGTGTGAACTGACTTTTGTGAAAACAAGTGTTTAAATAAATTTTTGTTAAAAGAAAAGACGCAAAAGCAAGTTGCTTATAAATTCTGGAACATCATATGGAACATAATTCTGGACATAACATAATGACTATTTTACCGCATTGAGAAAGTCATCAAATTGGACCATAGTTTTTTTATTATTGTGTGTGATTAAAAAAATAAAATAAATAAAAAAAATCTTGAAAAATATTACAAAAGAACGTTCCAGATTCATCGAGAAAAAGTTTTTGAATAACTATCCTTTGTTTACAAGTGTGTGAATGTACATTAAGTACCTACCTGTGTGTTTGAAAGACTTGAGACGAAATAAATAATTATGTACTATCAGACATTATTATGTTAAAAATATTGGTGATTTAAAAATAAATATTAAAAGACAGTACCTACCAATCAGTGTAATCAGATAAATTATTATTTTGCTAAAGTACGTATTCAAAACAGCTATATATATAAAACTCAAAACTTGTATTAAATAAATTTAAAAATATTTTTGTTTTGAAGTAAATTTTGAAAAAAAATGGCAACCAAAGTGAACATCAAGGACCTCAAAGTCACTGAGCTTAAAAATGAGCTTCTGGAGAGGGACCTGGAGACCTCAGGAGGGAAGGCGGCCTTACAGGCACGCCTCATGGAGGCCTTAGAACAGTCAGGCGAAGACCCGGCATATTTTGTCATGGCGTCTGGAGGGGACCGCGCCTTGGACGAGCTAAACCTCAGCATCACCGGAAACTTCACTTCCATGGAGGAAAAGCTGAAAGGGGAGATGGCTGACAACGCCAAGACCCTGAAAGTGGAGATGGCTGACAACGCCAAGACCCTGGAGGAGAAGATGGCTGACAACGCCAAGACCCTGGAGGAGAAGATGGCTGACAACGCCAAGACCCTGGAGGAGAAGATGGCTGACAACGCCAAGACCGTGAAGGAGGACCTGACCGGGCTGGAGGAGAAGATGACCACCAACCTGAAGGAAGTGGTGACCGACCTGAAGGTGGAAATGGCTGACAACGCCAGGAATCTGGAGGAAAAGGTGTCCCGAAATCTCACAACCCTGAAAGGAGAAATGGAAGAGAAGATGACAGCCCTGAAGGGGGAAATGGAGACTCGTATATCAAGCCTGGAGGACCGTCTGCGTGCCGAGCTGGCTGACAAGTGCCAGATGGAGTCCACCAGAATATCCCCCAAAGACGGCCTTCACGACGAGACCGACCAGGGATGCTCAACTCCAACCAGGGTCACTAGAGGGGATGACGACCCTTCGCTGTCGAAGCACAACCTTCCGACCTTCGACGGGAAGACGTCGTGGGAGGAGTATTTGACCCTCTTTGAGACGGCTGCCATGATGGGAGCCTGGAGCCAGCAGAAGAAGGCTTCGGTTCTCAGCCTGTCGCTCCGAGGAGACGCTCTCAGGGTTCTGCAGGCCATACCCCTGGACAACCGTGGTGACTTTGGGCAGCTGAAGCAGCGCTTGGATATGCGCTATGGCCACAAGTGCCTGGGGCAGCTGTACAAGTCACAGCTGAACACAAGGGTGCAGAAGCCCAACGAGAGCCTCCAGGAGTTTGAGATGGACATCGTCCACCTAGTACGAGACGCTTACCCGACATTCCCTGATGACATCTGCGAGAGCTTGGCAGTGGACAAGTTCCTGAACGGATTGAGAGAATGGGAGACGCAGCAAGCAGTGAAGCTGGCTCTTCCGAAGACGTTGAACGAGGCGCTAAGCCGAGCTCTCGAATTTGAGGCTGTCAAACAGTCCATCAGGGGCCACGCCAGGGTTTGTGCAATCAAGGCAGAGGAGGTCAAACTACCTACAACCGAGGAAATAATAGAAAAAGTGCTGCAGCAACTTGAGCCAACGAGACAAAAGGCGCACTGCTGGACGTGTGGCCAGCAAGGACACCTGAGCGCGAGGTGCCCAAAGTCTCAAGGACCGGAGAAATTGGAAGACGACCGCAAGGATGTAGAGACCACCATGGAGATGAACAAACGGCTGAGGAAACAGCTCCAGGATGCCGAGAGAAAGGTCAAAGTCATGGAGACGGAGAACAGGCAGCTGACGAAGAACTTGGCCAGCAGTGAAAGGGTCCGGCGAACAGCGGAGGCCGAGAGGGACGAGTTGCACGAGACTGTGCTGAGCCTGGAGAGACAGAACAAGGGGCTTAAGACTAAGCTCCAGCAGCTGGAAGCTGGGCAGGGGCCCAGGACGAAGGACACCATCGCCAACCTGGAGTCCAAGATCAGCAACACCAAGGAGGCGGGAGCTCGAATGAAGGATAACCACCGGCCAACTCAAAGAGCAAAGTGGTCAAACAATGACCAGCCCGCCCAGAGAGTACAAAAATGCGTCGCATCCAAAGAAGCGCCCCTGTTTGAGACGTTCTGGAGCAAGGTGCAAGAGGGACAGAAGTTTCGCCATGGAGTGACCACAGAAGTCCACAAGGACTTATTTGAGGTCATTAGGGACCACACACTGGCATGCAGTGTACCGGAAGATCTAGATATGTCTAGAGGAATTGCACGGGTCTTCCGATACAAATTCGGAGAACCGCAACCCTCGAGCAGCCCGCAAGGAAGAGCTCTGAGACTACCGAAGGGGCGTCAACAAGCATACTGCCTGGTTGTCCCGGATTCCAGCAACCTGGAAGAGGACTACAAGGCATTGTGGGACGGCCTTGTTGAGCTGCGTGACTACATGTTGGAGGATCAGCAGGCGCGTCTGGCAATACCGAAGATGGGTGGCGGCCGCGCTAATCGAGACTGGCGGATAATCCGGAGTATGATTGAAGCAGTGTTCTCGGGAGTCGGCATCAGCGTCATGGTGTGCTGCGAGCAAGCGCAGCCGAGAGCCAGTGGGGAGAAATCCGTGGACTGCCACTTCTTCCTGACCACAGGGTGTCGACGTGGATCAGCATGCCCCTACCTACACAGAGTCAAGACTGTTCCGGGACGAAACAGTCTAGGTGGGGGGTAGTGTTATGTAAATATAAATATTGAAATAAGTATGGGTAGTTATAGTGTTATGTAAATATAAATATTGAAATAAGTATGGGTAGTTATAGTTATAAGAATCCTCAAAAGTATTGGTAGGTAAGATCGATAATTATGTATAAGTGTAGAATTCTCTAGGCTAAGTAGGTATTTGTTATAATTATAGGAATACTGTATTGCATTGGTAGGTAGGATTTTGGTTGTGTCTAGGTAGTACGTGAAACATCGAGAAGTAATAATTACTCTGGAACCGTCTGGCGACTTTAGTTCTGGATCATACTGCTCTGAAGAGTATAAAGGTGCGAATGGCCTGCAGAGCGGGCCAGTATCATAGCGACTAACAAACACATCGAAGCCATCTGATCAGTGAACCGAAACCAATGGAATAATCGAGAAAGTAGTGTGAAAATAAATTTTGTAACTGTGTAAAATAAATAACTATCGAAGAAGACCTGTGTATTTTTAATTTGAAGACAATTGAACCCTAATTTCGTAACAATATCTATTTACCCTAGGTACTTACTAATTAATCCTACTTACATACAGCTCCCATCAGCTACATAATTATGCCCTAAATATTTATGTGTATTTGCTATTTACATAACAGTACTGATTTCTAGCTCCGGGCTTATCGACTTCACGGCTCGATGTTTCAATCGACTGTCGTGACGCCTCTTGCGTATTCCAGACCCTCCTATAGTGAACCTTTCCACACACCTCTGTATTTTTCCATTGAAGTTTCCAAAAAAAAAATCAGAGAACTGCAGGCAGAGATGGCTAAACACAGCAGCCGATTGACTAACATGGAGAAGATTGGAGGAGGCCTACGTTCAGGAGTGGACTGAGAAAGGCTGAGGAAAAAGAGGAAGAGGAAGAAGATTCGCAATTCGCAAGACGACTTCTAATCTAATCGAAGTTGCAAAGATATGTAACATTGGGGATTCACATTATATGCATTCTCACAAGCAGACACGTATAAGATCGCGCTTGCACATGCCGCATGTGAACCTACAACATAAAAAACCAAATCTCAAATGGACATTTACCCTGCAACTCTTGCCGTCCTTCACTGAACCAGTGGTGATATTGTGGTCCCCCCTGGTCAGCCGCATACCAACCTATAAGTCAAGGAGTCGACTTGTGAATATCAATTAAGATTTAAGAAGAGCAGATGTTTGTTTTTGTTACCGAAGCAGGTCCTGGGTCCTTTCCCAAACGGCATGTAGACGTACTCGTGTCGCTGCGCCACAGCTTCTGGGGTGAAGCGCTCAGGGTCGAAGGTCTGCGGCTGCGGGAAGTGCTGGGGGTCCATGTGGAGTCCGTACAGGGGGATGGTGACAGGAGTGCCGGGGGGGAGGTCCACCTCAAGGTGCCCGTCAGGGGAGCGCAGGGTGTAGGGGCAAGTGGACTTGCGGGACAAGGTCAAGCCGGGCGGGTACAAACGCAGGGTCTCTGGAATACAACATGATTGTTACAGTTCGAACACCCTGTCACATGAGGTGTTACATGACATTTACCATCTGCTATTTACTCCTATTTTTTTTATATCTGACTAGTCAAACTATCCTCCTGCAGGATCCAACCAATGAGGATCCTGTATTCAAATCGATATTGGCGTCATCCAAAAGTGGATAAATATACCCCACGAGGGAAGGAAGGTCACAGTTGAACCTTTACCATTTTGCCTTCAGCATCTTCTGTCCGTAGACTACTCAGATTCGGGGTCGAAACTTTGGTCAATAAAGTCATTTAACTTCAATTAATAATATTTTTCTTAAATTAAAACCCCTTTGAAAATCCAGTTATAACAATGATGCGCTAGAGATGAGTTGAAAAATACACTACCAAGAAAAGTGGCGCTATCGCCGATTGCGGATCAAGACTTTAGTACAGAGGCGGCTCGTCAATAAAGCTGTTGGCAGTTCATAATTTCTGCAATTATAGTTTTTCTTTTATTTTCCAATTTGCTTTGAATGGAAATTGTAAGAAATGCGTACATATATAATGTTTTATTAAGCTATACACGAGTACGTACCTACACCCGTTTTTCTGCATAACGAATAGGTATATGTATTTAAGCGCGTACTTACAGTTATTTAAAATGGAAATCCATCCGCACAAACAGCACAAAATAAATTATTCCGGATAAAATTAATCTGTTCTCATGCACTTTATCATTGAAATTTTTGATTGATTCTCTATAACCAACATCAAGCCATTGTGGAAGATCTGTTTGGCCTCATTAATTTAAAGGCATTACATGCTCAATGTGAGTTTACGAAAGTGCATGATGTTTAACTTCCTCAGTAAGGTGAGCGAGATCCATGACACATCTTCGCCCCACGATTTTTCACCACAAATTATACGACACGGAAAGAAAAAAACCATTCACAACCACACAGCCATGATGCTTAAATACCCTAATCACTGTTTTAGATTTAGCTTTACATTGTTAAACAATTTTTATTAAGTCCACGTCTGCTTTATTATTGAAATTCATAGTCAGAAAATTAATTAACAACAATCTTGTAATGAATTCACGATGATTTTTAAAAGAATGTAAAAAATATTCCCGCAAAATCAAAGGCCAACCGATGACTGTACACATCTCTACGTAAACTAACAACTGAACGGATGTAAGTCATCCAGAGTCCAGTTTGGCAATTATTATTTATAATCAACATTGTACTTAGCAATGTTTTCTTTAAAATGCTAAGGAGAGTAAGACCCTCCGCACACTAGACGACAGGCGACAGCGACAGCTCGCCGAGTCGCGGCGACAGGCTGCGGCCGACAGTTTTCAAATATTTTGTTCAAAGCTCCGCACACTTCGCACGCTTAATAATAAAGAGAAATAACTCTAAAACGCAAGAACAATGCGAGAAGAATAGGTAGAATGCGACAGCCGTTCAATTTGGACGAATATGACCGAGATAAAACATCGGCCGCCTTTTTCATCCCATACAAGTTGTACTGGTTGTCTGAACTTCAAACGTGATTTACCAACATTGTTGTTTTTTGAGTTATTGCTCTTTATTATTAAACGTGCGACTTGTCGCCGAGTCGCGCCGATCACCGATTCGCGCCGACATGTCGCTGTCGCCTGTCGTCTAGTGTGCGGAGGGTCTAACTTATGATGGTTTCATTGTTCATTGTTCATATAATGTCAACACACGTCGACTATTTCATAATATTTGGGTGTTGCACGTAGCAAGGCGTTTGCCATCTTTGTCTACCGCGTTACCGAAGCTATGATTGATCTGCTTTCTCCCTCACAGCCACGGATTCGACAGTTTTTCATAATATGTATGGAAGTATTTCAAGGTCTCTGTGCATTGAGCGATATGCACATGTATAATAATTATACCATAATATTATGTATGGAGGCGGTTCTTTGCGCTTATCAGGCGTTTCGTATAATTATTATTGATTTTTTACTTCAGCGATCTTTTAACACATCTTCCACACGATATATTTTTGTGAAAAGTGTATACATTTTTTTGCTAAAATTATTACAAAATCTAGGCAGCTCACTGCACGGATGCACGTTAATAGTAACCGCCTCTGCTTTAGTATACCTTTTACTAGCGTATTTGAAATACGAATAACGCTGGTTCGAATCATCCATTGACGATCATTTTTACCCTGGTTCAGCAGATATCATAACAACGGAACTAAAGGCGACATAATAATATAAAGTGTTGTCCCCGAAGGAGTTGCATGTGGTGAGTGGAACTATTTTCACAGATAAGGCGGCCAGCCAACGCCAACTACTTCAGTTGAAGTGGGAGATTTTCAGCTCTCGAGGGCGCTGGCACTCGTTTCTTGTGAAGGCTGAGTAAAACTTGCCGGTATTTTTACTTTAGGTTTGAAATAAACACCGAAACGGGAAATCATTTCTGACATCCTTGGTGGGATTCGAACTCGGGTTCTCGGCATGGAATGCAAGCACTCTACCTACTGAGCTATCAACCGGACCATTTATGATTAATGATTCCTTTTTTATTTGTTTTTAAAAAAAAGAGTGTTTAGGCAAAAACACTTACCTGATAAAATCATGTCCAAGTATGGCAGCTGTAAGAGTTCTTCATATGGAATTTTCCCGGCATTTCTTGCAGCAGCATCTTCCAGCTCCTTCCTCAGTCTACCTTGGATCTGAGGACTAGAGGCAAGCTGGAAGACAGACGCGGGAAATAAAAAATTAGGTGACTAATGCAAAAAATGTATCGGATTTCCAATACGCAAATTAAGTTCATTTTTACCTCAAACAGCGCAAATGACATGAGGATACTGGATGTCTGTGTTCCTTCTAATAAATAACCAAACACCATTCCAGGTATCTCGTAGTCAGAATGTGCTAGAAGACAACACGAATCATAATAAGCATGTGAATGTTCGCAGTATAATGCAGACATTTAGTACGAGAGAGCTTGGTTCACACATTTTACGTGGTTCGGTTGCAAGGTCGTCTTGAATCTCTCCGCGTCCTCTTTCTTGATGAAGTTGCTTCCTTCGCAGTTCAAAACAATTTCTTTAGTGATCGCCAACAGTATACTTTTGGTCTCTTTTGTAACCATTCTGAAAAATAAAAACAATTTAATAGACTTACAATTTTTTTTTTTTTTTTAAATAGATTTGTGGAACGGAATGCAATCCACCAACCTATTTTGCCTGGCCAGTTGTCTTCATGCGAAAGCAGAAGCTTGTGTGCATGCAACGGCATCTGTTGAACCAGGGTCGAAGTTATCGTCGCGGGATTCGAACCAGCGTTATTCAGTTCCAAATAACCTGTCTTGATCCCCGCGGCCATAACACCGACTCTCCCTAAATTTAAGGTAATAATCATGCCGCAATGCTAATTTAAAATCTAAATCTAAGTTGCAAAGACAGATATCATTTGAGATTCATATTGAATGCATTCCCACAAGCAGACACGTATTAATTCGCGCTAACACAATATGCCGCATGTGGACCTACAATATAAAAACCCAAACTCAAATGAACATAAGCCCTGGCAACTCTTGCCGACCTTCTCTTAAACAGGGGTGACATTGGCAAAGTGAACCATATTTTACAGTATGGGTGGTCAGCCTCATATCAACCTATAAATCATGGAAATGCTGCCAATAGATAATCGTTTCCCTGTATTATACAGGCCTTTATATATTTTTGAAATTGAGTTCTTCATTGCAATTTCGTGAAATATATCGTCTTCGTACGAAGCCAATAATCGATCGACAGCATGTATGAGCGTTGCCTCGCATCTCACGGTCCATTTCCTTGATAATAAACTTACTCACGTGAGTCCAAGCAGTTTTTGCAGAAAGGGCATCGTCATGAAGATGAACGTGTTCAGAGCTTCTTGGAATGTTGGGATGAACAGCGACCGCGCTATCTTAGTGAAGGGGTTTTCAGCAAACTCAGACATCTTCAAATCAACGCCAAAGATTGAGGATACCACGACATCCACGAAGAATGTCGAAGACATCTGGAAAAACATATAATTAACCAATCGTTTTTGTGTCCCTTTAGGTTTGACCATGTTCTATTTGCAGCTCCTACATCTGCCGACGTTTCGCTTTCACGAGCAGAAGGCATCCTCAAGGCGAGTTATCAAAGCACTGTGGCGGTCTTCGTTGTGTTCGCGGATGCGCGTTGGTGTTAACTGGTTGGAAATACATTGCGTTGTCCTCATCTTCCTTCGCTCTGGGGTGGGGGGTGGGTGCGACAGTGAGGATGCTTTCTGCTCGTGAAAACGAAACGTCAGCAGATGTAGGAGCTGCAAATAGAACATGGTCAAACCCGAAAGAACATAACATTTATTTAGTAATCCTGGTTGTTTTTAAAAGATCATCTTCACCAATTACGATAGATCCAAAAAAATTATGTGAATGTATGAAAAAGTGTTGGAAGTCAAAGAAATGAATGATGTGCAATAAGAAAATGTGAAGGCACAAGTGACTTAGCTGATACAATTACAAAGACAGTAACGTACATCGCCAGCTTCTATTGGCACGTTGATTTGTTTCCTCAATGACTTGATCAGGGCTTCACTTCTGAGGAGCATGGTGTCATGAGCAGCCTTCAGCTTCCCAGGAGTCACGGCAGCTGCCCACCTGCTTCTGGTGGTTTTCCAATGTTCACCTATGTGACCAAAAGGATTGCACGCCATCACTGGGTCGACCTTGGGATCTACCTGGAAAAGTGAGAAATAAACTCATCTTTGGTATCAACATGGTGAATAGTGCACTGTGAGCCACCACTGGTGATAGTCTTACTTCAAAATCATTGGAACCGAAGTTGTGATGATCAGACACGAGAATCTTCTGAATGATATCTGGATCTCTTATCAGGACAAATGGTGTGTTAAAACGAAACATGCCCACAAAGGGATGACTGGAGAATTTCCTAAAATAAAAATGTTAAAATTACGTTTATTGAATAAAACCTACTTGCATACAATCTTCGAAAGTTTAATAAATGAGGTTATGTGTTACATTAGTACTTACGTAACATTGGCAATGAGATATCTACGCATATTGCAACTTACTTGTAAGACTTCCAAATCAAAATTCCCAAATGCTCCCGACCCATCAAAACCGGAGTGATGTTTCCAAATATCAGGAACGGTTTCTGGTAAGGAATGGCTTTCTTACGCCAATAGTCATTGTTCCACGTCAAATAGATATACGACACGAAAAACAACGTGGCTATCAAAATTAAAAATATCATTTTGGTATAGTAAACAATAACAGAGCAACGTTGCGAGCGATTACAAAGCTGTTGATAGACTGGTCACTGGTCACTGGTGAATAACACAGATGTGGGATGTCGAGCACGCTTATCATTAGCATACTCCAGCCACTTCAAGTTACGAGCATGGTCAATTGCCAATTGTCATTTGCCCCGCGAAAATATACCTACATCTATCAAAATCATAATGCTAAAAACTAATGCACCTAGGCGTCTAATACTGATGAGACTGTGATAAGACTGTGATGAGGAAGTTTCAAAGAAAAAAAAAACTGATGAACATTCCATCAAAACTCTGTTTTGTTTTTTTTTAAACTAAATTAGAGAATTCATTGCAGTTTTTTCCGCCTGCTTATAAATGAATCTACGCACACGACTAAACCTATTTTTGTGAAAAATCTACATCCTGCCAACTTTTTTTTCTAAAAAAAATCAATAATGCCCTTGAGGGGATTTTTCACAGTATCTAGCGCTAAAGAATAAATTGTCTAATAAAAAAACTTTACTCTGGTATCACAGATCCCAGCGCAAAAATCATCGTTATTGCAAGGAAAAAGATTCAATTTTTCACAGTGTTAATACACAAACCATAAAAAATATAAAAAGATTCAAGTTTGTAATTAATTTATTATGTTTACTTAATTGTCATTTTCACAACAATTTCAGATAACTTAAAATAAATCTTTATTTTGAACTGCCCCACACCCGTAGTATAACCAATCCACACGTGTAGGTACCTATTTATTTGTTTTCCTTTATAATGTATGAAATAAAACGATACAAAGGTGCTAACTTTATCATTTTATTTGTGATTGCATAAGGTAAAATCTACAAATATAATCGTTATTTAGGTACATTTCAAAGACAGTTTCTCGGATTTTTTTTGTACCAAGATACCCGTTTTATGATTGATACATTATATCACTGCCCGTCATGAAACCTCGCCAAGAAAGAGGACGCGGAGAGATTCAAGAAGACCTTGGAAGTGGATGAAGAGTGACCCACACTCCCCCCACGGGTCTGTAGATCATGGAGTTGGGGTTTACTGTCAGAGGCCTCTTCGGTGATTTGGGATGGACCTTTATTTCAAAATTACGCACAATGGTAGCCACACCCACCTTCGCCAAAATAAGTGCCAGACGATTACCTGAAAACATGAGAGTATTGAGCTAGAATCTGATGGTGAATCTTTGCGAAAACCCAGCCTCATCCCCGAACCGTTTATACACTGCCTTCCGGGGAAGCGTATCACAGAACGCTCTTGCAATGCCATATTTTTGTGGCGGAAGGCCTTCCCGATGGCCGTGAACCGAACCAGCAGACGCAACGCAACTAAGCTACACATCTAGTGTAACTATATGTGTAGCTTAGTTGTAGCTTAGATGCTGAGAATGCTTTTTTTTTAAAAGAAATCCTGTGCGGGAGACTCCCTAGATTCTAGAGACTCTAGGGGTCTATGACACTTGTTGTAGTGCCGCAGAGGTGTACGAGCTTAGTCGTCGCTACAAAGCGCCAATACTCAAGCAAGACCCAGTTGCTGTAAGGCTGGATGGACCTTTTAGTGACCGGTATTTAAAGGCTTTATGAATTTTTTCAACCCAGCGAAGAGCATATTTGGAAATATAAATGGTATATTTTTGTGCTCCACCGGGATCCAAATCCACAACTACGCCACTGGACTACGGACCGGCCCAAGATGCCAACGACACGCGGTGTACCTGAGCGGCAACCCATCCAAGTAGCATCCGCGCCCAATGTTGCTTAACTTCGGTGATGGGAACCGGCGCTTTCAACATGGTATCGCCGTGGACGCCGGTGATTTATAGAGCTCGGTTTCGTGACTTCTCGTCCCCTAAGTGCTTGTTTGTCTTTTTTTATTTAAACAAGAATACAACAGCATTAAATAGAATTTTGTACATATATAAAATATTTTTTACATTTCATGTCGCCTATTACTATATTGTCCAATAGTGTATTTCAACTTACAAATCATGCCAGGTAAATAAATAAAAAGTAAAGAAAAACAAAAAGAAGCAACACCCAAAACCAAAAACAAATAAATATACAAATCAAAATAGAATAAAAAATAAAAAAATCTCGTCCTCATGATGGGATAAGGAAAGAAAGGTCAGGAGAAGCAAAGCAATAAAAACAAAATAGGAATTGAGAATGATTAAAAAGTAGAAATAAGATTCAAAAATGAAATTCAAATCCTGCAAGATTCAAAATCCTCTTTTTTAATGACTGTGCAGACAGAAAGAAAATGTCCAACTTAGGATCAGTCCTTTGGACACTATTTACTGCAACGCAGGCTCTACTTACAAAATAATTTTGCTTATAATTTGTCTTATCTCCATCAGAAGTAATTTCACATGAACAATTTTTGTACCTGTAGGTACTCCAACAATATGGCTTATGTATGCTAGAACTTGATTTCGAAAATATTAAAAGCAACTCTCACATTATCGTGTTCTATGTTTTTTTTTAGCTCAAATTGTGGAAAATGTGAATTATGAAATGTGATCATATTTGAATCACATGGTAGATAAGCCAACCAAGCACTGGGGGAACCTCCTGTCCCTAGCGTCAAAGCTTTTAGCGTTGACGCGGCGGCGATGTGGGTCTCACCCCCGTTTACTATTCAACACTTATCCTGGCACGCACATCTGGGGGCGGTTGATTCGTGGCCAAACAATGTGGTGATAACTTAACAACATTTCCGGAAATTTAAAAGTATTGATACTTCTACCTATAACTCCATGCTTCTACCGGATTGTTTCTTTGATGTGAATATAGTTTATGATTTAACAGGCATTTTTGTAATGAATTTAAAAATCAATTACGTAATTTTTGTTTTACGCCATCAAACCAGCGACATCTTCCTGAAGCAGACGCTAGTTTTATCGCTTTAGGATGCTTCCGATTCCACAAACCTGTAGATACAACTTGCGTAAGTAAAATTACAGACATTTTCATTACCAAAGCAGCTTCTTGGTCCTTTTCCGAAAGGCAAATAAACAAATTCGTGTCTCTCGGATTTGGCAGTTTCTGTAAACCTTTCAGGATCAAATGTTTCAGGATCCGGGAAATATTTGGGATCCATGTGCAGAGCGTAGATGGGAACCATGGTCACTGTGCCAGTAGGAAGTATGACGTTCGACTTTCCGTTCATAGATGGCAGTGTAAAGGGTTTAATGCTCTTGCGCGAAAGAAATAGGCCTGGCGGATACAGCCTTAAAACTTCTGCAACATAAAAATTAAAATATTTGTTAGGGCTTGGTGGCTTACACAGTGAAAGTCCATTGTATTTATTTAAAAAAAAATAACACGTAAAAATTAAAAAGTTAAACAAAAAATTTTTTGGCTGTAAAAATACCTGATATTATCATATGTAAGTAAGGCATTTGCACAATATCTTCATAACATAAGTCTTCCGTGTCATCCAAATTGTTAATTATTTCGTTTCTCAATGTGCTTTGCATCTGAGGGTTTGAAGCTAACTGGAAAACAAAGGTAGCACAGATATAGTATGCAATGTAAAAAATATGTAGTAAGTATAAAATGTATAAAAAATACGCAACATGCAAATTTTAAAAGTGCTCAGGATTTTGGTTTCTGACCTCAAAAAGCGCCAATGACATGACTATACTTGAGGTTTGTGCTCCATCTTGCAAAAATCCAAATACCATGGCGGGGATTTCAAAATCCAAATGTGCTAGAAATAGATGTTTTCCATCAATTATTATTGCGAGATTGAGGTACGATCATGTGTACACACCCTGAGTACGAGTTGCAAAACTTGAGCAAAGTAAAGTTTACGGAAAGTATTAAAGAATGGTTTTCCCCAAAATCTGTCGTTTTTGTTTGTTTGAACTTGATTTTCTTCATCATTGTAACTCTTTTGCTAAGAGCATAAAGTGGAAACAAAAACGGCAGCTTTGGGGAAAATCACTCTTTAATACTTTACGTAAACTTTATTTTACTCAAGTTTTACAACTCGTACCTACTAGGGTACTGAAATAAATAAATAAAATGGAACTAACTGTCAAATTTGTTGCGTTGTAAGACTTTTTTGAATTTATTCAAGTCTTCCTTTCTTATAAAATTATTTTCTTTGCAATTGAAAGCAATCTCTTTACTCAGTTGCAACAGAATCTGCTTAGTTTGTTTAGAAACCAACCTGTAGACCCAAAACACCATTTTAACACCAAAAGACGCCGAAACATTATGAAACATTTTACCTGAGAGCAATGACTAGAAAGACACTGAATGATAGAGTCCGCAATGATTGGATGATGAACGAGTGTGGATAAAAGAGAATTCAAGAATGAAAGTACAAAAAAGCACAATGAGATGGAAAAAAAACGGATGTTACTGACCGTGTATAAAGAGAAGAACGATTTTTCGAACGAAGGTTCCTTCGACCTTCGACCTCGAGAAAACAACAATAATTCAACAGTTCGTGTTTCTTCCTTGTAGAAGACACACGTCTCCTGAAGACGTCGGATAGGTATGACTCCAACGAAACGTAGAGAAAATTGTTCTTCTCTTTACACACGGTCAGTAACATCCGTTTTTTTTTTCATTCTAAAAATGTATAACGATCGTAATCATATTTTTTTTTTTAATCACAATGAGATGGTTCGAACATCTTAAAAAAATGGATGATAACGACTAAAGAAGAAAGTGTTCAGAGGAAATGCCAGAGAGGGAAACAAAGAAGGGGAAGAACGAGGAAGGAATGGAAAGACCAATTAATAAAGGTGAGATTGCGAAAGAATGGAACCCGCAGAGTGAGAATAAAAGAAGAGTATATGTATGAAGAAAGTGATGAATGTTGAAGAGATGAAAGAGGTATGCAAGGACAGAAAAATCTGCAGATGTACCGGCTAGCCCTAGTGGAACGGCGGCAGGATACAATAACAGTTACGAAAACATTATGATTGGATTCTCACGTCACGTTGAACAGCTTTTGCAAGAATGGCGCAGTTAAGAAGATGAAAGTCTTCAACGACTCCCAGAAGTGAGGTCGGAAGAGCGTGTGGGCGATGCCGATGAATGGGTTTTCCGCTGATCCTGATGTTTCAATGTTCACTCCGAATATTGAAGAAACGATAACATCGACTAGAAACTCTGATGCCATCTAAAAATATTATTATTCTTATTTCTTTAAGGTGTATTTGAGACCCAAAACAACAACTTTACTATTTACTAACTTGGCTATTTAAAAAAATATATATAAATATATGTATGTATATATAAATATATACGGTTGTCTCTCTATATATTTAAAAGAAATGGAAATATATCTTTGGTTTTTTTCCTTCAAATCAGCTGGAAATAATAAAAAAAACCATTTAAAAAAATGTTCACTTTGGAACCCGAGAATTTTTGCGTTATGAATATTTCATAACAAAATATAACGTTTTATGATAGGACAATTATTCAGCTTAATGCTGTAGAGTTGCCAAGATCCATTTTTAACTTATTTATTGAGTCAAGGAAGTTCCTTAACTTATAGGTTGGTATGCGGCTGACCACCCATGCTGTAGAAAGTGGTTTACTTTTTTAGGGACGGTCGGCAGGAGTTGCAAGGTGTACATAAGTTCATTTGAGATTCGGGTTTTTATAGTCTACTTTTTAAAAGTTACTCTTGAAAATGACCTGAAACTTGAAGGTCGAAAGTACTCGAGGCAAATAAAAGTAATTAATGTGAAAAAAAAACTACGTTTTTGAGAAAAAACCAAAATGAATTAGAATCTTTAATGTTACCTACATATAGGTATTTGCAAATTAGATTAGATTAGATTGGATACTGAGTTATAAATACAAAATATTTCTCACTTCGTAAGCTTCGATTGGTTGATTGGTCAATTGTTTCAACAGCATTCGGCCTCTTTGCGTCATATTTTTGTAATAGGTCTTTAGTTTGCTGGGCGTGATGGCGGCCGCCCATCTTCCTCTGTTGATCCTCCACTCCTCGCCAACTTGGCCGAAGGGGTTGCACGCCATGATGGGATCAACATGGGGATCCACCTTCAACAGTAAGCTCATTCGGGGCTATTCTTAGACATTTTAGTCGTCGGTTGAGCCCACGCTTTGACAAACTAATGGTGCCTGCGCTGGAAGTTTCATAAGCACGGTCATTCTTACCTTCCGAATTTTGTATTATTTGTATGAAGATAAATCAGCTGTTCACTTGCAGCCATCTTGGATTGACAGGTATTCATACAAATGCATCATTAATTTGTCAAAGCGTGGGCTCAACCGACGACTAAAATGTCTAAGAATAGGCCCGATTGATATGCTACCTTTCATCTGAATAATTGGTGTTAAATAATGGATGAAGAGTATGACTTGCTTCAAAGTTCGGCAGAGGGAACGTGTGGTAGTCCTTCACGAGAATTTGCTGAATCATGTCGGGATCTCGCACGAGAAGAAATGGTTGGTTTAGTCTGAACATGCCCACGAAGGGAATGTTGGCATGCTTTCTGAAAAATAAAAAATAAATGTATTCCAAAAAAAAAAAAAAATCTTTTGAGAAGAAAAAATAAAAATAAATTTTAGTTGCATATGCAAAACTGTGGGCATGCATTTACTATTAATCTTACGTGTAAGTATCCACTTAATAGAAATGTCTTCTCGTTTTTATATTAATTTCAATTTTACACCAATATTTATTTAATGAAAAAAAATATCATAAAATTCACACATTCACTTCACTAAAATTTAATAAAAGTTCATAAATATTGGTTGTAAGTGCCTTGGGGGTTAAAAGTAAGTAGGTATGTCGGATGAACCATTTCTAGGTGCCTACTCATACACAAAAATACTATATAGAGTAAAGACATTTAATCTTTTTATTAGAAACACTTACTCATATATTTTACGTAAAAGTACTCCGGAATGTTCCCAGCCAAACAAAACTGATGTAAAATTTCCGAAAAATAAAACCGGCCTCTCATAAGGTATGCCTTTATCCCGCCAAAAACTGGGCAGCCGTGTATAATACACGTAAAACAAAAATAAAATCGCAATTATTAAAAGGACAAACATCTTCACAGATTACTTCTTTAAAAAATACTAAAGTATACCTAAGGAAGTAGGTATTCCGTCGTAGAAAAAATAACGTCGCTGAACAGGTTTTTGGTTAAAATAATCAAATATAATGGTTCTTTTTAAGCTTACATAACGGATGATCTGATATATCGGAATCAATTAATCCCAAATGCCAAAGCTGAATAAATTATAAATATATTTGTGATAAAAACAAAACTTTCTTTAAATAAAGTTTTAAACTTTCACTAACACTTTCATTGTCGGTATTAACTACTGAATTGTTTTTGTGTTTTTTCGGGTTAGACCATGGTCTATATGCGGCTTATGCCTTCTACTCATGAAGGCGAAACGTCGGCTTATAAAAAAGCCGCATATAGACCATGGTCTAACCCGAAAAAACACAAAAACAATTCAAAACTTTCTTTGTTTTAAATTTTCCTAAAATCCTTATTTCCTTAAACCCTTGTGTCCTAAAAACATCCCTCAACATCTTTAATTTCCAAAAAATTACCAGATATTTTTTTTTGTAGAGATATCTTGGGAACTCGAATTCCAATAATTCTAATTGAAATAATTATCCCGCGGAAAACATGAGCACTCTGATTGGTCTCTATTCATGTATACAGTTAAAGACAGAATAAGCATTATAATCATTTCACACAACAAATAAACACATTTTCCAATCACGCAGCAATCTAATAAGATAAAACATAATTAAACTTGTTTACTTATTTGCTTGTTAGAATGTCTTGAATATGCTGATAGTTTTGATGGCGCTCATTCTAATTGTAGGTGGGAGTCCATGTTGCCGGCGCACGGTTGCCAGCCCTGTAACCCCGCTGACATTGAGGATCTGCCGGTTTGAGTTGAGTTTACGTGGTTACTTACATTTTCCTTGCATTCCACTGAAACCTGCCCGATTTTCAGTGTCCAAGAAAATGGCCCTTTCCGTTCAAAACCTGTCAAAGCTAGCTTCAAAAGCCTATCAGCTAAATGGGTCCACCGCTGTTATCAGCAGAGCCAGGTAACTGCTGCATATATTATTATACTGCAAATTATTTTGTAACAATTTAACTTTATTTTTAATTTCTATAAATATGTCATAAGCCAAGCTGGTGTCCATCTGAGCATAAATTTTATGGATGTGTCAAAGTGTTTCATAATACGAAATTTATAAAAAAAACATTGATTATATACCTACTTAATCAATTTACGATAATGGGTAGTAGATAGGTATAGATCAATGCAGTATTTTTTTTTTGAGAAAATAAAAAGTTTCTTTTTCTTCGCCTTTGTTTCTATACGACTCATATAATATTATCGACATAAACTAAATAAAGTGAAGTAATAGCATGTACTGTAGGTACTTGAGGAATCATTGAGGCGCATAAGTAAATAAACTTATTTTTGTACATTCCACTAAATGAGTAGAACATTATTTGTAATGGATGAAGCTGTGACTGTTGTTTATGTTTTTGAGTGAGCTGTGTATTTGTACTATTCAGTTTATCAAGTTTATGTAAGAAATGCATAATAATAAATAACAAATGGGTAAGTGGCAGCTGCACAGTCCTGGAAGTCTTTTATAATATATCCTGCTTTTAGGTAGAAGGTACAGCTTGTGATAAAAATAATAATTTAGGTAAAGATTTTACGCATCAACCACCTTCAGGGAAAGGTGGCAGGGGGTTCAAGGTTTATGTTCATGTGAGGTTTAGTTTATTTTGTAATATGCAGCTTGTCAATGTATATCTGCAACTTAGATTATAGGTTATTGGGATTTTTTTCTTGTCTGGCAAATGCCAGTCACACTTCTATGTGGCTAAAGTCCTAAATGACCAATAACAAAATATTTTTTGGTATTTTTCCTAGCTATCCGGCTGTGTGATATCACAATTTTGTAGTCTATGGAATTTGTTCATGGTCCATTGGTCCAGATGTTGATAGATGTTTGACATATGGGTATCGCCGTCGAAATTTGTACGTTTTGTCTTGTGCGTGTGTCGCCTAATGATTTTCAGTGTTGCGACCCCTTCGGGGATAACGCAGCAAGAAGTTAGTATAATTTTTTAACCAATATTAATATGCCTTAATCTCACAAATGTGACGTAGCGCGGTAACGGTTACGGTAGCGTTCGTCAATAAAAAACACGCCTGACATAATCCTAAAATTGATTTATTTGAAAACTAATAATACCAGCGACTATAAAAACACAATCTTAAGCAGCACTAATGTCTCTAAGTAGACAATACACAATTGACAACAGATTCCGATATTTACCCTAATAATTCCAAGCTAAATCCCACTCAAAACAATCACGACAAGTTTACGGCTGAGACGTAGACCCTCAGAAGAAAATGAAGGTAGCGAATCAGTTTTTTTGTGTTTTCCATACTGCATCAAAGAGTTACCATACGCGAAAAAATACTTAGGGATGCAAGATTTTTGTCAGTTTCAATTAAAATGGTAACACACTAAAAGAAAAATTTCGGAACCAAAAATGGAGACAACCATTAGCAACTAATATTTCGTGTATAAATAAATAAATATTATTGTGGCTAGTACAGAAAACAAAAGATACGTTACTAAGGTATATGAAAAAATACCAAACTTTATAAAAAAATTACTATTTTTTATCGTATCTTGCCATCAAAGGGTCAAAAACGGATTGCGGACATGTAAAATTTGTATGAGAATGGAAAAAAGGCGATTTTGTTTTTTTTTTTAATTACATCGCCACTTAATGCTTTTTGCAGATTTTTTTTGTATTTCGATACGTTTTTCAAATACTTTACTCTAATAATTTTAGAATTCAGTAGAGATCACCAGTTTTTATGAAAAAGCTGAAAATCATTAGGCGACACACGCACAAGACAAAAGGTACAAATTTCGACGGCGATACCCTTATTATATTAAATATATATTAAATATAGTTCATTTTTACATTTGAATTACATATAATCAGAGACGGCAATCTAGGATATTTAAAAAAATAAGTGTTGCCATACAGAGAATGTTATTTTGTGTGTTTCCATTCTCATTTTTGGAAACAATTGTAAATTTCTACCTTTGGTTCTATGCGACACAATTTTTTTTTAATAATTCACATTATCGTTGGCTATAGTTCATGGTGGAGCCATGTAGAGATGGGCCCACCTGACGCCATATTGGGTGTCACAGAGGCTTTCAAGAAGGATGCCAACCCCAAGAAAATCAATCTGGGAGTCGGAGCCTACAGGGACGACAATGGAAAACCATTTGTCTTGCCAAGTGTCATTCAGGTAACATATTGTCACTTGTATTAAGTTATTATTCCATTGTTTATTAATTAAAAAAAGGATTTTACAAAGCGTAATGCAGAGAAGGTTGAATTTCTGAACAGTTCATCAGAGTTCTATCAAACGTCATCAGAAGTTGTGTCTCTTTTATGCCAATGTGGCATGAGCTAACTGGAAGATGAAATTGATGTTGGATATGACTCCGCCGAAACTGTGAGAATTTTCAATCTTCCCCACATCATACTTCAAAAAATCTGTTCTTAAATTAAATATGAAATGTGTATCGACTGCACTAATTCAAAATCATTTATTATTGCACTTTTGTGCATCTAAAAACAATCAGCTAAGATCAAGATGTCATGAAATGTTAATCAAAGTAAGGGTTGATAAGAAAACTTTATCTTTGTGTTTGTATTTCAGGCTGAAAAGAACATCATGGGCAAATCCATGGACAAGGAATACGCTCCCATTTCTGGGTCGGCAGAGTTCTGCAACCACAGCATCTCCCTCGCTCTGGGAGACAACAACAAGCAAGTGGCTGATGGCGTCACGTGCACTGTCCAGGTAAAGCAACAACCAGCAGCAACTCCTCAAACATCAAAATACATTCAATTTAGATAAAACCAGATGGCTTATTTGCTTAGAAACCTCCAGGAAAGTGAAAATGTATAATTGATTTCTGTAAATCTGTTAAAACGCAAAAAAAAGTTAAATATTTAGATGTTAAGAAGCAAAGGCGGCAATAAAATTTTGGCAATCGCAATTTTATTGAAAAATTAGGTAAATATGTAGATCTAATCTAAGTTGCAAAGATATGTTACATTGGAGATTCACATTACATGCATTCCCACAACCAGACACATACAAGTTTGCGCTTGCACATGCCTCATGTGAATCTAATCTAATCTAATCTAAGCTGCAAAGATATATATCATTCAAGATCTAAATTAAATGCATTCCCACAAGCAGATATGTATAATTTCGCGCTAACACATGCCGCATGTGGACCTACAATATAAAAACCCAATCTCAAATGAACATAAGCCTTGCAACTCTTGCCGTCCTTCCCTGAAATAGGGGTGACATTGGCAAAGTGAACCATTTTTACAGCATGGGTGGTCAGCCGCATACCAACCTATAAGTCAAGGAACAAGAAGCGCAGAGAATGTGGTTTCCTGTGATTCCACGTACAGTGGTGCCTCACACAACGAACTTAATTCGTTCCGGGAGCAAGTTTGTTATGCGAAAAGTTCGTTATGTGAAACGCATTTTCCCATAACAATACATGTTAAAAAAAAAAAAATCGTTCTGTAGCATAAAATATGCTAAGATGACATAAAAAAAGATAATTTTTTTGTTATTATTTTTATTTAGATACATCTAACAAAAACATATTTTTTTAAATTTTAAGACAGACTAAGTAGAGTCTACCGAATCTTGCACATCTTCATCCATTTTCTGCTTTTTGGCCGATGGTTTCATGAAAAACCTGTCCAAAGTCGTTTGTTTTTCTCTTTTCTCCAACATCTGCCGGAAATAACGGACAAGAGTATCGGAGTAAAGATCGTTGATCCTGTTTGCTTCATCTGAATCCGGATAGTGGGCATTGGTAAACTCCTGAACTGCTTTCCATTTGACCAGTTTAAAGGAAAAGGACGACTGCCGTGATACGTGCGTGATTTAATTCGTAATGAAGAACGATTGCCGCCAAAGTTAAGTTAAGCGCAGTGACTAACGACTGCCTGCAGTGCCTGCGCGGGAGTATGCAATACATCGGCAGCGATCGTGGAAGCTCGGGCGAAGCAGTCGTGGAAGCTCGGGAGACTTCGTTGTGTGAAGCGAAGTTTGTTGTATGAATCGTGAAATGAACGAACAGGAAGTTCGTTGTGTGCAGCGTTCGCTGTGCGAGGCGTTCTTTATGCGAGGCACCACTGTATTTATCTATAATCTAAGTTGCAAAGATATATTAACATTCAAAACTCATATCAAATGCATGCCCACAAACAGACACGTGTAAGTTCGCACTAACAATCTCATTCTACAAAGTTACTCTACATTGCTGCCTTTGGCTCTACACGAGTTGTCTTTGTAGATTTTATAGAGAAATGAAATACATTTGTTTGGTTGCTTTCAGGCAATTTCTGGAACAGGTGCATTGAGAGTTGGTTTTGCATTTCTGTCAGCTTTCCACAACCTTGACCGAGGAGTTTACCTGCCCACGCCCTCCTGGGGAAACCACACTCCCATCATCAAGCACTCGGGTCTGGTCCCCAAGGCTTACAGATATTATGACCCCAAGACATGCGGTTTCGACTTCAAAGGAGCAATGGAAGACATCAATGTGAGCATCATGAAATTGACCTTCTCCGTGTTATTCCCTGGTATTATTTCCGTAAAATGATTTAAAGTGTTGTTTTCACATTTTTAGCAAATGCCTACAGGGGCAATTGTTCTCCTCCACGCTTGTGCTCACAACCCTACTGGAGTAGACCCCACTGCTGAGCAATGGGCAGAAATTTCACAGGTAACAACTTTATAAATAAAAAAAATGAGATTCTTCAAAGAATGTAACAATCATTCAATGATTTTATTATAAATATGCTATTTTTCCAGGTTATGAAGAAGCGAAGACTGTTTCCGTACTTTGATATGGCGTACCAGGGCTTTGCTAGCGGAGATGTGGCTAAAGACGCTCAAGCTGTGCGGTTATTCCTGAAAGATGGACACCATCTTGCATTGGCACAAAGCTTTGCCAAAAATATGGGTGTGTGTGATAAAATGTTTATCTTATCTTATCACAATAGCAGAAACTAGCTTACTGCGTTGATACATACTGTAGACTACATTTGTCTCAGTCCTGTCAAACGTTGCAGTGGTGTAGTCGTACACAACATGTTTTTACGTGTCAAATTCCATGTTTTCTTGCTTTCTCCATTTTGTGTTTTGATACCCATTTATAACACATGCCATAATGTCTTAAATTAATGCCTTTTTCCATTAAAATTTGTCAATTTTATCAACTACGAGATTAATACCGCATGCGTCTATGTTCGGGCATTGTACGTACGCGGCAATGTTGCCGTCTTTCTAGATTTTTTTTTACATTCGCCTGAGTTTTTTTGTACACATGCAAATGTGACGTTCTTTGTTCTCTTTCTTGCTAATGCCCATATACGTAAGTAGGTTGAAACAGATATATAATATCTATTTTCCTTGCAATAATTTCTAGTCCACAGATATCACAAGTCAATGATTTTCCTACAGCTTCAACAGTTGTTAATGTATTCAGAAATGAAATATCTCCTACAATATTTGTGCATTATGACAACCCTTTTGTTTTTTGTCCGATGTTCTCGCTGATGTTTTTTTGTGTTCAGGTCTGTATGGGGAGAGGGCCGGAGCCTTCAGCTTGGTGACTGGATCCCCCGAGGAAGCCAAGAGGACCTTGTCTCAGATTAAGATCCTCATCCGCCCCATGTACTCCAACCCTCCCATTCACGGGGCTCGTATTGTGAATGAAATATTAGGCAATGCTGATCTCAAGAGCAAATGGTAATGCTCAAGCAAATTCATGTATACAAATAACAACATTTACCTTTTGTTATTGTATTTAACTGATGTAAATGTCTGGCAGGCTCGCAGACGTTAAACTGATGGCTGACAGGATCATCTCAGTGCGACAAGCGCTCGCTGATAACCTGAAGAAGGAAGGAAGCCAGAGGGACTGGTCTCACATCACCAACCAAATTGGAATGTTCTGCTTCACTGGCTTGAACAAGGATCAGGTAAATAATTGAGTTCCACAATTAATATAGACGGTTAAAAGGCAGTAGTAGGGCATAAGCGACAAAAACTAAATTGTTCAGGAGAGCAGTTTAAAGTTTGAGATTGCAAAAAAATAATTTTATTTTTTATCATATTGTTAAAATCAAAACAACCCCTTAAATTAAAAAAAATAAAGGTATGTCTGGCATTCCTATAAATGTGGTTTTACGATTTTTTTATGTCACAAGCGCCTTTAGGACAAAAAAGGTCAAAATGTTGTCGGTTTCACCAAAACCATACTTCGAAAATGCAGTTGTTTGCTTGGGCATAAACAATATATATATATATTTATAATTTTTGGATGAATTAAAACAAAACACTGTTTATTTTCACTATAAAATTTATTTAAAAAGTTTAAACAAATTACACTAACGTTTTCAACCTAGTAGGTCATCATCAGGTATGATGAATTTTTTAGTGAAAATAAACAGTGTTTTGTTTGAATTCATCCAAAAATTATAAAATTAAACAATATGAATTTTCAGTGTTAATACACAAACAGTACAAAATATAACAACAAAAATCATCGTAGAGCTATGGGAGTGAGCCCATTAGAAAGAGTGGAAATTTTTAAGTAGGATAGCATTCATTAACTCATTTTTGACAAAAACTTCCTTTTAACCGTCGATATACTTAAATGAACCTGATTTTTTCTTTTTAGATTTACAACAGTTCTTGAGTGTCCTAATATGTGTGCATTGTTTTTTAACCAGGTCGAAAAAATCACCAAGGAATTCAGCATCTACCTGACAAAGGACGGGCGTATTTCTATGGCCGGAGTTACCAGCAAGAACGTGGAGTACTTGGCTCATGCCGTTCACGCAGTCACCAAGTAATTAATTGATAAGTTATTGCCTTACCGAGGAAGATTACTGCCAACTATTCTCAGATCTTGAGCTCTGATATTCGACTCATAAGTTCAACACTGTAAATATTTAAATGCATCATAAAAAATTGTGATAAAAGTAATATGATTACTCTCATTATCTATCTAAAATAATCTTTTTAATTTTTGTTGTATATTTTCTATCTGTATTTTTGTAATAGAAGATTTATTTTTGTTACTACTTGATGTACACAACCGCATTTACGTAAGCTCACGTCTGCATTTTATTTTTCTTTTTGAATCTTTACACAGCTCAACCTGCATTTACGACTTCTGCGCGATCTTGTGTCATAACAGTGCACTTTAAAATACTGGTAGCCATGTAATATACATAGTTGAGAATAAAATATATATATTTTCAAAGTGCTCAAAAAATGTTTTTCTCAATAACATTCCTGCCTCCTCAGCCATCCACTAACTAATATTAAACATCTCATAGAATAATGCCCGCCTGTAAGGATTAATAATGATGAAGATAACTCCTAAAGAGAAGGTGAACATCCACGCACTTCAAAGGAAAAGTGAGACAGAAACTCTTCACTTGGTGCAGTCCACATATCTTAATGGTAATATGACTTAAAAAATAAACAATTTATGAAATGTTTCAGCGGAAACTTTGTAGAACTCCATTTTAAATAAAAATAAAAATGAAGGGATGAACCCATTCAGTTGTTCACCTGTCTCTATTCTTCTAGTTCACATGTCTAAATCTAAGTTGCAGAGATATATATCATTTGAGATGCACATTAAACGCATTAACACAAGCAGACACGTATAAGTTCGCACTAACACATGCTGCATGTGGACCTACAATATAAAAACCCAATCTCAAGTGAACATAAGCCCTGCAACTCTTGCCGACCTTCCCTGAAACAGGGGTGACATTGGCATAGTGAACCATCTTTTTACAGTATGGGTGGTCAGCCTCATACCAACCTATAAGTCAAGAAATTCTCTTGTTCACATTTAGAAAAAATGCTTTGATCAGTTAAATGGTACAAAAAAATAAACATCCAATCATATGTAACATGATATACCAGCCCCTTCGTGTATGTGACAGATGACTTGTAGGGGAATGAATTCCTACTATTCCCCCTAAGGAAGTTTGACGATACTTGTTGTACTGTAGGGAAACCATTTTGGTAGTTAATTGTATCAGAAGTAACCAGTTCATTGATATGGTAAGCTCCGCACAATTATCTAATTTAAATATCAGAATTTACAGGATAACTGAAGATCCAAGTCAAAGAATTTATTTTAATAAAAAATGTTTTATTGATAAAATAAGTAGTTTAAAAAACAAGTTGATGTAAAAATACAGCTGTTAGTAATTGAGTAGAGGTGACAGGTATGTACAGAGAAGATGGTGACATGGCAGCATTCTGCCAACTAGCATTACATGCTTGACGTTTCTACTACTTATTCTGGTGAACAAAATGAACTATTGTCGCAGATCAATAACACAATATAATAATTATAATTATCTAACCTAAATCCCTACAGTCCAAAGGATTTCCACAAAAATTTAACTTAATTTATTTTCATATAATATTATATACATGACACTCAAAACAAAACTTAGGTCTAGATGGATTTACATAACATGAAATATTGATTTGTCTACAGATTCTTTATGTGGTGTGGTGTGACTTAATATAATTTGATTTGTAAAGTCTAGTATGTACATTGTGAGTAATGGTGAGTATCTACTCCATGGCACTCGCTTGAGAAGAATCCAACGCTTCCATTCTTTCAGCATCTGGAATGAGTCAGGGAGAAACATTAGTGATTGTAGATGGCAGTCATATATTTTTGGCAATATCGACTTGGGAAATTTGTTCAAGTAAATTTGAGATACAAATGTTACACTTCCAACGTTTACATATTAGAAACAATTAATGATTCAGCTACATCAGCAATTTGCTACAAATGCATATTGTTTATTTACATTAGTATTGTCCTGTCCGACTAATTTTAAGTATCAGAAAATGTAAGAAAAACAAATGCTAAGAAATGAAGGCAGTACAGAGACTTTGGTTCCTTTATACCCATTCTTTTAACCTTTTCGCTTCTGAATATTCTGGCTATATTATGAATACCCCAGTGCGGAATACTTTTCCCAGTATTTTTTTTTTTAAAACATTTATTGATTTCCTACCTTCGTTGATTAACGACACTTTAAACTATGTGAACAGTCACATGTATTCGTTATTCGAGAACAAAAATCACAAAGGTTCAGCACATATTTCTACTTGCAGACTTATGAATTCTTGAACAATGTCAGGGATAAGTTAATAGTTGGATGACGTCTATGATTTACAGCCGCACTGTATGCAAGTTTACACTCGACGCCTATGTGTGCCACCCACAGTTGAAGGGTTAAACAACAAATATTACCAAATATTTTTTTTTAATTCATGCCAGATTTAATCATAAAACAACTCCCAAGCAATCAATGCATATTTGAAGTTTGAGAGGTAGTGTGTCAGTATCTGATTTGAAGCTTGAGAGACTGACCCATGTTATCATCTGCCAGCATCTCGCTGAGCTCCTGCTCCAGGGTGCGGTTCTGCGTGTACGCCTCCTTGTTGGGAGAGCTCTCCTCAGGCTCTGCTGCTCCTTCACTGCGCTTGCTGGGCTCCGCTCCTGCCAGGTGGAACATGTCTTCTCCCGACATGCCGTCTTCCAGATACTCAAAAGAATCCAGGTTTATGTCCGCTGAAGCAATAGCCGTGCTGAGGATGATGTCACTCTTGCTGGGTTGGGATTGCGTCTCTCCAGAACAAACCTGAGATGAGGCCAGCTCTCTCGCAGCCCCAACAGCAGAACCATCCTTGGCTTCATCTTTCCGCAATGATGCATTCATTTTCTTTTGTACTTTGAATTTTCCAAGCAGACTACTATTCTTGACAGTTTTCTTATTGAGAACAAACGGGGAATCATTACTGGACGACCCTTCATCCTGAAGTTGACTGAGCAGCGTTCTACTCGCTTGGCCAGTGGAGCCTCTCTGGGCAAACATTTCATTATTTTCATCTATAACAAAAATATGAATAACACAATAGGCACAATAAATGATAAATGAATGAGGTTGTGACAAATGCAATGTTGTTTGTTTGTAAGTTATGGGAAGTACCCACCTGCCGCTGCTGAGCCTGCATGCGTCGGCACATCTGCTTTGTCTTTCTTGTCGCTGTCGTACGCATCTCCGTCACTGTCACTCGACATGCCCATGTCAATGCCAAGGTCATTTATTTTGGTGCTTTTCCTTTTGTTGCACAGATCAGACTCCATGTCCCAGTCGGATGCGAGCTGATCATCAGCTGCAACTTTGTTTGACATATTGCCGGAGTCATGAGATTTTAGAAACGAGTCTTCAGTCTTTAGGGAATCTACGTCCATGAGATTGTCACTGGCCGTGGACTCCATGGAGTCAATGTTACATGACTCATCCGTCAGTTGGCTTTGGAAGAGAATAGGAGTGTCTTCAGTTATCAATCCGTGTTTCTTTAAACCTGAAATGGGTGTTGCTAAGGATCCTCCCTGCAGGAACTCGGGCAAGCTCCCTGCATGACCTTGCTCATTGCGAAGCTCCAACACAATAACATCTCCCGTACTTTTGGCTGCATTTGCTTCTGTGACATTTTGTATTAACGAAATGGCATCAGATTTCTCTGATTTAGGAGGATTTATTGTATTAGACATAACAATTTTTGACAAATCATTTCCGTTCTTAGTAAATGCAATTCCTGTTTTGCCTTGAGGCAAACTCTTTTGAACAACAAATACATTTCTTTTACTGCCCGCGGGACGTATGATGGCCTGACCTGCACCTTTGGCGATTTGAACATTAGAAGTTAATTTAGTCATAGCATTTTCAGAAGTGAAGTTTGGTTTCATCTGTGAGATTATGTCTTTGCTTAAGGACTTGGAGACAACTGTGATGTTGCCTGACTTGGTGGGGTTGCCGGCCTGTCCCCCCATGGGGAAAAGCTTCATGGCAGGCCTTCCTTGAATACCTTTGAACTGTACTACAGGCATTGGTTGACCTATGAGCGAGCCTTTGGTACGAGGTTTGGCTGGCAAAACCACCATTTTCTGACCACTCTTAGAATTCACCAAGAATGTTTTTGCAGGAAGTTTCAAGTCGGCATTCTTTGAAGTCGGGGTAGTGGATCCCTCACTGTCAGTGTTCTTCGCCAGCAGATTGATCATGTCGCTGTCTTTACTGGGATTAAGAGGACTGTGACTGGAGATGATGATATTCTTAGAAGCATTGCTGAGGCTTCTCTGCAGAATGCTGGGCTGCAGAGTATTGGGTGATTTTGATACTATGACCAGTTTATCCATCACGGCATTAGGAGTGTGAGGTTTGGAAGCTACCGCAAGGTTCATCTGGCTTTGGGATAAAGGAATCTGTTGAACTAATTTTGTTGTCATTAACTTGCCACTAGTGTTCATTATTTTTGGAGAATTATTTTGATTGGGCGTGACAACGACCTGTCGGTTTTGCAATACTTTGATCCCGCTCACTTCAGTCGGCTTGGACAAGATCTGAACACTGGAAACATGAATCTTCTGTTTGGAAGAAGACTTATCCCCGGGAGTATCAGACTTCTTGATGATTAGATGACAAGGTTTCCCCGTGACGGTGTGCGGTCCTTTGGCAATGGAAGGTGAGCTGGGGTTGATGTAGGTGGGCAGGTTGGCGCTGCAGACAGGGACAGGAACAGGAGAGGCGTCTTCAGCAGGCAGCCCTCCGCAGGCCTCGTGCACCATGGGGGGCACTCCCACCTGGGTGAGCAGCTGCATGGTGGGAGACTCCATGAGGTTGGCAGAGATGTGGGCCTGCTTCCCTTCTTCCACGTCCTCCAGCCTACTTTGAGCGATGGACTGTGCAAAATTAGCTTGGAATCCGGATGTTTGGGATTTGAGTGTGTTGGCATCAGGAGGGTTCTGCACCTGCAGAGCTTGGGAGCCCACTATGTGAGGGTCGGTGGGAGACTTGATGCCGCTCCTCACTTGGTGGTGTGGAATGGCCACCTGTCCCGAGTGCTTGTTGCCGTGCTTGCCATGGACTGATCTGTGTTTTGTCATGCTGGATTTCGGCAAATGAGGATGATTAGATTTAGCGGACATCTTCTTTTCATTTTGGCTGTAGGAATTCTTTCCATACTGCCCAGATTTTCCTGAAAACAGTTCACAAAGAAATGATTACCCTCGCAGAGCGACATGTTGAAAAAGAAACTAGTTATAGAAGAGGCTGTATGCAAATTATACAATTGAATGGCGGTCATTACGCTTTATAAATCTCAATTTGAATGAATGATGTTCAGTACCTGAAGAACCTTTGGAGAAGCTAGAATAGATTTGAGATATGTTGAGGAATCTTTGATGAGAGGAGCGGTTGTGATGAGGAGCATCGATGCGGCTGCGCTTGCGGGGCGGAGCCTCCTCACTCGCCACCTGGACACACAAGCAGACATGAGTACACGAGCCCCACCAGGCATCCCTAGTTAGCTACACCATGTCCTCCCTCCTCTGACCCACGCCCTGTATATCCATCCCATCCGGGGATGTGTCACAGGACTTGCATGCAAAACATTATAAAGATGCAAGTAGCAGAAGGCCCACCCGTGAGGTTAACACTCTCTCCAGGGTAAAACAAGACAAGGTGGCTCAGAACACAAACAAGCAATGAAAGCCATAAGTGAAGGAATTTAAAGGCTCGATGATATTAAATTACACCCTGTTGGGTTTCGGTTCTGAGCATCTTTTTTAAGTTTGGAAACCTAGCTACACCAGCAGCACGCACCTTGAGAGACTGGTCCCACATGACGATGGGCGGGTAGCTGCCCTCCTTGCCCTCCGCGGTAACGGCCGCAGCTTCCGCCGTGGCCGCGGTCGCCTCCTCCAGTTCCATATCCTGAGGGCTGTCCAGCAGACTTTTGGGGGAAACAGGATTCAACTTCTGCTGAGCACTTTTCAGGGCTATCTCATCATTTTGTTTGGCCGCCTCTGCCGCGGCCAGGTCCGCGATGGCCGTGTAGATGGTCTGTGGAGTCCCGCGGGGGAGGATGGGGACCTTCCTGCGCCCCTCACTGACCCATCCCATGCTGGTGTTGGGGCCAGATAATCTAAATCAATCATAACCAGTAAGTTATTAATATTGAAGAGAGTATACGTAGCAAGAATAGATTGATGTCGCGGTAGAGGAAGACCTAGAAAAGTATGGATGGACCAAATTCCTGAAATAGTGAATGAATGGGATATCCAGAGACTTAATAAAAGGAGAGCTTGTATGAAAAAGGTTATGACTCTGGATGAAATGAAAGAAGTATTTAACCCTTTTAGTGCCACGGAGCGCTGTCGTGCTGCTATCGTTAGATCCGAAAAATGCCAGCGTCGCGACAGCGCTGCTTTTGACAGTTCCCTTTTGGCGCGCACAGGTGACGGTTGTGTTACCGCATTCATTATATTGCATTCTAACTATCTTCGATCGCATATTTTTTACATAAACATTGTGATTATTATTTTTGTTGGATAGTTGGAAAAAATAAAGCTGAAATACATACTTCGTCGAAACCGACTTTTGGCTTGGAAAAATTGCCAGGACAAAATTTACAACGATGTGTGGTATGCAGCAGTAAGAACAGAAGTGCAGGGAAAAGATCAAACTTGATTTGCTCCATGTGTAAAAAATGACTGCATGGTGTTTGTGTAGGACAACACGTTTGTAAATATTTTTTCTTCATACTTCATATACTTTCTGTAATTTTCTTGTCATTCAATATGTAGTATTCAATTTCTGTGTTTTTATTATCAAAGTATAAAATCTTCTGAAGAGAACTTTAAAAAAAATATGAATATTGGAGAATTGTAACGGAAATGGTGAATATTTCTCTTGTTCATATAAATAATCTATAAAAATGCACTTTTTTACTGGCATTATTCGCATATACTGGTAAAATATGTATGGCACTAAAAGGGTTAAGGACCGAAAAAAATGGTGGCTTATCTGTAATGTTGGCGGCTTAGGTGAAGACTCAATTTTCATTTTTATAGATACTGTAACTGTAACTCTGTTGCCATTCCGCTAGGGGTGGCCAGAGCCTCTGCAGAGCTGCCTCCATTTCTTCCTATCCTTACATACCTCTTTCAATTCATTCATATCCATAACCTCTTTCATGCATTTTCTTCTTTTGCGCTCCCTTTGTACATCCCATTCTTTCACAATCTCCTCAATCTGATCACTCCATACTTTTTTTGGTTGTCCCTTACCTCTTTTTCCTCTCACACTACCTCTGTATACATACTTTGTCAGTCTATCATCATTCATTCTTTCCACATGTCCAAACCATCTCATCACATTCTTTTGTACAGATGTTTTGTAGATTTTTTAGTGTGTGTTTGTTTTTAATAACTGGATGTAATTAATTGCTTGTATTCCTTGACTTATAGGTTGGTATGCGCCTGACCACCCATGATGTAGAAAATGGTTCACTTTTCCAATGTCACCCCTGTTTCAGGGAAGGACGGCAAGAGTTGCAGGGCTTATGCTCATTTGAGATTAGGTTTTTATATTGTAGGCCCACATGCGGCATGTGTTAGCGCGAAATTATACATGTCTGCTTGTGGGAATGCATGATTTATATCTTTGCAGCTTAGATTAGATTAGACATATCTTTGCAACTTAGATTAGATAGTTAATTTGTTTTTTGTTGATTTGTTTTCATGAATAAAGCCTTGGCTAAGTTGCTAGCGACCTATTGTTGCGCCGACATTTAACTATAAATAATAGTTGAGAATAAAATATATATTTTCCTTTCTCACTAACGTTCCTGCCTCCTCAGCCATCCACTAAATAATAATAATATCAGGATGCTTTATTTTGTGAACGCTGTTTTTGTGTGTATCACACCTCAATAGCCCTCTGCGAGCTTGGTCGTCGCTTTCTACAGCGACGTCGCTGTAGAAAGCGACGATTCTCAAGCAAGACCCAGTTGCTGTCAGGCTGGATGGACCTTAGTGACCGGTCTTTGGTAAAGGTATATGAATTTTTAAAAGGTATATGAACGCAGCGAAGAGCATATTTGAAAATATAAATGCTATATTTTTGGTGCTCCGCCGGGATACGAACCCACAAACTTCCATTTACGAGTCAGAAGTGTTAACCACTAGACTACGGTCCGGTCAAAGTTATTATTATTGTAATTGATTTGTTTTCATGAATAAAGCCATGGGTACGTTGCTAGCGACCTATTGTTGCGCCGACGTATTCCTGCCTGCTACAAGAGAAAGCATCTCACCGCTCAGCTATGGTGGCCAGCAGCTCGTCGTTGGACGCGCGGCGCGCTTCTGCCGTGTGGCGGTCGCTGCTGATGTTGAGCGCGCCCCGCAACTCCTCCAGGATCTTCTTCCTGTCGTCCGCCAATGCTCCCTGAGCTCTAAACACACTCATCATACTGGAATACGCCTCGAGCTCTGCACAAAAACAAGTCAACATCAACAACAAAACAAACGAAAATCACGCACACACTTCATATCTGACAAAAATAAAGATTTTGCATTTCCATGAGTAAAGGAGGGAAAATGAAATATCACTTTGGTGGAAGGTGAATTATTACCCAGTCTTCGAAGCGTCCTCCTACAATCGTCGCGACTCATGTCGAGTAATACGGGCCACATCGTTATTGTTGTGCTCAATAGCTCCAGTTTATAACTATTTCCATTAAAAAGTATAAGGCTTATTTTAGAAGAGAGACAATTGGCAGACCTCCATACTGTTTACTTCAAACGCCAATCCGTTCATCTTTGACACTTGGGCTTTGGAAGCGGAGAAACAAATGGCTGCGTTCGCTTCCAAGCATTTTTTGTTGCAGGCAGCAAGCGCTCCCTTTAAAAACAATAATCACAAACTGTTGCAAAACTTCTGGTAAAAACATAGTTAAAATATGTTAAAAACATGTTTAAAAATAAGGATTTATAGAAGTATAAACATTATTTATTTTTTCCGAACATTAACACAATGAAAAATATAAAAAAAAAACAGTAGCATGTTAAAAATATAAATCCATTCTAAAACAAATAAAATAGTATACTTTGCTTTATTTTTTAATGAAATATAGATAAAATAAATATATTAATGTCAATAAGTTTTTAATTCAATCACTCTAGATTATTTTTTGTCATTTTTAAACATTAATCTAAAGCGAAGAATAAAAGGATACCAAAGAAAATGAAAATGGCGGTACACAATTGTATTTTGTTGCCGACCCTGATGTATGGAAGCGAGTCATGGACGTTGAATGAAAGAGAAGTAAATAAGGTATGCACCGTAGAAATGGCCCATCTGAGAAGTATGACAGGAAAAACACTGAAAGATAGAGTGAGAAACGAATGGGTTCTAAATGAATGCGGAGTAAAAGAAAGCGTGAAAGTGAAAGTTCAAAGAAGTGTGATGCGATGGTTTGGACATATTGAAAGGATGAATGAAGACCGACTGACAAAAAGAGTGTATAAAGGGAATGTAACAGGTAAGCGTGGAAGGGGAAGACCTAGGAAACAATGGATTGATCAGATAAATGAGATTGCGAATGAATGGAATCTACAGAGTGGAAACAAGAGAAGAGCATGCATGAAAAGAGTGATGAAATTAGATGAGATGAAAGAAGTATGCAAGGACAGAGTCAAGTGGAGGCACTTGTGTGGAGGTACTGGCCACCCCTAGAGGAAAGGCGGCAGGATACAAGACAAGACAAGAATCTCACGTGGAAAAGTACGTGTAGCTTTATTAATCAAAATCGAGTCGGCCACGACAATTCAAAGTCTGACAGTTGCCTATACTCTGTGAGTTGCCTGTTTGACATTTGTAACGGAAGAACATTATTTTTGAATCGTTGCATTGTTTTCAGTGTGTCGAATATTAAATGTTATTCTTACTTTCATTTGCGTGTTTCTTTATATATTTACTGGGTACAAATTTACAAATCATCAAAATATTTAAATCATGGCTCGGATAGATGAAGCGATCGAGTACTTAAATGATCTAAGAAGAGGCGCCAAGTTCAATAGTGAAACTTTTGAAAATATATCCACGGGCTTATCTTCCTGTGCTTCAAGGAAAGGGCTGGCCGAGGATGACATTACAGGGGTGCTGAACTCCTGGTTGAATTTAACACTACGTAAGAATGTGATCAATGTATCTACAATATACTTAACTATCATCTAATATAAAAGGATCATTTCATTACTTAAAAGTAGGCAGGTGAGCAATGAGTGAAGTATTTTTTGTTGTCTTGCTTGATACCAGCTGAGAAAAATTCTAAATCCTTGATTATTAAACAAGTTTTATATAGGTATACTTAATTGCTGAATTTCAGGAATGACACTGATGTATTGAAGTTTTATTACAGATCATTGGTTCAGTGGGACCGGTCCGTAGTTCAGTGGTAACACTTCGGACTCTGAATGGAAGGTTGTGGGTTCGAATCCCGGCAGAGCACAAAAAATATACCATTTCTATTTTCAAAGTTGCTCTTCGTTGGGTTGAAAAATTTATAAACCTTTACCAATGACCGGTCACCAAAAGTCCATCCAGCCTTACAGCAACTGTGTCAATGCTTGAGAATTGGCGCTTTGTAGCGACGACGACCAAGCTCGTAAAAAGGTCGATAGCTCAATTGGTAGAATGCTTACATTCTATGCCGAGAGCAAGGGTTTGATCTCAAGGTTTACTCAACCTTCACAAGAAATGAGAACCAGCCCCCCCGGGAGCTGGGAAACCCCCACTTCAACTGAAAGTGGTAGGCGTGAGGCCGGCCCCCTTACCCATAAAAATAAATAGGCCCGGAATCGCCATATCCCTTCGGGGATAACGTAGGCAAGAAGTTACACTATATGTGCAGCTAAGTTGTGAAAAATTGTGCAGTAAATATCTTCTGTTTGGTTTCTGTTGCAGCCATCACCAAGTGGACCCTGATTGGTCAGTGCCTCGTCCCGGAGCAGCGGGTGTCTGACGCTGCAGTGCGGCAGGTCATTCACTGGGTGCTCACCAACCACGCACAAGCACAGCATGCTCCCCGAGTCACATTCCTGCTTCACTGGCTCGCGAGTAAGCCAAGGCCTCTTTCAACTTCTTGCTTCCTAGATGGGGATTAGCTCCATCTCCAGGATGCCTCTGGGGGCGGAAAACCAGACTGTCCTGCCCATTATGGAGGGGTGCCTAACTAGGAGGCACTGTCCTGGGCTGGAAGTCTCATCACCAGGGTAATTCTTACCTACCGAAAAATCGGAAATATTTGTATGAAGATTAATCAGCTGTTCACTTGCGGCCATCTTGTATTGACAGGTCTTCATACAAATATTACAGATATTCGGTAGGTAAAAATTACCGTGGGGATGAGACTTCCAGCCCAGGCCTGAAAGACGTCACAAAGTCAAGTCAGAGAGTTTTGATCTTCATCTGATGGGGCCAAAATATTTGCTTCACTTAGTAAATAAGTCATTACGTGTAGGGTGATTCAAGGATCTAATGGACGACTAGTATTCCTAGTGGGAATATGAAGTCCCCACTGTGCAACACAACACAACTAAGCTACACATATAGTGTAACTTCTTGCCAGGTTATCTCCAAAGGGGTTGCATGTGGCGAGTTGAACCTATTTATTTTTACAGGTAAGGGGGCCGGCCTTACGTCAACCAATTCATTTGAAGTGGGGGTTTCCCAGCTCCCGAGAGGGCTGGTACTCATTTCTTGTGAAGGCTGAGTAAACCTTGCCGGCATTTTATTTTGGAGTTTGAAATAATCACCGAAACGGGAAATCATTTCTGAAACCCTCGGTGGGATTTGAACCTGAGCTCACAGCATGGAATGCAAGCACTCTACCAACCGAGCTATCGACCAGACTTCTTAGGATGGGAATATAGAAAATGCAAAACTGCCGTCTTGCTGCTATCTGGCTTTTGTAAACATGTGTCAAAGAGATGTGCATAGAACTTCAACACATACAGCTGTGAAAAAAGTGTAATTTTATATGACAATGTGAAGTTTGCATGGCAAATATTAGTCCAATGGTTGTGTGTTTGAATTTTGGATTATAGTCGGGACTTGTGATGAGCCGCCGGCTGCTCATCAAATAGCTTCCTATATTTTGTTTTTGGCTAAAAACCCTGCTCACCTAAATCTCAGAGTCACCCAGCTGAGAGGAAGTTGAGATGCTCCCACTGCATACATGCATTGTTTTCAATTTAAATTATTTAATATTTACCTAATGATATATTGTAATGGGAACATGCACCATGTAATGTATCAGCTGTCCTACAGCGGGACAATTATCAGTGTTGCTGGAGAGATGTTTTCCGGGATCTGTTGCCGTGGTCTATGGGAGCTGGAGCTTCTGGACGTTTCGCCCATGTCTACGATGGGCTTCTTCATCGTGAAGTGTAATGAAAGTGTGAAAGGTTTGGAACCTCCAGCTCCCATAGACCACAGTATCTGATCCATCAGCACCATCAGCCGGCCGTGTAAGCCTAAAACACTTATCACTGTATTTGTTTTAGGTTTGATGGAGTTCTCGTTGCTTAATATTGAAGTGCTGGACTTGTACTATGATTTCTTCTTTGCGCTTCTGCATTCTGAAAAATATGTAAGTTTCATTTGGTTCTTTATAATCTGCTGCACTTCCTCTCCAAGATTTTTCGATATCCTCGGCGATCGCCTTCAAAACCCTTCGCGATCGACCGTTTGGGCACCTCTGTTATATATCTTTGCAACTTAGATTAGATTAGATTGCCAATGTCACCCCTGTTTCAGGAAAGGTCCCCAAATGTAAGGTTTATTTTCATTTTAGATTTGGATTTTAATTTGCAAGTATAAATGCAGCCTTTATAAGCGCAAACTAACACATGTCTGTGGGTATGCATTTAACCTTTTTGCTTCTGAATATTTTGGCTACATGAAGACCCCCAGTACTACGGAATACTTTTTCAAGCACAGTTTTAAAACATTTATTGTTTCCTACCTTAATTGATTGACGACACTTGTGAACAAACCATGTGCACAGTCACATGTATTATTTATTCAAGAACAAAAATCACAAAGCTTTCGCACATTTCACTTCCAGACTTTTGAATTCTTTAACACAGATGTCAAGGATGAGTTTAAAGTTGGATGGCGTGTATGACTGACAGGCGCACTGTATGCAAGTTTACACTTGACGCCTATGCGTGTCACCCGTAGTTAAAGGGTTTATATAAATATTTGCAACTTAGCTTATATGATATTATAGGCATGCATTGTTCGCAGACGCCGCCAGCCGGGAAGCTGGTGTACAAGCTCACCAAGTCTCACGATGTGAAGAGATGCCGAGTGCTGCTGCTGCAGGAGCTCAGCAAGACAAGGAGGCAAGTCAAGGTACTACTAACGGGCTATTCATTATTATATTAGACTCGGATTGGGAAAAAACGGAGTGGTAGGCTGAGGAATTATTTTGTAAGAGAAGAATGTGGTGCAAGAGAAAGTGTGAAAGTGAAAATTAAAAGAAGTTTGTTAAGATGGTTTGGACATATGGAGAGAATGAATGATGAAAAACTGACGAAGAAAGTATATGTTGCAAGAATAGATGGATGTCGTGGTAAAGGGAGACCGAGAAAGGTATATGGATGGATCAAATTTCTGAAATAGTGAATGAATAGGATATCCAGAGTCATAATAAAAGGAGAGCTTGTATGAAGAAGGTTATGACTCTGGATGAAATGAAAGAAGTATGTAAGGACAGAAAGAAATAGCGGTTGATCTTTAATGTTGGCGGCTAGGGCGTGGACTAGGGTTTTTTATATTAGAATTTTGTATTGTGTTTTAGTTTTGATGTCCATACATATTATTTGTTTATTTTAAAAATGTAATTTGTTGTGTATGTTCCTTGACTTATAGGTTGGTATGCGGCTGACCACCCATGCTGTAGAAAATGGTTCAATTTGCCAATTTTACCCCTGTTTCAGGGAAGGTCGGCAAGAGTTGCAGGGTGTATGTTTATTTGAGATTTGGGTTTTTATCTTGTGGGTCACATGTCTGCTTGTGAAAATGCATATAATGTGAATCCCCAATGTTACATCTCTTTGCAACTTACATTTGATTAGATTAGATATTACACTGGAGACTGTAAAATACTGCGATCAACAGAAGAGAAGTGAAGTGTCATAAGAACTTGTCTGCCTGTTTTGTGATTATTTCCATTGTCTTGTATATTTGGTTTGTTGTTCACTCTCCATGTTACTTCCAGCACTGCCACGCGTTCAATGCCATATTGACATTGTTCAAGTCGTATCGGCCAGAATGTGTCCCGGAGAATGTTCCGTCCACCTCGGTGCACATGGCGTTCCCCAAACTCAGTAATCCATTAATAGACAGACTTCATCAAGCACAGGTATGCCATTTTTATTTAGTAGAATGTAATATTGTTAGGATTTTTACTGGGGGTTCTCTATAAATTTAACTGAAATTATTTATTTTGCAAGGTTTGGTTCACTATTTACAATAATTGATAATCTCTGCTTATATTGATCTTCGCGGCAAAATGCTTGGAGCAACTAATCACCTCCACACCATTGCAGTCCCTATATATAGTTATAAAAGAGATCTTTCTCGCATATTCCAGATTATTCTTTGATTTCTTGCTCATACCAGAACGCCGTTGGATGCACTACCACCATCATGGACTACTCCCAGATTGTTCTACCCACACTATCGTACATGTATAGGTGCGCGTAGGTACTTTGATTTCATAGTTTGTAACACTACCACCATCACACTAGGCCAGATTGTTCTTCACTATGTATGCATGCAGGCGCATTAGGTACTCCAAGTTCGTAACAATATTATTGTTGGGGAATATTGATGAAGTACAAAATTTATATAGTGCCTTTCATGACAGTGTGCCATTGCAAAGGCGCTTGTCCGTATGATTGGACGGATAGGTGACTTCGGAGATATCTTTTGAACAGTCTCTCCAAATCCAGTTCCCTCAGTGAGGCGGAAATAGAATTTGAAGCGGCCGCCTTGAATGCCCCATCTCCAGAAACAGTGCGGGGCTTTCTTGCAGGGATGTCCAGGCAGCTGCTTCTGTATTTTTTTTTTTTAAGAAATCCTGTGCGGGAGACTCCCTAGATTCTAAAGACTCTAGGGGTCTATGACACTTGTTGTAGTGCCGCAGAGGTGTACGAGCTTGGTCGTCGCTACAAAGCGCCAATACTCAAGCAAGACCCAGTTGCTGTAAGGCTGGATGGACCTTTGGTGACCGGTCATTGGTAAAGGTTTATGAATTTTTCAACCCAGCGAAGAGCACATTCGAAATATAAATGGTATATTTTTGTGCTCCGCCGGGATCCGAATCCACAACCTTCCATTTACGAGTCCGAAGTGTTGCCACTACGGACTACAGGCCGGTCCAAGATTCCAACGACACGCGGTGTACCTGAGCGGTTACCCATCCAAGCACTGTCCACGCCCAATGTTGCTTAACTTCGGTGATCTATGGGAACCGGTGCTTTCAACATGGTAACGTCGTTGACGATTCTTGTTCCTTATGTAATATATTCTTTATGTAGGTACTATTGTTTCTCCTTAATTAATATTTTTTAGATGCGCTGTCAGATTGAGGCGAGTCAGTCCCCGGAGAACCGGCTGATCTGGTGGACGGGGATGAGCCGCGGGAAGCATCAGAGTGCCAGCCTGCTACCAGACCTGGAGTACATCCAACTGGGATCCAGTTTGTACAGGGTCAACAAAGACAACCAAAAGAAGTGCTTGGACTTTGACAGGTAGCTACAATTTACTCGCGTCATCTGCATGTCAAAAATGCAACTAAGCTACACATATAGTCTAACTTCTTGCCTGCGTTATCCCCGAAGGGGTCGCATGTGGAGATTCAGGACCTTTTTATTTCTACGGGTAAAGGCCTCACACCAACGACTTTCAGTTGAAGTGGGGATTTCCCAGCTGGACTGGTTCTCATTTCTTGTGAAGACTGAGTACACCTTGGGATCGAACTCTTGTTCTCGGCATGGAATGCAAGGATTCTACCAACTGAGCTATCAATCGGACTTTTTACGAGCTTAGTCATCGCTACAAAGCGCCAACTCTTAAGCAAGACCCAGTTGCTGTGAGGCTGGATGGACCTTTTGGATGACCGGTCTTTGGTAAAGGTTTATGATTTTTTTAACCCAGCGAAAAACATATTTGAAAGTATAAATGGTATATTTTTTTGTGCTTTGCGGGATTCGAACCCACAACGTTCCATTCACGGATCTGAAGTGTTGCCACTAGACTACGGACCGGTCGAATATCTAATGTGTATAATTTAAATTGTCTATTGGAAATATGTTGAAATGATAATTATTTTTTAGCTCGAAGGAGTTGATGGTCCATCACTTGCAGCAGTCTATTGAGATCCCAGCAAATATCCTGTCCCTGCTGGCCAATAACGGAGGCTTGCACATCATCCAATATTCTGATGCAGACACACAAGCCAGATTCTCACAGACTTTATACCATGTTTTATATGAAAGTAAGTTAACAAAATACAGTATCCATAAGATCACGTTGTCTGCTTACAGTTGAAATTGTAATAACCTGTCTAATCTGTGGATCGCGGTAATCCAAACGATCTCGCACCCCCGCAAACTCCATTAGTTTGCGCGTTACGGGCGAAGAAGAAGTCAATCACGAAGAAGAAGCTGACCCAGGAATTGAGATAATAAGGCATGCTGAGGCTGTGGAGGCATTCAACAAATGCATTCAATGGGCTGACGAAAAAGGCGTTTCAAGTCAGGACACATTGCTGCTGCGGCGATTGCGAAGTGATGTTTTTCCCAAAAAATTGTCAAAACGAAGCAAAAGTCAATGCTAGATTTTCTTGTTCTAAAGTAGTATGCAGAAGGAAATAGGTTGGACAATATACAATATTTGTTACTTTTTTTTCATTTGAATTACAATCAAAGATTGCATAAATAAAAAAAAAACAAACAAATCCTATTTATTTTTACAGATAAGGGGGCCAGCCTTACACCAACCACTTCAGTTGGAGTGGTGGTTTCCCAGCTCCCGAGGGGGCTGGTTCTCATTTCTTGTGAAGGCTGAGTAAACCTTGCCGGCATTGTATTTTTGGGGTTTGAAATGGACACCGAAACGGGAAATCATTTCTGACACCCTCGGTGGGATTCGAACCCGGGCTCACGGCATGGAATGCAAGCACTAACTGGACCGCAATAAACTTGAAAAAAATTGCATGGAACGCATTAATGTGTCTTACATTGATTTATATGGGAAAAATACCTATCATCCATATACCTATCATAAACACGCATAGAATTCTGCTCCTTTTATAAAATTACAAAAAAAATAAACAAAACTTAATAATTTCAATTTTAAGTGAAGTAACAAGTGGTTTTGCTGTTTAGTGAGTGCTTGGAGTGAGGGTTCGTGATAGATTCAGCGTATTTTGTAGAAAAAATTGAATTACAAATCTGTTTGACAAAGGTAGACAATCATTGTCACTTAAGAAGACAATAGTAATTATTCACAAGAACGTTGAGCTTTCGCTACCGTTCAAGTAGCAGCGCTTTCCAAAATTTTGAACTTGCAATATTACTTGCTAACAATAAAGCTTTTGCAACCGACCGATAGATATCATCTTTTGGCGAAGAAACTTGAAATTATTAAAATTTAAAGGTAATCAAATTGAGCTAGAGAAAAGAGAAGAAGTGTGATCAAACTCCACTTTATTGATATTTATAATAAAAAGCGCCAACCATGAAGTGCCATATTTGTAGCGATGAAATTAGTCCAAAAAAAACTTTAAAATGCTCCAGATGCTGTCTCAGTTTCCACGTGTCATGTCAGCAATTACCTACTGAGTTTTTAAAAAAACAGACCACTAGGACCCGTTCACAGTGGATGTGTAGAAGCTGCAAAGTGGAGGACCCAAGATCGTTGAAGCCGGGCCCTAGCCCATCTCCTGTGGCTTCGACTCAGACTTCAATGGGTCTTAAATCGGATCCCAAGATGGATTATGACAGGGTTTTAAAGGCACTCGAGGAACTTCAGGGTAGATGTGCTGCACTGGAGACGAGGTGTGAGGTACTTGAGGCTGAAAGATTCAAATGTACTTGTGAGGACAAGCTGGTCAAATACAAGGGGCAGGTGGAGTGCTTGGATAAATTAACTTCCACGTTGTCCTCTAAGCTGTCCCTCGCCGAACAAAGGGACAAGCAAAATAATTTAGAAATCGTAGGGATCCCTGAGAAGGGCTCCGCAGGCCCTATGGATGCTCTCACCAAGGTAGCAGAGGGGCTGGGGGTGCAACTGGAGAGGGACGATGTGATCTACGTCTCTCGTGCCTCACACGTCGTCAAGAGTTCCAGACCTAGAGCCATTGTCGCAAAATTTAAAAGCAATTTAACGAAGAATAAGCTGATTGCGGCAATCCGAAAGAAGAGAGGATTAACGACGACTGATCTGGGTATGCAGGGGGAATCAAGAGCGATTTATGTCAATGAACACTTAACAGCAGCAACAAAATTTCTGCTAAAAAGGGCCAAAGAAGCTGCACAACTCAAAAAATTTTCATACGTATGGACGCGAAACTGTTGTATTTATATGAGAAAAAACGATGTTATGCCAGCCATCCGAATCGAATCGGAGCAAGACTTGCTGCGTATAAATTGATGTGGCCAGTTTTCGAATGCTGTTTTTTACGACCACTGTTTTTGTTTTCCTTTATTTTCGACCACTTTGCATATTCAGTGCAACCACTTCCTTTTTATTTTTACTTTTTAATATCCTTCTTTTTCTTCATCCTCTCTCTCCCTCTCTCCCTCTCTCTCTCTCCCTCCCTAAGCTACAGAAAGCTGTTTCTCAGCGTGCTTGATAAGTCTTTTATAAATTATTTGTCATTTTATTACGGTACTCTCTTTCTAATTTATTTTTTGATATACATGTACATGTATATTTTCTTAACTTTTTAATGACATTAAGACTGTTTTATCAAAACGTACGAGGTCTTCGTACAAAAACACACACGTTCCTACAAAATGTTTTATTAAATGATTATGATGTAATTTTAATCTCAGAAAGTTGGTTGAACGATGGCATTTTGAATAAAGAATTGTGTGATGATCGGTACGATATTTTTAGAAGAGATAGAAATGAAGGTAGTGCTGGTATTTTACGCGGTGGTGGTGTCATGATTGCTGCTCGCCAGTCCTTGAATGCCCGACATAGAATGGATTGGCAGTCGGATTTGGAGTGTGTCTGGATTACTGTATCGGGTAAGTCTCTAAACAGGAACACTGCTGATTTACATATCGCTTGCATATATATGGCTGGTGGCTCTTGTCACGAACATATGGTGCTGTCTTTTGCTTCTGTACTTACTAGTTTGAGAAACCTGTTCCCAGATGATACTTTCCTAGTTATCGGTGACTTTAACTTACCGAATATAACATGGGTAAAGGATGATATTAATGACCATCTCAGCCCACTCATAGCTGATCGTCATACGATGGACTTATTTTTAAATTACTCTGTAATTGGGTTGGACCAATACAATGGCGTTGTTAATGCCAATGATAGGGTTCTAGACTTGATTTTTTCTAATGTCACTATAGAAGCTTCTCGCGCTGATTTTCCGATGGTGGTTGAAGACTCACACCATCCATCTATTGAACTAAATATTAAATTTATCCCCCAAGGATCTATAGTTGAGCCTCCGCGCTTGGTACGTTTCTTTAGGAAAGGCGACTACGCTGGCCTCAAAACATTCTTACTTGACATTGATTGGGAGAAGGTGCTTGATCACAGCAATGTGAATCATTCAGTGGATGAGTTCTACAGGATAATCAATGGCGGTATCGCCACTTACATCCCAAGCAAAACTATTCGATCGGGCACTTACCCATCATGGTTTTCTGCTGCACTTATTAAAATTATTAGAGAAAAGCACAAGTTCCACAAACGTTGGCGGCTGCTCGGTGATCCGTTGGATTATCAAACTTTCTCCCTATTGCGTGCTCGTCAGAAACGAGTTCAACGTGAATGCTACACGAGGTTTATAAGGCGTACAGAGGATTCTGTAGCCAAGGATCCTAAAAAGTTCTGGTCCTTTCTGAAGGGAAAGAAAAATTCTTCTTCTTTGCCTCGGGAGTTGTCCTTTGGGGATCGTGTGGCCTCTAATGCTGCTGATATGGCAGGGTTGCTCTCTGACTACTTTGGATCGGTGTTTGTAAATGGTCACTTGGATGCTTGGGACGAAACTCTTAATGGTGTGTATTCTTCCAAAGCGATGACTAGGGGTCTGACTGTTACACCGGCAATTGTATGCAAATACTTGAACTCGCTTGACTCCAATAAAGGTCCGGGTCATGACGGAATCCCCTCATTTTTGGCTGTTAACTGTGCCAAGGAACTTTCAGTCCCATTGACAATCATATTCAATAGTTCTCTCCTTACAGGTGAGTTTCCTCGTGTGTGGAAGAAGGCACACGTTGTCCCTATACATAAGACTGGATCTAAAAACAAAGCTGAAAACTATAGACCAATATCAATCCTACCAGTTTTTGGGAAACTCTTTGAGAAGATAATTTACAATCACATATATGCTTTGATATCTTCTCAAGTACCTGAATCTCAACATGGTTTCTTAAGGAAGAGATCGGTTGTTTCTAATCTGGCAGTTTTCACTGACTGCGTCTTCAAGGAAATGGACAGAGGTGGACAGATTGATGTCGTGTACACGGACTACTCTAAGGCGTTTGACAGAGTCAATCATCGTGTGTTATTACAAAAATTGCATACACTCGGAGTACACGGCAATCTTTTGCGGTGGTTCTCCTCATATTTAAACAGGCGTTCTCAAGCGGTAGTCGTCGGTGGCTGTAGGTCCAATTATTTAACAATTCCCTCTGGGGTCCCCCAGGGTTCCCACTTAGGTCCTCTTTTATTTAATGCATATGTATATGATATTGAGTGTTGTTTTCAACACGCGAAATGCTTGTTGTACGCTGATGATACAAAAGTGTATATGAGGATAGATAATTATCAGGACTGCCTTATGCTGCAAAGCGACCTTGATAGGCTCTCGCATTACTGTATCCTTAATGATTTATCTCTGAATGTGAATAAGTGTCAACAAATAACTTTCACTCGAAAGAAAATTCCCTTAACTTACAACTATCAGATTAATAATAATTATTTGAAGACCGTAACCGGAGTGAGGGACCTTGGAGTTTATATGGACGCTGGACTAATTTTCGATTCACATATCTTTTCCATCACTGAGAGGGCTTACAAAGTGCTAGGATTTGTCTTGAGAGCTTGCAGTGATTTTAAGGATTTGAATGCAGTTAAATCACCGTATTTTGCCTATGTTCGCAGTATTCTTGAATTTGCATCTCCTGTTTGGAACCCCATGTATGATACATATATACGTCGACTAGAAGGTATCCAGAACAAATTTCTTAAGCATCTAAACTTCAGGGCACATGTTTACTTTAATGATCATCGTGCTGCCGCTCATCATCATGGAATGATGCCAATGAAATCCCGTCGGATTCTCCTAGACATGAGTTTTTTATATGGGCTCATTCATGGCTATATTGATTCTAATTCTCTATGTGGGGGGATCACTTATCGTGTACCACACTCTAGACGCACTAGACTTGGTTCTCTATTCTTTTCTAATACATATCATTCAAATTATGCTAAAAATTCAATAATGAACAGATTGCTCAGCACTTACAATGATAATTTTAACGATTTAGACATATTTTTATTATCAAAAAGTAAATTTCTCGACGGTGTGATTGCTGTTTTATCAAGGTAGCTCCCTTCTCATCCCTTTTATCATCCTTCCTCCTTTCCTCAAACATCCTTTCATCTCTCTGTGTATTTGCGCATATATATATATAAATATGTTTATGTATTTCTCGTTTTTCTTAAACCTGTTCTCTGTTAGTTGTTTTTTTCTGATTATTTGTTGTTAGTTGGTTTTTTTTTTTTTCTTGTGTTTTATTTTAAACCTTGTTATTTTGTTTATTTTTTTCTCTTCGTATTGCTATTTGTAGATATGGATTGTTTGTATCTTTGAAATTTTTAAGTTAACGAAACCTGTTATTGGCCTTAAAATATTTTTCTTTTCATTTTTTTGCGAGTTCATGCTTTGTATGTGCTGTTGTGTTTCTTTAAAATAAATAAAAAAAAAAAAAAAAAAAAAAAAATTGTTTCGCATAACGAGCGAGAGCCTGGAACGAATTATGCTCGTTATGAGAGGTTCCACTGTACAGTCTGCTTAAAGTTGAAATTGTAATATTGTGGATGAATGTTTTAGATTTCCTGCAGAGTAGAAGTGACCGCCTGTGCGATGATAAGATGCACTTCTTGAAGCGGGTAGCCGTGCTGCAGATGCACCTCCTGCAGAGTATCCCAGTGGTGTCCCGCTTCCTGGCGCAGTACATCATGAGCTGGAATGGCCTGGACTACATGCATGAGGTGATCACAATGTTCTCCTGTCCAGAGTCACAATAAAAGGAGAGCTTGTATGAAAAAGGTTATGACTCTGGATGAAATGAAAGAAGTATGTAAGGACCGAAAATAATGGCGGTTGATCTGTAATGCTGGCAGCTAAGGCTTTAAAATTGTGAAGGTTAATTTTTTACAGATTTTAATTTTATTAATTTTACTTAGAGATTGTTTGTTTTATTAAAAAATAATAGATTTGTGAAGAGGAATGCAATTCACCAACCTATTCTTCCTCGCCAGAAACAGGTATTAATATCATCAATTAATAATTCATTATTCTATATTTTAATGAATTATTAATTAATAATAATTATGAAAGAAGTATGCAAGGATCGAAAGAAATGGCGGTTGATCTGTAATGCTGGCGGTTAAAGCTAAGGCTTTTAAATTTAAAAAATATGTGTTGTAGTTTTTTTAATTTTTTACTTTTTAATTGCTTAGAATTTATTTGTTTTATATATTTGATTGTATTAATTGCTTGTACTCCTTGACTGATAGGTTGGTATGCGGCTGACCACCCATACTGTAAAAAATGGTTCACTTTGCCAATGTCACCCCTGCTTCAGGGAAGGTCGGCAAGAGTTGCAGGGCTTATGTTAATTTGAGATTGGGGTTTTTATATTGTAGGTCCACATGCAGCATGTGTAAGCGCGAAATTATGCATGTCTGCTTGTGGGAATGCATTTAATATGAATCTCAAATGATACATATCTTTGCAGCTTAGATTTAGATTTAGACCCAATGACATCTGTTGAACCATGATCAAAGTTATAGTCGAATGACCCAAGCGGGGATTGAACCAATGTTATTCTACATATTCCAATTACGCCATAAGAGATCAGCCACTTGACTCCTTCCACCATAACACCGATGAACTGTAATTAATTGTTTGTGTTCCTTAACTGATAGGTTGGTATGAGGCTAACCACCCATACTGTAAAAACTGGTTTACTTTTCCAGTGCCACCCCTGCTTCAGGGAAGGTCGGCAAGAGTTTACAGCTTGCGTTCATTTAAGATTTAGGTTTTTATATTGTAGGTCCACACGCGGCATATGTAAGCGCGGATTTATACATGTCTGCTTAAATGGGAATGTGTTTAATATGAATCTTAAGGTTATACGAGAGTTTAAGAAGATTATTAATATCGGGACTAAAGAACCTCTTTAATTGTTTTATGAAACTAAAATCGTAATTTTATGTCAAATAACTTTGACTCATCATGATTAGATGGCGTTACTCCCCAGCGTTTTAGTTTTTATAAACTTTTGGATAAACGCTATGGTTGTGTAAACGCTTTTAGAATTCACCGGTAGGGCTTAGAAACTTTTCTTAGCCATTTTGTGTTTCTTTTTCATAATACATCAAAAAAATCCTGACTTTAATTAAAAGCAATAAGTTGTACATTTTTAAAATAAAAGTATTTACTTTATTTCGAAATAAATTAATTTATTATTTGTTACACATTTCATTTTTCACAAAATTGTATAGAAAGTAACACAACGCTCCTTGAGAGCGTTTTACTTTTTATATAATTAATTGTGAATCTTCAGATAAAAGATTCAGCACACATAATAGTGTTGTATGAGTGTTGTACACAAACTGTAACAATTTATTGCATCTTGAATACAAACACGGATTTGTGTGCAGAGCATTATTTTTATTTACCAGTGCGACGTTCTGCTGTTCTGCCCTGCTTACCAAAAAGGAAGTATCTGCAAAATATTTGTTTTGAGATAATCTACTTCAAACTTGAGTTTGTTGGGCTAACTTATTTAAATTTAAAGATTTCAGTTTCAATTTTTTACCATGGTTTTTGGAGTGACCTTTTACGTATAACTATTAAAAAATATGAAAATAAATTAAAAATTCATAAAATTATAACACTTACTGCTTTTTGGTTATAAGAAAAACTAAGCATAAAAGCAGTAAGTGACAGATACTACTTTTTTTCTTAGCAAATGTACAATTAAAGAGGCAGTAAGTGCTTTATTTCTGCTTAAAGTGATTTTTATAGCAATGAAACAAAGCAGGTTAACTTAAATAATTTACTTATCTAATCTAAGCTGCAGAGATTTTTATCAATTCTAATCTAATCTAATGTAAGTTGCAAAGATATGTTACATTGGAGATTCACATTACATGCATTCTCACAACCAGACACGTACAAGTTTGCGCTTGCACATGCCTCATGTGAACCTACAACATAAAAACCAAATCTCAAATGGACATACACCCTGCAACTCTTGCCGTCCTTCCCTGAGACAGGGGTGATATTGGCAAATTGAACCATTTTTACAGCATGGGTGGTCAGCCGCATACCAACCTATAAGTCAAGGAACATACACGACAATTTAAATCAATAAATAATCATTTCTATGGACATCAAAACTAAAACAAATTCCAATTTTATAAACCCAAGCCGCCAACATTACAGATCAACCGCCATTTCTATCTTTCCTTACATACTTCTTTCATTTCCTCCAGTCTTTGGTAAAGGTTTATGAATTTTTCATCTCAGCGAAGAGCAAATTTGAAAATATAAATGGTATATTTTTTGTGCTCCGCCGGGATTCGAACCCACGCCCTTCCATTCTTGCCACATATACTTTCTTCGTCAGTCTTTCCTCATTCATTCTCTCCATATGCTCAAACCATCGAGTATGTAGTAGTTATGTAATATTATATAGAAAGAAGTACTTAAGCAAAATATTATTTTTTTTGAGATACGAGGTTTTGAAAGTAAGGCGACGATATTCTGACACCGCGAAATAATTTATGTTTTGCCAATGAATCTTTCTAGTGGAATACCTGTATATACGTATTTTACTAAACCACAGCCACTCGTGCATTTCCGTCGATATACGAAGATATACGAGTATACCCGAAGTGTAAAATTCTCGTAACTATAGGAAATAGACCGCATGCTAAAAATGTATCGAATCTTAAACAGCATCTCGAGCTGGCGTTTTGGTTTTCATGCATTTTTGTACCTGTTTGGTCCAGTTTTAACGTAAACGCTTGAACTCCGTTACACCTAAATTTCGGACTCATGATTTTTTGGTCAAAAACGGAGGAGATATTATATTTAAAGCCAGTTCACGAATCCGCCACAGTTTATCCGTGGCGCCAAAGACTGGATCATTTTTTGTATGAAAATCTTTCTTTTTCCATTATTAATTATAAATTAGAGGAGAAAAAATAAAACAAGTAATGCATTGAAAACATAAAAAATATCACTTCAAATCCTAAAAGGAAAATAAACCATTAAAAGACGACTTTAGCTACAATATCGTATGCAAAATTTGGGTACTTTTTAAATAATCATAAAAAATCAACGAAAAGTAAAAAAAAACAACTAACAAGTAGAAAAAATAAAACTAATCAAAATGAATGTTTTGAAATAAAAAAAAGTTAGGATTTATTCATAAGAACAGTGGAAATCTCCATTTAAGGTATCTCCGTAAATAAAATTATTTTGAATTGGTATTTTATGGAAAAAAATACCTTATTTTATGTGTTAATTTAAACTGGAGAAAAAATACTGCCTTACCATTCAAAATATGGGTTATTTCGGTCATCAAAGTTGGGCGCGCTGTCCTCTCAATCACCCTTAAATGTAATATAACTTTGCAACTAATATTATAGAGTGTGAATATTGTATTCTACTGTCATTTTATTTTAAGTTTTGTATGTTTTCAGATTCTTTCTCTGATGGAATGGATAACGTTTGACTCGTACAAGGAGCTGTATGACTGCATCCTGGATGACTTGGAAGCATTGTTCCACACCAGCGATGTGCCCTACCAGTGCATTGTTCTGGAAACTCTCAAGAACATGTATCTGAATATTGTGAGTGCCAGTGGCGAACAACTCGATGCCCATCGGCTTCCCTTTTAAAATGAGGCAACAAAGTAGTTAAAAAATATAGGCACAAAGTAAAAAACACATTTAAAACCAAAGAAACAATACATAATATTTTTTCCCCATTGAAACCATGCAACGCAACACAACTAAGCTACACATATAGTGTAACTTCTTGCCTGCGTTATCCCCGAAGGGGTCGCATGTGGTGCTTCGGGACCTATTTATTTTTACAGGTAAGGAGGCCGGCCTCACAAAAACCACTTTCATTTGAAGTGGGGGTTTCCCAGCTCCCGGGGGGGGGGCTGGTTCTCATTTCTTGTGAAGGCTGAGTAAACCTTTAAGATCGAACCCTTGCTCTCGGCATGGAATGCAAGCATTCTACCAATTGAGCTATCGACTTTTTTACGAGCTTGATCGTCGTTGCTACAAAGCGCCAATTCTCAAGCAAGACCCATTTGCTGTAAGGCTGGATGGACCTTTGGTGACTGGTCATTGGTAAAGGGGTTTATGAATTTTTCAACCCGGCGAAGAGCAAATTTGAAAATATAAATGGTATATTTTTTGTTTTCCGCCGGGAATCGAACCCACAACAGTCCCATTTAGAGTCCGAAGTGTTACCACTGAACTACGGACCGGTCTTGCAGTCTACTTTATTATCATTTTTACTTCATTTTAAAAGGGAAACCGATGGGAATCGAGTTGTATGGCACCCTTCGCCACTGGTTAGTGCACCTTACTTCCTTTCCACATACTTTATGAAGTACACTTTTTTATATCCTGTGAAACAAGATTATGAGAATGTAATTGTAGTATGAAACAAGATTACTGTTACTGTAACTCTGTCGCCATTCCGCTAGGGGTGGCCAGAGCCCCTGCAGAGCTGTCTCCATTTCTTCCTATCCTTACATACCCCTTTCAATTCATTCATATCCATCACCTTTTTTATGCATTTTCTTCTTTTACACTCGCTTTGTATATCCCTTTCTTTCACAATCACAATACTTTGTCAGTCTATCATCATTCATTCTTTCCACATGCCCAAACCATCTCATCACATTCCTTTGTACCTTAACTTTCACATCCTCTTTCAAAGAACATTCTTTCTTTACCCATTCATTCCTAACTCTATCCTTGTTTTTCCAGACATGCTTCTCAAATGCTTCATTTCCACCGTACATACTTTGCTCATTTTGCTATCATTCACTGTCCATGCTTCACTTCCATCATTGACCGGTCCGTAGTCTAGTGGTAAACACTTCTGACTCGTAAATGGAAGGTTGTGGGTTCGAATCCCGGTGGAGCACAAAAAATATAGCATTTATATTTTCAAATATGCTCTTCGCTGGGTGAAAAATTCATATACTTTTACCAAAGACCGGTCACTAAAGGTCCATCCAGCCTTACAACAACTGGGCCTTGCTTGAGAATTGGCGCTTTCTACAGTGACGACCAAGCTTGCAGAGGGCTCTTGAGGTGGGATCATAGAGTTATAATATACATAGAGAGAGCCTTTGCAAGTGCGAACAGTAAGCACTTTTTGCTTCGAAGTGCGAACAAGTCTCATTGGTCCAAACCCGATCACGTGATCGCAAACTGACAGGCGCGCGGGGGGGGGCGGTCCCATTTTTTGACAGTTGACTTGTATTTCAATTATGTTAGTAAAAATGATGAATTGTTGTGTTAAAACTTGTAAAAATGACACAAGGAAGCAAACAAAGCAGAATAGCAACATAACATTCCACCGGTGAGTGCAAAATTTGGCTAAGTCGAACGATTTAAAATGTTTAGTTGCGGGGGTGAAGAGGGAGAGTTACCGCCTCGCCTCTACCCGCCTGGCGTACACCGCTCAGCTAGTGATGCGCTGTGCGAAGCGCATATCGATATTCGTGTTATCGATATGCGCTTCACATTTCGTTCATATTACTACAATTCAATGAGAATGATAACAATTTTGCTAAATTTTACAATTATATGGAATTTCGCCCCCTCAGTATTTTCAAGAAGTGGAATTTTATTTTACTACTTGGGCTCTATGACTGAAACCGGTCACAGTTTTTCACCAACCGAAAACAGTCACACACCGGGCACCAAATATTCAAAGCCGCGTATGTTTTGTTTATAATTGTTTTGTACTGAAATGTCTTTTACAGATTTGTGTTTTTTTATAATAATAATAATATTAGAATGATTTATTTGGTGAGCGCTGTTTTTGTGTGTATCACACCTCAAGAGCCCTCTGCAAGCTTGGTCGTCGCTGTAGAAAGCGCCAATTCTCAAGCGAGACCCAGTTGTTGTAAGGTTGGATGGACCTTTCAGTGACCGGTCTTTGATAAAGGTTTATGAATTTTTCAACTCAACGAAGAGCACATTCAAAATATAAATGGTATATTTTTGTGCTCCGCCGGGATCCGAATCCACAACCTTCCATTTACGAGTACAAGTGATGCCACTGGACTACGGACCGGTCCAAGTTATATTATTGTAGATCATAGTTTTTTTTGTTTATTGTAAAAATAACTATGAGACTGGCCCGTAGCTCAGTTGTAACACTGCGGACTCTGAATGGGAAGGTTGTGGGTTCGAACCTCGGCGGAGCGCAAAAAATATACCATTTATATTTTCAAATTTGCTCTTCGCTGGGTTGAAAAATTCATAAACCTTTACCAATGACCGGTCACCAAAGGTCCATCCAGCCTTACAGCAACTGGGTCTTGCTTGAGTATTGGCGCTTTGTAGCGACGACCAAGCTCGGACATCTCTGCGGCTCTACAACAAGTGTCATAGACCCCTAGAGTCTCTAGAATCTAGGGAGTCTCCCGCACAGGATTTAAAAAAAAAAAAAAAATGTGTTTATATTGTATTGAAATGTGTTAAAATCTTTCACAAATAATAAACATGTAAATATGGTACACAGGAGACTTTTGTTAGATGCATTAAAACCAATTTACCTCAAAAATAAGGGAAAACAAAAATGGTCGTGTAGTAGTCAATCTACGAAACAAAGTTTTTCTACTACTTAAAATTTCAGTAAAACCTTAATCCCCATACAAATGATTCGTATAAACCTAAATGTAAGGCTTTTATTACAACTTTTGTTTATTTTACGATACTAGCTTAAAATTTTGGAATTTAAAGTATCGATAACACATTTTGTTGCGCGCACATCACTACAGCTGCATATATCTATAATGAAGTAGCTATAGAACATCTGCTTACACCGGGCGCTATGGAATACGTCACACACTCGCTCTCTATAGTAATTATTACTCTATGGGTGGGATACACACAATAAACAGCGCTCACCAAATAAATCATCCTAATATTATTATTATTATCAAAGTCGCTGACAATATGCCATTGTGTACCGCCATTAAAATAATGTAATGGTTTGTAGCATGAATCAATGACCAGTGACCGGCCGCTGCTGTTCCTTCATCGGATACAGACCAAAGAGGAGAGGCTGGAAGTGTTGAACTGCATGCTGGGCTTCTTCGATGATCTGTGCGAGAAGGCATTACTGGCTACTCCAGGTAATATCTATTGTACGATTCTCTTGCTAAGTTATGAATAGAATGGTTTGATCCATTGACTTATGATATCTGTGGGCTAGAAATTATTTTAACAAAAATAGACGTTATATAATATGTGTTTCAACTTACTTACGAAAATGGTCATTAGTAAGAAAGAAAACAAATATCTTCACAGTTGCATTTCCGTGTGTACAAAAAAACTTGGGGTGAATGTAAAAATGTCCCTAGAAAGTTGGTACTATTGCGAATAATAATGGCGGCCAGTTGACAGATGACCCGCGATATGAATATTGTGATCGCCAAAATTGATGAATTTTATAGGAAAAAGGCATTATTTTAAGACATGATGGCATGTGTTATAATTGGGTGTCGAAACACAAAATAGATTTGGACAAAATGGCCTTATTTTCGTATGACTATCCCACTGCAACGTTTGACAGGACTGGAGACAAATGTGGGCTATAGTATGCATCAATTCAGTAATTTAGTTGCAGCTCCTCTGTGCTATTACTCAATGTTTTGATCTTTATCGTTTTAGGTCTAAAAATCTAAAAAGATTTTTATTAAAATATTTGATTATTTAAAGGTAATTGCAATGTTTTACTTCAGATTGTTCCAGACTGCGTGATGCGTTCCTGGATGTTTATTCCGCCATCGCCGATGTCCAGCTGAAGTCCCGGGAAGTGCTGGCCCCGTGTGTCCCCATGAGCCTCGCCTACGGAGTGTTTTGTTCATGCAGCGCATTCCAAATCAACAAGATCACCAAACTGTTCCTCAAGTAATGCTTCCATTCTGCACAATCTAATCTAAGTTGCAAATATATGTAACATTAAAGATTCACATAATATGCATTTTCACAAGCAGACACGTATAAGTTCGCGCTTAAACATGCCGCATGTGGACCTGCAGTATAAAAACCCGAATCTCAAATGAACATACACCCTGCAACTCCTGCCGACCTTCCTTGAAACAGGGGTGACATTGGCAAAGTGAACCATTTTCTACAGCATGGATGGTCAGCCCCATACCAACCTATAAGTCAAGGAACAATCATATAATAATAAAAAATAATAATATTAGGATGATTTATTAGGTGAGCGCTGTTTTTTGTGTGTATCACGCCTCAAGAGCCCTCTGAGAGCTTGGTCGTTGCTGTAGAAAGCGCCAATTCTCAAGCGAGACCCAGTTGCTGTAAGGCTGGATGGACCTTTGGTGACCGGTGTTTGGTAAAGGTATATGAATGTTTCACCCAGCGAAGAGTATATGTGAAAAAATAAATTATATATTTTTGTGCTCCGCTGGGGTTCAAACCCACAACCTTCCATTTACGAGTCAGAAGTGTTAACCACTAGACTACGGACCGGTCAATATCATGCATTGTCTATTTATTAATGAGTTCCTTGACTTATAGGTTGGTATGAGGCTGACCATCCATACTGTAAAAAATGGTTCACTTTGCCAATGTCACCCCTGTTTCAGGGAAGGTCGCAAAAGTTGCAGAGTTTATGTTCATTTGAGGTTTGGATTTTAATTTATGAGGACACATTCAGCATTTGTAAGCGCAAACTTACACGTTTCTGTTTTTGGGCATGCATTTGATGACCATGAGCTTTGAATGTTAATATATCCTTACAACTTAGATTATAGATTATATAGTGTGTGACTGCTTCCAGGTATAAATTGATCTACAATGGACTTGAAGGTGTGACAGGAAATGACGTGGATCTGAAGAGGCACGCTCTGAACAGTTTCAGTACTGACTTCATGAATTCCCTTTGGTTCGGCAAGAGCCTGAGCTGGAGAGAGGAGGGCTTCATGCTGAGGCAGCTGTCCCCGGGGGGAGTTCAGCGTGTGCAGCACGGGGTGAGGGGGGCGGACCGGCTGCTTAACTTGCGGCACCACGTCGCCTTTGCCCCCTATACTGCCAGCACCCTGGACAGGGAGCTCCCCGACTCCCTGCACATGCAACACTGCCTGGATGTCATCGCGCAGACCTTCCCCGACATCGCAGAATACATCAGCACCGTCAGGATCACGAGCGACTTGGAACAATCCATGACGTAATATTGTGCAATCTCATGTTGCAAGTCTTAGTTGATTGAAAGCATTTACTTATGATTCTGTGGACTAGAAATTATTTTAATGAAAATAGACAATATATGAGTGGTTCAGAGCCAAACATGACTCTGTTACTGTATCCTGCCGCCGTTCCACTAGGGGTGGCTGGTACCTCCGTAGATGCGTCTACACTTTTTTCTGTCCATGCATACTCGTACCTCTTTCATCTTCAACATTCATCACTTTCTTCATACACACTCTTCTCTTATTCTCACTCTGCAGGTTCCATTCTTTCGCAATCTCACCTATTTGGTCTATCCATTCCTTCCTCGGTATTCCCCTTCCACGCTTTCCTCTGTCAATTCTTCTGTACCCACAGTAATAAGAAAAATGAGTAAGGCACCTTTATTTCAATATCTATCAGAGCCAAAGAATGCTCATATCTACGACAAGTGCTGACATCTGACGGCATATATTGCTACTCGTCAAATACATTTCAGTGTTAGCGCCATATGTGACTTTGAAGTCCGTTTACTCAGAACAATGGAAATGTGGGCTAGTCATCTTTGGTTCCAACCCACTCATATCTGTTTCAACTTACTTATGAAAATGCTCATTAGTAAGAAAGAGAGCAAATAACTTATCAGCTGCATTTCCATGTGTACAAAAAACTTGGGCGAATGTAAGAATGTTTCTAGAAAGGTGGCAGCATTGCCGCGTGTGTACTATGCCTGGAGCAGTCCGAACATAGACGCATGCGGTATAAATCTTTTGACTGATAAAATTGATGAATTTTAAAGGAAAAATGCATCATTTTAAGATATTTTGGCATGTGTTGTAATTGGGCAAGAAAACATAAAATTTGACACGTAAAAACATGTTTTGTATGACTACACAACAGCAACGTTTGGACTGAGACAAAAGTGGTAGATAGTATGTATCAATGCAGTATTAGTTTCTGCCTCTATGTTATTACTCAATGATTGGAAGCGTTAAGGGCAAATATATGAAATAAAAGATTTGTTTACACAGATTCCATTTTTCTTTATTGACATATCCATACATTTTTTGTCACTTTGAAATAACAATTGTTTTAAACATCATTTGATAAATATGAAACTGCAGACATTTGTAATGTTTTTCCAACAAGAATTCCTTTGGGAAATAATCTGTGAACACCTTAACCTAGGGCTTATTGCTACACTTATAATTATTATTTCACAGCCACCAGAAAATACATTTATTTAATTTATTCCTTCTATTACAATAAGTTACCTATCTAAATTTTATATTGTTACCTAATTGTTTCTCATATCCCTCAGTACTTTTCATCTCCAAGTCTCTCTCTAATCTACCTCGTTATCCTCTGCTTATCATCCCGAGTATAAAATATCTAATGTTGTTAGCTTACATGTATAGTTTATGAGGATTGTTAGTAGTTGCACTCACAGAGCACAATTTGAGCCTTTCTGTAAGGATTTTAAACATTAATTTTGTGTTAAAACAGGGCATTGACGAGACAGTTTAATTTACCCAGGTATTCTGCAAGCAGTTTACATTTATCCAACAGTTATTTAATTTAACAGCCAAAATATTATTAGGTGTAGATTTCATGATCCTAAATGAATGTATAATATCATATAATAGCAGGTATAATATCAATACCTTAAAGGTAAAACTGAATAAGTGACATATGAAGCTAACATGGGTTTCTCAGGTAAATGCACCTTTTCTCCTATTTTCTACGAGAGAAAACACTAAAAAAGTGTAAAAATCCTGTAGTTTTGGAGTTTGTCATGAGCACTTCTTTATAATTAGTTCACTTACTATGAGAAGTTACACGCAGTAAAATGTTTTATCCACGATTTCTCAAATCAGTGAATCAGTACTTATTCAGTTTGACCTTTAAGGTGGTGATATTGTGTACAAGGGGCTCAGAATTTAGAGTTCGTTTTCAGAGGTGGGTGCAGCTGCACTGAGTGCACTCCACTATAACTTCTGATATTCTAAAATATTGTAAGGGGCCGTCCATAAATTACGTCATCGATTTTGGCCGATTTTCGACCCCCCCCCCCCTACAATCATCCTATAGTCATTATCTAATGACCCCTCTCCCCCCTCTTGCTGTAATAATGGATGAGCTTAATAATTAATAATGTTACATTACTTGCATACTATTTTGGATATTGTGTAAAAATTGGTATTTACAAGAACTCACTTCTGGGACTCGTACATCATTTACCATCATCCGCAGACCAGACCCCCCCCCCCCTAAATGCGAATGACGTAATATATGGACAGCCCCTAAACAGGAGTTTGATGGATAAAATTATATTCCATTGTACATCACACAATCAATGTATGTATGTGCACGCGATGGACTTCCTTAGCTTCTGTGTGTTGTCCTTGCATATAACTGCCAGAGCTCACACACCACCTTCCTATGTGTTCACACTCCCTGGGCGATATGTTACACGTTTAACATATCGTTACAAATAAAGTCTTTTTCTAGAATTGTAGCCGCTAGTTGGTCTCTCCTTACTGACTAGGTTGAGGTTATATTCACTAATTCACTAATTGGGATGTGGGGATAATAAATTAGTTACAAAATGTTGTCTTCCCTTTGCCTGACCACAGTTTGGTGAACACAACAAAGTTTTAATATAAAACATAAACATCGCCTTCTGCCATCTTCCAGTCTTTCCGCTCGCCTCCTCGCCAGAGCAGGCCTAACTCACATCAAGCTCATAACCTCGAGCAGCAGCATTCCTCAGTCTCTCCCTGTACACCACCAGGATGCTGAGCTCACAGACTTCATTATCATTTCATTCTAATACTTGAGTTCAATTATCAAAATAATGACTCGTTTTGAAAGAAACAAAGTTCATACATATTCCATTTCAATGTTGGGAATTCATTGAGAAACTCAAAACGAAAGAAACGATACATCTCCCTTCAGTGCGCGTTACGACACAGGATCAAATCATAAGTGTCGCTGAGCGGGTTCAAGGAACGGGAGTGGCGCCGTCCGTGTGCTGTTGCTGCGAGGCCGCCAGTCACAGCGATGCCGTGGCCGTGAAGTTCTGGCGCCGCTTCAGCACACGGGAGCGGTGCAGGTCGGACTTGTGACAGGGCACCACGGTGCCCCCTTGCCCCTGCACGGCCGCGCCCTTGGCTCCGGCCCCTGCCCCCGCGGAGTTGCCGCCGATCAGGGTGCCGATCATCTTGGACACGGAGAACTTGCGGGACTTGGTGCTGGACTGCAGGGCGCGACACTCCGTTACCAGGAACTCGAACGCCTGGTACAGGTCGGAGCTATTCTCCGCCACGCTCACCTCGTAGAAGGGGCAGCCATTCTGCACGGCTGTGGTGCGACCTTCAATCTCCTCAACCTGAAACAAAATATTAAACACTTATTAGGGACATTTCTACACCAGCACTTGCTTAAATTGACTATGGAAGCATGAAGCTACAGAGGTACACCGGTGCCGTTTCTTGATGTAGTGGCCAAAGTATAAACAGGTCTTCACTAATCTGTTCACTAGAAGATGGCTACGGCTAAACAATGCTCTTGCAGAGAATTCACAAAATGCACTGAAAAATTGCCTTTTTATTATTATGTCACAGCAGGTATAGAGAACTGAACATGAGATGCTCGTACTGGTACTTTGATGTTAACCTACAGACACACCCTGAGCATTGGAATGCGTCCCGACGCTGATTTCCTTTTTTTTACTTTATCCGGAAAATAAGACAAGTTGTCCTCCGCTCCGCGCGTCTAAGTGAGGGGACACTTGTGTTTTGTTTGTTTTCCGTCCTGCATGAGCTTCAGCCTCATCGCTCACTTCCTCTCCTCCACTCAGCGGATGTTATAATGGTGTTAGTTACAGGCATAGAGTAATAATATTATAACTCTATGGTTACAGGGCTGAGGGCAACGACCGCCGACACTGCGTTCTGGAATGTCTAATGCCAACATGTCCCCTTGCCTGCTTATAGCCCTCTCGATCCTCTACCTACTTATGAAGTAATATAATTAACCAAAGAGGCAAAGCGATGTTGCGTAGATAAATCACCTTTCGAGTTGTCGCAGACGCAGCAATCTTCGTGTTTAGTAATTGAAGGTCCTTTTTAGGGCAACCAATTAGAATGCGACTATTTCAGCGACCTCGCTATGTTAATGTGAAATGTGGACCGTTAATAAAGAAACATTTCAACTTCGGGGTCCGCTTTCGCAAATACCGGGGAAGTTGTAATAGGTCCCGATTGGATTGACACTCACGCCCCATCCCTATTTTTCGTTCTCATCCCTCATAATCTATTGTTTTGTGGGATATAAATAGACGTCTGTTTTATGAATAAATCACTTGTTCTCGTACTTCCGACTTGTAATTACTACTCTCCGCTTTCTTCTGAACTTCGATCTGCTACTCTTCCTGTCCATCTCTTCACTTCTCCGATAGGACAACGACCCGCCGCTTTGCCCCCTGACATTGAGATTTGGAATTCTTGGAAAGGCAGCTGCCTTACAACCAGCTGACCGAGGATCAGTGGCGAGAAGACGGATTCAGTCCACCCGCGCCTGTAGAGCGTCAGCTACACGAGTAGTGTCATCGACCAGACAGTTCCGACAAGCAGGGTCGCTGTTGATGAGGCAGGTACAGCAAGTGAGGTAGTTACCTGTCTGAGGTGCTCCAGGTCTGCCTTGTTGGCCAGGAGAGCCAGCGGCCCCGCGCCCTGCCGCACTTTGTGCAGACAGGCCAGGGTCTCTGTGGCGCGCTGGAAGCTCTTCCTGTCCGTGATGGCGTACACCACGAGGCAAGCATCTGCCCACTGCACCTGGTGGACAAGGGAGAAGAACATCAGTCAACAGTCAGGACACATGCGTCTCATTATTGGATACTTAAGACTGGCTCCATCTGAAGCGCAATTCGGCTAAATTCCTTATACTCTGGACATCAATCCAAGTCGGAGCTTGCTAGCGCTTGCAAAAAACTCTCTAGATAAAAAAATCACAGTGTAAGTAGGTACAGTTTATTTTTGGACAAGAATCGCTATCTTGTCAGCTTAAGTTCGTAAGGAATTCTACTGTACTTCCGCTCAAAGCTCTTCTTCTATTTTATTTTGTTTATTTCTTGTCGAATACAAATTATTGTTATTTTCCTCAAAACTGGTGTAGGTAATATTTATTTTCCTCGCGTTTATTTTATTTACGCTGATCGTCCTCGCAGTGCTTGTTTGGCTCATCTACCATTGGATGCAAAGATGATCTTTCAATGAAATTGTCTTAGGAAACACATTCTACACAATATGGGCTAAGCAAAAAAAACTTAAAACACGATAGTGTGAGAGTTGTTTTAAATATTTTTAAAATAAATTACCAGTTTAGACACATTGATCCAGTATGCATACAAACATTGTTCATGTTAAATTACCTCTGATGGACATAAGACAAACAAGCACTTTTATAATTAAGGGGCCGTCCATAAATTACGTCATCGATTTTCGACCCCCCCCCCCCCCCTACAATCATCATATAGTCATTATCTAATGACCCCCCCCCCTTGCTGTAATAATGGATGAGCTTAATAATTAATAATGTTATATTACTTGCATACTATTTCGTATATTTTGTAAAAATTGGTATTTACAAGAACGACGTCACTTCTGGTACTCGTACCTACATCATTTACCATCATCCGCAGACCAGACCCCCCCCCCCCCTAAATGCAAATGACGTAATATATGGACAGCCCCTAAGTAGGTAACGTAAGGACGTACCTGTTCCATGGGGAAGCAGTCCTCAGCGTCTCCCGAAACGTCAATGATCTCCACATCTTGCGGAGAATTGTTGATGGTCATGGTCTGTCTGTATAGCAGATCTGAAACAAAGACAAAGTCAAGTTAGTCATCATCGGAGAGTTAAGTCAATAGTATATATGAGATCCGCATATGACTTGATATAGACGAAATTCTGATGTCACTCAGCCGGGTTGCTAGGGAAAACGCAATAAAATATTTCGTTATTACAGCATTTTTCATCAGCGATTTTTTCATCGTTCTCTTACGTCATAGGATGACGATTTTTTTCTTATACTGTAACTGTTTATACACTGGAAATCGAACCGTTGACTTTGGAGTGGCGAGTTCGAAGCTCTAACCACTTATCTAAAAAGCCACCGCTACGCAAACAGCTACGATATTCGATTTCTTACCATGTATCTCTGTGTGTACACAAGGTTTTCATTTTTTTTAAATGTATGTTGTACAAGATATTTCTTTCTACTTCTTTCAACAACTAGGCATAGTTTCCATCTCACAATGAACAGATCATAGATCTATAACAAGAGGAAGAAGAAGATTTTCTTTTCCAAATATTTTTGCCTTAAAAAATACCGGCACATGTAACATGGTCTAAAATACTATTTTTTACATCTATCATAAGCTCTATATTACTCACTGCCTTCCACGATTCCTAACAAAGCTTCCTGGGCCGAATCCGATGAGATTTCAAAAGAAAATAATGCTGACATATGAGGCGTGGTCCTCGTCTAATAATATCCACAACCATCTGAAGCAAGACAGCAATGCGGCATGATAAAGCCTAGAGAACTTTGTAATGGCGAGAAAGTCTGGAAGCCCGGAATGAAATGAGTTTTCTTACAATGCTATTATCTTTTACTTTGGCGTGAGCGCTGTACTCCGAGTAAATACGCAACCTTCGAGTAAATTATGCGAACAGAAAAATAGTGAGATACAATAGATCTTCTCGTGAGCTTTCATGCTTTTTTTGTTTACGCGATTGCAGAGTGTTTACGCAGTCTCTTATACTTGGGATTGCTGGGCTTATAGTTTGCTAACACAGGCTGTCTCCAGGCCGCCTGGCACCGAAATTCAGTTTGCTCAAAGTGAAGAGAAAAACAGTCCTTCGGGGTCAATGGCCCGCGGCTCTGCCATTTCTTTATTTGAGCTCACGGATTACATTTACTTAACAAAATATTCGCTATTCTTCCTTTAGAAATCAAATCTTTTCATTAGGATGTTTTCTGTAAGAGGCTTGTATTTTTTTATAAATAAAAGTTGAGTAAATATTTATTGTATTTTTAAGGGTGTTTCTGTTAACACATTGAAAGGCTTTGTATTTTTTTATAAATTCAATAGAAAAAACAAAGTTTTAATTAACTTTTATTAATTTTTTCTCAAAGCTTTTTAAAAATTATGTTCCTGAAGATGCCTTATTAGGCGAAAATTTGTAAGCATATAAAATAAAATAAAATATTAAGTGAATTGAAACTGTTGTTTTTTTACAAAAATAATTACAATGGACTTTCACAGTGTAAACCACCAAACCCTAACAAAACCCAAAAAAAACCTAGTCCTAGCCGCCAACATTACAGATCAACCGCCATTTCTTTTTGTGTCCTTACATACATCTTTCATTTCATCCAGAGTCCATAACCTTCTTCATACAAGTTCTCCTTTTATTATGACGCTAGATATCTCACTCTGGTCTTGATTTACACGCGTAATATTGATTTGATGGAGATGTCTCGAGATAGTTTTATTGCTTGAAGAAGTTGTCCAGTGTGAGTTATTTGTCGTTAAAATATGTTGGCCCGACTCATCGTCTTTTGCCATCCAGGCGCCAAACCCGCGCCCTCCGGTTCAGACGCCATCAATCCTTCAACACTACAAATACTCGCGACTCCCAACTTGCCGCCGAATTTTTCTCTCTTAAATTTTGTCTAGACTCTTAATTCAACATTTAATATCGATCTGTTGAAATGTAAATAAAATGCGAGGCAATAAATTTGTTGGATGTAATATTAAGCGAATCCAAAAATGATTTCCTGGACTTTAATGATCCCGAAGCTTTTGAAACGTCGACATGGATTTTGAAAAAAAAAAACACAAAATGTTAATATTGATTTTTGAAGAGCACAATGATCCAGGATATCCAGAGTCATAATAAAAGGAGAGCTTGCGTGAAAAAGGTTATGGCTCTGGACGAAATGAAAGAAGTATGTGAGGATAGAAAGAAATGGCTTTTGATCTGTAATGTTGGCGGCTAGGACTAGAGTTTTTTAAATTATAATTTTGTATTTGTTTTGATGTTAATACACATTATTATTTGTGATTTAAAAAATAGAATTTGTTGTGTATGTTCCTTGACTTATTGTTTGGTATGCGACTGACCACCCATGCTGTAGAAAATGGTTCACTTTGTCAGTGTCACCCCTGTTTCAGGTAAGGTCGACAGAGTAAGAGTCGCTGGGTGTATGTTCATTTGTGATTTGCGTTTTCATGTTGAAGGTTCACATGCGGCATGTTCAAGTGCGAACTTATCCGTTTTTGCTTGTGAAAATGCCTATAATGTGAATCCCCAATGTTACATTTCTTTGCAACTTAGATTAGATTAATTATAAGGCGCATTTGCCTGTATGGGATGGACGTCCCTGATTTTCATCTACGCTGATGAACTGAATGACTGGTTTCTGGTTGAAGTGCAAAATAAATAAAGTTCTCATGTTTTAATTGAATTAAATAATGAATGTGTAATTGTTGAATGGTTGAGATTTCCCACACCATACTAATTGCCCTCTACTATAACGCCCATCTGTATTATATTGAGGACGTCGCGGCGCCATGCTGGTTGTCGCCCGACTTGATGTGAAAACTCGTGAAGAGATTTTTAGTTATTAGTGAAGCCAACAACAGTACCCTTAGTACGAGGTGCAAAACTTGAGAAAAGTAATGTTTACGGAAAATATTAAAGAGTGTTTTCTCACAAAATCTGCCGTTTTTGTTTCTTACACTTTATAGTCTTAGCAAAAGAGTTACAGTGATGAAGAAAATCAAGTTCAAACAAACAAAAACGCAGATTTTGGGGGAAATCACTCTTTAGTAATTGCCGTAAACTTTACATTACCTACTCAAGTTTTGCAACTCGTACTAAGGGTACAGCTTTATAATGCACAATATTCAAGTTCACGACATTTCAGATGTTTACAATGGCGATAACTGGTTACTCGTTATCTAGCGCCTATTGTTGAAAGGTTCAAGAAACTGAATGATGGATGCTGGTGATAACATTCATTCAGGATGACATATGCTGATGATCAACACAATGCAGTCATTCTCTTCGTACAAACAACTCAAAATAACAACTACTCCATCTTACATCTACCGGTTATTGTGTTGAATGAAAATTCTAAAGGGATTTTCCATAAATAATATTATGGCAGCTGAAATGTTTTAAATTTCGTGAATTACTTGCCGTTGAGTATGACCTTTAGCATTGTTATATTGGCTTTTGACATTTCCAGTAGGTATATCATGGCATTGTGTGTCCCAAAATGTTTTTAAATTTCCGGCCGAAATTTTTGAAAAAACACAAAACGTTGAATACATTTTGACTGTTTAAAATTTAAATATAATCAAAGTGGCGGTAGAATACATTTTTGTATTTGTGGGATTATTTCAGTAAAATATAATAAAATGTTTGAAAACAATAATCGTATTTTTGCTGATTTATAAATAGCTTATATCTTGGTAAGTTTGCCGTTCAAGTGGCCAAAAAAACGAGAGAAACATTAATCGAAAATTCTTGGCAAAATTTTCTTCACTATTTATACTAATTAACCATGAATGTCTTGAAAATTTTTCTCAGTCTTTGCTGACACAAAGTGGCTCAGACATTTCAGGCCGAAGGCTTTGGCAAAACAAACATTTGGCGCTTTTGACAAATGTCGCTGTCTCTGAATGATTTGGTGTAACGAGTGCTGCCGCTTGCGAATCTAGAGCTCTTTAAATCAACTGGGAAACTGCTAAATTACCTGGGTTTTTTTCTGGAGCGCAATACAGTTGGTGAATAATTTATTACCCTACTGACCGGAGCGCAAGGAATTCTGATTTTGCAAGCAGTCTCCTGTAAGCGCTTGGCCTCATTCTGCCGGTCGTCCGTCAGCTGGGAGGATGCGACCTCCACGTGTCACAGAGGTACCAGGTTCGGTTTCAGGAACCAAAAAGCAAAAGCACACCCGACCCTGCAGCTGGGGGGCAGCCAACTAACAAAAGCGACTGCAGACACGAATCACCGCATTATTAGAAATCGGAAGTGCGTGTATGTTTACAACTATTTGGCAACGTTTTGTTTTGCTCCAAATTCAGATTATGAACAAGCCAAATATAACGTTTAAAGCATGTTATTTGGAATTTTAAAGAGTGAAGAAATAACATTGATACAAACATTTAAATAATGGTAGGTAAATTCAATACTTAAATAATGAATGTAGGGAAGTTGAATAAGTCAACTTCAACTCTAATTAGTGTCTATAGCAGTTGTTGCATTTTTTTTGACGGGTAGAAAGCCTTAATATAAAAATGCGAGTTAACAAGAAAATTTGTCCTCTCACTGAATCAAATTCCTCTCGATCAGATTGATTCAATATAGTCTGCTACTTTCTGAAATAAAAGTGCTGCGTCATCAACCAAGAAACGCAAAAAAAAACGCAACTAAGCTACACATATAGTGTGGCGAGTGAACCTTTTTATTTTTACAGGTAAGGGGGTCGGCCTTACGCCAACCACTTCAGTTGAAGTGGGGGTTTCCCAGCTCCCGAGGGGCCTGGTACTCATTTCTTGTGCAGGCTGAGTAAACCTTGCCGGTATTTTTATTATGGGGTTTGAAATAAACACCGAAATAGGAAATCATTTCTGACACCCTCCTCGGTGGGATTCGAACCCGAGCTCACGAGGTAGAATGCAAGCACTCTACCAACTGAGCTATCGACCGGACAACAAGTAGGTATTTTTAATTGAAGCCCAATTCGAAATCCCTAGCGACCGCCAGAATCCTGTTTGTCAATGCGTCAACTATTTTCGCTTAATTTCTTATTTCATGCACCCAATGCACAGCCGTGTTTCCTTCTTTTCACCACCTGTAATGTGTCTGCTTCGAGCATCTTGCAGGTGGGACGTCCACTTCCCTCGCCCTGCCAACTCCTTGTCGGAACAATGTTGGAGATTGAACGAGCGTCGCAGCGTAGCTAACTGAGCAGGTACATGCTCTAGTGCTCCAAGGTCCGGATGTTTTTGATCAACCTCTAAACAAAGAGGAGATGACTATTTCTTCACCGACGCGAAAATTTACAAATAAACTAATTATTCAGAATACGGCTGGCTGGCATTTTCTATTTTCAAGTGAACCATTCACAATGAATAACGCGTGCATGTACCCCGATCTATAATCTATAATCTAAGTTGCAAAGATATATTAATATTTAAAGCTCATATCAAATGCATGCCCACACACAAACACGTGTAGTTCGCGCTTACAAATGTTGAATGCGTGCTTACAAATAAAATCCAAACCTCAAATGAACATAAACCCTACAACTTTTGCCGACCTTCCATGACACAGGGGTGACATTGGCAAAGTGAACCATTTTTTACAGTATGGGTGGTCATCCTCATACCAACCTGACTCACCCAACCTTAAGTCAAGGAATAACTTATAAAGAAATCAGGATTTGCATGCAACTAAGCTACACATATACTTAATGTAACTTCCTGCCGTGTTATCCCCGAAGGGGTCGCATGTGGCGAGGGAACCTATTTATTTTTACAGGTAAGGGGTCCGGCCTTGCGCCAACCACTTCAGTGAAATGGGGTTTCCCAGCTCCCGAGGGGGGCGGTACTCATTTCTTGTGAAGGCTGAGTAAGCCTTGCCGGTTTTTATTTTATGTAAGGTTTGAAATAAACACCGAAACGGGAAATCATTTCTGACACCCTCGGCGGGATTCGAGCCCGAGCTCTCGGCATAGAATGCAAGCACTTTACCAACTGAGCTATTGACCGGACTTATTATAACTCTAGATATATAAATATGGAACAATTAAATCATCCAACTAATAATTAGAATTATTCTACAGATGGGACAACATTGAATGGAGTTCACGGTACAAACAAAGTGAGCGCACGCGCTTGTCTGTGAGACGCGGGGACATTGTGATTGTGTGCGAGGAATGCGTCTCGCATGTGTCACCAAAAGCACGCTCCTTCAGGAGAATGGGACAGCCCGGTAGAGACAGAGACACAGTATGGGCAGGCGCCGCTAGCAGACAGAGACAGAGCTACTCCTGAAACACACTTGAGCGCCGCGACGCGTTGCGACATCAGAATGCTGTCTGCGGCTGCAGCTCAACTCCACTGCAGAGTACCAACAAATGTAACAAAACTAAAGCAACGCCTCTTGTGAGCGTTTTATTTTCCACACATTAGTTATGGTTGGTACTCGGGTCTTGGCCGGGAATCTCTAAGAAGCGTTTCTGAGACAATGTCACGCGGCGCCACAGGTGAAGAGCGAGCCCGGGGCTATGAGCATGCACCTCACAGACAGAGAAACAATCTCAACAAACCCTGAAGCTTGTAGCAGATTACGCAACTCTCTCCCTCACTTGATCGGACAGCATTTCATTGAGACAGAAAAAATGTAGAAATTTCGAATTGTAGCATTTAAACTTGTCATAGAGCGACTCCTCTTTCAGTTATATTGAAATAAGCGAATAACTGTTTCTAAATATAATCTATAATCCAAGTAGCAAAGATATATTAACATTTAAGGCTCATATTAAATGCATGCCCACAGACAGGCACATCCAGGTTCGCGCCTACACATTCTGCATGTGTGCATACAAATTAACAAAACCTTACATGCACATAAACCTTGCAACTCCTGCCGCCTTTCCCTGAAAAGCGGGGTGGCATTGGCAAAATATACGATTTTCTTGTAATCGCATTGTAAGAATATACTCTAGCTGTGTATGCACGCAGAAGTAACTGTAACTGTAACTCTGTTACCATTCCCCTAGGTGAGGCCAGAGCCTCTGCAGAGCTGCCTCTATTTATTCCTATCCTTACATACCTATTTCAATTCATTTATATCCATCACCTTTCTCATGCATTTTATTCTTGTACGCTCACTTTGTATATATCCTATTCTTTCACAATCTCCCCAATCTGATCACTCTATTTTTTTAGACTTATTTTTCCTTTCACACTTCCTCTGTATACATATACTTTGTCAGTCTATCATCATTCATTCTTTCCACATGCCCAAACCAGAAGTGTTTCCACAAGTATTTAAACACCCTCACGTAGGATCCTATAAAGTATAAACTATTGTTCCCACTTTTATGAACATAGCTCCCCTTGAAGGTGTTCAGGTGTGTGCATGCACGCATCTGTTTCGCCACATGACGTTAGACATCTTGGGCTGGAAGTCTCATCACCACGGTAATCCTTACCTACCAAATATCGTTAATATTTGTATGAAAACTAATCAGCTGTTCCCTCGCGGCCATCTTGGATTGACAGGTCTTTATAAAAATACTACCGATATTTGGTAGATAAGAATTACCGTGGTGATGAGACTTCCAGCCCAAGTCTGCCTCGTTCAGTGATTTAGTAATCCAAATGGCGCCTCGCCTTATATACGAGAGGTCGTTAACTCCGCCCAGAGAAATGCGGAAGTGCTTTGTGTGATATAAGCAGCTGGAGAAGAATGCACTGCTGGGAGAAGCTGCGGCGGATGCCACAGATGACAAATGCTCTGGAGAAACTAAAGAGGAACAGTTATCAGGGTATTATGTTGTTATAAACAGACCCAATAGTAGAAGATTATGGGTCGGTGTTGTGATCTTAGGGCCTGTTGCATCAACCTCCAATCAATATTTGATTGACACATCAAATTTTATTGCTTATTTCTGGTAAGGACCTCGGTTAAGTGAGTAATAATATGATGGAATTTGAACAGAAAATATGATGTATATTTATATGCAAACATTTTTTTGATTTGAAAGGGAGAAATCACACTTCATTTTGATTTTTGTCTGATTGGACTTTGGTGTAGTAGGTCCTTAGTGTAGACATTACTTAAGGCTGCTCTAAATGTGTTTTTCTCTTCTGCTAAATGAGGGTATGTTTTTTTTTTCTATAATCTGTAATGCAAAGATGACATTTAAGATCCATTCCCATAAGCAGACACGTGTAATTTCGCGGTTACACATGCCGCATGAAAACCTAATCCCAAATGAACTCTTGCCGACCTTCCCTGAAAAAGGGGTGACATTGGAAAAGTGAACCATTTTTTAAAGCATCGGAAGCCAGCCTCATCCCAACCTATACATAATTTAAGGAACATTCTTAATTCGTACATTTCCATCATTCCCTAATGTTTATTTTCCTTTTGTTCCTGAATGTGAACTTTTCTTTACTGTTTCTCTATTCTTAATTGTGTATTTTCCTGAATGTTTTGCTTGCTTTTGTGCTTTTCTTTCTTTACTGTATTGTTTTTCTCTATCCTAATGTTTATTTTTATAATTCTTTCGTTAATGAAAATCAGAAATGAATACTGTATTAAATAGACTTTGGCAATCAGAATACAAAGTGATGAATCCAAGTTGTATCGAGTTGAAGAGGATTACTTGGTTGTTTGAGAGGAAAACTTGGAGTCTTCGGCGTTAATAATCAATTAAGTTGAGCAGTAGCTACAGTAGCTGAGACTAGGCGCCGGCATGCCAGCCTAGAGCCAGACCGTGACCGACTGAGCTGTCCGAACTCACGACAATCGATGCTCTAAGTGGGGCGCGCTGTTGGGAAACTGAAGAAAAGCCCTGAGTGCTCGGACAGAATGCTCGCCCAGGAACTTTCAGCGTAGACAAAATATAACGCTAGCAGGCGAGTCTATGTGGGACGGCCCCGTTGCAAACAAAGCTCGGCTGGTTGTCCTATTAGTGCTTGATTGTCTTCCGCCCATCAGAGGTGCTTTCACATGAACAATGTTTGTAAAATATGGTCCACTTTTCCAATGTTTCAGGGAAGGTCGGCAAGAGCTGCAGGGCTAATGTTCATTTGAGATTGGGTTTTATATTGTAGGCTAAACGCGAACAGATACCTACGTGTCTGCTTGTGGGAATATCTATAATCTATAATCTAAGTTGCAAGGATATATTCATTCAAAGCTCTTAGATGTATGCCCACAAACAAACACGTGTAGTTCGCGCTTACAAATGCTGATTGTGTACTTACAAATAAAATCCAAACCGCAAATGAACATAAGCCCTGCAACTCTTGCCGACATTCCCTGAAACAGGGGTGACATTGGCAAAGTGAACCATTTTTTACAGTATGGGTGGTCAGCCTCATACCAACCTATAAGTCAAGGAATACATTTAATAAAAATCTTAAATGTAATGTATCTTTGCAACTGAGATTATAGATTAGAATGTTTGTATGTGTACTGAGCCAATGTGTCTTATGAAAATTATTTAAAAAATATATATATGTACTTAAACCAACTCACACATTATCATGTGCTACGTTTTTTTTAGATCAGATTGTGTAGAATGTGATTCAAAATTGAAAGGTCATCTTTGAATCAAATGGTAGATAAGGCACATAAGCACTGGGGTGACGTTGTGTGTCGGCTTCATTATTTGGCACAAAACTTTATGCGACCAAGCTTGTTTACTCTCGCAGGAGACGAGATCATGAAAATCATCCAACAAAACATTCAGATGATACAATTAAAGAAGTACCTACAATAGTTTCATAGTTTTAAGAGAAGTAGGTTTCTGCTATTCGTCAATCAGTTGAAGGAAAAGTGTCCAAGATATACTGTTACGAACTTATGAACCCGATTACGTGGCTTGTTTATGTGTGTGTGTCCGCCTCTAGTATAGTCTACTGTGAGTTTCAATGTATGCATGTGCCCAGGCACGTAGTTGTTGGTAACTAGAATAATGTGGAACAATACTGAAGTATGTGGTTCACTATAGAAGAGTCCGGAATATGCGAGAGGCGTCCGTTTAGACGCTAAATATTTGGACCGCAATTGTGTGAGAGACAAGGGTCGATTGAAACACTGAGCCGTGAAGTCGATAAATCAAGAGCTAGTACAAAAGTAATTTGTATAAAAATACACAAGAAAAAATGGAATGAGTCCTAGTGTTCATTACAATCGTGACCACAGTACAGCACTTTACAGATAGATTACTAAATATTTTAATTAATACTGAATTTTAAATATAAAACCAGAACAATTCTAGTTGAGTACTGTTTTATTTTCACTCGATTTATTAATTTTATTTCAATTAATACGAGTATTACGAATGCTTTCGATCTCTCGATCATCTTACATATTTGAATATTTTTATTCCATTGGAAGTGAAAAGTTTAAATTTTGAATTAAAGGATTGAATTGCATGCCGTCGATAACTGAGTGATGGGGAACAGTTGTGGGTTGGTCGAACTAAATAAAAACGATTTGGACACAACGTCGCTCGTGCATTTGGTGCCAAGGCTCCGTCAAACGAAACATTATCTTCGGTTTGAAGTTTGAAGGTAAAGCATAAATGCAGCTTTCCTACTAATTGCATATTGTTGTTACTGAATTCAATTAATTGATGTTGATTTGTATAATTTTCGTGACTAAAGCACGACTGAAATGCCCTGGCCGTGAGAGACAATGTTTATTTTATGCGAATGATACAATTGCACCGACCTGCTATTAATTTTGTAATGAATAAACAAATGTCTATTTACATTTTATGATTTTGCAGAAGCTGTGAAAGCTTATATGCAATATTTACTTTACAACTTTTTTCCGTGTAAATGGAAATACAATCTATTGGTCCATCTTCAATCTTATTGTAACCTACGGTGTTTTCTATTAAAAAAACTGTAAGAGTAATTTATTGTTTTGAGTGAGATAGTATTTGGTAGGAATCCAGACGGGGATTGGGAATCAGGATAAAGGAGGAACACCGGAGAGGACTACAACTCGCAGAAATCCAAGTCGCTGCGGTTTTTAACACGCCATAATATGTTGTTCAAATACACACGCCACAACCCAACCTAATTGGCCTGTACCCTTAGGACGAGTTGCAAAACTTGAGAAAAGTAAAGTTTACGGAAAATATTAAAGAGTGATTTCTCCCAAAATCTGCCGTTTTTGTTTCTTACACTTTGTGGTCTTAGCAAAAGAGTTACAGTGATGAAGGAAATCAATTTCAAACAAACAAAAACGGCAGATTTTGGGGGAAATCCCTCTTTAATAATTGCCGTAAACTTTACTTTACTCAAGTTTTGCAACTCGTACTAGAATACTAGGCAACAGAGAGCGATATTACATACATACGAAAACGATAGATGACACAGAAACGTCTTCTTTTTCTTTTATATTTTTATAGCTATTAGAGCTTTCTCTGTACTTTGACAAACTGTCAGGCTAAATTCAGGCCAGTATTGACGCAATAACTTTCGTGTAGCTTTTTCTAGCTACACTTTAGTTGCCATCATTTCTCTGTGTAATTGCAATAAAGCAGAAACCTTGCAAGTTGACGAGGTCCGCTGTGGGTTTTGTTTGATATTGTGTGATATTATGCTTGTGTGCCGCGCCCCCATAAGCGGGGGGGGCGCTAGACGAGCAGTCTAAGGGGGCTCCTTCAGGCTGTTGCCATGCGCCCCCAGCCATCGACTTATGATGTATGTGGACTAGAAATTATTTTAACGAAAATAGAAAATATATATCTGTTTCAACCTACTTTCGAAAATGGTCATTAGTAAGAAAGAGAACAAAGAACTTTACAGTTGCATATCCATGTGTACAAAAACAACTCGGGCAAATGTAAAAATGTTTTTAGAAAGGTGGCAGCATTGCCGCGTGCGTACTACCTATGCCCGGAGCGGTCCGAACACAGACGCATGCGATACAAATCTTGAGTGATAAAATTGATGAATATTAAAGGAAAAATGCATCATTTTAAGACATTATGGCATGTGTTGTAATTGGGTGTCAAAACACAAAATGGGCAAAGCAAGAAAACATAAAATTTGACATGTAAAAACATGTTTTGTATGACTGCACAACTGCAACGTTTGACAGGACTGAGACAAGCCAGTTGCTTTAGTTGCTCCTGCCTCCCACTATGCTACCACCTATATGCTACCTCCTGCTCCTCTATGATATTATTCATCGCCCCCCGTACTACTCGAGACTGACTATTTGTCCGCTCTATTTGCTATCTCACTGGCCTGCTGGACACTGCCTGTCAAGCAGACACAGTGGATCATATTATTAACATTCAGTTTTATTGTGTGGTGACCCAGTTAGCACTAATGATAGAGCTGAGCTAAGTTCACTTGCTGTTTCGGCAATGCTTGTCAACCTTGCGTGGCAACCACTCCCTGCTCTTCAGGAATCTTTCAGGAGTTGCGAAATTAATACAAGGCAAGGATTACGGACAAGGATCATAAACAATCCCAAACGGCAAGCTGATGCATTCATTCAAATAAAAAACAAACTATTTAATGCATACATATGTTTATACATTTCAGTTTTCAGTTGATTGTCCTGAGCGTATATTGAGAGGTAAATTAAGTTGTGATATCAGTTGTGCAGTGTTTCTTACGTGTAAGAACTAGTTGTACAATTTATTTCACTGTTTCTATGTACAATAATACGGTAGATTATAAACCAACATTAAAGAATATTAAGTATATGTATTTATATGCATACATACATAACCTATTATTTATATTCTATTATTCCCTTCATATCTTTTCATTCCTCATATATTTTATGCCCTAAGGCCCCTTAAGGTGTGTTATACACAAAAACGGCCCTTAAAACAAATTATCCATTCTTATATACCTGTATATCAGCCGTATTTCAAATGAACGACGTTGAACTTTAAGTTTACTTCCTTAATTGTTTTAAAAGTTCTTCTGAGTAAGGTTTTTTTTTCAGAAACTGATTGTAAATGTTAAGCAAAGGTCGTTAGAGGTCAATTTTACACTCCTACACATATACATGAACCTCCTACATATTTTGATATGCCCATTTGACGCTCACAAAACGTGACGAAGTTTGTCAAAATATCTAGAGCCACATCTGCTTCCAAATGCAAGGCGGGTCGAGAGAATGTCATGAGAATATGGAAATGTAGGTAAGCTCAGAGGGGGCACGTACAGAGGATCACGGAAAACGGGATGAGAAGGGCTGCTCTGTTACCAGGGGCGTGCATCCCATATAGGCATATGCGCCTAATAGGTAGGCAATATATGGTGAAAAAACAATTTTAAGCTTGATATTGAGATTTGAAATTCAATATTTAAGTTCAATTGGAGCCATTGTTAGCATGTCAATTTCAAATCAGCTATTTTAAAGGAGTGGGAGAAAACATTTATTCTGAAATGTATTTGCCTATACCTTTTGCACGTGCTTGTGTGTTACCAGGGAAAAGGGGAGGCTTGTATTTAATAAAAAAACAGTATCGATATAATCAAAGTTAAAAAAAAAAATGAACATTTAAGATTCAGTTTTAGTGGATGCCTATAAGCAGACACATGCCAGTTAGTGCTTCCACATGCCGCATGTGTAATAATAAAATAAATAAAAAGCAAATCTCAAATGAACATGAACCCTGCAAATTTTGTCACCCTAAAGTAAGTAATTAAAGAAATAAACTATATTTTTTCTTCTAAACTTTCCGCTCTGGATGTTGTTGAGTTTGTAATTGATACGAATAGCAATTCAATCAATTCATCCAGAACGTTCTCTCCTAGTAACGCCTCCAGCTGTTATCTCATCAGAAAAGTATTCAAGCTTCCTCCCCTTGAAGCTGTGTTAATCTATAATGTAAGTTGCAAAGATATATTAACATTTAAAAATCAAATCAAATGCCCACAAACAAACACGTGTAGTTCGCACTTACAAATGCTGAATGTGTATACTTACAAATAAAATCCAAACCTCAAATGAATATACACCCTACAACTTTTGCCGACCTTCCCTGACACAGGGGTAACATTGGCAAAGTGAACCATTTTTTACAATATGGGTGATCATCCTCATCGCAACCTATAAGTCAATAATATTAGGTTGATTTATTTGGTGAGCGCTGTTTTAGTGTGAATCACACCTCAAGAGCCCTCTGGGCGACAGGGGTGACATTGGCAGAGTGAACATTTTTTTACAGTATAGGCGGTCAGCCTCACACCAATTTACAAGTCAAGGAAACTGCTAGAAGAAATAACACATTAAGAAACTGTACGTCTTGGGAGAGTTCACATACATTTCTGTAGTTGGGGAGTAACTCACAATGTGTAAGGTTAGTAATGCAATTAATCAGAAGCGCCGTTGTGCAAGCGGGGGCCTGCTGCAAGTGCAAGAGGTGCGCGAGAGTCATTAGTCGTCCCCTTAGTGCTTGTTTGTCTCATCTCCATCTATGAGCAATGTTTGTATGTGTACTGGACCAATGTGTTTTATAAAAACTGGACGTTTATTTAAAAAAATGTTTAAAGCAACTCCCACATAATCGTGTTTAACGTTTTTTTCTGAGATTGCATAGAATGTGATTCTTAAGACGATTTCATTTAAAGGTCACCTAATCCAATCTAAGTTGTAAAGATATATTAACATTTAGAGTTCATATTAAATGCATGCCGAAAAAACAGACCACGTCTAAGTTCTCGCTTAAAAATGCTGCATGTGTACTTACAATTCAAAAATTAACTTCAAATGAACGTAAGCCCAGCAACTTTTGCCATTCTTTCCTGCAACAGGGGTGATATTGGCAAATTGAACCATTTTTCTTTGAATCAAATGGTAGATAAGCCAATCAAGCACTGGGGGGACGCAGAGGCGTCGCATCCAATACATGTCCCAGCAGATGCATGCTCTGCAGACACACATACACACTTGTATATAAATAAGCTGCACATACAGTGGTGCATGTATGTGCTGCTGCAGAGAATGGCGGTTAGAGGGAAGGGGGGAGGGGGGTCCTCAAAATAAACCCACCGGACAGATCCACTTGTACCCCCAAACCTAACACACTCTCACTAAATAATAAAAAAACGCAACTAAGCTAAACATAAAGTGTAACTTCTTGCCGCACTATCCCAAAAGGGTTTCGCTTGTGGCGAGTGGAACCTATTTACTTTTACAGCTAAGGGGCCGGCCTTACGCCAACCACTTCAGTTGAATTGGTATTTCCCAGCTGCCGATGGGGCTGGTACTCATTTCTTGTGAACGCTGAGTACAAGCCTTTCCGGTATTTTATTTAGGTTTTTTTAAATAAACACCGAAACGGGAAATCATTCCACACACCCTCGGTGGGATTCGAGTCCAAGCTCACGGCATGGAATGCAAGCACTCTATCAACTGAGCTATCGATCTGACTGGTGTAATCTTCCTTTAATAATGCTTTTATAATTATTATACAACAATGGTATTGGTAGTCTGTCTGTGTGTGGATCATCTAATCTAAGTTGCCAAGAAAACAAAAGGAATTGAGGGCCAGAAGTTTCAGAAAATAAGAATAATAATATTAGGATGATTTATTTGGTGAGCGCTGTTTTTGTGTTAATCACACCTCAAGAGCCCTCTAAGAAAAGCTCCTGAGAACCAGGTGTGTAGTTTTATTGTTAAGTTGTGACAGTCAGTCTTTGTTTTTATTATTTTATTTAATCCACATTAACAAGTTTGGATTAAACAAATAAATTAAAAGTTCATTGATGGAAAAGTAAATTTCATTCCAAAGTTAGAAATGTTGATATCGCACGCTTAATCATATTGGGAAAATCGAGGTTTTGTTATAAAACGCAAGAACAATGCAAGAAGAATAGATAGAATGCGACAGCCGTTCAATTTGGACGAATATGACCGAGATGAAACATCGGTCGCATTTTTCATCCCATACAGGTTGTACTGGTTGTCTGAACTTCCAACGTGATTTCCCAACATTCTTATTTTTTGAGTTATTGCTCTTTATGATAAAGCGTGCGATATATTATGTAAATTATTTTGATTTATCCAAATAACAAATTCGAATCAAAAGTATTGAATAATAATAATAAATTGCTCACGTCCTATTTTCCATGATTGCAAAAACATGCTGGCTTGTTCATATATGTATATATCCTCTCCCTAGATTCAGGAGACTCTAGGGGTCTATGACACTTGTTATAGTGTTAGTGATGTGGCAGTTGTGCTTATTCGGTAGCAGGGCCGTTAGCTGCGTAGTGCTGTGGTGTGTGTTGAGTTGCGTGTTGCGTTGCTTTGTTTTGAGACACTGCTAGATGTTTTTATTTGTTTTCCTCTATTCGCATTCCATCATTCGCATGATGTGACGAGAGTAACGCTTAATTCTAAATATTATTCCATTAAGTACAATCTACGAAATTGTTCCGCATTTTCTATTAAGCGTTTTGTAATTGTTACAAATCCGTGAAAATTGTTATAAGTTTTCTTGGATCTTACCGAGCAAGCTCTGATAATTATGCAATGAAATTAGACCATACTTCCCGTGGCGAATCATTTTAAAAACGTGAGGGAGATCGCAAATTATTTTCCGCTCGATCATTTTTCCTGAGAATGCGTAGGAAAACGTTTTAAAAATAAATGAAAAACTAAATAAAAGTAGATTGCCATTTTTTTTACCACTTATGTTGCATCGATATTTTATGTAGGTACCATAAGTAAAAACTGTGCACTAAAGCAAAAAAACGCAAAAAAACGCAACTAAGCTACGCATATAGTGTAACTTCTTGCCGCGTTATCCCCGAAGGGGTCGCATGTGGCGAGTTGAACCTATTTATTTTTACAGGTAAGGGGGCCGGCCCTACGCCAACCACTTCAGTTGAAGTGGGGGTTTCCCAGCTCCCGAGAGTGCTGGTACTCATTTCTTGTGAAGGCTGAGTAAACCTTGCCGGTATTTTATTTTGGGGTTTGAAATAAACACCGAAACGGGAAATCATTTCTGACACCCTCGGTGGGATTCGAACCCGAGCTTTCGGCATGGAATGCAAGCACTCTACCACCTGAGCTATCGACCGGACTAGCAACTTAAAAAAATACTCATATCCATTATTTGAGAGGGCTGTTATTCTTGCATGCATATAAAATATATTGAAAAAACTTAGAATTTCCAGCAAGTTTACATGTAATTAGTTTTAACTTATTCACGATATTTCGGCTGGAAGTCTCATCACCAGGGTAATTCTTACCTACCGAATATCGGTAGTATTTGTATGAAGACTAATCAGCTGTTCAGTTGCGGGCATCTTGGATTGACAGGTCTTCATACAAATATTACCGATATTCGATAGGTAAGAATTACCGTGGTGATGAGATTTCCAGCCCCAGTAGTTTGCTTAGCTTGCTTGCAACATGGCACCTGCATACTAAAAGTATCTAACTGTGTTGTGGCCGGTAGCTCACTGCTCAGTTTTCCTACTAACTGCCGCAGGAATTCTCAGAACTAAAAGTCAACTTGGGTGATTCATTTGCCGGGCAGCAGAAGCTTCCTCTGGCCGAGGAGAGAGGAATGTGGAGACGGGGTGAGACTGAGAGGGGGGCGGTTTATTTTCAATGCCGCGTAGGACGAGGAATCTCGACAAAATGAAGAGTCGGTTTGCACGCCACATTTCACAAACCCGCAAATTGGTTGAAATTTCTTTGGGAACATTTGGTTTGATATTAAAACGCAGCGCACGATGAAACGAACAATAATTTGTTTATATTTTGTATGGTCTGTGTAACACGTGTCATATACCCCAAGAGTCTCTTGAATCTAGGGAGTCTCGCGCACAGGCTTCCTTAAATCAGCCTAATAATTTTATTATTCTAAGTTTATCCAGAGTCATAACAAAAGGAGAGCTTGTATGAAGAAGGTTACGACTCTGGATGAAATGAAAGAAGTATGTGAGGACAGAAAGAAATAGCGGTTGATCTGTAATGCTGGCGGTTAGGGCTAGGGTTTTCTTAAGTTTTCCAATTTTTGTAAATTTTAAATTAGAATTTTGTAAGGATAAAAGAAAAACAGCTTTGTTTTCGATTACTTGTTTGAATTTAATGTTTATCCATTTGTTTATTTGTGAATTTGTGAATTTATATCAGATTTTGAGTTTTTCAGTTCCTGTGATTATAACTATCAGGGATGTGACTTTCAGCAGAGCGTTTTGTCAGCTCTAGACATCCGCTGTTCTGGCGTACAAGTGATTTATTCTGGCGACGAGAGTCAGAAATAACAGCTTGCTTGCAAAAAATATTGTAGGTGAGCAGAGGGACCCACTTCCCAGTGTCATGACGTCAATACTTCAAGTGAATGGGAGACACCTCCATCCGGCGCCGATAGCTAGTTACTCGCTTAAAATAAAAGCAAACTCTTAAATACCCGCGGCCAATATAACAACTAAATGGGCTAAGAAAGCAATCCTTTGATATAGCATTGTATGAGCGTCCATGTGCTGTGGGTCCTTCTGACACACACATGCAGGACGGTATGAGGAGGGTGTGAGCATGGTATCTATGGACCAAATTTCAGAAATTGCGAATGAATGGAATATCTAGAGTCATAATAGAAGGAGAGCTTGTATGAAGAAGGTTATGACTGGAGGAAGTGAAAGAAATAATATGTAAGGACAGAAAGAATCGGCGGTTAATCTGTAATGTTGGCGGCTAGGGTTTTAAAATTATAATTTGGTTTTCTGTTTTGGTTTTAATGTCCACACATATTATTATTTATTGATTTCAAAAATATAATTTGTTGTGGATGTTCCTTGACTTACTGGTTGGTATGCTGCTGACCACCCATGCTGTAGAAAATAGTTCAATTTGCCAATGTGACCCCTGTTTCAGGGAAGGTCGGCAAGAGTTGCAGGGTGTATGGACATTTGAGATTTGGGTTTTTATATTGTAAGTGCGATGTTTAAGCACGAACTTATGAAAGTGCATATACGTAATGTGAATCCTAAATGTTACATATCTTTGCAACTTGGATTAGATTTGATTAGATGACATTGTTAGTCCGGTCAGCCTGTAATGTCCGCATCTTATAGTTCGTGCACTTGATCATTTATGGGCGACTAATATAATTTTTGGTATAATCGATGTTTTAGGAAATAACTTAACAGCCGTGTCACAACACTTCAGTAATGGTGGCTAACTAACGAGAATGCTCCGGCTGGGATAATAACTGTTGGGGTAAGTGCAGTAACAAGGGTGATACATGAGCACGAGCGTGTTTCCGTGTTGGAACCGGCGGTTCCATGATAGAACGACACAGTGACAAAACGACACATGATAGAACGACACATGACAAAACATCACTATGACAAAACATCACAAGACAAAACTGTTTCATCTGCCCTTTATGGTATGTTCTGTTTTATGTATGTGATGTTTTTCCATGTGGTGTTTTGTCATAGTGATGTATTTACTGTATTGTTTTGTCATAGTGATGCTTTGTCATGTGATGCACGGTCAGAGTGATGTTCTGTTCCATCATGTGTCGTTATGTCATGTTTCGTTCTGGTCATGGGTCGTTCTGTCATGTTTCGTTCTGTTGTGTCGTTCTGGGATCTGTCCGCCTACTGAGTTTGAGCATCAAATTCTTTTTAATAAAACAACTAAGGATGATAATCTTACAGTGAAGAAAAATGTCAAGAAAATTATGCAAATTATCAATATGAAAGACTGTTTAAATAACATTTTATATGCATTGAAGAAATTTCAGAAAAACTAAACGCGTGCATAGGGTATAGGTAAATAATTTTCAGAATATATATTTTCTCCCATTCCTTAAAAATAACTGATTTGAAATTGACTAAAGTGCCAACGATGGCTCCAATCGAACTTTAATTTTGAATTTTAAATCTGAATACATATCAAGCATAAATGTTGTTTTGTCATATATTGCCTACCTATAAGGCGCATGTGCCTGTATGGGGTACACGCCTCTGAAAAAAACATGAATTATTGAGTTGTGATGGTGTAAAGACGTTCATACATTAAGAATGTGTGAATCACGACTCATTAAACACACAACAAGAACACTAAACCGGAAAATGGGGAGTGAGTCACGGCTGTTTACAGGATTTTATGAAGATATTTTCTTCTATAAATATTGACAAAATGAGAGGTCAATAAAGTATTTAGCCCCGGCTGCTGATGGGTGTGAGATTCAGATGGATCGAGGAAAAACAAGGCCGTGTTGATAAACATCAGGTGCAGGTGGGAAGCTACATATAGTTAGTACATAGGACAGCTCACCTGTGTTGGATCTGTACTCCCCGATGAACCTCCTTGTCAGGTAGCGCACGGTGAGGGCTGCGGACAAACACACATATTCTCATTAATATAATATACAAGACTTTAAGTAGAGCATTTCGTTGAAAATACATCGTCCTAATGCTTGTTCAGCTAACCTACAATTTGATTCAAAGATGACCTTTCAATGAAATTGTCTTAGGGCCTGTTGCACCAAACTCCATGTGATCAAAAATTTGGTTGCATAAACGTAAACCAGCTGATGTACATCATCATTCCAGTTCAAATTACATCATATTATTCCCCACTTCCGAGAAATATTTAACCGAGGTCCTTATCAGAATCAAGCAATCAAATTGGATGTGGAAATCAAATAATTGGAGGTTTGTGCAACAGGAATCACAGTAAGAATCACATTCTACACAATCTGAGCTAATAAATAAACATCAAACACGATAATTTGAGAGTTTTAAAAAATATTTTTTAAATAAATTTTCACTTTTATAAGACACATTGGTGCGGTACATTTAAAAAAAATTCTGATGTGAAATTACCTCTTATGGACATAAGACAAATCAGCACTAAGGGGACAATGTGTATTAAAAACACACACAGCTTCATAACATATTTAAATTTTTGTGTTACTCTTTTTGCCTTTAAAATACTTATTTAGCCCAAAATATTCCGTGAAAAGTAAATTCATAAAAAACTTTCCCGCCTTCAAGCAGACACATTCATTAGGAATGTCTCCTTATTTGAATTTCTTAAACGAAAATTGCCTTGTAACTTATCGTTACTTATGATGGAACAAATTATTTGTATTAAAATACTTCAACCATTTAAATGTATTTTTACTTTATCGTTTAAGATGGCACTTTAAGTTTTTTTTTAAATTTCATTTCAGAAATAACTCGGAAAATTTTGGCTGGAATACGTTCAGGAGAGGTAAAAGAAAAAACAGATTAATGACAAGATAAACAGAATTAAGAATCAGGCCGGGGAAACGTCTTTACAATCAATATGCCAAAAGGGAGGATGTAATTTTCGCTGTCTGAAAATCTATATTTTGTTGACAAAGTCTTTTGTACTAAAAATAAGTAACCCAAGAAAAATCTAAACGATTTATGTATCTGAAAAGCGCGACATAAAGGAATTGTATGAAAACAGTTTTGTATGTTATCTAATCTAATCTAAGTTGCAAAGATATGTTACATTGAAGATGAACATTATATGCATTCTCACAAGCAGACACGTACAAGTTCGCGCTTGCACGTGCCGCATATGAACCTACATCATAAAAATCCAAATCTCAAATGGACATGCACCCTGCAAGTCTTGCCGTCCTTCCCTGAAACAGGGGTGACATTGGCAACGTGAACCATTTTCCAGAGCATGGGTCAGCCGCACACCAATCTTTAAGTCAAGGAACATTTCAAAGTATATTTTTTGGACCAGTTTTCATGCTTTTAAATTGAGTTTCTCTTATGTTTCTCTTAAACTGATAAAGAAGGTTTTTCAAAAGGTTACTCGCATTTTCAAAAATACAAAAACTTCCTCAAAAATATAGGAATTTTTATGGCCAGGCAGCGAATATCCCATCAGAAAGGAAATTTCATGTGGCTCTCTAAGACATAGAAGCACTAGAAACTCCCACGGCTTTGAGTTTCCCCCCCTTGACATTAAGTCAACTTAGGAGTTTATTGTCTACCCACGGGTGACACGCGGTTCGCCTTCAAGCAACCGCCCACTTGCAAACTTAATCAATCAAAATGTAATCTGTTATAATCGGCACGATAAATACAACTAAGCTACACACAGTGTAACTTCTTGCCTGCGTTATTCCCGAAGGGGTTCTATTTATTTTTACGGGTACAGGGGGCCGACCACTTCAGTTGAAGTGGGAGTTTCCCAGCTCACGAGGAGGCTGGTTCACATTTATTGTGAAGGCTGAGTTAACCTTGCCGGTATTTAGGTTTGAAATAAACACCGAAACGGGAAATCATCTCTAACACCTTCGGTGGGGATCGAACCATTGCTCTCACCATAGAATGCAAGCATTCAACCAACTGAGCTATCGCTGGACTTTTTACGAGCTCGGTCGTCGCTACAAAGCGCCAATTCTCAAGCAAGACCCAGTTGCTGTAAGGCTGGATGGACCTTTTTGATGACCGGTCTTTTGTAAAGGTTTATGAATTTTTCAACCCAGCAAAGAGCATATTTGTTAATGTAAATGGATGTTTTTTTGTGTTCCGCCAGGATTTGAACCCACAACCTTCCATTTACGAGTCCAAGGTATTGCCACTGGACTATGAACTGGTCCAATGATGAGGTGGAATGTAAAGTGAGCTTATCTTACCTGATTTTCCTACATTGATGTTCCCCAGCACGGCGATCCTCACGCGAGGTGAGCTGCTGCTTTTCTCTTCAGTCTTCATGATCTGGTAACAAAAAGAACAAACGATTTACTTATGAGCTAATCTTATGCAGATACATGTTAATTATGGGCTTATCTTATCCAGATACATGCTAATTACGTGCTTATCTTATTCAGATACGTGTTAATTATGTGCTTATCTGATTCAGATAAATGTAAGCTATGAGTCTATCTTATCCAGATACTCGCTAGAGTATTGCCACGTGTGTTGGAGGTGATGTCTCACTTTGGGAAGCGAAGGTTGCCCCGCTTTCTTTTTATTTTCGCATCTCATGCCACTCATATTATCTTCTCGCGGTGTGAGTGGCGTACATAGAAGTCCTTGAGCTTAATATCGTAATATACAACAGATCAAATATTACTTGAGCTCGGCGAGAGGTCAGCCTAGTAACTGTAAACACAATCTAATCTAAATCTAAGTTGCAAAGATATACTTATATCATTTGAGATTCATAATAAATGCATTCTGACGAGCAGACACGGATAAGTTCACACTAACACATGCCGCATGTGGACCTACAATATAAAAACCCGAATCTCAAATTAACATGAACAAGAATGACTGACAAAAGTGAACCAATTTTTAATGATGGAGACGGATTGGAAGAAGAGGTCCATTAAGATGGTGAAGGAACCGCCTGGGCTGGAAGTCTCATCACCACGTTAATTCTTACCTACCGAATATCGGTAATATTTACACGAAGACCTGTCAATCCAAAATGGCCGCATGTGAACAGCTGATACAAATATTACCGATATTCGGTAGGCAAGAATTACCGCGGTGATGAGACTTCTTATACAGGTTGAAGGCCGGTCAGACCGTCGACTTTGCTTACAAAGAAACAGCTGCTGGGAAATGTACACTCAACGCTTCCATAAAAGATTTAATGCAAGCACTGCCGCTAACATTTCCTCCACAACAGCCAAATATTTTGTTCGCAAAACCATAAAACATAAAAGGAAAGGAAAAGCGCTATTCATTGAGGTAAGTACTACATTCTTATCGTTACTGGAAATTGAAGTTTTAAGAAAACAAAAATATTTTTTCATAATTCCCAAGGTGCAACAGCAGGTATGTATAACGATAAACTTATTTTTGGATCGATAGCTCAGCTTGTAGAATGCTCGCGTCAAGAAAATACAAAACAAGTTACGATTTTTTTTGCCAGAGGTGCTTTTCAAGTTAACATACATTTTTTTCGAATACTCGATACTTACAGTATTCATTAAAAACTCGTACTCGGGGTACTGAAAACTGTGAATGGTGTGTGTGTGTGTGCTTGGGGTAATGTGCCCCAATACTGTTAAGTGGAATGTCTGTGAATACATTAACATTTAAGTGTTGCCACGATCATCGTTGAATTAATAATTCATTATATTTTGTGTGTTAAATTAACACAGTGAAAATTCATATTAATTGATTTCTACTAAATTGTACAGAACCTCAACAATTCTAAATAAATACTGTTTTATTTTCCCTCGATTTATTAACTTCATTTTAATTAATATACATGAACGTTTTCAGTCTCTCGATCATCTTCAGGTTATTTTATTGTACCTACCTATCTTAAAGTCAAGCTTTCGAGTACGTTTGTAATTATATTCAAGTATGGGAGATTTTCAATGTAACTTGTTTTTTAGAAAAGCATGTTTGTAAATAATTTGTTCCAGTTTTTTCAGCGTGAACAATGTAGATCATAAAATTATTTTCATAAAAATATTTCGTGTGGGAAGATCAAGGATCCCACCCACCATTTTGGCGGTAAAAGAGCAATAACTCATTACGAGAATTGCTATTTGTTCAGCACCTTCCTAAAGTGGCATTCCAGCATTCCACCGCCGATTATTCCTCGTTGCTCTGAATATCTCTGGGTGAGTGTGCATTGATTACTGTGCTGTGTTGGCTCCGCACTGAGATTCCAACTAGGTATGGGCAAATGAAAAAAAAAATCGATATATATCGAATCGATATTTTCAAACACTATCGAAATGTAATTTGTGAAAAATGTAAAAGTAAAAATGTAAAAGTGTAAAAATGTAATTTGAAAGAGGATGTGAAAGTTAAGGTACAAAAGAATGTGATGAGATGGTTTGGACATGTGGAAAGAATGAATGATGATAGACTGACAAAGTATGTATACAAAGAAAGTGTGAAAGGAAAAAGAGGGAAGGGACGACCGAGAAAAGTATGGAGTGATCAGATTGAGGAGATTGTGAAAGAATGGGATATACAAAGTGAGCGTAAAAGAAGAAAATGCATGAAAAAGGTGATGGATATGAATGAATTGAAGGAGGTATGTAAGGATAGGAAAAAATGGAGGCAACTCTGCAGAGGCTCTGGCCACCCCTAGCGGAATGGCGACAGAGTTACAGTTACAGTTACAGTTACAGTATTGAAATATATCGAGAGAAAAATATCGATATTTAAAAAAAAGAAATATCGGTCGCTGGCGGGTAGCGTCTCACAATTTCGAAATTTTTCGAAAACGGGGGGAAGGGAGGGGGTAGAAAACTGCTGGCAGAGAACATCTTCAAAAAAAAAAAAAAAAACAATCACGCTGCATGACCACAGGGGGCATGTGATTTAACGTAAAAAATGTTTCCAAACATAACCAACTATCAAGCGAGGGGTGTTATCGTAAACAAATATCGTTTTTGATACTTCAAACAAAATGACGATTTATCGATATTTTTAATAATATTTTTCGGAAAAAAATATCTTTGCTTTCGATATATCGATATATTTCGCCCATCCCTAATTCCATCTGTAGGTGTGTTTATCCCCGCCATGATGGATGCGCGTCTCCTGGGCGTCGCTGTGCTCGGCGCCGTTGTAATGCGTGTTTTATTTTGAAGTTTGTCACCGACAGGCGCGAGCTGGACATCTCCTTCACCATCCTCCCATTAGAGAGCACTACAGCGACACCACCAGGAATTATGGATCTTTGCAGTTTTCCAATCCACCATATGAGTCTCAAAGAACCAAAGGCGATTATCTAGGATGTTTCCATACGTTATATTTTGTCAACGACGATACCATGTTGAAAGCAGCGGTTCTCATCAGATCACCGAAGTTAAGCAACATTGGACGCGGATGCTACCTGGATGGGTGACCGCTCAGATACACCGCGTGTTGTTGGCATTTCTTGGACCGGTCCGTAGTCCAGTGGCAACACTTCGGACTCGTAAATGGAAGGTTGTGGATTCGAATCCCGGCGAAGCACAAAAATATATCATTTATATTTTCAATTATGCTCTTTGCTGGGTCGAAATATACACCGATCACCAAATGTTCATCCAGCCTTACAGCAACTGGGTCTTGCTTGAGAATTGGCGCTTTCTTTAGTGACGACAAAGCTCGCAGAGGGCTCTCGAGGTGTGATTCACACAAAAACAGCGCTCACCAAATAAATCATCATAACATTATTATTATTATCAATAATATTTTTGGCCACAATCCTAGATTGCGGCCAAATAAAGAGTTCCCGTTATTACTGTGGAGTTTATGATATTCAAATTCTACAGATTGCAAAAATAACATTCTCGTTATGTACTTGGTTCCTTGTGTAGATTTATGATAAATATCCGTTTGATTTTCCCGAGAAATTCTGAATGGGAAATACCAAAAGCTGATTACTTTAAGTTTTCTCCGAAAAGTGTTAAATTCCCTGCAAATGTTAGAGATCAGCATTCTGGCGGCGTGTTGTATGACGCTATTGTTGTAGGCTAGACAATGAGTTTGGTTTACGCCACGCTCTTCACCGAGGAGTTCGGAGATCTGGCTCACTTCCAGCTCTGTTACCACGTCTGATGGGAATTTGGAAAAAAGCTCTCGCTAATTCTGCTGGGCATCCGACCGACTTTGATTTATGGAAGTGAAGCTTGGACAGTGAACGATAGTACGTGGGAAAGTGAACCATTTTCTACAGCATGGGTGGTCAGCCACATACCAACCTAGAAGTCAAGGAACATGCACAACAAATTACATTTTTTTAAATCACACATAAATTGTGAATTTAAAAATCAGAAGCAAGAATTTCATAATGTCCTCATCTCAAAGTTCTGAACGTTTCGGAAGGGCTTATTTCACAGGACGTCCAACCGAAGCAAATATATCTTGGTGGACTGTTGACGAAAATAAAAAATAAACGCAGCGTCGGAATTTGTGGTGGAATGTCAGTGTACACACAAATAAATATACCTACATGTCAGTGTTTATTTGCCGCTAATAAAGCAACGCAACGGAAACCGAGAGAAAGCTGAAAACTTGTCGTAATATTTTCAGCGAAACGCGTTTTTTATCGTTGAGTTATGCGTTGTCAAATAAATTCCTATGCATAATCAATCATGGTATTTGAAAAATAATTAACTTTGAATTCCTGTGTTTTAATAGAAAAAATATATGACATATCCTTTGCATTTCATCGTTTGATTTCCGTTGTCGTGAGCGCTGAAAAAATGTTTCAGTAATTGGAAAATGCTTGCATAGCTCAAGTTCATGTTAACTTAAAAAAACGAGAGATATAGCTGTGCATGATTATTTTTCATTCTCATTAAAAAATGTGTGTTTTTCTATTCAACCCTGACCCAAACAAAACGATTGAAACCAAAAACTAAATGATAAATGATGAAAGTTGACGTGTATGACGTTAACCTTTAACAAATTAAAAGTAACAAGAACAATCTATAATATAAGTTGCAAAGATATGTGAACATTTAAGATTCATATTAGATGCATGCCCATAAACAGATACAGAAAATTAACGCTTGCAAATGCAGCATGTGTACTCGCAAATTAAAATGCAAGCCTCAAATGAACACAAAACCTGCATCTTTTGCTGAAATTCCCTGAAACAGGAGTGAAATTGGCAAAGAGAACATTTGTTTACAGAATGGGCGGACAGCCTCATACCAACCTTCAAGTCAAGGAATGAGATAATAAGAACAAGAAAATAAGAAAATTGTTAAATAGAGAATTCCGTACACAAATACTTCTGGTAAGATTATGGGTTTGTAGAATAACTCTGGATTGGAAGTAAGCGCGTTGAGACGCGATAAGTCCTTGGACTTCCAGCTCTGGAGCTGCTCTTTAAGCTGCGACTTGAGACCTACTTGGCTGGAAGTCTCATCCCCACGGTAATTCTTGCCTACCGAATATCGGTAATATTTGTATGAACACTAATGAAGTGTTCATTGCGGCCAATTTGGATTGACAGATCTCCATACAAACATTACCGATATTCGGTAGGTAAGAATTACCGTGGTGATGAGACTTCCAGCCCTGGGATCCTAAGCTTTATACATCATCGAGTATTGTTCACACAAGTTGATAAGATTGCCGAGCCAAGCACGTGCCGGCTTGATGGGCAATCAAATTGTTTTTTTACGTCTTTATTATAACATGATCTTAATTGCGTGGAAATTGCATTGTTAATAGACAATTATATAAATAAAACAAATATCGTGTTTATATTAAATCTTTGGAGAGAAAGAAATTTGTGATAAACCATGTAAAATTTTTCAAAATATAGATAGTGACAAAATGAGATTGCAGGTGAAATACAAGATTTAAAGAAAATAAGTAGAGATTTGCGATCTGGTTGCGTTTTCATTTTATTTTTACATTTTTAGTGTGAATAATGTAATTTGTTTTCAGTTATGGATATACTTTGAATGTGGGTAGTCGGCACAAAATCGTTTTTTTATTTTTCAGCGGGATATCGTCACAGGTTTATGAGAGTAGGGTCATTAGAAATCAATAAAAAAAATAAGTTTCTATTTTGGTTATCAACCCCACCGTGTGATATAAAAATTTAACTGTGTCTGGAATTTGTGCCTCGTTTATTTTTTAAATACCTCTGTATCTAATCTAATCTCATTGTTGCAAAGATATGTAACATTATATGCATTTTCACAAGCAGACACGTATGAGTTCACGCCCAAACATGACGCCTGTGGACTTACTTCCAATATAATAACCCAAATCTCAAACGAACATAAACCCTGCAATTTTTGCCGATCTTCTCTAAAATTTATTGGAAAAATGATCTATTTTTTACAGTATGGATGGTCAGTCTAATACCAACCTCTAAGTCAAGGAAAATTAAATATTTGTAATTAAGTAAAATACACAACTTATATTTACTAAAAATGACGAATTGGACAACATGGTTTGTTATGCGTGTGAGACTAAAAATGTTCTAGATTATGTGGTCTCCACATAAAAGTAAACAAACACATTTTAAGGAATTCAACAGAAGTCATTCATTCTGCGTCATTATCACAAAATAGTAAATTATTCGCGGCTTTGTTTTTTTCTTGATGTTATAAATGAAAACCGCACAGACGTTTGCGTGAATGTGTGTATTTATATAAACACAGATTATCTAGTTGTCTAAGCTAGAAACTCACAATCTAGCGTGAAAAACAACATCTGAGAGAAAGAGTGAATAAAATATAATTACAAATCGTTGCCTTAGTGCTTGCTTATCTTATGTCCATCAGATGTAATCAAATGAGCTTTATTTGTATGTGTACTGGACCAATGTGTGTTAAGAAAACTGGATATTGATTTAAAAAATATTTGAAACAACTGTCACATTATTGTGTTTTACGTTTTTTTCTTAGTTTGTAGAATGTGATTCTTGAGACAATTTCATTGAAAGCCAAGCAAGCACTAGGGGGACGAAATGTGGACTGAAAGAGATGAGTGATGCTGTAAGTATGGAGAATGTTTAATGAGGAAGATGGGAAGTCTTACCAAGGCTTGCTGATGCTGCAGAGAAGCACTATAGGCAGATGCTGAAATTATAACTTCAATAGTTCATAAAGTTTTCCAGTTCATCACTATTCTTGATTTCACAAAACACTAAACAAATGTCTTCAGCTTTTGTCTTTTGAATATGATCACGTACACTATTAAATGTTTATAGTTCATTAACACTGTACTATAAAAAAATCGTCAATTATTTATTTTCAATTGGCAATAATGCAATTATATTTGACAGAGCGCGTTGCAAGTTCACTCTCCTGAAAGAGATGTTTTCAGGTCTACGTCTCGAGCTGCACTAGTACTGGCATAGCGGCGTCGGTGGTATTTATAAAGCTCTGCGGTTGCCATGACGACGGCGCCTGCGCGTGCTCCGCCGCGACGCCCGTGTCTTCAGTATAATATCTGGGAACAAGAACGCGTCTCATTATACAAAGCCAGACATCACCAGTCAGCTGTTTAACATGAATGAATCAAATAAAGTGAACGGCAGGTACTTCCTCTACGAAAATGTAAAAAAGCTCCCAAAATATGATATTACGAGAAAAATAAAATATGAGATCCAATTCACTTCTGCTTAATCTTTTGTGACTCACTTCTTGAAATTGTGTACTATGTTAAAAAATTTAATATAGTACACAATTTACATGGTAAAGATAGAGATAGTAAAGTAGCCTCAGATTAAGGGATGAATCAGTTTTCCTATAAATATTGTGTAAAACGTAACAAAGCTATACAGTGTAACTTTTTGCCGCGTTCACACCGAAGGGGTCCCATGTGGCAAGTTTTATTTATTGAGCAAATAAACAGTTTATACATGTATAAACTCAATAAATAAAACTTGTATGCATTACATTGGAACAAAAACATAATTATTACAATTATTTAAAAAATCAAATGGATAAAAACAGAGTTTTAATTAATTTATTTTAATGAGGCATCTTCATGAGCAGAATGGTTACAAATATTTTTATAAAATAATTACAAAACAAATAAAAATAAATAAATAAAAAATGTCAAGCACAAAGAAAGAAATAAATAAGTAAATTAAAACTCTGTTTTTACCCATTTGAATTTTAAAATACTTAAAAATGGACTTTGACTGTGTAAATAGATAAACACTAAAAAATATAATAATTATTACACTTCAAAAACCAACCACTAGTTGAACCTATTTATTACAGATGAGGGGGGCAGCTTTACGTTAACCACTACAGTTAAAGTGGAGGTTTGGGTTTGAAATAAATACCGACACGGGAAATCATTTCTGGCACCCTCGTTGGGATTCGAGCCCGAGTCTTGGCATGGAGTGCAAGCACTCTACCAACTGAGCTATCGACTGTGTGCTTTTTGGAAATAACAAAAAAAGATGAAGTACAATTAGCAAGAAAATTCAGAAATCCGATCAGAAAACTATTTATGAAGAATATTGTTATGTAAATAGCAAATACTTATAAATATTAAGGTAGGTAGTGATAACATTTGTAGCTGATGGGAGCTGTATATAAGTAGTGTTAATTTTTTTTATAATTACTCGGGTAAGTAGATATTCAAATTTATGTACTGGAAGCTTTTAGAAGACCGTCGTTCTGGAAGGTTCCAGCAAAATTGGCTTCTAGTAACTACTATCTTTGGAGTATAAAAACCTGAAAACAGCTTGCATGAGTCAGTCTATATACGACAGTCTTCTTCTGAACGCGAAAGACAGTGTAAGTGAACACCAACTAACTGTAAAATAAATGTAAATTGCTAAACCATAAATATGAATTGTTAAAAATAAATGTAAATTGTTAAATAAATCTAAGTGTAAAATAAATATCCTATAAAGAAGACCAGTTTTTTTCATTTGAAGACTATTTGAACCCTAAAACATAGCACTATTTATAGAAAACAAATCAGGAAGAGGATGTGAGGGCTGCAAAGTATGAAATTGCTGTGGACTTACTGATATTTACATCTAAGTAAATGTCTCTAAAATAAATTTATATTATAAAAGCTTGTTATATATTTCAAATACATTTAATTTATTTACCTTTGTGGTTATTCGTAAACCTTTCTTACGTTCACTTCACAACGACTTAAAAACGAATTAAAATTAAATAGAAAAAATCCAATCGACCCTAATGGTTATAAAAATCATCAGGGTTGCTGGCAGAGTTTCACTTCTATTTTGTTATTGACCGTTAAGGACCCAAGTCACATAGGCAACTGATGTTTGCTACGCAACGCAACTAAGCTACGTATTTACTGTAACTTCTTGCCGCGTTATCCCTGAAGGGTTTCGAATGTGGCGAGTGGAACCTCCACTTCAGTTGAAGTGACTGTATTTTTTTCAAATTTCAAACATCCATTCTGACTTCATAGGAAATCTTGAATAACTTCTATGAGTTTTATAATTCTTTGGCAAGGGTTACTCAGCCTTCACATGAATAAGTACCAGCCCCTCGGGAGCTGGGAAACCCCCACTTCAACTGAAGTGGCTGGTACAAGGCCGGCCCCCTTATCTGTAAAAATAAATAGGTTCCACTCGGCACATGCGACCCCTCCGGGAAGAACGTGGCAACAAGCTACATGTGTTATATGTGTAGCTTAGTAACGTTGATAACAAAATATATTTTTACAATTTCACTGAATTAAATAAGTTTGAATTTTTTTTATGAAAGTCGAAAAAATCCATTTTATTTTGAAATACATTTTTTCGTGTGTATCAATAATATAATCAATCAGCAATTAAAAAAAACCAGACGTTCCATTGAACGTGAGCCGTCTTCCATTTCAGTCAATGTACTCTATCTATTCAGCTGGCTGGTTAGAACGGCACAGTGACAAAACGACACATAACTGTTCAGGATTCGGGCGGTCGCTGAATTTTGGATTGGGCTTCACTGAAATACTTGCTTGTAATGTAGAACTTTTATTACAGAAAAGTTACAGACTTTTGATTCACTCTACTTGACAGGAATTTAGTTTAGTAAGAGGACATATAGGTATTCTTGTTAACCTGTGCTTTTATATTATGGGCCTGCTACCCATCTTTAAATTTCATTCACCATTATTTAAATTTCCCTGCATACATTATTTAATTTCCGCACTATTATTTAAATTCACCTGTATACATTATTTTATTATTAAGTTATTTAAATGTTTGTATCAATGTTATTTTTTTACAATAAAAAATTACAAACAATAACGACATATGACCGAAAAACACATTCTTTCATGTGCCATTCTTTCATGTGTCGTTCTGTCATGTGTTGTTTTTTCATGTGTTGTTCTGTCATGTGTCATTCTTTCATGTGTTTTTCTGTCATGTGTAGTTCTTTCATGTGTCGTTCTATCATGTGTCGTTCTGTAATGTGTCATTCTTTCATGTGTCATTCTTTCATGTGTCGTTTTGTCATGTGTCATTCTTTCATGTGTTGTTCTGTCATGTGTTGCTTTGTAATGTGTCGTTTTGTCACTGTGTCATTCTAAGCTAGAACCACCTATTCAGTATGGGAGGTCACAGCAACCCAAGGGGGCAACGCTCCCCACAGCAACTGTGCGGCTATATTCTCCATTCCTGAAATATGTTTTTTAAATTTTTTTTTTAAATAAGAGGGTAACACCCCCATTGCTCCCATGTGTACCACGAGGAAAATTCATAGACACCTCTGCCCACTCAAAAATATACATAAAAACGGGGAAACAATAAATGAACTCTTAAATATCAATTAAGCTTCTAAGAATTGATTTTAAACGGGGTGAATTTTTTTTGGATATATTTAAAAAAATATGTAGTCAAATGAAAGTGTTTTTTTAAATAAATTAAAAATTGTTAGTAGGCGTGTTTTCATAAGCGTTTGTTGAATGAACTTATATAAATAAATACACGTAACAAAAAAAATTGAAGTGAGTTTACTAGATACAGCAAGGCCTATAAATAACGATACCATTTTAGCTAAATACACAAAATGAAATATTTTTTAAGCCATTAAAAAACAACTTTTCCTCACAAATCAACACATTTCATTTCTTATAAAGCTTATGTTTGTGTGATTAATTTAATTAGTTAGAAGTTTGCTGACTCTATTATTGGTAAAATAATAAATGAGGAAAACAGTAGCTGTTCATTAAGGAAAATGATTCCGAGAATACACACACACGCATATGATGTATTCCACGTATTGGTAGGCTTGCCTCGTGATAGGGGAGAGAAGCCTTCGTGTCACTTGTCTGAACTTCATAATAGCTCTCATGGTAACGAGCAATCTGTTACAATTAGTGAAAATAAAATAAAACTAGCAATTAGTGAAAATAAAATAAAACTAACAATTAGTGAAAATAAAATAAAAAAGCTATTAAAATAATAGAACAATCAATTAACAAATTATTCTTGGTTTTAAACGTAAATGGGAGAATGACATGTCTGATTCCTTAACATGCTTTGTTTCAGAAATGATTTCCCGTTTCGGTGTTTATTTCAAAACCCAAAAATAAAATACCAGCAAGGTTTACTTAGCCTTCACGAGAAATGAGTACCAGCCCTCTCGGGAGCTGGTAAACCCCCTCTTCAACTGAAGTGGTTGGCGTAAGGCCAGCCCCCTTACCTGTAAAAATAAACAGGTTCAACTCGCCACATGCGACCCCTACGGGGATAATGCAGCAGAGAAGTTACACTATTTGTGTAGCTTAGTTGCGATTTGCGTTCCGTCCTCTGTTTCTTTAAAATACTTTGTTCTCTCAACATTCTCTGTTTCCTAATATCCCCTGTTTCTTCAACATCCTGTGTTTCCTCAACATCCTTTGCTTTCTTAGCATTCTTTGTTTCTTTAACATCCTCTATTTAATTCACATCATTGTTTCCTTAACATCTTTGTTTCTTTAACATCCTCTGTTTCCTAAGCATTCTCTGTTTCCTCAACATCCTCTGTTTCCTTAACATCCCTCGTTTCCTCAACATCCTCTGTTTTCTTAACATCCCTTGTTTCTTTTACATCCTCTGTTTCCTCAATATCTTCTGTTTCCTTAACATCCCTTGTATCTTTAACATCCTCTGTTTCCTCAATATCCTCTGTTTCCTTAACATCCTTTGTTTTCTTAACATCCCCTGTTTTCCATATTTTTTTCGGAATCTATCTATAATCTATAATCTAAGTTGCAAGGATATATTCATTCAAAGCTTTCAGATGTATGCCCACAAACAAACACGTGTAGTTCGCGCTTACAAATGCTGATTGTGTACTTACAAATAAAATCCAAACTCAAATGAACATAAACCCTGCAACTCTTGCCGACATTCCCTGAAACAGGGGTGACATTGGCAAAGTGAACCATTTTTTACAGTATGGGTGGTCAGCCTCATACCAACCTATAAGTCAAGGAATACGAGTAATAAATAACATTTAAGTTTACAAAAAAAAAAAAAACAACAAAACTTTAAAAATAAGTCCATACAAAAAAAGTCAAAAATTTCTTATGCAAAAAATGTAGCACAACTAAAAAACCAACATTACAAATCAGCATTGCAGATTAGCCGCTAATAATATAATTCTAGAAAATCAAGATTTCCGTCATTGATTCCAGCAGATTAATATGTATGTATGTAATATTCTTAAGACTGACCATACCGTGCACAAAGTAATCTATAATCTAAGTTGCAAAGATATACTACATTTTAGATTTATAATAAACGTATTGCCACAAGCAGACTCGTTTAAGTTCGCGCTTAAACATGCCTCATGTGAACCTACAATATAAAACCCAATCTCAAATGAACATAAGCCCTGCAATTCTTGCCGACCTTCCCTGAAACAGGGAATGAAGCGAGAATCCTAAATGTTAATACATCGTTGCAACTTAGATTATGGCTCATATAGACTCTCCCTGACCTTTAAGCCCACCAGAAATATAAATGCTGAAAATATTAGCTAGTGGTGAACTTTATGTAAACTGTTCACTAAATAAAAACAAAGAAAAATGAGCATTGCTGATATTACGAATAGCTTAATGTTCGCAACTACGCAATTAAGCTACACATATAGTGCAACTTCTTGCCGCGCTATCTCCGAAGGGTTTCGCATGTGGCGCGTGAAACCTATTTATTTTTACAAGTAAGGGGGCCGGCCTTACGCCAACCACTTCAGTTGAAGTGGGGATTTCCAGCTCAATTCTTGGGAAGGCTGAGTAAGCCTCGCCGGTATTTTATTTTGGGTTGATTGATGACACCCTCCGTGGGATTCGAACCCGAGCTCTCAGCATGGAATGCATGGACAGGTCCGTAGTCCAGTGGCAACACTTCGGACTCGTAAATGGAAGGTTGTGGGTTTGAATCCCAGAGGAGCACAAAAAACATACCATTTATATATTTAAATATGCTCTTCGCTGGGTTGTAAAATTCATACAGGCTTTATCAAAGACCGGTCACTAAAAGTCCATTCAACCTTACAGCAACTGGGTCTTGCTGGAGTATTGGCGCTTTGCAGCGACGACCAAGCTCGTTAACAACACCTCTGCAGCAGTACAACAAGTTTCATACACCCAGAGTCTCTGAAATCTGGGCAGTCTCGCGCACAGGATTTCTTAAAAAAAATGACTAAGAAGATGGTTAATTTTTCATTGATGTCATTCATAAGGGCCTGTTGCACCAAACTTCCAAAATCCAAATTAGGTAAGTGTTATTTCTCCCAACAAATCAAAAATTTGGTTGCATATAGGTACCATTTATATTTTCAAATTGGCTCTTTGCTGGGTTGAAAAATTCATAAACCTTTACCAATGACCGGTCACAAAAGGTCCATCCAGCCTTACAGCAACTGGGTCTTGCTTGAGTATTGGTGCTTTGTAGCGACGACCAAGCTCGTACACCTCTGCGGCACAAAAACAAGTGTCATAGACCCCTAGAGGCTCTAGAATCTAAGGAGTCTCCCGCACAGGATTTCTTAAAAAAAAAAAAAACATCTTTCTAATCTAATCTAATCTAAGTTGCAAAGATATGTTACATTGGAGATTCACATAACATGCATTCCCACAACCAGAAACGCACAAGTTCGCGCTTGTACATGCCTCATGTGAACCTACAACATAAAAACCAAATCTCAAATGGACACACACCCTGCAACTCTTGCCGTTCTTCCCTGAAACAGGGGGGACATTGGCCAAGTGAACTATTTTTACAGCATGGGTGGTCAGCCGCATACCAACCTATAAGTCAAGGAATCTTTCCTGTTCAAATTCCAATATTTTTACCTACTTACTTCCGATAAACTTAACGGAGGTACTTACCAGAAGTAAGCAATCAAATCTGATGTGTCGGTAATTTTTTTTAAATAGATTTGTGAAGAGGAATGCAATTCACCAACCTATTCTGCCTGGCCAGAAACAGGTATTAATATCATTAATTAATAATTCATTATTGTTTATTTAAATGAATTATCGATTAATAATTACCCCATTACATCTGTTGAACCAGGGTCAAAGTTATGGTCAAATGACCCAAGCGAGGATCGAACCAACGTTATTCCATTCCAAACACGCTAGAACGATCGGCCCACTTGGCTTCCTCGGTGCAACAGGCCTTAAGTTTATGGTTACAATTCAATTTTATTTGTCGCTCGTGTAAAAGGAATTATCATAGTAATGCTCGCGGTAAATACTTACTTTCTCAGCAAGACCAAAACAGACAAAAAATGTGCAAAAAACGCTTGTTTGTCACGGTGAGAGCGTTTGGTAGGATTGTCACGGAGAGCGTCAAGGATCGTCCTTGGGAGCTGGTGCGCGTGACAAGGAGACTACTGAAGGACGCGCACACACAAGAACAGGAATACGTAGGCATGGGGGGAGTAAGCGTGGCAGTGTGCGCTGGTTCCATGGTAGAGCGACACAGTGAAAAAACGACACAAGATAGAACGATGCAAGACAGAACGATACATGACACAACATCACAATGACGGTACATCACATGATAGAATAACACATGGCATAAAAAATAAAAAAATAAAAATGACAGAACGATACATCACATAACGATCCATGACATGACATAGCGACATATGACAGAACAACAAATAACATAACGATGCATGACATAGCGACACATGACAGAACGACACATGACAGAAAGACACGTGACTTAACGACACATGACAGAACAACACAAGATAAAATATCACTATGAAAAAACATCACAGGAAAGTACCTGCATCTCATTCGCTAAACATCACATAACAAAGCATCACAAAACAGAAAACACCATAAACGGCATGACAAAAAAAGAGACATTGGAAACATGATAAAATAAAACTTATGAATATAATATTATTTGTTAATTCTTATAAAAAAAATAAACGACCCCGATTATCATTATTTAAGAAAGCTACGCAGAAAGAGTAATTTCTCACCGCATTATCTCCGAAAGAATTGCACATGGCGTGTGGAAGCAAAATAAATGTTTGTTTTGTTTTTTCAGTGATGTTTTTTTATGTGCCGTTTATGGTATGTTCTGTTTTAGGCATGTGATATTTTGTCATGTGATGTTTTGACCTTGTGTTTATTGTCATAGTGATGTATTTCCTGTGTTGTTTTGTCATAACGATGTCCTGTCATTGTGTCGTTCTGTCATGTGTCGTTTCGTCATTGTGACGTTCTATCCTGTCACCGCGTGCGCTTAGGCAATAGATATGACGTCATCAGTGGCATCTTGACGTCGGAGAGTGAGTCCCGTTTAATTGTTTATGCATATTGCATAACATGCGCCGCTGGCTGCAGTATTTATTCATAAACCCTTTTCAATGAAGTAAAATAATCCTTTGTTTAATTTATAAATAGAGTATCAACATCGTGTATGAAAAGGTTATAAGAGGAATGAGCTTTTTCAGTCGCTACGCTAACGCCTCCTGAAGGTGGGATTAGATGAGATTTGAATGTATACAAATTGGACCGGTACGTAGCTCAATGGTAACACTGCGGACTCTGAATGGGAAGGTTGTGGGTTCGAATCCCGGCGGAGCACAAAAAAATATACCATTTATATTTTCAAATTTGCTCTTGGCTGGGTTGAAAAATTCATAAACCTTTACCAATGACCGGTCACCAAAGGTCTATCCAGCCTTACAGCAACTGGTTTTAGCTTGAGTATTGCTGCTTTGTAGCGACGACCAAGCTTGTATACCTCTGCGGCACTACGACAAGTGTCATAGACCCCTAGAGTCTCTAGAATCTAGGGAGTCCCCCGCACAGGATTTCTCAAAAAAAAAAAAGGTTCGACTTGGATATATGTACGCCTATTTTAGTTTACACATGAAATGAATGATTGAAACATATTGTTACGGCTTCCTTGGGTTCAATTTCATTAAACATCAATCGAGAAAAAATTGGCTCACATATGGGTCATAGTTTAAATCTTTGTACTAGGGTACTAATCGGGTACTAATCCCTACAAAGCACTGTATTAGTAGGTGACCAAAGGCTATTCAAGCATACACCAGACCATGCCAGAATCGTCTCGAGCAGAAGCTTCGAGCAAACATGAGTAGGTACAACCATCCAAATACTTACGTCTAGACATACATATACAAGTAAGAAAAACACACAGACACACAATCATAAGTAAACATACACACACATAAACTCATACCTTCTTAACAATAGCAATACGATCGTCTGGGTTCGTACGTGAGCCTAAACACGCTGGTTGCTGTGTCGAACACTCGTGTATAGTGTGGAACAATCCTCTAGTACCATCCACTAGGAAGTATCTACCATGATGATGATGATGATGATGGATGATTTATTTCCTGTGGCGCCATTTAATGGTCCAGGACCATCTCAAGGGCGCCATGGCTTCTGGAGAAAAGTAGTATCTTCAGTCCCTTTCTGAAGGTGGTGGTAGGCTGGTTCGCGCGAACACCGATGGGCAAATTGTTCCAGGCAACCGGCCCGGCCGGCCGCCCCCGCAAAGCTCCTGTCTGCAAAATTTGATGTGTTCGCTCTTTTGGGCACTATGACCTTGTTGACAGCAGTGAGGGCAGAGCGTAGTGGTCGTTTTGAAGGCTTATCGACAGAACATAGCTCAGCGAGACATGGGGGTGCCGTGCCGTTCAGGGCCCTATGTAGGTACAGTGAGACACAACATAAATTCTACCCTCTCTCGGACCCTCAGCCAGTGCAGTTCTCTGAGCAATGGCGAAATATGACAGCTCTTTCCCTGTCTAAAAATTGCACTGGCAGCAGCGTTTAAAGCCATCTGCAGCCGATCAAATAATTTCAAAGTAGTAAAGAAGTAAAGATTCTGTGGGACAGACAGAGTCAATTTGATCATTGTAACGTGAACACCACTGTAAGCAGAGAGTGAGGAGTGAACAGTACATTGTAACCTATATTGTGAAATTATTTTAAATCGCAATTTAATGAAAATAAATCTATGTCAAATTATTTATTTATTATATATTATTTATTATATATTATATATTATTTAATCTCAAAGACGATGATATAATATATGCCTCCAGGATACCTTCAGCAAACAACTCTCGGCCTAAACCCATCATAGTCAAATTTAGAAACAATAACCTAAGAAATACGATATTGACATCCATTCGAAAAATCAAAGGCCTTAGATCAAATGATATTGGGCTCTCTGGTGATCCCAAACAAATATTTATCAATGAACATCTCACTCCAAGGAATAAAGCATTATTACGAAAGACATGTGAGGCAGTAAAGGAAAAATCTTTTTTATATGTATGGACGAGAAATTGTCGGATATGGGTTCGGAAAAACAATACTTCTCCTGCATTAATTATTCAAACAGAAGAGGATATAACCAAGAAAATCACATGACTTTCCTCAACCTCATCTCTACCACACATTTCTTTCACCATACATCCTCCCATTCCTACAAATACTCGGAAAATATCTCCATTGTACTCAACATAAATGTCTCAATCTATAGTCACGTCACTGTTAAATTTAAATCACTACGTACATATAGATACCTCTCAGATCTTTCATACCTATTGCTTACTCATTTGCTTTATTATTCCTCTATTACTTTTTACTTATTTTCATTATTTTCTATTTTTCTACCGAAGCCATTTTTCACCGTAAAAAACACAAAATGATATCTATCCTTTATCAAAACTGTAGAGGCCTACGAACCAAATGTAACGCTTTTTACCAAAATATTCTGACTAATGACACACATAATATAATTGGTATAACTGAGACATGGCTACTTGATTCCATTTCAGACGGTGAACTTGTACCCGTGAATAAATATGATGTTTTTCGCAAAAATAGATCATTTGATCTCACTAATAAAACTATGGGAGGTGGTGTGATGTTGATACTGGATAAAGATTTCCACGCATATGCACATGAACATATTTACGAAATAGAATGCATCTGGATTTCAATACCTAAATTAACTCTAACCAACAATGTCCCTGTGCATATTATATGCGTTTATTTACCTAGAGGAAAATATTACTCATCAGCGGTGAGTTCTTTTCTTGATTTAATAAGACACATAAATGAAACGTACCCTGAAGACATAATTTTGATTTTAGGTGACTTCAATATGCCACATATTCAGTGGACACCCAATCACAATTCGAATATCTTACAACCACATATTTCAAATAATGATCAAAATATCTTAAATCTATTAGACACAATGTCGTACATTAATCTTAACCAATATAATTGTATACAAAATTCGAATCAACGTATTTTGGATCTAGTATTAAGTAACTCGGACTGTATAATTACGCGCTCCGACTCCCCGCTTGTGGAAGAGGACTCGCATCATCCAACACTTCATATTCATTTACCAATTCAACAAATGAAAATGCTACCAACTGGCGCGAAAGAAATTATTCTATACAAAAAAGCTAATTATGATTTAATAAATATGCATCTCTCGGAAATAAATTGGAATCACCTCAGAAATTATGATGACATTGACATTGCAGTCGATGAATTTTATAATATATTACGCACCACTATAAGACTTCACATCCCTCGAAAGTTATTAAACCGCTCAAACTACCCCATATGGTATAGCCCTGCACTCATAAAAGTTATCAAAGAAAAACATAAATATCATAATAAATGGAAACGCTTCCAAAATCCTTGTGACTTCTCGGCATTCTCCTTACTTCGGTCCCGACAAAAATTACTTCAACATCAATGCTACACTAGTTATATACAAGTAATCGAAAATAATATACAAACGAACCCGAAACATTTCTTTACATACATTAAAAATAAAACCAAATCATATAATATTCCGCAAACCATGCACTATCGTAATAAAATATGCCACGGAAATGAAGACATTTGTTCACTCTTCTCCGACTACTTTAACTCAGCTTTTAACGACTCATCAAATAATCATGACAACTCCCATCCATACAATGACCTTTTTTCTGATTCGTTTGTTAATAACATAGGTCACATTCGAATAACTCAATCTGAAGCAAATAAATACTTAAAACAAATAGATAAAAACAAAGGATTCGGTAATGACGAGATTAGTCCATACTTTGTGTTTCAATGTGCTGACCAGCTGAGTGAACCATTCTCAATTCTTTTTAATAAATCAATGGATAATGGTAAATTCCCAACGAAATTTAAAGATGCCTTAATAACACCCATTCATAAATCTAAATCAAAAAATGACATCGAAAATTATCGCCCCATTTCCATCCTGTCTGTATTTAGCAAATTATTTGAAAAAATTGTACTAGATCACATCTACCCAACAATCTCCCCCTATATTAGCAATCACCAACATGGATTTTTGAAAAAACGCTCAGTTCTCACTAACTTGCTTAACTTCACAGAATATGTCTCGCATAGATTAGGTGATCGCTTGCAAGTTGATGCTGTATACACGGATTTTTCAAAGGCGTTCGATAGGGTAGACCATAGTATTCTTATTAACAAGCTGTACAGTGTAGGAATCCATGGTGACCTACTCCGATGGTTTATTTCCTATGTAAAAAACAGACAACAGGCAGTGGTTGTGGGCGGCTGTAAGTCCAATTTCACTCGTGTCCCGTCGGGTGTACCCCAGGGCTCACACCTAGGTCCCATTCTTTTTAATATTTACATATATGACATACAATTTTGCTTCCAATCCTCACACTTTTCAGGTTTCGCTGATGACATGAAAATTTACGCAACAATTAACAATATAAATGACTGCATTAATTTACAAAATGACATCAATAGACTAAGTGTGTATTGCTATAAAAATAAAATCGACATCAATGTGTCCAAATGTGCTCTTTTAACATTTTCTCGCAAAAACACCCTTATAACACACTCTTATTCCATAAATGGTTTGTTATTGAAAAAAGTTGATAGTGTGAGAGATCTGGGAGTTTTATTAGATTCCAAATTGACGTATGACAAGCATATTGACTCAATAACCTCCAAAGCTTACCGAATGTTGGGTTTTATCATCCGCACCGGTAAACAATTTAATAATATCAACACTTTAAAAACACTATACCTTTCACATATACGCCCTCATTTAGAATTTTGTACTCCAATATGGAATCCGCACTACAAAATTCACACTAACCGTATTGAAAATATTCAAAAGATTTTTGTTAAATATTTAGAGAAACGACAATACATTGAACACACCGACTACAAATCTTCCATAGAATTTTTCAATATTAACACACTACAAGATAGAAGGACCTACTTTGATCAATTACTTTTGTACAAAATATGCAATAATACAATTGACTCCCCTGATTTATTATGTAACATATCTTTTCTTATACCAAACAGACGTACCCGCTCGCAAAATTTATTTCACCTACCCATTTGTCATACCAATTACCGATACCACTCAACTTTATTCAGAATACAGCGTGACTATAACCAAAATTTCAAAAATTTAGATATTTTCCATGACTCATTAACAACCTTTCGCAATAAATTGAGATATTTTTCAACTCTGTCCCCTAACTCCCTCAATCAAGCTCCTTCACTTACGTAATAATCCCTCCTTTTCCTCATTCCTTTCCACTTTACTTTTACTTTTAATTTCTTTTCTTACACCTTGTTTCTTTTTTTTTTCTTTTTTGTTGCTTGACAACTTGTGTCTTTTTTGCTTTTTGTTTTTTGCTTTTTGTTTTGCTCTCCTTTTATTTTTTATTTTCTTGTCTTCTCAATTTTCTATGATATGTCAATACAAGCTCAGCATACTGATCAAATTATTATTCTATCTCTATAATTTTAAATAGAAGAAACAATTTTGGCTTATATTAATTTTAAGAACACCATTGTAATCACTTTTATAAAGCTGTAGTTTTCTCAAAAAAAAAAAAAAAAAATTATAACAATATGTAACATATTATGTAGCACGGCTTTTTAAAAACGAAACTTTTTTTTATGTAACGCGATAATCGATAGTACCTACTCGTATTAGAAACTACTCAAATATTTCATATAATGCGCAGAGTACCTATTACAAATAACCCACACCGCGCTGCGCCCTTCGCGTTGTATTTAGACCTGTTACTGAGAAGGTCTGTTTCATATTTGAGGTAGTGGTTACCCAACTACATTAAATATTATTGTTGCGTAAACAATCATCAACTATTCTTACGCAAAAAAATGTTGCAACGCTTTGTGGGTGAGGGGGTGCGGAGGTGGGAGAGGGTGATACATAACTGACAAGGGAGGGGTGAAAATTACAGGGGAAGATGAACCACCTAGCGGTCAACACTTCTGACTCGTAAATGGAAGGTTGTGGGATCAAATCCCGATGGAGCACTAAAAATAACATTTACCTTTTCAAATATGCTCTTCTCTGAGTTGGAAAATTCATTGTCTTTACCAAAGACCGGAAAGGTCCATCCAGCCTTACAGCACCTGGGTCTTGCTTGAGTATTGGTGATTTCTTCAGCGACAACCAAGCTCGCAGAGGGCTCTTGAGGTGTGATACACACAAAAACAGCGCTCACCAAATAAATCAGCCAATTTTTTTTTTAATATCGACGTTTAAAAGGAAATAGGGCATAAACAACGCTTTGGTCGAAAATGAGGTATGAATGCTATATCCTACTGAAAAATTACCGCTATTTCTAATGCGCTCACTCCCATTGCTCTACGATGACTTTTTTTTGTCGTTTATGCCCAAGCAAAAAACTGTGTTTTCGAAGTATGGTTTTTGTGTAACCGTGGAAATCTTTAGGTTTTTTTGTCCTGAACGCGCTTGTGACATTAAACCTCGTAAAACAACGTAAAATCCCAAAAATAGAAATACCGATAAATGACTTTATTTTTATTTATTTCTAGAGCTGTTTTGATTTTAACGATTTAATAAAAAATAAAAAGGTTATGTCCATTTTTTTGCAATCTCAAACTTTAAGTTGCTCCCCTGAACAATTTAAATTTTGTCGCTTATACCCTTCGATGTAATGTGAATTCCCAATATTAGATATATTTGCACCTTAGATTAGATTAGATATATAAGGTCACCCCTCCCCCCCCTAAGCTACCTTCTCCCCCCCATAGTTCACCTTCTTTTGATACCCACGTCCTCTCGCATTGCTGTTCATTGCCACACAGGGTTCTGGGAATACCTCGCATGGCATTACGGGCTTATGCACCAGCGTAGCGCAGCGAGAGGAAACTCAAGGAGAGATATTAAATGTCAGAGGTGTGCACTGCTTGGCCTCTCACTTAACGCTTATTTCCGCCGGGACAGCGTCAGGGAGAATATAGTGGACGACGCAAAACGCAGCTAAGCTACACATATAGTGAACTTCCCGAATGGGTCGCATGCCGGCCTCACGCCAACCACTTCAGGGCTGGAAGTCTCATCACCACGGTTATTCTTACCTACCCAATATCGGTAATATTTGTATGAAGACCTGTCAATCCAAGATGGCCGCAAGTGAACAGCTGATTAGTCTTTATACAGAATATTACCGATATTCGGTAGGTAAGAATTACCGTAGGGATGAGACTTCCAGCCCAGTTGAAGTGGGAGTTCCCGGCTGCTGAGAGTGCTGGTTCTCATTTCTGGTAAAGGCTGAGTACACTTCGCCGGTATTTTTTTTAGGTTTGAAATAAACAACGAAACGGGAAATCATTTCTGACACTCTTGGGGATCGAACTCTGACTCTTGGCATGGAATGCAAGCATTCTACCAACTGAGTTAACGACCGGACATTATAGATTATAGTGTATTTTTTGTATAGTATGCATAATATGTATTTTAAGGTTTTGTTGTTTTTATATAAAGTTATTTATTCTTTCTATTCTTTCGTATGAGGCTTACCATCACTACTGTAAGAAACGGTTCACTTTACCGATGTCACCCCTGTTTCAGGGAAGGTTGGCAAAAGTTGCAGGGTGTATGTTCATTTGCGGTTAGATTTTAATTTTCAAGTACACATTCAGCATTTGTAAGCGCCAACTTATACGTGTCTGCTTGTGGAAATGCATATAATGTGAATCCTTAATGTTACATATTTTTGCAACTTAGATTAGATTAGATTAGAGGGCTTTGTATATACATATTTACATTCTCCGCGTTAATTTTGTAACACGCGTGATTGTTTTTCAGTGGATTTGCTTCCACCAACAAGCCGTGACGTGTAATTTCTTCAGTGACGTCATTCCAGGGAGGATTTCTTTCTTCCAAGGTGATGAAGATTACCGGCACAAGTTGTCCCCTCGTCAAAAATGTCCCCCGACCCGTAAACACCGTCATTATAGGCAGCCAGCGCGAGGGCCAGAGGACGGGGGGGGACACGTGCTCGCAGAATATCGCTCATCAGTATTGGGGACATTGAATAGTAACATAGGGGAGCGGAAACTAACATACTGAATCATACTTATTATACATACTTGCTACCACTTTCGTTTCTTTCCTGTCAAACGTTGCAGTGGTGCAGGCGGCAACAATTACAAAAATTACGCACAATCACCACAATAGTTATAATGAGATGAGTGATAAAATTAAAATATGAATATACGCCATGAAAATATGAAATATTGACACCAATTTTAGCGATGACATTATTTATAACGCGTGTAATCTGTCAACTATTGCTATTTCCGGCTAAGTCGGCAGGCATTGGTACCAACATTCAAGATTTTTTTTTGTCGTTCTGCCGAGTTTTTTGTACATATGGAAATACAAATGTGAAGTTCTTCCTTTTTTTTCTTACTAATGATATATAAATGTCTATTTTCGTTAAAATAATTTCTAGTCCAGAGATGTTATTAGTCAATGATTGGGGACATGTGTGAGGGGGCGTGGACCCTAAATCTAATCAAAATCTAAGTTGCAAAGATATATTATATAATCATTAGAGGGCTCTTGAGGTGTGATACACACAAAAAAAGCGCTCACCAAATAAATCATCCTAATATTATTCTTTATATAATTTAAGATTCATATTAAACTCATTCCCACAAGCAGACATGTATAATTTCGCGCTAACACATGCCGCATGAACATAGGCCCTGCAACTCTTGCCGACCTTCCCTGACACAGGGATGACATTGGCAAAGTGAACCATATTTTACAGTATGGATGGTCACTGGTCAACCTCATACCAACCTAAGGGTCAAGGAAAATATGAAGGAATATAAAAAAGATGTAAAGGACAAAGTGTAGTCGATGAATATTGAATAAATATTGTCGTAATCATTTTAAATACTAGCTTTGTTTGTTCGTAATCGGCTTGCAAGTGAAAGCTGTCAAAATCACGAGACTCTTTATCAATCCCTGTAATCTGAGTATGCAACGTTGCGTAAATACTCAAACAAACAGCAGAAAATAATGCATCGAAGAAGCAACAGCGCCCCGACGGAGCGTTATAATTTTTATTCATTTTTTTTTAGTGTGTGGTGGTTGAGTATTTCGATACCTTAAAGGTAAAATTGAATAAGTGACATATAAGCTTGAACAGATTCAAAAGAAATTCCTGAGGTATCTCCTATGAGGGTACGTGGATTTTATCCCCAATATATGCATCATGAGGAGCTACTTCGGGAGACAGGTTTCAGAAGCCTGGAAACCAGGCGCAACGGGCTCCTTATGGTGCTCTCTCATAGAGTCATCAACGGCTTAATAGACAGTCCCACCCTGTTGGAGAGCCATAGGTTGTATGTGCCAGGTGACTACAGCTGTGGGCGAGGGCATAGCTTATTTTTTGAACCGAAAAGTAGTACGAACGTCGTCGCACAGCATCCTGTCACTCGGAGTATAGAACTCTTGAATGAGTCTAATATAGACATCTTCCATTGCAATCTAAATAGATTTAAAAATTTAACCAGAGATTTCCTCCCAGCGTGTTGATGGCTGAGAGGGTGCAATATAATTAGGGAAACCATTTGTGCACAAAAAAAAACCAATATTGGTTCCTCAGATAAATGCACCTTTGTCCTATTTTCTACGAAAAAACACACTACAAAAGTGTGAAAACCCTGTAGTTTAAAAGTTTTTCATGAGCGCTTCCTTATAATTAGTTACACGAGGAAATGGGTAAAATCCACGATTTCTCAAATCAGTGAATCAACATGTATTCAGTTTTACCTTTAAGGTGGCGATTTATGAAATGTTGTTTCTTGCAGTGGAGGAGAGGAGAGCAATTCTGTGACAAAAAAACAGACTCAGGGATTATTTATAAACAAATAAAACGTGACCAGAAACAAGTACTTAAACAGTCAGGCGGATGAATAAAGTCATTATGTAAAATTATTGTCATTGTGCAATAAATAAAAACAATAGAAACAACTCGCGCGATGTGTCAAATGCAGGCATTATCTAACAACGTTTAAAAAGGACAAAAATTAAAATTATTCAAGCAAAAGTGAACCGTTTTTCCAAACTGTAAGGGCCTGTTGCACCAAACTCCATCATCATCATCATCATTGGCACGATAACCCGGGGTGGGTCATGGCCTCTCTCAGCAACCGCTGCCATCGCTGTCTATCCAACGTCTTCCTATTCCAGTCCCACATTCCCACTGCACGGCAATCCGCCACCACTCCATCCAGCCATCTTGAACGTGGTTTCCCCACTGTCCGGCGTCCCTTCGGGTTCGTCATCACAATCTTCTTCTCCAGGCTCCGATGGTCCATTCGCTGAATGTGCCCCAGCCAATGCAGTCTGTTGACTTTTATTGAGCGGACCAAACTCCAATCAGACAAAAATCAAAATCAGGTGTGATTTCTCGCTTTCAAATGAAAAATTTGGTGGCATAAACGTAAGTCAGCTGATGTACATCATATTTCCTGTTCAAATTCCATCATATTATAACCCACTTCCGAGAAATATTTAACTGAGGTTCTTACCAGAATTAAGCAATCAAATTTGATGTGTCAAACAAATTTTGATTGACAACGGGCCCTAAAAAATGCTTTACTTTGCCGATGTCACCACTGTTTCAGGGAAGGTCGGCAAGAGTTGCAGGTTAAATTGCTTGCAAGTTCATTTGAGACTGGGTTTTTATGTTGTAAGTCTACATGCTGCATGTGTAAGCGTGAACTTATATGTGTCAACCATTTACTTTTAGAGCCATGTGCACGCCTCTGACCTAGAGGTTTTTTTTTTGTCGTGCCGTTGTTATTACTTCACGGGAAGGCCTTCCGCCACTTGAGAAAATATATAGTTTTCTATGAGCATCCATGTGCTGTGGGTCTTTCTGACACGTACAAATAGGACGGGTATGAAGAAGGCTTGAGAATATCGTGTCTGCTTATGGGATTGTATTTAATATTAATCTTTAATGTAGTATATCTTTGCAACTTAGATCATAGATTACAGCAGATTTATGGATAAAAGTGAAAGTGAGTTTACTAAACGTCCTTTTACAGCAACTGGGTCTTGCTTGAGAATTGGCGCTTTCTATAGCGACGTTCAGCTTGCACAGGGCTCTTGAGGTGTGATTCACACAAAAGCAGCGCTCACCAAATAAATTATCCTAATGGTATTATAAAGAAAACGTAGAAATATTAACTCAAGTATTTTTTTAATTAGATTCATTATTCATTTACATAACAAAACGAATCCACTGAAACCTTAAAAAGTCACCACAACAAAGAAAAACTTCATGAAATTTTTAATTACCATTTATTCTCTTAAAACAAATCATGAAGCTCGTAAAATGTTAAGTTAATAATACTAATTTATTTTATAACGTAAGGCAAGAAGTCCCCGGAGCGCTTTGTTTTCGCTTCCTTTTTTTACGCAACCATTTTCTTTGTATAACATCCAGTATGCTGAAGTTCAAAACAGTCCAGAAAATATCGACGTTTAAAAGGCAGTAGAGCATAAGCGACATTATAGTCATAAATTAGTTATGAATGCTATCCTACTTGAAATTTTCCGCTCTTTCGAATGCGCTAACTCTCATAGCTCTACGATGATTTTTGTGTTGTTTATGCCCAAGCAAACAACTGCGTTTTCGAAGTACTATAGTTTTGGTGTAATCGACAAGATTTTGGCCTTTTTTGTCCTAAAGGCGCTTGTGACATAAAAAAAAACGTAAAACATCGTTAAACCACATTAATAGGAATGACAATAAATGCCTTTATTTTTTAAATTTTAGAGCCGTTTTGATTTTAACGATATCATAAAAAATTATGGCATTTTTCTGCAATCTCAAACTTTAAACTGCTCTCCTGAACAATTTAGTTTATGTCGCTTATGGCCTACTGCCTTTTAATCGTCAATATATAAGTATTGAGGATATTTTATAGCATTTTTCTACGAAAACATGTTTTGAATCGGAGCTTTTACGAAAATTGACAATTGAAGTTGCGTCGTAACCAAGTCACCACAAACGAAACATTGTATTTAAAAATAAATGTATTCGACTTAATTCTTTTTATATAACCGGGGCTGATTTAATAAAAACTAAATGAAAAAAAAAAATCATGTAAGATTGTAAACGCTCAAAAATATCTCTTGAACTTTTTGGGAAATTCCTTACAATGGTTCTATTAGTACAAAAAAAAATACCCCGGCTTTTTCTAAAAGTATTAATGTGAATTTTCTAAAAGTAAAAATGGTTCACTTCGCCATAGTCACTTCTGTTTCAGAAAAGGTCGGCAAGAGTTGAAGGGCTGCTTAGTAGAATGTATTAAATTCCTTTTTTTCTAGTTATTATGTAAGTGCTAACGATGGACTTAAACTTTGAATTTTAAATCTCAATATCAAGCTTAAATGCGTTTTTTTACCATACATATATTGCCCACATATTAAACGCATGTGCATGTATGAGACGCACGTCCCTATAAAATACATTCGCTAAATTCTGTTCCATGTATAATTTCATGATATTTTCATTGACCTGACTTCAGGACAAAATATACAAATGGGTTAATAGGCCCAAATACTAATTTATTTTCAATATTAATTAAATTAAGGTTTCCATGAATAAATTGCTATCAGAGAAAACTAAATACACACGGCAGTTAATAAAAAGCGTGTACAGCTGTAGAAAACCACCATAGAAATAAAATTGAATTCGTGGCTGTTTACTATTTTATTTATGTGGCCAAGTGCAGAATTTGAGTTTTTTTTACGTTTTTTCACCATGGTATCAACAAAATTTACTTCGGGTATCTTTGGTGTTCACTAAAGATTGCCGATAGGTAAAGTGCAAACTTACTAAAGCATATCTCGAACGTAAAATATGCTATATAAACTACTTTAGCTTAAAATGGGAAAATACCGGCCCTAAGTGTGTTAATTACTGAAGTAACTGGCGCTGTGAATTCGCGTTAACTAAAGTGTGTTAATTACTGAAGTAACTGGCGCTGTGAATTCGTGTTAATTAATTTCGGTCAAATTCCATGAAAAGGCTCCAGCCATTATTGAATTCAGAAACTAACAAAATCAAGAATGGCTCCACCCCCCTGAAGTAACAGCTACCTACATGTTCGTGGAAACTGTAATGTGGGCCACAAGTAAATAGTTATATTTCAATAACGCTTTATGGGTAGGGACTGGAAAATAGTGGTGTTATTTTTTGGGAAATTCGCGTTATTTTTTTTGTGAAATTCGCGTTATTATTGATCGAAAACAGGGAAATTCGCGTTATTTTTCATGATAAACGGGGAGATTCGGTGTAATATTTAGGGTTGATTAGATCAAAATTTAGGTTTATATAATTGCAAAACAAAATATATTACTAATATTTACAATTTATTATATAAATAACAATATATACCTTCAAAAACAATGAATAAACAACATCTGAATCCATACGAGTACCTAACTTACAAAAAACCATTGATTGAAAAAAATATAAATGGTATTTTTTTGTGCTCCGCCGGGATTCGAACCCACAACCCTCCAGTTACGAGTCCGGAGTGTTACCACTTTGACTACGGACCTGTCAAAGTTCTGCTTATCTTCCATTTTTTTTAACAAAATAGATTTGTGAATAGGAATGCAATTCCCCAACCTACTCTGCCTGGCCAGAAACAGGTATTAATATAATTAATTTATATTTTATTATTGTTTATTTTAATGAATTACCTATTCATTTATAATTACCAATTACATCTGTTGAACCAGGGTCAAATTAATGGTCAAATGACCCAGGCGGGGATCGAACCCCGCGTCTAGCGTTCTAGCGTGTTTCAACGTTGAAAGATCAGCCCACTTGGCCCCCTTGGCCATAACACCGACCAATTTTCCTGTGCTTTGCACCTTGCAAAGGGCTTTCGCAGGAATCTTTTCTTTCCCACAAAATCATTGCGTTGCAAAAGCGACCCATGACAACTTTTGCGCACAATTTCTAGCAAAATTACGAAAATTCGCGATATTTGCGTAAAACCTCAAATTTCGCGTTATTCGCGTAAAAACATCAAAATTCGCGAATAAATTCGTTTTATCGCGATCGCGAAATTTTCCAGTCCCTATTTATGGGGTTTCCAAACAAACATTGCCTTTTTTATGTATTGCTGTGACGCAGAAAAGGTTCCTTGTAGTTAGTTATTCTAAGTCAATTGTTAAAAAGCTTCAATTGAACTTTTTAATAAAATAAAATATATTTTTTCCCCGAATTAATTTTCGTAGGCAAAGAAAACAGCACAGGTATGTATTCAGTAGGTACAAGTGTACAAATTATTCACAAACGTACTATTCAAGTTATGACTCTGGATGAAATGAAAGAAGTATGCAAGGACCGAAAAAAATGGCGGTTGATCTGTAATGCTGGCGTTTAAGGCTGAGGCTTAAAAAAAAATATTTTTCACTTTTTTTATAGAATATGTTTTGTAGGTTTTAATTTTTACTGTTTAATTGTTTACTGTTTAATTGTTTACTGTTTGTTTGTTTTGTATTCCTTGACTTATAGGTTGGTATGAGGCTGACCACCCATACTGTAACAAATGTTTCAAAGTGAATGTCACCACTGTTTCAGGGAAGGTCGGCAAGAGTTGCAGGGCTTATGTTCATTTGAGATTGGGTTTTTATATTGTAGGTCCAAATGCGGCATGTGTAAGCGCTAACTTATACATTTCTGCTTGTGGGAATGCGTTTAATATGAATCTTAAATAATATATATCTTTGCAGGCCAGATTTAGATTTTAGATTTACTAACTCAGTACTCGTGCGAGCATTCTCAGTTTCAATTCTCATCATCTAGTGCAGTGGTTCCCAAACTTTTTATTTCGCGTACCACTCACGAAATTATAAATCAGTGGCGTACCACTGAAGTTCAACAGTTAAAAAATCGTTGAAAATGGTAAAGTAATATAAACTGCAACAACTGTTTATGACAACATTATGTTTATTTATTAATTATAGAAAACAAACACAATCCTCTTATTACGGTGTTATTCTTAGACATTTTCGTCGCCCTTTGAACCCAGGTTTTGCTTCTTGAACATTTCTGAAGTAGTTAGGCTTGCGTCTCGAGCTCAACGCCCGCCCAAATCTAACCTCCAAATGTATGCGAAGTTAGGCCTAGACAAAACCCCCTCGGAGACGGTTTTGTGGTACAATCGATTTTGACAACTGCCGTATTTAATATTAAATAGTAAATATTTGCTTTATTACTGTTTTGTTTTGCGATTCGTTTTTGTCATTTTGGTCAAATTGACAGAATTCAGCACTTTTTTGCTAATCAATCGCTTTTTGAGGCACAAAACACACGCTACTAAGCTACACATATAGTGTAACTTCTTGCCGCGTTATCCCCGAAGGGGTCGCATGTGGCGAGTTGAACCTATTTATTTTTACAGGTAAGGGGGCCGGCCTTACGCCAACCACTTCAGTTGAAGTGGGGGTTTTCCCAGCTCCCGAGGGGGCTGGTACTCATTTCTTGTGAAGGCTGAGTAAACCTTGCCGGTAATTTTATTATGGGGTTTGAAATAAACACCGAAATAGGAAATCATTTCTGACACCCTCCTCGGTGGGATTCGAACCCGAGCTCACGGGGTAGAATGCGAGCACTCTACCAACTGAGCTATCGACCGGACACAAAATTAAAAAGCAAAAGAAATCATTTGACAGATTGCATCACGGCTCGCGGCAAATTTCTCAATATGAAAAATTTGCCGCAAAACTGAAGTTATGTATATAGTTTAAAATAAGTGAAGAGGATATTTAACACTCTACGAACACATATGAGACACTTTTTCCATCTGAAATAAAATATTTACTTGCATTTTGGCAGACATCTGATCTGTGTACAAACAAAACAGTCAGCCGTGAGTCAGCCGTCCGCCATTGTGACGTCATCGATATTGTGTGGTCGTCCCAAACGCATATTCCCTACATTTGGTTTATTTTTCCCGATCCACAAAAAATATACGGATTTATTTGGCTAATCAATTGTTTTCAAAGTTGTTTTAATTATAAATTGCACAACAAATTTATAAACTGATTATTTGCTTTTATTTTTCATCTTTTTTTTGCGTTATTGTCAATGGTTATTGTTTTAATAATTATTTAAAAACGACTGAAAATTCCCTATTCTTTAAATAATATTTATAAAGTGACATCTCCAGAACAGATTTTTTTTTAAATACGACATTGAACGGATGTAATTTCAGGCGTCCAAATTTGGTCGCAGGCTCAACTGTTCCTACGTTACACTATGAACGAGAATCATATTTCAAATTTGGTCTAGTCCGGCGTTGTACCCAGATTAAGTAGTCGCCAGTTAGGCCGATGGCGAAATATGACAAGTAAGAATAACACCGTTAGGACTTAGTGCGAAAAATGGTGCTGCATGTTCGAGACAAGAAAGGAAATATTTGGCTCAGTTGTACTGAATTTTGATTTTGATTTTGAATTTTGAATTTTGAACGCGAAATTGAAAAACGTTTAAATATCTAATTATTTACTATGTATTTCCCATGGCCATGGCTGCTTGCGTACCACTGGTGGTACGCGTACCATAGCTTGGGAATCCTTGATCTAGTGGTATCGCTTCGGGCTCGTAAATGGAAGGTCGTGGGTACGAATCCCGACGGAGCACGAAAAATATCATTTATATTTTCAAATATGCTCTTCGCTGGGTTGAAAAATTCATATACCTTTACCAAAGACCGGTCACCAAAGGACCATTCAACCTTTCAGCAACTGGGTCTGCTGGGGTGCTTGGGAATCGGCGCTCTCTGTAGCAACGACCAAGCTCGCAGAGGGCTCTTGGGGTGTGATTCACGCAAAAACAGCGCCCACCAAATAAATCATCATCGTAATATTATTATTATTATCTTACTTTTTTTCTTATCCCGCTTCTGTCAGCTTCTGGGCGTAAGCCTCTTCCTATCATTAATATCGTGACGTGACTAAGCTACACATATAGTATAACTTATTGCACACGTGGTGAGTGGAACCTTTATTTTTACAGGTAAGGGGGCCGGCTTTACGCCAACCACTTTCAAGAGTTTCTCAGTTCCTGAGGGGGCTGGTACTCATTTCTTGTGAAGGCTGAGTAAACCATGCTGGTATTTTTTATAAATTAGATTTTTTATCAATTGGCTTATTACAAGAATCATTATTATTTTTCATGTTTAAGGCGCTTTTAAAACCAATACACTGTATATTTTTTTCTTCATCTAATATAACTTTCTGTGATAGAATTAGTCTTGCTCAATTATTCAGTGCTACGAAACACAAATGATAAAAATCATGTGTGAAGTCGGGTTTTCAAAAAGGGTTTTTTTTTGTAAAAAGTAAAAAGCAAATTTAAATTGCATTAGTTTCGTAAAATATAATATTAAAAGTCAGCCTCAGTGGGCGGCCTTGCCACGCTACCCATAACGTCCCCCCAGTGCTTGTTTGGCTTATCTGTCATTTGATTAAAAAGGTGACCTTTCAATGAAATTGTCTTAAGAATCACATTCAACACAATCTAAGCTAAGCAAACGAATGTAAAACACTATAATGTGGGAGTTGTTTGCGAAATTTTTAAAATTAATATCCAGTTTTCATAAATCACAAAGGTCCAGTACATATGCAAACATAGCTCATGTGAAATTACCTCTGAAGGACATAAGACAAACAAACACTAAGGGGACGATGAATCTGGTGCGGGTTGCCTATGCGCGTATACTTGGTAAAATAAATACATCGCATCAAATAATCTATCTATAATCTTAGTTGCAAGGATATATTCATTTAAAGCTCTCAGATGTATGCCCACAAACCAACACGTGTATCAAATAAAATCCAAACCTCAAATGAACATAAGCCCCACAACTTTTGCCGACCTTTCAGTTTTACATACCCTAAATCTGTCGTTTTTGTTTCATAAAATCTATTGTCTTAGTAAAAAAGTGACAGTAATGAAACTATCAGCCTTGTTTATTAGTTATTTATCTAAATTGTAGAGTTTAAAGAAATTATATAACTTAAAAAGTGTCACCACAAAAAAATATTTATAAAAACACGTTTTTTCCCATTTTTATCGTTTTTTTGTAGGTGCTATATTTTGGAAATATTTTTTTCTTATGAATTACAGAATTATACGCGTAAATATCTCGTATGAGGCAATTTTACGTAAATAGTTTTTGAGAAAATGTGGAAAAACTGAAACTACTTGATTAATTAAATTTCTTGAAAACAGTTTTTCCACATTGTCTCATAGACTATTGACATTATAAAACACTTGGCCTTATATCGTGGGCGTGCATCCGAGACAGGCACATGCGCCCAATAGGTAGGCAATATATGGTAAAAAACGCATTTGAGCTTGATATTTAGATTTAAAATTCAAAATTTAAATTCGATTAGAGCCATCGTTAGCACTTTAATAAATTTCGAATGAGTTATTTGAAAGGAATGGGCGGTGAAAAGTCCGGTCGATAGCTCAGTTGGTAGAGTGCTTGCATTCTACCCCGTGAGCTCGGGTTCGAATCCCACCGAGGAGGGTGTCAGAAATGATTTCCAATTTCGGTGTGTATTTCAAACCCCATAATATAAATACCGGCGAGGTTTACTCAGCCTTTACAAGAAATGAGTACCAGCCCCCTCGGGAGCTGGGAAATTCCCACTTCAACTGAAGTGGTTGGCGTAAGGCCGGCCCCCTTACCTGTAAAAATAAATAGGTTCAACTCGCCACATGCGACCCCTTCGGGGATAACGCGGCAAGAAGTTACACTAAATGTGTAGCTTAGTTGCGTTTTTTTTTTTATGGGCGAAAATATTTATTTTGAAATGCACCTATTTGTGAGACCCAAAAATGTATAATTCTGTGTTGTTGGAAATGGTAAAATTTGTCGGAATAAAATAAAATCGTCTTTAATTATGCGTGACCTGAAATATTTTGCGGCATCAATTAATATTGCTGAGCGAATATTCTACGAATTGTACGTGTGTGTGTGTATGCGTGTGTGTGTGTGTGTGAGTGTGTTTCATTCACCAGGGGAAGTATTCCAGCTAACAACAGTAGGTAGTTGAAAAGTTTGTTTCTCGGAATCCTCGCCGTACTCAGATTTGTAATAACGCAAGCCATTGTACAAAATGTGAGAACATTGATTTTTGTGTATTCGACCTTCACTTCAATATCACGGCCTAATCTAATCTAATCTAAGTTGCAAAGATATGTTACATTGGAGATTCACATTACATGCATTCTCACAACTAGACACGTACAAGTTCGCGCTTGCACATGCCTCATGTGAACCTACAACATAAAAACCAAATCTTAAATGGACATACACCCTGCAACTCTTGCCGTCCTTCCCTGAGACAGGGGTGACATTGGCAAAGTGAACCATTTCTACTACTTCGGGAGCTCGGAAGCCCCCACATCAGTTGAAAGTGGTTGGTGTGAGGCCGGCCCCCTTACCCGTAAAATTAAATAGGTCTTGAATCGCCACATGCGGACGCCTTCGGGAATAACGCAGGCAAGATGTTACACTATACGTTTAGCTTAGTTGCGTTTTTTTTTAAATTAAGAGAAAAAATGAGTTGGATTCTTAAATCATAAATGACTGATTCATCCCTCACCACACACAAGAGCTTTGCCTCTTTTTGGTGACGTACAGCTTATAAAACTATTGACTTATTATGTAATAGATATAAGTTTACAAAAAAAAAGTACTAAAAATGTGTTATATAAAAAAAATAAAAATAAAATGTATTTTTTTCAAAGAAAATCCCCCTGCATAGCCATACAACAATTTCTTAAGGATAAATACCTATGTGTTAGAAAGAAGCATCAACAAACAGTAGTAACAATGGAAGTATTTTGTTTGATGTGGTTGAATAATCTTTTGCTGAGAACAAACAGGGTTTCTTGATGTAACGCTTTCTGAGAAAGGTCAGGTAAGGTATTCCAATTTTTTTCATTATTTCTTTCTTGTATAACAAAAGGATTATTGTGAAAAGAAATGATGTAAGAATTTAATACAAATATTGAACATTATTTTGAAAAGAATATTACGTATTTCTTTTTGTATTACTGATATCCAGTGATTTTTATTTGCATGACTGAAAGTTCATAAAATTTAGTGACTTACATAATGCAGACGCAACACAACTGAGCTACACATAAAGTGTTACTTCTTTCTACGTTCTCCCAGAAGGGTTCCGCAACATACATATATATGGCCAGTGAAACTATTTATTTTTACATGTAAAGGGACCGGGCTTACATCAACCACTTCAGTTGATGTGGTGGTTTCTCAGCTCACGAGGGGTATTCATTTCTTGTAAAGGCTGAGTAAACTTTGCCGGTATTTTATTTTGGGTTTTGAAATAAACACCGACACGGGAAATCATTTCTGACACCCTCGGTGGATTGGCATGGAATGCAAGCACTCTATCACTGAGTTGTCGACCGGATAATGCTTCAATGATATTTTAATTGTGAACACAAATCTATTTAAAAAAATATTTTTTTAGTTTCTTGGGAATCGTAGGAGATGTGTGGTTCATCATGCTGTATGGTGATTTGGCTTGTGTTAGCTGGAAGTGAGTGGCCTTTGTAAGCTGCGCGCTGGATTTCATCAGAAATGTATGATATTGTTTCAGTCAGCTAAATCAACACGCGCCACATGGAGTCCGGACTGCCAGTTCTACAATTCACCTTCACTCCGTTAAGCTAACGAAAACTACAGGGCCATAAGCAGACTCTCTCTTACATTTGTGATGAGAAATGCAATTCACTAACCTATCTTGCCTGAAGCGCTGTCCTGCCAAATTCCTTACACTTTGGATATTAACCCAAGTAGGAGCTTGCTAGCGCTTGTGAAAGAATTCCATAGATAAAAAAAATCACAGTAGATACATCTTATTTTTTATACGACACGAATAAGGTTGTTAGGAATTCAGCATAATAGCGCTTCTGGCGAGTTGCTTTCATGCGAAAGAAGAAGCTTGTGTGCATGCAATGACATCTGTTGAACCAGGGTCGAAGTTATTATCGATAGAACAAGGCCGGGTTCAAACGGGCGTTTTTGCCAAATCCGAGTGCCAACGCTAGTGCCATTCTAAATCTAGTCTAAATCTAAGTTGCAAAGATATGTATCATTTGAGATTCATATTAAATGCACTCCCACAAGCAGACATGCATAATTTCGCGCTCACACGTGCCGCATGTGGACCTACAATATAAAAACCCAATCTCAAATGAACATAAGCCCTGCAACTCTTGCCGACCTTCCCTGAAACAGGGGTGACATTGGCAAAGTGAACCATTTTTTACAGTATGGGTGGTCAGCCTCATACCAAACTATAAGTCAAGAAAAAGTTCCCTCGACTCAATACTTTTGCTTTCTCAACCTTTTTTCTTGCACTGTAATTAGTGAAACCTATTGTGTGTCATAAAAAAAAAATAAGGTTACTTTTGACTAGAGAGTTCCTGATATCCCTGTGGTGAAAAAACGGGAACGGTGATTCATAATAATATGCCTGTTTATTGTAACATCAACTCAGCTGTATAATGTAGATATGTGTTCGGAAGCTGAGCCCGCAGCTCCACTGACCTAAATGTTTATCCTACAGGCCACCTGGCCATCCCTGGCATCTGTACACCTCGTGCTCTCCAACAGGTCTCAGCACTTCCCCCCCCAGTGCTTGTTTGGCTTATCTACAACATGATTCAAATATGAGCTTTCAATGGAATATCTAGAGTCATAATAAAAGGAGAGCTTGTAGAAGAGTTGTATGGTTTGGACATATGGAGAGAATGAGTTATGAAAGACTGACGAAGAAAGTATAGGTTGCAAGAATATATGGATGTCGTGGTAGAGTAGACAAACCGAGAAAGGTATTGATGGGTAAAATTTCTGAAAAACGAATGAACGGGAAATCCAGAGAATTTTTTTTTTATTAAAAAAATAGATTTGTGAAGAGGAATGCAATTCACCAACCAGTTCTGCCTGGCCAGAAACAGGTATAAATATCATCAATTAGTAATTCATTATTGTTTATTTTAATTAATTATTAATAAATAATTACCCAATAACATCTGTTCAACCAGGGTCAAAGTTATGGTCAAATGACCCAGGTAGGGATCGATCCAACGTTGTTCTATTCCAAACACGATAGAAAGATCAGCCCACTTGGCCCCTCGGCCATAACACCGACATAATATAAGGAAAGCTTGTACATATGAAAATGGTTATGACTAGATGAAATTAAAGAAGTATGTGAGGACAGAAAGCAATGGCGGATGATGTGTAATGTTGGCGGCTAGGACTAGGGTTTTTTAAATGAGAATTTTCAAATTATAATTTTGTATAGGGTGTAAGTAAGTATTTGGGGTTTATATGAATTATTTATTTGTTGATTGTACACATGTTACTTATTGTGTATGTAACATGTTTACTTAGGGTTAGTATGTGGCTGAAATTGGTTAAATTTGCCAATGTCACCCCTGTTTCAGGGAAGGTAGGCAAGAGTTGCAGGGTGTATGTTTATTTTAACTTGGATTTTTATGTTGTAAGTTCACACGCAGCATGTGTTAGCGCAAACTTATACGTGTTTGCTTGTGAGAAAACATATATTATGTGAATACCCAATGTTGAATATATTTGCAACTTAGAATAGATTAGATTAGAATCATATAGTCTTCAGAATCACATTCCACACAATCATAGCCATAAAAAACATAAAACACGATAATATGAGAGTTGTTTCAACTATTTTTAAACTGAACTTCCAGTTTTCATAAGACACATAGGTCCAGTACAAATATTGCCCATGAGAAATTACCTCTGATGGACATCAGACAAACAAGCACTAAGAAGCCGACTTTACAGCATTCCTGACCTGGGAGCTGTAAAACTTTCATTGTCCATTAAATTCATATTCTTTATATTTCCATGCATTCAACGTAAAGTGAAATATTGGAGTAATGGCCGAAGATTTCAAGGTTTTCCAAACGTAGGTACTTAATTCATTAAAAAAATAAAGTTTCTTTTTGGCTTCAGACTTTTACAGCCGGCGCAAAGTTCAGTACCCTTAGTACGAGTGGCAAAACTTGAGAAAAGTAAAGTTTACGGAAAATATTAAAGCGTGATTTCTCCCAAAATCTGCCGTTTTTGTTTCTTACACTTTGTGGTCTTAGCAAAAGAGTTACAGTGATGAAGAAAATCAAGTTCAAACAAACAAAAACGGCAGATTTTGGGGGAAATCACTGTTTAATAATTGCCGTAAACTTTACATTACTCAAGTTTTGCAACTCGTACTAAGGGTACTGCACATAAAAAAAAACATTGGGGATCTGTTGCCGTGGTTTATCGAAACTATATCTATAATATTCTATAATCTAAGTTGCAAAGATAACATTTAAAGCTCATATCAAATGCATGCCCACAAACAAACACGTGTTTTCTCACGTTAAAAATGCTGTATGTGTACTTACAAATTAAAATACAAACCTCAAATGAAGATAAGCCCTGTAACTTTTGCCGACCTTTCTTGAAACAGGGATGACATTGGTAAAGTGAAGCATTGTTTACAGCAGGGGCGTGCATCTCATACAGGCACATGCGCCTAATAGGTAAGCAATATATTATAAGAAACGCATTTTTTTATATATTTTTTTAAGAAATCCTGTGCGGAAGACTCCCTAGATTCTAAAGACTCTAGGGGTCTATGACACTTGTTGTAGTGCCGCAGAGGTGTACGAGCTTGGTCGTCGCTACAAAGCGCCAATACTCAAGCAAGACCCAGTTGCTGTAAGGCTGGATGGACCTTTGGTGACCGGTCATTGGTAAAGGTTTATGAATTTTTCAACCCAGCGAAGAGCACATTCGAAATATAAATGGTATATTTTTGTGCTCCGCCGGGATCCGAATCCACAACCTTCCATTTACGAGTCCGAAGTGTTGCCACTACGGACTACGGACCGATCCAATTTTAACTTGATATTGAGATTTAAAATTTAAGTTCGATTGGAGCCATCTTTAGCACGTCAGTTAATTTCAAATGAGTAATTTTAAAGGAATGGGAGAAAATATCAATTCTTAAATGTATTTGCCTATACCCCATGCACGCGCCTGTTTTACAGTATGAGTGGTCAGACTCATACCAACCTACAAGTCAAGGAAAGTTTATTTCCCGAAAAAACATTGTAGCGATGGTATAAGAAATGCGAAAAAAATATCGCATCGCTAAAGAAGTCCATTGAAGACATGGGCGAAACTTCCAGAAGCTCCGTTGGACAATAGTCCCTACCCTGACTCATAGTGGATGTGAAGGAAATGTATGAAAAACAACAAAAATTGTAACATGTCAATAATCAGAAGGTTTTTAAGCAGCATCTAGGAAAAATCGAACATTTAGAATGCAACTTCTTAGCGATGTATACTTGTATTAACCTTTTAGAGGAGCTGACTGCTCTTAGTGGAATTGTATTACAGCTGCAGTTTCAAAATTGTATTGTGATTTTGCCTGTTAACCTGAAACACAAGGTCTTTGAGTCATGCGCGCTTCCAATATCCACCTATGTCTCGGAAACAAAAGGGCTCACTCAGTACAGCGCCAACAGACTGAGGACGTGCCAAAGAGCCATTGAAAGGAGGATGCTGGAAATCAGTCTCAGAGATAGGGTTCCAAACCAGGAGATCCGTAGACGCACTGGTGTCAGTGATATCATACAGCGAGCGGTCTGCTTAAAGTGGCGCTGAGCTGGTCATGTCGCAAGGCAAGATCATGACAGGTGGCCGAAAAAGATCGTCCAGTGTCGACCCAGAATGGAGCGGGGAGACCCCAACTAAGGTGGCTGGGCGACATCAAGAGAACTGCAGGCAGAGGATGCCTGAACAAAGCCGCCGATAGACAAGAATGGAGAGAATTGGAGGAGGCTTACGTCCAGGAGTGGACTGAGAAAGGCTGAGGAAGATGAAGAAGATAGTGAGTGTACAAAGTCAAAGAATGATTGTACAACCTTTAAACTTGGGTATCAATTTGAAAACTTGATTAATTTAAATGTATTGAATTATATATTATGTCGTTGACCTATAAAACTGTGAAAATTCGTAGAATGAACAATAAAAGGTCAATTAAGTAGCAACAGTAGTATATGCTTTGTATTGCGTGGAGGTCATTGTGTAGAAGCGGTGATAGGGTAGAACGGCACAGTGACAAAACGACACATGACATACATAAGCGCCCTTGGAGCGACTACATCACAAAACGGCGCTATAAAGAAATCACCAGCTCATCATCATCATCATAACGACAAATGACAGAACGACACATAACAGAACGACACATGACAGAATAACACATGACAGAACATTACAATCACAGTGGACTGCTCACAATCGACTGCTCCAAGGAAGAAGGAAGTAGCTCTGAACTTGAGTTTTTGACTTATTTCCATTTCTGAAGGTAACAAATCATTATCTTCATTCCAAGATGACAGCCGTGTCTCTATCTCTTTTAAATTCGTTAATAAATGAATGTACAAATAGTTTAGGCGTTGTTCTCCATGGAATAAATAACATTCAATTGGCTCTCCTGCAAAACTATCTTTTTTGACTTAGTGCTGTCTTCCTTGGAGCAGTCGACATGACAAAACATCGCTATGAAAAAACAACATGACAAGAAAACACAAATATTGATTTTGCTTCCACACGCCATATACGACTCCTTCGGGGATAACTCAGTAAGAAGTTGCTCTTTATGCGCAGCTTAGTTTTTTAAGAAATTCTAATAATGATTGGGGGTGTTAATTTTTTGTATTATAAGCTTTACCGAATAAAATATGCATGATTTCCATTTTATCATCTTTCGGATGTCTCACTTTTTTATCATGCAGTTTATGATGTTTTCTGTTTGCATGCTAATGATTTTTTGTCTTGTGATGTTTTGACATTGTGATGTACTGTCATTGTGATGTTCTGTCATTTGTTGTTGTGTCATGTGTCGCTATGTCATTTGTTATTGTGTCATGTGTCGCTATATCATGTGTCGTTTTGTCACTGTGCCGTTCTACCATGGAACCGTGCAGAAGCAATACACCTACGGCGGTCAGTTCTGAAAAACTCAAATATTTGTAATATAGAGATGTGTAAATAATGGATGCTAGCTTAAATGAATTATTTTAAATGTGTGGGGTATTTTGATAAAAATCAGTATTCTGGACAAACACGTAGAAATTAAAAAATTTCGAATATGCGAAACGAGACATTTTTGTTAAGGGCAGGGTTCACATAAACTAAGTGTCAAAGATAAATACATTTAAGATTTACATTTGATGCATTTTCATAAGGGGACACGTATAAGTTCGCGATTATAAATGCTGCATGTGAACCTACAACATAAAAACCCAACTCTCAAATGAACTCTTGTAATGAACCCTGTAAACTCTTGCCGCCCTGCCTTGAAGCAGGGGTGACTTTGGGAAAGTGAACCATTTTTTTACATTATGGGTAGTCAGCCTCATACTATCCTGTAAGTCAAGGAACGAAGCATAATGATGTAATCAACTTGTTTAAAAAAAATACGGTGAAGTTTATTCAACTGCAATTTTATTAAAAGTGATCCCAAAACAAATCGTAATAATATAGATGGTTAAAAAACGGGCAAAAAACATTTTGGCCAAAAATGAGTTATGAATGCTATCCTACTTGAAATTTTCCGCTCTTTCTAATGCGCTAACTCCCATAGCTCTCCCATAGCTCATAGTGTTGTTTACGCTTAAGTAAACAATTGCGATTTCGAAGTATGGTTTTGGTGTAACCGACAAGATTTTGGCCTTTTTTGTCCTAAAGGCGCTTGTGACATAAAAAAACCGTAAAACCACATTAATAGGAATACCAATAAAAATCTTTATTTTTTTTAATTTTAGAGCTGTTTTGATTTTAACGATATGATAAAAAATCAAAAAAGTTATGCCTTTTTTCTGCAATCTCAAACTTTAAACTGCTCTCCTGAACAATTTAGTTTATGTCGCTTATGGCCTACTGCCTTTTAACCGTCGATATGATTGTTGAGTATGAGAATCAGCCCCCGGTGTGCCTGGGGCAGTTATACATCCGCCCCGTCTATGGTCAATGTTTGCCAGGAGCCCTACAGGACGGCACCCTGATGCTGCGCACTTCGCATCAGTTATTAGTCTCTGCGTCACCCACATTTCCCTCAAACACAAAATCCACTTAAAGACACGATAGAGTCCACATATGCCCATAAACCGGCCACACTGAGACCTCAAACAGTTCACAAATAGTTGTTAAAAAGACTTCTTCAAGCTTATTATTTTCTTTACAATTGGTATTTTGACGAGGGCCTTTCGCCACTTGAAAAAATATATAGCTTTGCATGAGCGTCCATGTGCTGTGGGTCCTTCTGACACATACATACAGGACGGGTACAATGAGGGTTTGAGCATGTCTCTTTGTGGGAATGCGAGCTAATATTTAATCACTATGTTTATGGTGCCCCCTCAGGTGTTTGACCACTCGGACGTCCCAGGATGCGGTGAGCAGACAACGTCGAAGCCGACGCCGAAGTTCTGGAAGTGAGGGGACCATGGAGGGAAGCAGCGCAAGACAGAGAGTCCTGGAGGATTGTGGTGCGGGAGGCTCTGAGCCTTCAAGGTTTATGATCCGAAAAAAGGAAATGTAAAGTACTATGTTGATTGATATTGTTATGTTTTTACAAGTTCAATGTAGTAAATATTGTGGTTATTTATTTTGCACAATTTATTTTAAGATGCGGTTCACATACGGTGTCTACGTACACAGAGTGGCTTTTGAACTGTTTAGCCGAGAAAAGTATGGAGTGATCAGATTGAGGAGATTGTGAAAGAATGGGATATACAAAGCGAGCGTAAAAGAAGAAAATGCATGAAAAAGGCGATGGATATGAATAAATTGAAAGAGGTATGTAAGGATAGGAAGAAATGGAGGCAGCTCTGCAGAAGCACTGGCCACCATCTGGAATGGCGACAGAGTTACAGTTACAGCTCGAAGGTAAACTGGTGTATGAGTTTGTTTAACCACAGCGTATTTTTTGTCATAAAATATGTTTTGTATTTTGTGTACACGTATCTAAATGAATATGATAATATTGTTTCAACAAAGAAAACATTTCCACTGAAAACTCACAGTAAATGTCAAGACGAGTCCTCATGTAGGCAATATTTCATTTGACATTCACAAAATCACATTACACGATATTGGGATCCTGAATGAAAGTTTTATGTTAAAGACACCAGACCCGGATTAAGGGCAGTTCGAGAAGTGCGACAGAAGTCTCATCACCACGGTAATTTTTACCTACCGAATATCGGTAATATTTGTATGAAGACTTGTCAATCCAAGATGGCCGCAAGTGAATAGCTTTTTAGTCTTCATGCAAATATTATCGAAATTCGGTAGGTAAGAATTACCGTGGTGATGAGACTTCCAGGCCCATACACACATACATCCTGCATCTCTTGCCGACCTTCCCTGAAAAAGGGGTGGCACTGAAAAGGTAAACCATTTTCTACAGCATGGGTGGTCAGCCGCATTTCACCCTATAAGTTAAGGAACATAATTCAGGGTTCGAATCCAAAGGGACCTTGGGAACCAAAGAGCTCAATGATGACTTGAATAAAATTGTACAGGTAGAAAAATATATCAACACTTTTATTTCACAAAAACGACATTGCGAAGTTCCCTTCAATTGGTGTCATAGTCCTGCCGAAAAGATATGGCCGTCAGTAATCGTTTTGGTTCACAATAAGTAGGTATACCATTTTGGTTGGGCGCGTGGTAAGGGGAGTATAAATGTGATATCTGTGGACTGGAAATTAATTAAACGAAAATAGACATTATTTATCTGTTTCAACTTACTTACGAAAATAGGCCTTAGTAAGAAAGAGAACAAAGAACTTTACATTTGTATTTTCATGTGTACCTACGAAAAAACTTGGGCGAATGTAAAAATGTTTCTAGAATGTTGGTACTTTTGCGAATAATAATGGCTGCCGAACTAGTCCGAACATAGCTAGAGTTGATAGATTACATGCTTTATAAATATTATGATCGCTAAAATTGACGAGTTTTTTAGAAAAAAGGCATTATTTAAAGGCATCCTTGACTTATAGGTTGGTATGAATTCCTTGACTTGGTATGAAGTTGGTATGAGGCGGACACCCCAAACTGTAAAAAATGGTTAATTTTTCCAATGTCACGTGTTTTTTGAGGTTTGGATTTTATTTGTAAGCATACATTTAGCATTTGTAAGCGCAAACTACACGTGTCTGTTTGTGGGCATGCATTTGATATGAGCTTTAAATGTTAATACATCTTTTTAACTTAGATTATAGATAGATTACGGGATAATTGATTAACCAAAAAACATAGGATTTCACATGTAAGAACACGATTTGACAGACAACGTCGGACAGGACTGGAGACAAACGTGTTCTACAGTATGTATCAATGCAGTAAGTTATTTTCTGGTCATCGCTGTTATTACCCGATGGGGGGGTAGGTAGGTTGGAGGGCCTCCTGATTTTCCCGCACCAGGGCCCCCAGTACTCTCAGTCCGGGTCTGGACGTGGTACACGCTTAAGACCGCCTCGGCAAGCTTATGTGCTTGTACACGCGAGATCTCTCTGTCAACATGTCGGCAGGATCTGGAGGAGGGGAAGGGTGGTCCACTTCGGGCAGTACCTCCCACAACACGTGCTGCATGGAAATCAGCTTACAAGGATGTTACCCAATCTATAATAGCGATTTCCGCACAACACAATAACATAAAAAAACACATATAGTGTGTAACTCCTTGCCGCGTTATCTCCGAAGGGTTTTGCATGTGGCGAGTGGAACCTATTTATTTTTACAGGTAAAGGGGTCGGCCTCACGCCAACCACATCAGTTGAAGTGGAGGTTTCCCAGCTCCCGAGAGGGCTGGTACTCATTTCTCTTGAAGGCTGAGTAAACCTTGCCGGCATTTTTATTTTGGGGTCTGAAATAAACACCGAAACTCCCACAGACCACGGCAACGCAAAAAAACGCAACTATGCTACACATATAGTCTAACTTCTTGCCTGCGTTATCCTCGAAGGGGTCGCATGTGGCGCTTCTGGACCTATTTATTTTTACGGGGGCCGGCCTCACACCAACCGCTTTCAGTTTAAGTGGGGGTTTTCCAGCTCCCGGGGGGGCTGGTTCTCATTTCTTGTGAAGGCAGAGTGAACCTTTTGAGAGCGAACCCTGACTCTCGGCATGGAATGCAAGCATTCTACCAATTGAGCTATCGACCTTTTTACGAGCTTGATCGTCGTCGCTTCAAAGCGCCAATTCTCAAGCAAGACCCAGTTGCTGTAAGGCTGGATGGACCTTTGGTGACCGGTCATTGGTAAAGGTTTTATGAATTTGTCAACCCAGCGAAGAGCAAATTTGAAAATATAAATGGTATATTTTTTGTGCTCCGCCGGGAATCGAACCCACAACCTTCCGATTCAAAGTCCGAAGTGTTACCACTGAACTACGGACCGGTCCCGGAAAACATCTTTGGACATCTTTGGACTGAAAATATCATCTGTACTCCAGTGGTAACGCTTCGTACTCGTAAATGGAAGGTTGTGGGTTCGAGTCCCGGCGGAGCATAACAAATATACCATTTCTATAATCTATAATGTAAGTTGCAAAGATGTATTAACATTTAAAGCTCATATCAAATGTATGCCCACAAACAGACACGTGCAGTTCGCGCATAGAAATGCTGAATGTGAACTTACAAATAAAATCCAAATCTCAAATGTACATAAATCCTGCAACTCTTGCCGACCTTCCGTGAAACAGGTGTTACATTGGCAAAGTGAACCATTTTTTACCGTCATACCAACCTATAAGACAAGGAAACCATTTACATTTTTAAATATGCTCTTCGCAGCGTTGAAACATTCATATACCTTTTCCAAAGACCGGTCACAACAGGCCCATCCAGCCTTACAGCAACTGGGTCTTGCATGAGAATCAGCGCTTTCTACAGCGATGACCAAGCTCGCAGAGGGCTCTTGAGGTGTGATTCACACAAAAGCAGCGCTCACCAAATAAATCATCCTAATTTTATTATTATTTTATCTCTGCATCAGCACGTGTAATTTTCTAGCTTTTGCACAGACTCGCATGTGCACGCAGAGTTCATATCACATGTTAATCAATGTACGCACATACATACATAGCTCCGACTCAAATTACAGATGCATCATTTCTAGGGCTGAGCCGAATGTGGTTTAAGCCGAATACGAACTTCGGCCGAACATTCGGGTAAAATAAAAACTTTGGCCTTGTTTGGGCGGATTGTTAAGTAGGTTTGTTATGGGTGGCTGGCCATAAAATCCTTTGTCCTTGTACCTATAATCTGACCTATCCAATTTACCCAATCACCAGTCTCCAGCTTCAGTACTTGTGCGAACGCGGCAGTGGACAGACTTGTCTACAGTACCTACTCTCATCGCGCGCGAACGAAGGAGAAACACACAAAAAACGCTAGTGCTCCGCGAAGAAGCCATCCATTGGAGATCAAGGTGAGTCCTGAATTAATTCCGTAATTCCTATCCCCTTGCTCCTTAGGTTAGCTGCCTGGGCAGATTTGCTTGGCAGTTCGCTCGAACGCGGTTTATGGAGAACCAGCGCGGTTAAAAAACCCTCTCCACGCTTCACATGATAAAGCCAAACTTGGCGTTATCAGGCCTATTTATAAAAGTTCCGTTTAATAGTTTCTAGTTACTGTTATATGTTAGAAGAATACTATTTTTTTTTTTTCAATCTGATATCTATGTAGCGGAGAAGAAGAAGATTTCATTTTTATCAAATTGTAAGTCAATGTTTACTTGTTCCTACTAAAATAAATGACCATAAGTGAGTGCATAAGGGCCTAATTTTTATTTTACAGTTATAAAATATACTATGACGGTTATAAAATATATTTTGACCGGTCTTTAGTCCAGTAGTAGCACTTCGGACTCGTAAATGAAAGGTTGTGGGTTTATATCCCGGCGGAGCACAATATACCATTATATTTCAAATTTGCCCTTCGCTGGGTTGAAAAATTCTTAAACCTTTACCAAAGACCGGTCATCAAAAAGTCCATCCGGCCTTACAGCAGCTGGGTCTTGCTTGAGAATTGGCGCTTTCTGCAGTGAATACCAAGCTCGCAGAGGGCTCTTGAGGTGTGATACACACAAAAACGGCGATCACCAAATAACTCAGCCTAATTTAATTTAAATTTATGACATCCAATTATAACAGTCAAAATTGTGCAAGTAGGTATTTTGTTTTACTATTTCTTACACCGAATGTCCGGCATTTGAACCGAATTTCGGTTCAAGTTGCCGAAATTCGATTAAACGAAACTAAGCTACACTTATAGTGTAACTTCTTGCCTGCGTTATCCCCGAAGAAGTGGCATTCGGGACCTATTTCTTTTTACGGGTAAGGTTGCTGGCCTCACACCAACCACTTTCAGTTGAAGTGGGGGTTTCCCAGCTCCGGGGGGGGGGGGGGGGGCTGGTTCTTATTTATTGTGAAGGCTGAGTAAACCTTGAGATCGAACCCTTGCACTCGGCATGGAATGCAAGCATTCTACCAATTGGGCTATCGACCTTTTTACGAGACCCAGATGCTGTAAGGCTGGATGGTTAAACCGAATGTTAAACGAATTTCGGCCCATCCCTAACAATGTCTCGAAAATTATGACGTAGGGAAACGTGAATGCGGTGGCAAATTGTCACGCTTATGTGCTATGTACGATATAATGCTTACAGGAACTATAAATGTCTCGTGCCGAGTCACGTGCTTCATATTTAGAACATGAGGGCTTATATAATAAACAATGAATGCCGTCCTTGTTAACGAGTTACGGGAAACACTACCTTGGGTTTTTATTTAACAGTTCTTTGACTTACAGGTTGGTATGCAGCTGACCACCCGTGCTGTAGATAAGGGTTCACTTTGCCAATGTCACCCCTGTTTCGGGGAAGTTCGGCAAGAGTTGCAGGGTGTATGTTCATTTAAGGTTCGGTTTTTTATGTTGTAGGTCCACATGCGGCGTGTACAAGCGCGAACTTCTACGTGTCTGCTTGTGGAAATGCATATAATGTGAATCCTTAATGTTGCATATCTTTGCAACTTAGATTAGTTCCTTAACTTATAGTTTGGTATGCGGCTGACCACCCGTGCTGTAGAGAATGGCTCACTTTGCCAATGTCACCTCTGTTTCGGGTAAGTTCGGCAAGAGTTGCGGGTGTGTGATCATTTGAGATTTGGGTTTCCATATTGTGGGTTCACGTGCGGGCGTGTACAAGCGCGAACTTATACGTGTCTGCTTGTAAAAATGCATGCAATGTGATTCACCAATGTTACATATCTTTGCAACTTAGATTAGATCAGATTAGTACACTCGCTTACTATATCATAATGTGTTTTTTTTTACTTACTCATGATTGCGGATTATTTGACTTATAGGTTGGTATGAGGCTGACCACCCATCCTGTAAAAAATGGTTCACTTTGCCAATGTCCCCCCTGTGTCAGGGAAGGCCGGCAAAAGTTGTTGGGTTTATGTTCATTTGAGGTTTGGATTTTATTTGTAAGTACACATTCAGCATTTGTAGGCGCGAACTACACGTGGCTGGGGCACATTCAGCGAATGGATCATCATAGCCTGGAGAAGACGATTGTGATGACGAACCCGGAGGGACGCCGGACAGTGGGAAGACCACGTTCAAGATGGTTGTATGGAGTGGTGGCGGATTGCCGTGCAGTGGGAATGTGGGATTGGAGGAGGAAGACGTTTGATAGACAGCGGTTGCTGAGGGAGGCCAAGACCCACCCCGGGTTGTCGTGCCAATGATGATGGTGATTATGAACTACACGTATTAGTTTGTGGGCATGCATTTGATATGAGCTTTAAATGTTAGTGTATCTTAGCAGTTGCATCTATAATCTAAGTTTATAGGCATATTTACTTGCTTGTATATATGTGTGTGATACTCAAAATAATTTATAATGTTGGAACTTCTCGTAATCTCTCCAAGCATCCATTCAAGAGGCGTCTTGTATGGTCTGGAACATGCGACACTAGGCCTTGATCATCTATAAAGACTGACTGCGATGCTGTAGAGCAGGCAGTAACCCTTTGATACCCGAGCCGTGAAGCCACCAGTACAGAAGTTTATGTGAGAACCATATGTAATCTATTTGTTAAAAATAAATTTAATTACTATTTTATAAAAGTGAACCCAAAGTAAATCGTAGGGACATTGAAGGACAATTATTTTAAAGACACGTTTAAGCGCAAAAATACTGTAAGGGAAATAAATCCCACACGGACTCCTGAAGGACGAATAAATAATGCGAGGTGTTTTGTTTATGTCGCTATTTTTGTCTTTTCGTCCTCCCAGTGCTTGTTTGGCTTATCTGTCATTCGATTGAAAGCTGACCTTTCAATGAAATTGTTTTAGAAAATCAATTTAAAAATACAAAGAAAAGAAAAACAATCAAATTCAAACATTTTTTACAATATGGGTGATCAGCCTCATAATGAGGCTGAGGGCTACTCCCTTGACTTATAAGTCAAGAGAATACCTTGCAAAAAAATAAAATGATATTTTTTCTTCTGCAATGTACCTAAAGATAAAATTTTCGATGTACAAGAAGTTGTTAGCAGGCGATCTCTTCCCTCTAGCGTCCATTGCTCGTGGGGATTGTTGTGACTACTAACCTCCCGGGTAGTCAGACCCAGATCAACCCTTCTGAGGCCCTGGTACCGGGAAAATCTCGGGGCCCCCTATATGCCCTTTATGTCTCTGAAAATTACCCCCTCCTCCCTTCCCCAATTTTTTTTCACAACCCCAAAAATGCTCTTTTTAGATTTTTTTTTTAAATGTCTGTACAATATTTTTAACTTTTGGGGGGCGCCTTGGTCACGTATGACTAATAAAACTTGAGCCCCAAAGAAATTTGTATTGTAATGCATTTGAACTAATTTCTATTAAAACTGTAATCGGGGGCCCCTTGGACATTTGTATTGTATTGTCTTGTATCCTGCCGCCATTCGTTTAGGAGTGGCCGGTACCTCTACACAAGTGCCACCACTTGACTTTGTCCTTGCATACTTCTTTCATCTCATCTAGTTACATCACTTTTTTCATGCACGCTCTTGTGTTGTTTCTACTCTGTAAATTCCGTTCGTTCGCAATCTCACTTTTCTGATCAATCAATTCTTTCCTAGGTCTTCCCCTTCCACGCTTACCTATTACATTCCCTTAACACACTTTTTTTGTCAGTCGGTCTTCATTCATCCTTTCAATATGTCCAAACTATCGCATCACACTTCTTTGAACTTTCATTTTCACGTTTTCTTTTACTCCGCATTCATTCAGAACCCATTTATTCGAACAATGCCCGGAAAGACTTAGGCACAGATTTTTTTTACGAGTTTTATTGGCCTTTTGGCTTTCCTGGGCATGGGGACCCTGATTTGGTTGTACCAACCGCTCGAAACGCCCTTAATCCGGTCCTGCTGATAGTCGTAGCCGTGATTTGGTATTCAGGGACCGCTGATAGGGGCACGTGTAGGAGCACCCACAGGCTGCCACGAGACAAGTTATACCAGCAAGGAAATATTTTGTTGCCAAGTGGAAATGATTTTGTAGTTTTCAAACACAAGTCAAATCTGATTCCTAACAATGTGAATTATAAAGTATTGTGCATTCGTTTCAATTTCATTTTTAGTTATAATGAATGAAATATTATGCTGTTTGCTTATATTAAGTTGCCCAGAAATACATTCTGTTACAATATTGTGCGTCTCTTATTCATATTGACGTGGATTAAAAAATATATTTCAAATTAAAAAAATACTTATTTTGATTTTCGTTCTAGATGAAAAGCGTTTTAAGGGCATAAATTATACGATAGTCATTTAAAAACCATAAAAATATTCAATCGGTAAGATTGAAAAAAAAAAACTGTTTGCAAACGTCAAAAAGTCTAGACTAGGGGCATCAACATAAAAAACAATGCATACTTTTAAACCCTATAAGATGAACCGTTATAAGATAACTTACATTATTCTCGATGTTTCGTTAGCGACATATCCAACGATTTTAGGATACACCCTCTCTGCACGACGACTCAGGATGAACGGATACAATGGAGGATGAACGTCGTGCTCTTATTAAGGTAACTGTAACTGTTACTCTGTCACCATTCCGCTAGGGGCGGTTAGAGCCTCTGCAGAGCGGCCTCCATTTCTTCTTTTCATTACATACCTCTTTTAGTTCATTCATATTCATCACCTTTTTCATGCATTTTCTTCTTTGACGCTCACTTTGTATATCCCGTTTTTTCACAATCTTCCCAATCTGATCACTCCATACTTTTATCGGTCGTCCCTTACCTCTATTTTCTTTCACACTTCCTCTGTATCAATACTTTATCATTCTATCATCATTCATGCTTTCCACATGCCCAAACCATTACATCACATTCTTTTGTACCTTTGACATTTTTTATTTTTATTTTATTTCCAACAGATTATTCCATTGATTGACTGCGCATTTTATAAAGCGACTCTTTTTCGGAATCCACAAATAATGAGACCTCAGATGCGACATCAAGAGGCGCGCTTGCGTCACCCTGCACTAGGCGCCAAAACCAATCCGAGTAGAGCATTCAACAGTCGATGAGTATTTGCGATGATGTATCGAGCTGAGAAAGTCCTTATACAGTGGCGTGCCTGCGGTTTCTGCCGTGCGAGTGCTCTTATAATCTAAGTTATAAATAAAAATCGTTAAAAGTAAAAAAGTTATAAAATTATAAATGAAATCATGTATAAAAAAATCTAACCCCGTTGTTTGTTTTCTTCAGCGTTTCTTAATTTCTTCAGACTTGGATTTAAACAACTAAAACCTTCACACACTCAGGGCCTGTCGCACCAAGCCCAAAAAAATTGGTGCTGTAAAAATTAGTTCACTATTGTCAATGCCACCCCGGTTTCAGGGAAAGGCGGCAGGAGTTGCAAGGTTTATGTTCATGTGAGGTTTTGTTTATTTGTATGCAAACATGCAGAATGTGTGGGCGCGCACATGTGCCTGTCTGCGGGCATGCATTTAATATGAGTCTTAAATGTTAACATATCTTTGCAGCTTAGATTATAGATAGATTAAAGTGACGTCAAATTAACGTCAATGACTAATAAAAATTTTGTCGGGGTTATAGCCGCGGGGGCCAAGAGGGCTGATCTTTCTAGCGTGTTTCGAATGGAACAACGTTGGTTCGATCCCCGCTTGGGTCACTTGACTTTAACTTTGACCCTGGTTCAACAGATGTTATTGGGTAATTATTATTTAATAATTCATTAATAATTAACAAGAATGAATTATTAAATTATGATATTAATACCTGTTTCTGGCCAGGCAGAATAGGTTGGTGAATTGCAGTCCTCTTCACAAATCTATTTAAAAAAAAAAAAAAAAAAAAAAAAAAAAATAGCAGTAGCACGAATTTTGTCCGCGAGAAATTTAAAAAGACGAATGACTATAAATTAATCTACTTACTTTTACTTTCTTTGGCTTTTAAGCCTTAAAAGCTCAAGGCCTCCCGCACCACAATCCTCCGGGACTCTCTGTCTTGTGCTGCTTCCCTCCATGGTCCCCTCACTCCCAGAACTTCGGCGTCGGCTTCAACGTTATCTGCCCACCGCATCTTGGGACGTCCGAGTGGTCTAACACCTGAGGGGGCACCATCCAAGACTGTTTTGATGATCCTGGAGTCCTCTGCACGTGCTACATGTCCGGCCCACTGGAGTCTTCTTGATTTCATTACCGACACTATGTTTGGACCTTGAAGCACGGACATCAGCTCCGCGTTGGTCCATCTTCAAATATAGGTCCGAGAATGCGACAAAGCATTTTGTTCTCAAGACCTAAATAAATTAATCAATCTACTTGAAAATATTCATTATTTTTATTTCTGAGGGTACGCATGCTTACCTTTCTTGCTTGTAAAAGAGTCCCGCTACTGCGTACATTATGTGTTTCAGCACGGACATCCATGTTTCAGCGCCTGGAGCTTGTAACGCTAGATGCTCTCAAGGTCACAGTTAACACAGGGCAATGTTGACTTTTGCTTGATAGTCCATTCTAGGATAAACATTGAGTTGGCATGGCTATACATTGAGTCGTACGGCATCAAAGGCAGTCATCTATTTTTATATTTATGGAAATGATCCGAAAATGATTTTCTTTGCTTCCAAATGTTGATTTCCGCTAATCTAATCTAATCTAATCTAAGTTGCAAAGATATTCTACATTGGAGATTCACATTACATGCATTTTTACAACCAGACACGTACAAGTTCACGCTTGCACATGCCGCATGTGAACCTACAACATAAAAACCAAATCTCAAATCGCCATACACCCTGCAACTCTTGCCGTCCTTCCCTGAGACAGGGGTGACATTGGCTAAGTGAATTTTTACAGCATGGGTGGTCAGCCGCATACCAACCTACAAGTCAAGGAACAATTTTTATTTTATTTCCGCCTTCGGTTAAATACGATTTTATTATTTAACATTGTTAAAAATATATGTATAATGTAATAAGAAATTTGATCAAATAAAAAAAAAAAAAAAAAAAAAAAAAAAATTATGTAAGCAACTTATCAAATCAACGCATCCAGCAAATTTCTGTACAAGTCAAAATTTAATCCAAGTTGCAAAAATATGTGAACATTTAAGATCCATATTAAACGCATATCTTTGCAACTTAGATTAGATTAGGCCAGTTGTCCTCGTGAACTAGCAATATGTTCCTCGCGATTCCTCGCCGTTGATTTCCTCCCCTCCCCTCCCCTCAGGCAGTGCCCAGCATTCGGTTATAACATAGAGGAGCGGAAACTGACTAACTGCATTGATACATGGGTACTATCTACCACAGTTGTCTCAGTCCTGTCAAACTTTGCAGTTGTGTAGTCATACTAAACATGTTTTTACGTGTCAAATTGTATGTTCTTTCTCCATTTTGTCTTTGACACCCAATTACAACACATGCCATATATAATAAGGTGGATCGCTGTATGTATGGAAAAAATTAAAAATCATTTTTTCGTAATTGCGTTGTGCAGAACAGTTGCTCTATGGGGTGAGTATCTGATATAAAAAATAATCTTATCAAAATATTAATTAATTATACTGCCCCAAGTCATCAGAAAAATTACAAAAATACATAAAACTACTCATTTTTACCCCTGGGTTTAAGAATCAAGTATTAGATAAAATCAAACGAAATAAAATTTTGTTTCTTTAAAATGAATGAAATAGTTATTATTACGTGTTTGGTATCTTGTAATTTGAGAGGGGTGGGTGGCAGTGGCGTACATCTCATACAGTTCAATAGTTGTTGCCGAACTGAATTAAACACACAATTTATATAACAATATTCAGCTTCTGTTCTTTAAAAAATTCAAATTACGCGCGGTGTAGCATATATCCGCTCCTTGTCACTTCGCTTCACTTCCCCTCTCTCCCTCACACTCCGCCCCACTCCGCCCATCTCGGATAGCGCTAGCGGGGCAGCTCTCGCTTCATTATTATCATCATAATATCTCAGTTCCATCTTTAGTTGAACTGAGATATTATGATGATAATAATGATAGCGTACTCATACGAACCCTCCCAATGCGTGCACGCAGCGTCGCAAAATTATTATGCCGTACAGGCGATGCCTAAAAAGGGACAACGCAATACGTTAGAAAGAGTAAATAGAAGAACGAGACACCGCTTCGCGGTATTGTGAGTGAGATATACCACTTGTTTATGTAGCTACTGTTTTTTGTTAGTTTCTTTAGTTTAGTTAGATGACATTTACTTGTTACGTCAAACGAGCTGCCAATATATATATTTCGGGTTTTTTTCAAGTTTTCTTTTTGCATATAAAAAAGGAGTGATTATTTTTGAAAACTGCGTGTGTGTGTCTTAAATTATTTTCTTTGAAGTATAAAGTAACCTAAAAAAGTCTTGTCATTTGTTGTTATTTTCTAAACAAATAATGATAAAAAGTAATAATGTTAAAGGTGTGAAATTGTGGTGTGAAACGTAAACGTTAACTTCTTTTAATAAAAATTATTTTGAGGCTGACTACCAGCACTGTAAAAAATGGCTAAATTAACCATAGGTATCCTTGTTTGAGGAGAGGTCGATAAAAGTGGCAAGTCTTATGTTTATTTTTTGGATTTTAATTTGTAAGTAAACATGCAACATTTGTAAGCGAATAATAAACAAAACAGTGTGTATTGAATAATTGTAATTCAACTGACTGTATCTCCATTCCTCATTTTTATCTTGAAAAGAATTCGCATAATGAAAAAGCTGTCATGTGGACTACGCCAAAATTTGTGCAACAAAATATTTAATGACCTTAAAATTACAACATAAAACATTGATTCTTCTTTAACAGACGTTTTATGGCAAAGTTCATAGATAAAAAAATATATATTGGAGGAAAATTGCTAACATGGCAGCCAATGTCTAAAGATCTATAAAATTCGGATTTTACGAAAAGTAGGTATCTAAAATTTCGTGGCCCAATAAATAAGCTACTGAAAAAAAAACATTCATATCTTGTAAGAAGTTGCTCCTTCTTAGTAAAACCAAAGTTAGCTTTCGATTCTAAACTGATTTGAAATAGTTCTGAGCTTCAGAAGTCGTTGATACTGTAGCGTAGGTACATAATTATGTAATAGCACATTTTTACGATAAATTAATATCTGGGTTTATGGGAACTGAGAAAATCCCAAATTGTTGCCTACCCATGGCTAAAAAGCAATGCACGCCACTGGTGGGTGGAGGCACCCCCTAACTTTGTTACTCCGCGCAGACGCGCGTCACCAATTCGGTGCTCTCAGAGATGTAACTATAGTTGTACGCTACTCATATTTTTTGCGCATACAAATTTGCGAGATATCCTAAGTGTATTTTTGATATATCAGCGTGTTAATGCAACAGATTGGCTTAATTTAACTATGAAAAACATCTTAAAGTACCGATAACTGAAAAATATTCGGATTGATCAAAGAACTAAAAAATAAATGATCATAAGGAGTGTTGATTTGAAAACTGCTGCGGGAAATTAAAAAAAAGCTGAACCGGAAACAGAAATATGAACCATACGAAGAAAAAGCTACAAGTTTATTGCCAAATCTGTCTGACCTATCAACTGATGTCTCTCAACAACCAGTCTCAACAGTAATAGAAAAACTAGCACTTCAGAGAACGCTACCTCAAACTTCGTATTCATATTCATTAAAAAATATTGACCTTGGCATACTGGAAAAACCTGTGGATAAATTTGGCATTTCCAATAAGGCTGAAGCTGCTCTTGTTTTGGCAACAAAGCGTTGGTATTATTTCAGACGACAATTTATCCACAGTTTTCGATCAAAATAAAATTAAAAGAGCCCGTGAAAAGCATAGAACTAAGTTCAGCGGTGTGACCATTGATTCTGATTACTAAGATTTGGGTTTATACTTTGATGGACGTAAAAATAAAACCTTTAATATGGTGGATCATAGGAGAAATATAATTAAAGAGGAGCATATTAGTTTACTTAAAGACGCAAGGTCACAGTACATTGGTCATATTTCTTTAAGCACTGAAAAAGCAGCAATAATAACATAAAAAAAAAATATGGATATTTTAATCAGTAAAGATATCAATGTCATCCTTTTTGCTGTAATCAGACGTGATAGAACTATTGTTAATACAGATGGAATTGGTAAATTTATTTCAAAAAAATTAAAATATCTAGTAAAACCACTGCAGGATGTATTTGTCAACTCCATGCCAACGAACTGCCGCGCCAATTATTTAAATATATGGATGGTTGTACAAGTGGACCAAGAAGTTACTCTGAACCCATAGAAAAGGTATTAAAAAGTTGTGAAGAGCTTCCAATAGTCTCGTTTCTAACTATCCAATGTGATCTACCTATTGGACGAAGAATAACTATAAAGTCTGGATATTGTTCTCAAAGCTTATTAAAAAGAAACCCTGGAAAACTAGTGCATTCAAGATGGCTCACAGAATACTACGACTTTATGTTCTTTTTTTTTAACCATCTGACAAGCTGTTAATATTATCAATTATATAATGAAAGTGGATGCTCTTATGTGGTCTTACATTAAAACTAACCACATTGCATTAATGGTGCTAGACACTTACACAAGACAATCTAGCTATCGCGATATTTGACAGATAATTTAAAGCAAATACTAAATCCTGTTATACAGAGAAATGGATATTTCAATCATCCAAAAAACGAACAAAAGACGAACTAATCTCAAGCCATTTCCATTTTCCTTGCTACACGTTAGCCACTGAAAGATTAGTAAAAATTGTAACAGAAACTTCAGCTGCATGTTTGCGGTCTTATCAGAAGAGATGAATTCATTAAAACAAACATGGAATCACAACAAATAATGTTTTTTTTCAATTTAAAGAAAGATTACCAATTCTCTTAGAATCACTTTTTTCTAGACTTCTGTTGATTGCCATTTTTTCATTTTTTTTGCAATAAAAGGGTATTTTTTCTATCATTAATAGAAAATCATGCTTTTTGCTTAAATTTGAACTTCATTATACTTCAATTCTTTTTTTCTTAATAAACCAAAAAAAAAGTTAAGTATATAGCAGTTTTTATGATTTTTATTAACTTTTCGAGTCTTTGGGGCAGTATAAGATCAAATATTTCGACCTAATGGTAGTACAATTTATTGTTTGTATTGATATAGAGCAGCTTTTGCCAATAACGCGAAATCGAAATTCTCAAAAAAACGATTTCGATCCACCTTAATATATAATAATCTATAATCTAAGTTGCAAGGATATATTAAAATTCATATCAAATGCATACCCACAAACAAACACGTGTAAGGTCGCGCTTACAAATGCTACATGTGTACTTACAGATAAAAATCCAAGCCTCAAATGAACATGAATCCTAAAACTTTTACCGACCTTCCCTGAAACAGGGGCGACATTGGCAAAGTGATCAATTTTTTACAGTCCTAGTATGTCAGCCTCATATACCAACCTATACTTAAGACAAGGAATTATAAAAATACTAATTTACGTGGACAGTGTTTTTAATAAATTGAGATATACATACTGATACACTAGATGCACGTCGTAGTAGTGTGGTCTTTCATTAATTTCCTTGTAAAACTTTGTAGCGTCTGGAAAACTACTTTAATTTACCAATAAAATATCTAATGAATAAAAATCTATTGTGTTTATCATAAACGTAAATATGTATTGATTTTATTTTATGAATCCAAATCAAATCATCTAGTCGATCGCTTTGACATCAAAGAAAGTAAATACGCGAGCAAGCAAACATGCGTATTTTGCAAATTGTTACTAAATAAATTGTTTGTAGCAATTAGTATTTCCATCCTATTGTTGCGAATGTGTAATTGTGTAGGTACTTGTGTGTGCTGGGGTCAGTTGTGTCTGTGTGAGTCTGTGAAGTCTCTAGACGTGGGTACTTTTTTTAAAATTTTTTTTAAGAAATCCTGTGCGGGAGACTCCCTAGATTCTAGAGACTCTAGGGGTCTATGACACCTGTTGTAGTGCCGCAGAGGTGTACGAGCTTGGTCGTCGCTACAAAGCGCCAATACTCAAGCAAGACCCAGTTGCTGTAAGGCTGAATGGACCTTTGGTGACCGGTCATTGGTACAGGTTTATGAAGTTTTCAACCCAGCGAAGAGCAAATTTGAAAATTTAAATGGTATATTTTTTGTGCTCCGCCGGGATTCGAACCCACAACCTTCCCATTCAAAGTCCGCAGTGTTACCACTGAGCTACGGACCGGTCAAAGTATATTTAAAGTAGAATGTTCTGTCGAAATCTCGCATTTGCCAGTTCTCAATGTTTCGAGAATAACCTTTATTCTCACCTATAAATAGAGAGCGAGATTCTCTGTAGCCAGACTAGTATCTAAGCCCTTCGACCTATGCAGCAACCCTGTGTACGAACCGTATCGTTAAATAAATTGTGGAAAATACTAGTAAGTAACCGCAATTTGTACAAAATCATAACACAATAAAACAAGCCTTACACTTTGTTACTCAATACTCATATAAATAGCTTTCACCACAGCTGTTAACCAAGCAAACAGCATATATTTATGGCGTCTATAAAAAGCCTGAAAAAACAATTACGCAAAAGAAACATTGATTCCAGGGAGGGGGAGGGAAATATTGCACGTAATCAGCTGTGTAAGGCCTGCTAGAAGTTGTGTGATGTGAATACATATCTGAAAGGTTCCATGATAAAACGACACAGTGAAAAAACGACGTATTACATAACGACACATGACAGAATGTCGTCAGACAGATGTGTCGTTCTGTCATGCGTTGAGCTGTCATACGTCGTTCTGTCATGTGATGTTCTGTCATGTGTCATTCTGTCATGCGTTGAGCTGTCATACGTCGTTCTGTCATGTGTTGTTCTGTTATGTTTCGTTCTGTCATGCGTTGAGCTGTCATACGTCGTTCTGTCATGTGTTGTTCTGTCATGTGTCGTTCTGTCATGAGTTGAGCTGTCATACGTCGTTCTGTCATGTGTTGTTCTGTCATGTGTCATTCTGTCATGCGTTGAGCTGTCATACGTAGTTCTGTCATGTGTTCTTCTGTTATGAATCGTTCTGTCATGCGTTGAGCTGTCATACGTCGCTCTGTCATGTGTTGTTCTGTTATGTATCGTTCTGTCATGCGTTCAGCTGTCATACGTCGTTCTGTCATGTGTTGTTCTGTTATGTATCGTTCTGTCATGCGTTGAGCTGTCATACGTCGTTCTGTCATGTCTTGTTCTGTCATGTGTCGTTCTATCATGTGTTGTTCTGTCATGTCATTGTCGGTGTTATGGCCGAGGGGGCCAAGCGGGCTGATCTTTCTAGCGTATTTGGAATAGAATAACGGTTGTTCAATCCCCGCCTGGGTCAATTGACCATAACTTTGACCCTGGTTCAACAGATGTTATTGGGTAATTATTAATTAATAATTCATTAAAAATTAACCATCATGAATTATTAATTGATGATATTAATACCTGTTTCTGGCCAGGCAGAATATGTTGGTGAATTGCATTCCTCTTCACAAATCTATTTTATTAAAAAAAAAATGTGTCGTTTTCTCACTGTTACGTTCTAACTTGTACTGTGAATATACTACATATCTGAGAAGCCTTATTAGGGCTGTGCGGAGTATTGGAAGTCTGAGAAGTTGCTTGCTCATGGATATTGTTCTTGGGGAGTGACGCATTGCTGCAAAATGCCTGACAGGGTGTGCTGGAGGACAGGACGGAAAACGAACGCTGATTGGCTGGACCACATTGTACAATATGGAGCAACAAACAAGCAGGGCGCTGCCCATACAAAATTGATGTTAGTTCTATAATAATCTATAATCTAAGTTGCAAGGATATATTCATTTTAAGCTCTCAGATGTAAGCCCACAAACCAACAAGTGTAGTTCGCGCTTACAAATGCTGAATGTGTACTTACAAATAAAATCCAAACCTCAAATGAACATAAGCCCCACAACTTTTGCCGACCTTCCCTGAAACAAGGGTAACATTGGCAAAGTGAACCATTTTTTACAGTATGGGTGGTCAGCCTCATACCAACCTATAAGTCAAGGAATACGAGTAATAAATAACATTAAAGTAAACAACAAAATCTTAAAAATAAATCTATACAAAAAAAGTCAGAAATTTCCTATGCAAAAAATGTAGCAAATTAATACACCAACATTAGAAATCACCATTGCAGATTAGCCGCCACTTCTTCCTGTCCTTGCACACTTCTTTCATTTCATCCAGAGTCATAACCTTTTTCATGCAAGTCCTCCTTTTATTATGACTCTGGATATCCCATTCATTCGCTATTTCAGAAATTTGATCCTTCCATACTTTTCTCGGTCTTCCTCTACCACGACATCCATCTATTTTAGCAACATATACTTTCTTCGTCAATCTTTCATCACTCATTCTCTCCATATGCCCGAACCATCTTAACATACTTCTTTTAATCTTCACTTTCACACTTTCCCTTACACCACATTCTTCTCTTACAAAATCATTCCTCACTCTGTCACTTCGTTTTTTCCCAATCATACTTCTTAGATAGTCCATTTCTACTGTATGGACTTTACTAATTTCCCTTTCACTCACTGTCCAGGCTTCACTTCCATACATCAAGGTTGGCACTAGTATACCACCGTGCACCGCCAATCTAACATTTTTTGAGAGATTCTGGTTCCTGGCGATGCTAGCGGTAGCACCCAGTACGCACCTGCCTTTCATTATTCTTCTTTCAAATTCACCGGTCATTCTTCCATCTTTTTCAAACTTACTTCCCAGGTATACAAACTCATTTACGACATCAACATTCATTCCATTAATTTTAAATTCATAATTCATACTTTCATCATCTCTTTCAAAAATCAATACTTTCGTCTTACTTGCATTCAACTTCAGATGGTTACCTAACAAAGCTTCATTCAATCTAGAGAGCATTGTTTGCAATTCTACTGCTGAATCAGAAACAAGAACTGCATCATCTGCAATACAGTAAAACACTCACTTTGCTCTCTCCTATCGTCAATCCACAATCATTAAGTCGAGCATCTCTGACACACTTGTCCATGACTATGTTAAATAGCCATGGACTCATCACACATCCTTGCCTCACACCCTTATAAACTTCAAACCACTCACTATACTCACCATCAATACGGACACATGCCTTACTATTTTCATAGTTTGCATGCACCGCACCTAGGAGAGCCCCATTCACTCCGTATGCTTTCAAAACATCCCATAACATACCTCTGTCTACTGAGTCAAAAGCCTTTTCCAGATCTACAAAGGCCGTGAACAGCTTCCGCCTCACCGACAATTGTTTTTCAACAAGTTGTCGTAGAGTAAAAATCTGATCAACACAGCCTCTACCGGCCATAAAGCCGGACTGTACATCGGAAATCCTTTCACTAGTAGTCAGAATCACATTTTTTATAATCACCTTACAGAAGACTTTTCCTGGTATACTGAGTAGACTGATTGGTCTGAAGTTCTGACAGTCTTTTTTGTCCCCTTTACCTTTGTAAATGGGAACAATGACTGCCTTCCTCCAATCCATCGGTACTACTCCTGCATTCACACAGAGCTTACATAATTCGTACATCCAATCTATCACACATTCACCTCCTGCTTTCAACATTTCACCATTTATACCATCAAACCCAGCAGACTTCCCATTCTTCAGACGTGAAATAGACACTTTCATTTCTTCTTTCATAATATTTAATTCATTCGCTTCATCTATCTGTTCATAAATTCTTCTTTCACCCTGACCAAAAATTTCTTGAAAATAGTTCTTCCATCTCTTGCATACTTCTTCATTCTCCCATACCATCTCACCGGCAGCACTTTTGACTCCCGGAGTGGTCAATGCAGAAGATTTATTTCTATCCGCATTGATCCACCTCCAAAATTCCTTCTTACTGTCGGTGAAACTTTTGTTAATCCTTTCATCAATCTTTCTTTGTTCATTCATCTTGCTTTCATAAATTATATTCTTCACCATTCTCTTGGCTATCTTATATTCCTCTTCTAGCTTTCTATCATTTCTATCATTCAACCAATTTTCGTAACACTTTTTCTTAACTTTCACAGCTTCCTTCACTCTATCATTCCACCAGGCATCTCCTTTCAATCTTCCACCTTTCGTTACCCCACATGCTTTTTTAGCGCATTCAGTCATTCCTTCTTTCAGATCTTTCCACATACTTTCAATATCTTTTCCACACACACTCTTCTCAAGTTCACTCACACTTAAAATTTTGTGGAGCTCTGATACGTACTTCTCTTGCACATTTTCTTCATTCAGCCTTTCTACTTTTATTCTAGGCAATCTTACTTTCCTCTTGCGTTTCTTCTTTCTTACTTCACCAATCATTATTTTGGCACATAAGAGATAGTGGTCACTGCCTATTTCAGGCCCCCGGTAGACACGGCTATCTCTTACGGCTCCTCTCAATCTTTCATCCACACAGATGTAGTCAATGATTGTGCGACTTCCCACAATCTGCCTCGTGTACAAATGCACATCCTTATGCCGAAACCAAGTATTCGATGCAAAAAGACTGTGCTCCGCACACAAAGCAATCAGATGTCGCCCATTATCATTGACTACACCTCTCCCACCAGGACCAATTATTTTCAAACATTCATCCCTCTGTGCACCTATCCATCCATTCATATCACCTAAAATTACAATGTTTTCATTATTTTTCCTTTCATGCACAACCGCATTCAATTCATCCCAAAAACTCATTCTCACCTCCATACACTCTGAATCAACAGGAGCATAACAGGCAACCAAGAAAAGTCTCAAACTGTTAATTTTGAATTTAACAACCAAAATCCTAGGAGAAACTCTTCGATAACCCGTTATACATCCTTTTACACACTCACTCACAATCACACCTACACCTTGCCTTTCATTCCCATCTTCCACACCTGACCAAATATACAATTCACCGTTCACTAACTTAAGTTAATGGTTATTAAACTCAAGAGCTACTGAACAGATGCACATCATATTATTCAGAACCTTGGATGTGTTCGTCGATCATCAAAACTTTTAAAATTGTCGTTGTTTTTTTTTAAATAAATAAATACGACCGATTTCAACACATTTATACCATATTAACCTATAAGTCAAGGAATACAAACAATTCAGCTTTATTAAACAAACAAATACGCAAAAACAAAAAGACCAAATTTACAAAAATTCTATAAAAATTGAAAACTGCAAGCCGCCTATATGACAGATCAGCCGCCATTTTTTCGGTCCTTACATACTTCTGTCATTTCATCGAGAGTCATAACCTTTTTCATACAAGCTCTCCTTTTATCCCCTTCGGGAAAAACGCGGCAAGAAGTTACAGGATACGTGTAGCTTAGTTAAAAACAAAATCTTACCCTTTAACAGTCCCTATAAATAGTCCGGTCGATAGCTCAGTTGGTAGAGTGCTTGCATTTCATCCCGTGAGCTCGGGTTCGAATCCCACCGAGGGTGTCAGAAATGATTTCCCGTTTCGGTGTTTATTTCAAGCCCCAAAATAAAATACCGGCAAGGCTTGCTCAGCCTTCACTATAAATGAGTACCAGCCCCCCGGGAGCTGGGAAACCCCCACTTCAACTGAAGTAGTTGGCGTAAGGCCGGCCCCCTACCTGCAAGAATAAATAGGTTCAACTCGCCACATGCGACCCCTTCGGGGATAACGCGGCAAAAAGTTACACTATATGTTTGGCTTAGTTTTAACAGTCACGAAGTGTTCATCCCTGTTGGCAATGCATTTATCCTGTAGGTGGTACCTGAGGGGAGGAGAGTGATCTCTCCCCCCTCCCCCTGGGTCACCATGTCACGGCTCCCCCCCCCCCCTCCCCCTGTAATGGCTGCAACTCCAGGTCTTCCTCCACACTCTTGGATGTGAGCGAAGGCGCCAAGGACCCGAAAATAGGATGCGACCTCGATACACGGACAGGACAAGGAGTAGAGCAAAATAACATACAATAAATTGTTGATAATGTGTTTCAAGAAACAAAAGGCTAACGATGGATTTGAGAATGTCAGTAAACGCAACGCAAAAAAAAACGCAACTAAGCTAGACATATAGAGTAACTTCTTGCCGCGTTATCCCCGAAGGGGATATGTGGCGAGTTGAACCAATTTATTTTTACAGGAAAAGAAAAAAAATGCATGAAAAAGGTGATGTATACATCGATTTAATAGAACTCCATGGATGTATATGAATGAATTGAAAGAGGTATGTAAGGATAGAAACTAATGGAGGTAGCTCTGCAGAGGCTCTGCCCACCCCTGGCGAAATGACGACAGAGTTACAGTTACAGGTAAGGTGGCCGGCCTTACGCCAACCACTTCAGTTGAAGTGGGGGTTTCCCAGCTCCCGAAGGGGCTGGTACTCATTTCTTGTGAAAGCTGAGTAAAACTTGTCGGTATTTTATTTTGGGGTATGAAATAAACACCGAAACGGGAAATCACTTCTGACACCCTCGGTGGGATTCGAACCCGAGCTCACGGCATGGAATGCAATCACTCTACAAACTGAGCTATCGACACAATAGCATAATATTACAGAATACAGACATTGATGTATGTGAAGCATGGACTATGATCAGCGAAATGAGTAAGGTGTGTACAGTGGAAATGAAGCATTTGAGAAGCATGACAGGAAAAACTCTGGCGCATAGAGTTAGGACTGAATGGGGAATAGGAATGAGAAAGAATGTAAGCTAATAGAGGATGTGAATATTAAGCTACAAAAGAATGTGATGAGATGGCCAGGAAAGAATGAATGATGATAGACAGACAAAGTATATACATACTTAGGAAGTGTGAAAGAAAAATGAGGTAAGGGACGACCGAAAAAAGTATGCAGTGATCAGATTGAGGAGATTGTGAGCGAATGGGATATAAAATACAAAGCGAGCGTAAAAAAAGAAAATGCATAAAAAAGATGACCCATATGAATGAATTGAAGGAGGTATGTAAGGGTATAAAAAATGGAGGCAAATCTGCAGCGGCTCTGGTCACTCCTAGCGGAATCTAATCTAAGAATAATCTAATAATCTAAGTTGCAAGGATATATTCATTCAAAGTTCTCAGATGTATGCCCACAAACAAACACGTGTAGTTCGCGCTTACAAATGAATTAATTAAATAAGCTTAGGAATGATGATAGAATTACATAATAACAGTTTCACATTGTTTAACGACACGACTGATGGAATGCGACATATTTCAATAAGTTATTCAGATGAAGAAGTTAATTGTATCTTGAGCTTTGGGTGCATTTTTTACTTATTGAATACTGTCTGTAGGTAACCTAAAAAGCGAAACATGACATTAATAAAATTCCTCAAGGTCACAAGCACAGATCACGTCACAAGCATTCAGTTCTTGGAATTGGAAGTGGAATTCTTTATTCATTAGTGTGTTTCGACCAGAGTTGATTTATTTCGTGAAAGTATGTAATTATGCGAGTCGTTAGAATGGAGAGTTGACTCGCTTGATATGAATGCATGTTGTTTGTGGATGAAAAGCTTTGATAGAGATTGAGGAATCTGTGACTCAGTATGAAGTAATTTCCCAGAACGAGTCAGTTGGCGAGCTCATAAACAAGAGATCAGCAAACACCAGACACTGAACCAATAAACAAGGTACTTGGGAAATCATGATGAAAAATACAAAAACATCGTAGCATGAGCGGGGAGGGACTCAACAATTACTGGATTGAGGGATGATTGTGTTTTTTTTGTAACTATACATGTGAAGAGGAATACAATTCGAATTGAATTCACTGACCTATTTTATCTAATTTAAGTTGCAAAGATAAATTAACATTTAAAGTTGATATTATTAAATGTATGCCCACAAACAGACACGTGTAAGTTGTTGCTTACGAAATAATGCTGCATGTGTACTTAATTACAATACAAAAACCAAGTCTCAAATGAACATACGCCTAGTAACTTTTGCCGTCCTTCCCTGAAATAGGGGTCACATGGGTAAAGTGAACCACTTTACTAATTTCCACATACTACCCCTTCGAGGATAACGCGGCAAGAAGTTACACTATGTGTAGCTTAGTTGCGTCGCGTAATAAGTTTTTTTTTTTTTAATGGATTTTTGAAGAGGAGTGCAATTCCCCAACCTATTCTGCCTGGCCAGAAACAGGTATAAATATCATCAATTAATAATTCATTATTGTTTGAATTAATGAATTATCCTTTATTATAATGTCCTACTTGGTCGTCAATCGCTTCGACTTTCAAATTTTAAACATTCAAAATGTCTCGCCGCGAGAATCGAACCCGGATCTCCCGGGCGGAGTCGCCGAGAGACCCGGTGGTTTAGCCGATTACGCTACACCGGCTGCTCGGCAGTGTGTGAAAATAAAATCTATTTAAACAATACAAACCTCATATTTTATGTATAGAAACTGTAATCATATAGAGGCGCTATCCTATTTTTTAATAAATATTTTGTACATACAAAACTATGTACATAAATTAGAACATAGAGGCGCTAAACATTAACTCAATTCATAACAGTAAGTAAAAAAGAATATGTAAGGGCCGGTCTTATAAACATCCGTTAGTTCAATGTCGTACCAAATTTACCGAAATACAATACAAACGTCACATGTTTCGTCTTATAAGAATCCGTTTGTTTTATTTCCGTAAAAGTTACCGACAGATCTAACCGACAGCCGACCCATCGATTAATGGCAGATACCGGCCGGTTAGTTAAGGTTTGAGGTTAGGTCAGCTGTCAAAGAATTGTTTCTTTGCGGTGAGTTTTGCGTGTCATTGGACTACTACGCTCTATCCTGTTGAAGATAATTTCTTCCGAAAGTGATAGATAATGCATTAAAATTGCGCTGTCTTAGTCGTTTTCGTATTTGTCAAAAGCAACTTTAGGTTATGTTTCGTCTTTGACAGCAAACGGATGACGTATGTTCATGAATGCACGCAAAAAATCATTGAAAATACGAGTGCATTATTGAGAACTAACGGACGGTTAAAAAAGCTTTATAGGACGACCATCGGTAAGATCAGTCGGTAAACGTCCATCCGTTAGTAACTTGCCGAGATACTTACGGATATTTGGTCTCTCGTTTATAAGACCGGCCCTAAGACAATTTTCTCACATCCCCGTAAGGCCGGCATGGGCTAGCGGTAGCGTCCATGTCTTTGATGCAGAAGGACCCGGGTTCGGGCCTGGGGATGAAATGTTTTTTTTGTTTTTTTTTTTTTTTTGTCCCTTTTTTTTAATAAATTTGAAAGGAATGCAATTCATCAATCTATTTTGCGTTCGCTAATAAATATTTAAAAAATATTTTAATTAATTTTTCTCATCAAATATTTTCAAATACGTACAAGCTTTTTGAGAGATATACTACCTCATGCCAACATATGATTCAACGAAAGTTGCAAAGGTATTGTACATTTAAGATTCATATTACATGCATTCCTACAAGCAAGCACGATCGTGTTTACACTTGCTGCATGTGCACAAAAAACAAACCTCACACGAACCGCCCTACGCCCTTCCCGGAAGCCAGGGTGGCATTGGCAAAAGTGAACTAGGTGTATACAGCATGGAATTCAGTTTCATACCAATCTATCAGATTTCCGATATATTTTTAATGGCATTCATACATCGATGTGCCTTCCTATATCGAATCGATATTTTCTAACAGTGTCGATTAACTTATTCTGATAAAATCTATAACGATTTACGGTGCATGATAATCCCGATGAATGACAGATCATAGGGTGGGCAAATGAGAATATAGAAAGATTGATATTAAATCAAGATTTGCATACACTATCGATGTATCTATAACAGTATGTACAACCGTTTACAATGCGGGATAATCCCTGTGTCTTTTAATTTTTGAATGGTAAGCTTCCGTAAATTTCATTTTATCAAAGCCTACAAAATTTATATTTTCTTTTACAAAAACTGCATGTTTTTATTTTACATGTTTTTTTAATATTACGAATTTTAACGTGAGTAAACTATGCGCAATATACACATTCTCCAAATGTTAAGGGGTTGGGCTGCGTAGCCCCTAGTTAATTTATAATTACCCGATAACATCTGTTGAACCAGGGTCAAAGTTATGGTCAAGTGACCCAAGCGGGGATCGAACCAAGTTATTCTATTCCAAATACGCTAGAAAGATCGGCCACTTAGCCCCCTCGGCCATAACACCGACAATTAATAAATAATAATTATTCATAAGCGTCTGTTTAACAAGGGTCAAAGTTATTGTCAAACAAAGTTTGAATTTGCACTTGTTTCTATAAAAAAAAATCGAGTGCTATCTGTTTGTTTGCCGCCCCGGAGTAGTATCTGAAAGAAACACTGGTTGCACCAACCTCCAATCAATATTTGATTGACACATCAAATTTGATTGCTTAATTCTGGTAAGGACCTCGGTTAAATATTGCTCGGAAGTGGGCAATAAAATGATAGAATTTGAACAAGAAATATGATGTTCATCAGCTGACTTACGTATGTGTAACCAAATTTTTGATTTGATGGGAGAAATTACACTTAATTTTGATTTTTATCTGATTGGAGTTTGGTGCAACAGACCTTCATTTTCAGCGGAAATTTGAACTCATTGTGTAATAATTCGTATGAATTTTGGTTTCCCCTCGTCAATAAGCTTAATCAAATATGAGGGTGGACGTGCACCGTATAGAGGAAGAGTTAGTATGGAGAAATAGCGCGCAGTTCATGCAGAGTAAACACTGTGGGGAGCGCTGCTTGATTATGAATCAACAATAACAAGGGAGTACCAGCGCCCGTCACCTGTCAGTACGAATCACGTCACATTGGGGAAAAAACTGCGTAAAAGATAAATTACGGCATTTAGTCTACGTTCCTTAACTTATATGTTGGTATGCGGCTGACCACCCATGCTGTGGACAATGTTTCACTTTGCCAATGTCACCCATGTTTCAGGGAAGGTTGCCAAGAGTTGCAGGGTTTTAAGTTTTAAACCGGTCCGTAGTCCAGTGGCAACACTTCGGACTCGTTAATGGAGGATTGTGAGTTTAAATCTCGGCGGAGTACAAATAATATACCAGTTATATATTCAAATATGATCTTGCCTGGGTTGAAAAATTCATAAAAACTTTACCAAAGACCGGTCACTAAAAAGGTCCATCCATCCTTGCAGCAACTGGGTCTTGCTTGAATATTGGCGCTTTGTAGCGACGACCAAGCTCGTAAAAAAACCTCTGCAGTATTAAAACTAGTGTCTCTGAAAATCTAGGGAGTCTGCCGCACAGGATTTCTTTAAAAAAAATGCAGGGTGTAGGTACCTATGTCCATTTGAGATTTGGGTTTTTATGTTGTAGGTTCAAATGCGGCATGTGCAAGCGCGAACTTATAAGTGTCTGCTTGTGAGAATGCATATAATGTGAATCCCCAAAGGTAAGTTCTTTTAATTATATTTGCAACTTAGATTAGATTAGACACAATCATAAGTAAGTAAAAACACACAGTCATTAGTAAACATGCACAGACATAAACTTATACATTCGTAACACATCGACCTCCCACTCAGAAACAAGAAACCCTGCCACTTGAGCCATCGATCACATTAATATTATTATATTTTGAAAGGTTTGTATAATAGCAGGCTATGCTATAAAAATAGACCTTGATGCCATCTCTGACATTTGACACTAATTGTCAACAAGAGAGCAAAAATCTGACAGGCTTGGAATATTACTTTATGCACTGATAGAACAACAAGGTTAACAGGATTATTCATTAATAATATTGTTATGATGTTACCGGGGGTTCTTTTAATTAAACTGCAATTATTTATTTTAACTGTTAAGAATTTAACATTATTTAACACAAAATAATTTAACATACCTACCAAGATGCGTTCGTATTTTTGTCTATGTTGGTTTTGTTGCAAACTTCATATCAGTGTTTTTGACAGCTGCCCGATTTCCGGCCTCTCTCTTCAACTTTCACAACAACAACATGTCCGCTTGCGTTCATCCAATATAATTTGTGAAATCTCGTGTAAGTTTGTGAACTAAGTAACTACTTAAATAAACAGTTGTGAACCCCCAAAAAACCCAGTGCCTAACCTACAAATGGCTAAATACGGCCATTTTGGATCACATCGCACCGAATAAAGTGCGACCATTTGGTCCTCCAAGCCGGATGAACGAACAAAATCAGAATTTATTTTACACGGTTTGGTTCACAATTTACAAGAATTGACAACCACTGCTCATTGGTCTTTCACGAAAAAATGATTGAAGCGACTACTCGCTGATGCCCAATTGCAGTCCCTTTATATAGGTACAAAAGAGATCTTTCTTGCATATTCCAGATTATTCGATCTCTGTTCTAGATTACACTGGACAGCTTTTGATCACTACCATGATGGATCATACCAGACGGTTTTACACACACTATTGTATGCCGGTCGATAGCTCAGTTGGTGCTTGCAGTGTAATTTCCTTGCCGCGTTATTTTTTTATTAATTTTTCTCTTCAAAAATACAAATAAAAATACACATTTTAAAAAAAACTTAAAAGAGAAACCCACATAGGCAGACCTGTGCGTGAGTATACAGGTATGATAAAAGTAAAAGTTGAAAATTTTAATTACGATCTATACAAAAAAAAGGAAAAACAAAACTTATACGAGTATAGAAAAGAGAGGTAAAATTTAGTTAATTTTTAGTAAAAGTTGAATATTTTGGTGAAAGACAGAAAAATAAAAATATGGCGAGTGAACCTATTTATTTTTACAGGTAAGGGGCCGGCCTTACGCCAATCCCTTCAGTGAAGTGGGGGGTTTCCCAGCTCCCGGGGGGCTGGTACTCATTTTTTGTGAAGGCTGAGTAAAGCTTGCCGGTTTTTATATATAAAGTTTGAAATAAACACCGAAACGGGACATAATTTCTGACACCCTCGGCGGGATTCGAACCCGAACTCACGGCATGGAATGCAAGCACTCTACCAACTGATCTATCGACCGATAATTAAATCAAAAAGGTCGGAAAAAAACATATCAAGGAAAAACGAAATGCTAGCCTTCTGTTTGACTGAAAGGTCGAGTCCAGTACTTAGGGGAAGGTCGGATATAGGTACATTGCGGTGTATGGGTAATATGATAGTATGCAAGGGAGGCAGAAAATAATCTACAATCTAAGTTGCAAAGATATGTAACATTAAGGATTCACATTATATGCATTTTTACAAGCAGACACGTATAAGTTTGCGATAAACATGCCGCATCCATATGCGGCATGTTAAGTCCATACTTACAATATAAAAACCAGAATCTCAAACGAACATACACCCTGCAACTCTTGCCGACCTTCCCTGAAACAGAACTGACATTAGCAAAGTGAACCAGCTTCTACAGCATGGGTGGTCAGCTGCATACCAACCAACCCTTAAAAAAATGTTCATTTCGGTGCTTCACATCGTCCACAGGGTTTGATTTTTTTCAATTCGGAAAAACCATCCCGCTAAAAAACACGTGAAATCTTGGAAAGTGTTACCATTTCTCATTGATTAACTTTATTTATAGGTTAGTATGAGGCTGACCACCCATATTGTAGAAAAATGATTCACTTTGTCACCCCTGTTCCAGGGTAGATCGGCAAGAGTTGCATGGGTTTTTGCTTATTTGAGATTAGGTTTTTTGCTGTCAGTACACATGCGGCATGTGTAAGTGCAAACTTCTACGTGTCCATTTATGGGATTGCATTTAATATTAATCTTAAATTTAATGCATCTCTGCAGCTGAAATTATAGAATACAGATTATAAAAGAAATTTACAGAAAAAAATATTGTTTTTGAGCTTAAATTAGCACCTACCAAAAAAAACCAGTTTACTAAGAAAGTCTTCATTATTTTGTGTTCTCACTGGTATGCTAAAAATAATGCTACTCAAATGAGATTCCCATAAAACGACAAATAATTGTAACACCATAAAGTGCATGTTTATCTGTGCTGTAATTTTAAAATGAAATATTTATAGAAAAATTGCTATTTTTAGTTTCAATCCTTAAAAAAAATGGCTTTATCTTTTTCGGTAAAACGCTAAAATTATTTGATGACGTCATGAAAACAAAAAAAAAGTTGCCACGTGATTCGCCTTCTCTAAAAATGCCCCGTTGATAAGAAAAAACAGACTATTGAGGCATGTGATTACTACGCTATTATCTGACACGTGTAGTAAGCGATCTCAGCACACAGAGTAGGAGATCACTAAAGCATTCACAAAGCAACCAAGTCGTCAGCTATTCCAAATTTTCTTGAAGAAATGTGCCAGCGCTTTCCCACGTTTATACGAAGCTTGGAATACTTGATGCCTCGATTACGTTTATACTCGATAGAAAGAGCCCTGCTGGTGGTGTATCGTCCCACAAATGCTTGTTTGGCTTATCTACCATTTGATTCAAAGATGACCTATAAATGAATTGAAAAGAATCACATTACACACAATCTGAGCTACTAAAAAAAACGATAATGTGATGAACTAAGTGATGATGAGGATGTTGGCTAGCCGCGAGTAAGTATTGTTACGAACTATAAAATCAAAGTACCTACGCGCACCTATACATGTACGATAGTGTGGGTAGAACAATCTGGGAGTAGTCCACGAGTCCATGTTCTGGAGTGACCGAGAAATCAAAGAATGATCTGGAATACGCGAGAAAGATCTCTTTTGTACCTATATATAGGGACTGCAATGGTGCGATCAGTCGCTCCAAGCATTTTGCCGTGAAGACCAATAAGCAGATATTATAAATTGTTGTAAATTGTGAGCCAAGGCACGTAAAATAAATTCTGTTAAAATAAATAATTGCAGTTTAAATAAAAGAGAACCGAGTAAAATCGTAACAGTATTATATGTAAGTCCTGGAAGTGCTTCTTTCATTTTGACATAACAATACATAATTCCTTGACTTATAGGTTGGTATGAGGCTGACTACCCATACTATAAAAAATGGTTCACTTTGCCAATGTCACCCTGTGTCAGGGAAGGCCAGCAAAAGTTATAGGGCATATTATGTTCATTTGAGGTTTGGATTTTATTTGTAAGTACACATTCAGCATTTGTAAGCGCGAACTACACGTGTTTGTTTGCGGGCAAGAGAGCTTTGAATGAACATATCCTTGCAACTTAGATTATATATTATAGATACATACAAGCATTGCTCATGTGAAATTGCCTCTGATGGGCGTAAGATAAACAAGCACTAAGGTGATAGTAAGTGGGAGGCTGCGTGTACTGAAGTTTCTCATATTTTTATGTATTTTCATCGACGCTTAATAGAGGAATATTCCCACACAAGGCGCGCCTCTTCACAAAATACATTAATATATACTCTAGACCAGTGGTTCCCAAACTTTTAATTTCGCGTACCACTCACGAAATTATAAATCAGTGGCGTACCACTGAAGTGTATCAGTTAAAAAAACGTTCAAAATGGTAAAGTTATACAACCTGCAACAACTGTTTATGACAACATTATGTTTATTTATTAATTATTAAAAAAAAAAAATACAATACTCTTAGGACTTAGTGCGAAAAATGGTGCTGCATGTTCGAGAAAAGAGAGGAAATATTTGGCTCAGTTGAACTTAATTTTAAGCGTGAAATTGAAAACAGTTCTAATTATTTATTATTATTATTAATTATTATAGATCTAATTATTTGCTATGTATTTCCTATGGCCATGGCTGCTTGCGTACCACCTTAATAAGCGTCGCGTACCACTGGTGGTACGCGTACCATAGTTTGGGAATCACTGCTCTAGACACTAATTGGTTATTTACATTCAATATGCATTGCTTAAGTGTACAGAAAAATTGTTTTGAAAGCACACTCATTGGAAAGAAGATTCTTTTAATTATACTCTTAATTTTGCATTCATTCAAATTGACGATTCCAAGTAATGGCACCCAAAATAAAACGCAAATAAGCTGTACATCTAGTAGTGCAACTCCTTACCTTACTTGCGGCGTTTGAGACTTATTTATTTTTACAGGTAAGGGAGCCGATCTTACTACTTCAGTTGAAGCGAGGGCTTCCCAGCTCCAAAAGGCGGCTGGTTTGCTGGTGACAGCCGAGTAAACCTTGCGGGTATTTTTTTTGGTTTGAAAAAATCCGAAAACGGAAATCATTTCTGATACGTTAGGTAGGAATTGGATATTGTTATGGAATGCAAAGACTATAACCACACTGGATGTTAGATACATGACATATTGTTAAGTTTGAGTTGGAATTACGGTCGTATTTACAATTATAATACTACACAGTTAAAAAATATTTGCATATTAAACGAACCGTTATAAGAGAACTTACATTACGTTACGTTAGCGACGTAGCTAACTTCTTCGGGAGACACCCTCTCTCATCGTGAAGAGATAAAAAAAATAACTGTATTCTTTTTTAACTGTGTAGTTATTATAATGGTAAACATAAAATTTTATTTAAGAATCTATGAAAAAGACCAAAAATATTATCTGTATTTACCTTAGTGACTATGTGATTTTTATACAAAAAAACAAGGATTTAAAAATAAAATAAAATATAGCATAATGCTGAAAATGTAAACGAGTATTTCAGTAGCTCTTATTACTTTATACATTCTAATTTCATGTATATCGTGGCTGTCAACAACAAAAATAGCCAATATGGAAAAGCAAACCTTATGAAAACAAAACTTACACAAATATCGAAAATTGCTTTGAAATTAGGTGTCTCCGAGAAAATAATATCCTAGGACGGGACGGAGCAGTTCAGTAACCTGTGGTTTTTTGTATTTTTATATTTAGTGGAATGTCAGATTTCAATTTGCCGGTGACATTGCGGTTTGGCAGATTTCTGACACGCCGACAGGCCAAGATGGCGACCAAAGACATTATCTAGGTCATTAGCGGAAAATAAACTTTATGGAAAGACAGAATAGGGTTGTGTTTACATAATGACACCTTCATTTGTTTTAAATTGAGAAGCTTGTCTTCCTCACTTTTGCTGGACAGTATTTCTTGATGAAGAATTCAAGATTCAAAGATTTTTCTAGTCATTTCAAAAATGTAATTTCCTGGCAACTTATTAGATCAGGAACGTGAAAAAATATAGATATAATTTAATTTTCCGAAGTTTATTTGTTAAATTTTGATGTCACATTAAGAAAAAAATTCTTTCTAATAAAACAGTCACTTACGTTTCAGAAGGGCAGTTTAAATGTTGAGATTGCAGAATAATGGACATAACTTTTTTTATTTTTTATCATATCGTTAAAATCCAAACAGCTCTAGAATTAAAACAATAAAGTCATTTTTTTGCATTCCTATTAATGTGGATTTACGATGTTATACGACGTTTTATGTCATAAGCGCCTTTAGGGTAAGAAAGGCCAAAATCTTGTCGGTTACACCAAAACCATACTTCTAAAACGGAGTTTTTCGCCTGAGCGTAAACGCATTAGAAAGAACGGGTTTTTTTTTAAATATGATAGCATTCATAGCTCATTTTTGACCAACACGTCGCTTATTTCCTTTTAACCGTCGATATGTATATGAAAAGCTTGCATAAAGTCGATATCGCCGGTTGATATCTCAGTTGGTAGAGTGCTTGCATTCCATTCCGTGAACTCGGGTTCGAATGCCACCGAGGGTGTCAGAAATGATTTCTCGTTCCGGTGTTTGTTTCAAACCACAAAATAAAATACCGGAAAGGTTGACTAAACCTTCACAAGAAATGAGTGCCAGCCCTCTCGGGAGCTGGGAGACCCCCACTTTAACTGAAGTGGTTGGCATAAGGCCGGCCCCTTACCTTTAAAAATGAATAGGTTCCGCTCGCCACATGCAAGAAGTTACACTATGTGTGTACTGTGTAGCTTAGTTGCGTAGTTGTGTGCATTAAACTTTTCGTAATATCAGCGATGCTAATTCTTAGATCATTTAGGGAACAGACGTTTCTACAAAAAGTTCTCCACTACGTATAGCTATTTCAGCATTTATATTTCTGGTGGGCTAAAAGTTAGGGAGAATCAATATGAGCCATAATTGCCACATGCGACCACTTCGGGGCTAACGCGGCAAGAAGTTAGACTATATGTGTAGCTTAGTTGCGTTTATGTATATGTGAGAGTAGCAGGTGTTTAGCGACTAGTCACTGTGCCCGCCATTGAACTCTGTATGGATATCTGAAAGCGCGGCAAGGTTTATTTTAAACATGGCACTGAAGACGATCTGCCAACCTTCTCTTGAGAGCTGGTGATACCGGAGCCTCACACGCTGGTACTGTGCACTGTGCACCGGCTGTTCAAGGAAGCCAATTCTTCTCCTTGGACGCCCGGCTTGTTTTTACTGTGAGAGAGCTGGTCTCGTCGTTACAGCTTAGAATGGCACAGTGACAAAACGACACATGACAAAACATCACCTAATCCAATCAAAGTTTCAAAGATATGTTACATTGGGGATTCACACTATATGCATTCTAACAAGCAGACACGAACAAGTTCGCTCGTGCACATGCCGCATGTGAACCTACGACATAAAAACCCAAATCTCAAATGGACATACACTTTGAAACTCTTGCCGTCCTTCCCTGAAACAGGGGTGACATTGGCAAAGTGAAGCATTTTTTACAGAATGGGTGGTCAGCCGCATACCAACCTATAAGTCAAGTAACAAGAAACCTAAAAAAGGACATAACATAAAAGGCACATGAGAAAACATCACAAATAACCCAAACATTTATTTTGCTTCCACACGCCATGTGCAACTCCTTCGGGGATAACGAAGTATGAAGTTGCTCTTTATGTGCAGCTTAGTTAGGTTTTTTTTAATGATAATCGGGAACGTTATTTTTTTATAAACTTTTCCAAATAATACATTAGTTTCTCATGTTAGCCATGTCTCACTTTTTTGTCATGTCGTTTATGGTGTTTTCTGTTTTGTGATGTTTTGTCATGTGATGTTTTTTCGTGTGCCGTTAATGGTACGTTTTGTTTTATCATTGTGATGTACTTTCCTGTGATGTTTTGCCATGTGATGTACTGTCATTGTGATGTTCTTTCATGTCTCGCTCAGCACATCATGTGCTAAAAATTAAAATTAGGCTAATTTATTTGGTGAGCGCTGTTTTTTTGTGTGTATCACACCTCAAGAGCCCTCTGCGAGCTTGGTCGTCGTTGTAGAAAGTGCCAATTCTCAAGCAAGACCCAGTTGCTGTAAGGCTGGATGGACCTTTTGATGACCGGCCTTTGGTAAAGGTTTATGATTTTTTCAACCCAGCGAAGAGCAAATTTGAAAAAAATAAATAGATGGTATATTTTTTGTGCTCCACCGGGATTCGAACCCACAACTTTCTATTTGTTGTTGTGTCATGTCTCGCTCTGCCATCATGTTCTATCATTTGTGTCGTTCTATCGTGTGTCGTTATGTCATGTATCGTTCTATCATGGAACCTGGTCTCGCATGGCCGGAGGAAAGTGCTGCCTGCAGTTCACAGGAAATATAAATGCTCCTGCAGAAAGTGGAACAGTTCACCTTGAGTTCTCAGCTTTCACATGACTACATGAAGAGACATTAAAGAGAAATATTCTCCGTGAAAAACATCGTTATAGACTCGTGTAAGGCTGTAAGCGGAGAACATTTACAAGTAAATTTTTATATGTTAAGGGTATTTCTGTACCCTTAGTACAAGTTGCAAAACTTGAGAAAAGTAAAGTTTACGGAAAATATCAAAGAGTCAACGACGTTAGCCATGTTGAAAGCACCGGTTCCCATAGATCACCGAAGTTAAGCAACATTGGGCGTGGTCAGTGCTTGGATGGGTAACCGCTCAGGTACACCGCGTGTCGTTGGCATCTTGGACCGGTCCGGAGTCCGTAGTGGCAACACTTCGGACTCGTAAATGAAAGGTTGTGGATTCGGATCCCAGCGGAGCACAAAAATATACCATTTATATTTCGAATGTGCTCTTCGCTGGGTTGAAAAATTCATAAACCTGTGCCAATGACCGGTCACCAAAGGTCCATCCAGCCTTACAGCAACTGGGTCTTGCTTGAGTATTGGCGCTTTGTAGCGACGACTAAGCTCGTACACCTCTGCGGCACTACAACAAGTGTCATAGACCCCTAGAGTCTTTAGAATCTAGGGAGTATCCCGCACAGGATTTCTTAAAAAAAAAAAAAAATGATTTCTCCCAAAATCTGCCTTTTTTGTTTCTTACACTTTATGGTCGCAGCAAAAGAAATACAGTGATGAAGAAAATCAAGTTCAAACTAACAAAAACGGCAGATTTTGGGGAAAATCACTCTTTTTCTTAAAAAAAAAAAAAAGGTTCACTTTGCCAATGTCACCCCTGTTTCAGGGAAGGACGGCAGGAGTTGCAGGGCTTATGTTCATTTGAGATTGGGTTTTTATATTGTAGGCCCACATGCGGCATGTGTTAGCGCGAAATTATACATGTCTGCTTGTGGGAATGCATTTAATATATGATGATGATGATGATGATGGATGATTTCTTTCCTGTGGCGCCATTTAATGGTCCAGGACCATCTCAAGGGCGCCATGGCTTCTGGAGAAAAGTAGTGTCTTCAGTTCCTTTCTGAAGGTGGTGGTAGGCTGGTTCGCGCGAACACCGATGGGCAAATTGTTCCAGGCCACCGGCCCGGCCACCGCAAAGCTTCTGTCTGCAAAATTTGATGTGTTTGCTCTGTTGGGCACTATAACCTTGTTGACAGCAGTAAGGGCAGAGCGTAGTGGTATTTTTGAAGTCCTATCGACAGAGCATAGCTCAGCGAGACATGGGGGTGCAGTGCCGTTCAGGGCCCTATGTACAGTGAGACACAACTTAAATTCCACCCTCTCTCGGACCCTCAGCCAGTGCAGTTCTCTCAGCAGTGGCGAAATATGACAGCTCTTTCCCTGTCGAAAAATTGCCCTGGCAGCAGCATTGAAAGCCATAAATATAAATATAAATCTTATTATATAAATATAAATCTTAAAAACCAATAAATCAATAAAACAATAAAACTTTATAAATATAAATAATAAATCAATCAATAATAAATCAATAAAACTTTATAAATATAAATCTTATATGGTATATATCTTTGCAGCTTAGATTAGATTAGATTAGAATACTTTCCGTAAACTTTACATTACTCAAGTTTTGCAACTCGTACTAAGGGTACTGTTAACCAGTTAAAGTCCATTGTATTTTTGTATAAATTGAATAGGAAAACAAAAGTTTTAATCAACCTTGGAACGATAAACAATTGTTATAATAAATATTATAAATTAAAATTAAATTTTGTTTTATAAAAAGAACTAAGGTAACTTGATTGAGTGCAAGTCATTTTATATGACCTGTTGGATAACAAATATCTAGGACAGACCAAAGTTATTAAAAAACAATAATAATACAGAAAAAATATATTCTTTTAAATTTTTAATTACAAGCTCCTGCGTTCTCATTTGTACTTGGTTGACGTGGAAATATTTTTGAATGGAAAAGTGATACTGAGGTATAAATTACTTTCCAGCTTGATAGGTGTTTTTATTTTTGCAACAGACTTTTGATTATTATCATTTTGCAGGAAATTTCCGTGGGAGTAGGTATTAATTAGTCCAGTCTGTAGCTGGGCAAAAAAGAGCCTTTGCCTTGCAAAGGCATGGCAAAAACCCTTATTTATTTATTTATTTATAACTTTATAACTTTAACGACACATTGTGCCTTTTACAAAACGTACTTAAAAATAGTATTATACTCGTAAAAACAAAAGCATGTAAAAAGTATAAAATGAAACAAAAATATATAAGAACTATGTACAGTTAAAAACACTCTGGGATAAAAATGGATTTAAAAAATAATGATTACATACGTATTAAAACCTTAAAAATAGAGAGAAGAGATAAAAACAAGAAAAAAGACAGTCTTTGAATGTAAAAAATAGTTAGCAGAAATTAGAAGTAGATACTTAGCTGAATATAAATCACAATTGAAAATAGATTACAAAAGATTTAAAAAAAACAATAACAAAAACCATATAAAAATCAAAGATACGGGCAAGTGGTGTACCTCTGGACACCATCCTATCACTGGAAATACAGAAGATTGAAAATCCCCACATCAACGAGGATATTACATTTTGTTAGCTCTCAATATTATTGTGTGTAACTTGTCATCCCCTACAACACGTGCCCGTTTTTTACAATTCAAGTTTTCAGCAACAAAAAGTTAGTTTTTTTGCATTTTTTAAACAGTTTTCATGGTGTGATTATGAAATATTTTAGTCAAATGGCAATTCCAATGTAGGGTTTAGAGAGTGTTTAAAACGATAGAGCATTCATTTGCCCTATTTTGAACCTCAAAATTAAATTTCAGGTGAAGTTTTAATTTAGTACCACTTGTATACCTCTGGACACATTTTTGCGTGTACCTATGGACGTCCAAAGGTACACGCCTTGTGTCCACAAGTACACAACTAACAATAAAATGCTTGTTAGACTTTTCTAATTATTTTTTATATCCATATTTTTAGTTGGTACTTTAATCATTTTATTGCTCATATTGACTGGATTATATCCATTGACTATGCCATTGAGGAATAACATAGAGGGGCAAAAACTAACTTGATGTATTGATACATACTATAGCCCACATTTGTCTCAGTCCTGTTAAAGCTTGCAGTGGTGTAGTCATACGGAATAAGTCCATTTTGTGCAGATCCATTTGGTGTTTCGACACCCAATTATAACACAAGCCATAATTTCGTAAAATAATGCATTTTCCTTTAAAATTCATCAATTTTAGCAATCACAATATTTAAAACGCGTATTATCTGTCAACTTGCAGCCATTATTATTCGCAAGAGAACCACCTTTCTAGGAACATTTTTACATTCGACCGAGTTCTTTTGTACACATGGAAATGCAACTGTGGAGTCATTTGTTATCTTTCTTACTAATGACCATTTTTGTAAGTAGGTTGAAACCATGATCTGTGGTTGAAACAGATTATATAATATATTATATAGAGAATATATTATATAATGTCAATTTTCGGTAAAATATTTTCAGTCCACAGATATCATAAGTCAATGGTCCGGTCCGTAGTCCAGTGGCAACACTTCGGACTAGTAAATGGAAGGTTGTGGGTTCGAATTCCGGCGGATAAATGGTACTTATATGCATTGCCAGTAAAGTAAGCCAGGCAGTAGAGCTTCATGATCAGACAGATATAGTGAGATCTGTAATAAGTCTGTTATGAGTCCGTGGTGACTCTATGGTGAGTCCGTGGTGAGTCCGTGGTGAGTCCGTGGTGAGTCCGTGGTGAGTCCGTGGTGAGTCCGTGGTGAGTCCGTGGTGAGTCCGTGGTGAGTCCGTGGTGAGTCCGTGGTGAGTCCGTGGTGAGTCCGTGGTGAGTCCGTGGTGAGTCCGTGGTGAGTCCGTGGTGAGTCCGTGGTGAGTCCGTGGTGAGTCCGTGGTGAGTCCGTGGTGAGTCCGTGGTGAGTCCGTGGTGAGTCCGTGGTGAGTCCGTGGTGAGTCCGTGGTGAGTCCGTGGTGAGTCCGTGGTTACTGCGCGAGGAAACGTCAGCGGGATAAGGCGTAATAACAGAGTGTAAGGCTGCATCTGAGGGCGGAGATACAAACAGGGGAATGGGGGATCTTAGTAGAACTTATAAGATAGTAGAAAAAAACTAATTTTGTAGAAGATAGTACAACAAAAGTAGTTTTGTAGAAGACCGCAGAAAAAAATAGTTTGTAGATGATCGTAGACAAGCAATTATGTTTGTAGAAGATCAGAGACAAGCGTTTAGTTTTGTAGAAGATCGTAGAGAAAAAATCAGTTTTGTAGAAGATCTTAGAAAAACATCTAGTGTGTAGAAGATCGTAGACAAACATTTAATTTGCAGAAGATCGTAGATACGCATTTAGTTTTGTAGAAGGTTATATACAAACATTAAGTTTGGTGGAAGAACGTCGGCAAACACTTAGTTGTGTAGAAGATCACAGAAAAAAACAGTTTTGTAGAAGATTTTAGAAAAACATTTAGTTTTGAAGAAGATCGTAGAAAAACATCTAGTTTGTAGAAGATCGTAGACAAATATTTTGTTTGCAGAAGATCGTAGATACGCATTTAGTTTTGTAGAAGGTTGTATACCTACAAACATTTAGTTTGTAGAAGATCGTAGAAGATAGTGGCGACTCGTAAAAGATCAAACAAAATTGTAAAAGAATAAAGACTGGCGCTGAACATCGTAGAACAATTAAGGAAGTGGTAGATGAAGGTAAAGCGTCGAAGAAGACCAGAGGCAAATGGAAAGTAGCGTATTAATATAAACAGTTGTGTAGGCTATTGAAAAGAAATAAAACTAATGGAAAAGAGACTCACAGGACTGTTGAAGATAGTAGAGGGTTATAGCAAGCAATCGTGGAGAAAAAAATATATTTAAAAAAAACCGTTGAATGTTTTCACTACGGCGATTGTAAAAGAACGTAGAAGGTTGTAGAAGAAATACAGAGGAACAAAAGGGAATATGGAAAATCGAAGATAACGCAACTAAGCTACACATGTAGTGTAACTTCTTGCCTGCGTTATCTCTTAGGGGTCGCATGGAGCGATTCGGGACCTATTTATTGTTACGGATAAGGGGCCGGCCTCACACCAACCACTTTTGGTGTTTCCCAGCTCCCGGTGGGCCTGGTTCTCATTTCTGGTTAAGTCTGAGTGCACCTTGCCGGTATTAATTTAGATTTTGAAATAGACACACTGAAACGGGAAATCATGTCTGACTCCCCGGGGAGATCTAACCCTTGTTCTCGGCATGGAATGCAAGCATTTCACCTATTAAGCTATCGACCAGACTTTTTCAAGCTCGTAGGCCGTTGCGACGGCCTACGAGCTTGGTCGTAGGCCGTCGCAACAAAGCGCCGATTCTCAAGCAAGACCTTTCCGGTCTTTGGTGAAGGTCTACGAATTTCTTAACTCAGCGAAAAGCAAATTTGAAAATCTAAATGGTACATTTTTTGTGTTCTGCCGGGATTCGAACCCAAAACCTTCCATTTACGAGTCCGAAGTGTTACCACTGATCTATGGACCGGTCCAAGGTAGATGATTATTGTATAAGTAAAACATAAATAGACTTAAGGTTGGTATGCGGCTGACCACCTATGCTGTAGAAAATGGTTCACTTTGCCAATGTCACCCCTGTTTCAGGAAAGGTCGGCAAGAGTTGCAGGGTGTATGTCCATTTGAGATTTGTTTTTTATATTGTAGGTTCACATGTGGCATGCGCAAGTGCGAACTTGTACGTGTCTGCTTGCGAGAATGCATGTAATGTGAATCTCCAATGTAACATATCTTTGTAACTTAGATTAGATTATATTAAAGTAGGAGATCGTAAAAGGTAGTACAGAATCGTAGAGGATTTCCACGTCACAATGCACCGCGTAGAGCTATACAAGTGGGCGGTGTTAACCTGGGAATGAAGATGTGAAGAACGCTCTGTTGCGTTGGCGCGAACTTTAATGGTGATGAATATATGTAATGATTTTAAACTGTGGGGGGAATACTGCTGGTGCTATTAGTGCACACTGTGAAATACAATCTAATCTAAGTTGCTAATACATGTAACATTAAAGATTCACATTACATGTATTTTCACAAGCAGATACGTATAAGTTCACGCTTAAACATGCCGCATGTGGACCTACAATATAAAAACCCAAATCTCAAATGAACATACACCCTGCAACTCCTGCCGACCTTCCCTGAAGCATGGGTAACATTGACAAAGTGAACCATTTTCTACAGCATGGGTTGTCAGTCGCATACCAACCTATAAGTCAAGGAACGACAAATTACATTTTTTAAATCAATAAATAATAATATCAGCTATGGACATCAAAACTAAAACAGAAAACAAATTCCAATTTAATAAACCCTAGCCGCCAACATTACAGATCAACCGCCATTTCTTTCTGTCCTTACATACTGCTTTAATTTCCTCCAAAGTCATAATCTTTTTCATACAGGCTCTTCTTTTATTATGACTCTGGATATTCCATTCATTCGCAATTTTGGATATTTGGTCCATCCATACCTTTCTCGGTCTTCTTCTACCATGACATTCATCTATTCTTGCAACGTTACTTGCTTCGTTAAGCTTTCCTCATTCACTCTCTCCATATGCCCAAACCATCTTAACAAACTTATTTTAATGTTCACTTTCACATTTTCTCTTGCACCACATTCTTCTCTTACAAAATCATTCCTCACCCTATCACTCCGTTTTTTCCCAATCATACTTCTTAGAATGTGATTGTGGCAAGATGAACCTATTTATTTTTACAGGTAAGGGGGCCGGCCTTACGCCAACCACTTCAGTTGAAGTGGGGATTTCCCCAGCTCCGAGGGCTGGTACTCATTTCTTGTGAAGGCTAAGTAAGCCTTGCCGGTATTTTATTTTGGGTTTGAAATAAACACCGAAACGGGAAATCATTTCTGACATCCTCAGTGGGGTTCGAACCCGAGCTCACGGTATGGAATGTAAGCACTCTACCAACTGAGCTATTGACCGGAGTAACGGACTTGCCTTGCTGGTATTTTATTTTGGGCTTAAATGGGGTTAACATGTATCGTGTGTTAGACTATCAAAAGGAGGGAACTGCAATTTTCCGAGTTGAATTATAAGTTATTTGAAATAAAGCTGGGCGCATTGTTTAGTATAATGTGAGATAGAACTAATCCCATCATAGGATTATCTTCCCAGCGTCGCACAGCTTATAACCGACTCGTGGAGCATCGTTATAAAATAGATTTTCATTTCATACTCTTCATCTCAAAGGAAAAGCGACAAGACACATTGTACTCGAGTTTTAAGATAACAGCCCCTTGGAAGTCATAAAATATCATGATCATGTTACTACCTACTGGGCAGGCGCGTGCATGGCGTAGAGGCACATACATTTCATACTGTTGCGAACTTCGAGTACATGCGCTTGTACACACATAGGTACTTACATCAAAATGACTACACACACCAATGCACGTAGTATGGAATCATCTAGCAGTCCCTGGTAGTGTGCGTAAATATTCTAGTGATGGAATAGTCCAGAAATTGGGAGAAAGATCTCTCCGTTTTACTATATATGAGGTCAAAATGAAAGGACAGCGAAGCGGTGGTAATAAAGTACTTTGCTAAATAACACATATAACCAGTGACTCTCAAGTGTGAAATAAATTGTAAATTGTAAAAATAAACTGTGAAAAATAAATCCTTAAAAAATAAATTCCAGCAGTTTTAATTAAAAAGAATCCAGCAGAAAACGTAACAATACTGACTATTTTTTTAAATAATTTGCTTGCTAGCAATAACGAAAATTGAACCAAATACTTAAATTTTAAAACTGCACTTCAAGGTCAAATGCAAATTTTATCAAATTTTGTCTAGCTTATGGATTCATGTGCATACCTTATGGAATGCACGCTCCTGCTAACTGTGATATTTTCCTAGAAACACATTTTTTTTCTTTGATATGACTCTGTTTTTGTGGGAATCAATTCTCAGGAGCCCTCTGCGAGCTGTAATAGTGTAATGTAATAATATAACTCTATCGCCATTCCACTAGAGGTGGCCAGAGCCTCTGCAGAGCTGCCACCATTGAACCTTTGGTGACCGATCTTAGGAAAACACAGATGATTATGATTTTTTACAGTACGGGTTCCTTGACTTATAGGTTGGTATGAGGCTGACCACCCATACTATTAAAAATGGTTCTCTTTGCCAATGCCACCACTGTTTCAGGGAAGGCCGGCAAGAGTTGTAGGACTATGTGTACATTTGAGATCGGGTTTTTAAATTTGTAAGTCCATATGAAACATGTGTAAGCGCGAACTCATACGTGTTTGTTTGTGAGCATAGATTATTGATGGGTGGTCAGCCTCATACCAACCTATATAAAAATATATTTGGTTGTGCACCAAAAAATAAATAAATAAAAAGTCTAGGAATCCTCTAAAAACCATTTCACTTCAATTAACAATTGCGTAAAGGTTATCTATCACGTTTTCAGCAGAAAAACCAGCACATGACCGAAGTGTCGTCACCAGCGTTATATTTCAAAGGAGGATTTAATTGTTTGATTGTTTTGGGTCCACATTGTTACAGAGACAGCGTGGTGGGGGCCTGCCGGGACGCGTGTTCCCATTCCACGACCTAAAAGGAATGTTCACTCAGAAATGCACACGGGAAGTATCATACCCTAAATCTGCCGTTATTGTTTCTTACACTTTATGGTCTTAGCAAAAAAGTGACAGTAATGAAAAAAATCAAGCATGTTTATTAATTTTTTATCTTAATTATAAAGTTTAAACAAAATATATAACTTAAAAATTGCGACCACAAAAAAATATTTAAAAAAAATACGTTTTTTTCACTTCTGTAGCTACTTTCTCGTGTGTGCTATGTTTTGGAAATATTTTTTTTCATTCTATTTATAGAACTATACATTGTCTAGTGTAGTATCGAAACCGTTTTTTTATAATGTCAATAGTTTTTGAGTAAATATGGAAAAACTGAAACTACTTGATGAATTAAATTTTTTCCGTGTGCTTGTCTGAGTAAACATTCCTTTTAGGTCGTGGAATGGGAACACGCTGCCGGGACACGTGACGTCCAGAGGCTCGCTACACCTAGTATTACGTTCACGTTCAACCAAACAATGCATGGAAAGTGATTCAGCGCACCTAGTGAGCGTTGAAGTTTCCTTACAAGCTTGTTTAAACATCATGGTTGAGCTTACGCGTAAGGTTTAGTACCCGAGGCTCTTATGCTGATGTCACGTTAAAACCAAGGATTATCACAATAGTGATGATATCCTTGGTTATAATCGCAATAATGAAAAGTATGAGGGTTCCTAAACAAACAAAAACTGAGGGCTGTGTTAGCTCACAAGGTAAACAAACAAAATTACAAAACAACGCCTTAGGGAAAGCGACCTGTACCCTTAGTACGAGTTGCAAAACTTGAGAAAAGTAAAGTGTACGGAAAGTATTAAAGAGTGATTTTCCAAAAAATCTGCCGTTTTTGTTTGTTTGAACTTGATTTTACTCATCACTGCAACTCTTTTGCTAAGACCATAAAGTGTAAGAAACAAAAACGGCAGATTTTGGGGAAAATCTTTATCTTTAATGCTTTCCGTAAACTTTACTTTTCAGGGTACAGACCTGTATCTATAATCAGTAATCTAAGTTGCAAAGATTTATATTTAATGTGTTCTCACAAGCAGACGCGTATAAGTTTGCGCTTAAGCATGCCGCATGGGAGCGTACAATATAAAACCTTCCCTGAAACAGGGGTGACATTGGCAATGTGAACCATATTTTACAGTATGAGTGGTCAGCCGCATACCAACCTATAGGTTAAAGAACGAAAGGAATGCATATGGTATAGGCAAATACATTTCAGAATAAATATTTTCAAGTCAAGGAATGATAATTTGCATTACATGTCCGGTCGATAGCTCAGTTGGTAGAATGCTTGCATTCTATGCCGAGTGCTTGGATTCGAATCACAGCGAGGGTGCTAGAAAAGTTTCCCGTTACGGTGTTTATTCCAAACCCTAATTAAAAATACCGGCAAGGTTTACTCAGCTATCACAAGAAATTAGAACCAGCTACCCCTCGGGAGCTGGGAAACCCCCACTTCAACTGAAGCTCCGTGATTTTCTAATGTAAATTGTAAATATATACATAATGAGTATACAAGTAAAATAATTTCTTACAATTTAAATATTTTCTGCAGAAAGAGCTTGGAATTTGTTGTAGATAAATATGTACAAGGAAAATTATCAGAGAAGAATCACAAACTATTTGTGACAAACTGGGTTATTTACACTTTTTTATCTGCCGACGCGCGACGTTTCGTTATCATGGGCAGAAATCATTCTAAAGGCGAATCATCAAAGTGACGTGGAGATTTCCAACTTTATTTAAACCATTTTCAGTTATTTAATTAAAGGTAGAAGCATCAATATTTTCATGAGTTTTTATTCCAGTATACGAATTAATTAATGCGTTCGATTAAACAGGGAAAAAATGCTATTTCTGCTCTGTAATTTTAAAATAGCGTAATTTCTAGAACAGTGTGGGCGTTAAATACCAAGTAAAAGTGTGCAAGTAAGTGTGTGGTGAGAAAATGGCGGTAAAAAAAATAACTTACGTTAACGGCCGATTTGGAACGGTCCGTAGTCTAGTGGTTGAGCTTTGGACTTGAGAATATAAGGTAGTGGGTTCGAATCAGAACAAAAATCATTTTTTCAAATATACTCTTCGCTGGGTTAAAAAAAAACTTTACCAAAGATCAGTCAACATAGGTATATACAGCCTTACAGCAACTGTGTGCTGCTTAAGAATTGGCTACGTTCTCATTTTTTGTGAACGCTAAGTACATCTTGCCGGTATTTATTTTATGTTTGAAATACATCGAAAGACAAAAGAAGAGCCATTGAAATCGGAAATCATTCTGACACTCTCGGTGGGGATCGAACCCTTGCTCTCGGCATGGAATGCAAGCATTCTACCAACTGGACTATCGACCGGACTTTGTACGAACTTGGTCGTCGCTACAAAGCGTCAATTCTCAAACTAGACCCAGTTGCTCTAAATCTAGATGAACTTTTGGTGACCGGTCTTGGGTACAGGCTTATGATTTTTTCAACCCAGCGAAGACCATATTTGAAAATGTAAATGGTATATTTTTACACTCCGCTGGGATTCGAACTCACAACCTTCCATTTACGAGACCAAAGTGCTACCATTAGGATATGTACCGGTCAATATTCTTTGAAACTTTAAATAATATGTACTTTTGTTATGTTTATAAAGATATAGGTTTGTAAAGCCTGAAAAACTAATTTCAGATTTTGTGTTCGTGAGGTAAACGACGAAGCTTATGAGACTACTCATGTACCTAGCCTTGTATATAGCATCTATAGAGCATAACAATGTTATGCACAGGTGAAACCATCACAATCTGACAGACAGTGTTTTATATAAGCGTCGCACAGTGCGGTATTTATGATATCTAGGCGGGCAAAATACCCGTTATCAAAGTAAGATGACATTTTTAAATTTATGTGTATGTTAGGGGATGAGACTGACAGCAATACCTAATTAGGTACTTCTATCCCCCCAGCACACACCCTAAGCCCGTACCGACAGACGAAATGTGATGGTTTCAACTTAATGTGCACGTATCTGTTCCTGACGTTTTAAGACTTAATTTAACGAGATGGATTCATGTGCAACAGGTTATAAAATTACTAATTATAATCAAAAAGTAAAAACAAAGTAATTTAAATAAATAATACATACATTTTATTATCATTTATTTAAGTTGATAGATAATAATACATACATATTTATTTTTTAATTTTATATTTTTTTGAATGAATTCGAACAAAACACTGTTTATTTTCACAATAAAATTTATTTAAAAAGATTAAATCTTTAAAACAAATTACTGACCTACTAGGTCGAAAACGTTTGTAATTTGTTTTAAAGATTTTAATCTTTTTAAATAAATTTTATTGTGAAAATAAACAGTATTTTGTTTGAATTCATTCGAAATATTTTAAATTAAACAATATGAATTTTCAGTTTTAATACACAAACAATACAAAATATACATATTTATTTATTAACAACGATTATAAAAAAAAAAACAAATCAATTATTTTTTAACAAAGGTATTTGTTCTATGATATCGATATATACGCCTATGATTTGAATTAGAATTAAATATTAAAATACTTTTCTAATAGATTTAAAAAAACTTGTCCGCATACGTCCACCAATGAAAAAAGATTTTGGTATTTTTTTATTTTTTTTTTAATGTTTTTTTGTTGTTCTTTATTTCTTTAAGGTTCACTAGATTCTTGAAAAGCTAGGACTGTGACTCAAAAATACCTATTAGACCGCATAATAAAACGAAAAGTTGCCTAATGTTGATGCCAAACGAAATATATTGATTTTGAGACGATCATCTAAGAGACGACCTTTGTCGCGTGAAGGAAGGTTTTACCATATACCTTGAAGTGTTTTTTTTCCTCAAATGTGCCTGAAATACATGTTTGTTTATTTGATTGCATCGTTTAGATATCAGTTAAGTACCTACAAAAATAATTTTGGTCGCCTAGATTTCATAAATGCCGCACTGTGCGTCGGCAGACATTGAGTGAGGAAGCCGCTCGTAACATTGTAGGGGGTAGCGGTCTACGCGCGGCCATAATGTTGGCGTAAGGATGTACTCCTCATCTTATTGCAGAGTCTTTAATGTTATGCACAAGTGAAACCATCACAACCTGACAGACAGTGTTTTATATAAGCGTCGGCAGACATTGGGAAGAAAAACCGCTCGTAACATTGTAGGGGGTAGCGGCCTACGTGCCTGCTATATATCCCCCTATAATATAAAATTCAACGGCCTCCCCATACAAAATAATTGTGCGTTAATGGCATTCAAACTGAAGAACTCCTGAACAGATGCACGTCATATTCACAAAAAATATTGTTCAGGACTTGGGATGTGCTTCCTCATCATTAGTAGATTTTAAATTGTTGTTTTTTAAATAAATAAACATGATCAATCACAACACCTTTTTATGTAAAACCTATGCGAGAAACAAAACTCATTTTGACATTCGAATTTCAAATAAATTGCCAGCACTTCAACATAGGCTTCAAAGTTGCCATCGTTGCCATTGCCAAGTCGATTCTTTTTCGGTTGAATTCCGTTGAGTACCTACCTATATTCTTTATTTATTTCAAAATTATACTTCAAACAGTTATAACATGTATTTTGTAGAAATAATGACGATTGATTAGGTCAACTTTTTATATGAAACCGTACTTATTGCGGCATTTATTTTTTTTAAAGTATTATTACAATATACAATCTAAGTTGCATAGACGCATTAACATTTATAATTCATATTCAATGCACTCGTCTTCGAAGACACGAGTGAGTTTGCGCTTACAAATGCTGCATGTGTATTTACAAATAAAAATTTCAGCCTCTCATGACCATAAGCCCTGCAACTTTTGCTGACCTTTTCAGAAACAGGGGACACATTTGTTAAGTGAACCCATTTATGCGATATGGGTGGTAAGCCTCATACTAACCCTTAAGTCAAGGAATTTGATTCAACAACGTTAAATTTAATTTATAATCTAAAGTTGCAAAAAAAGTTATTTGATGATTCAAATTGAATGCACGCCCACAAACTGGCAAATGTCATTTCACGCTAACATATAGTTGTCGCGCTTGATTTTTTTTAAATATTAGAATATATAATCTAAGTTGCACAGATACAATAACTTTTATAATTCATATTCAATGCATGCCCCCCTGGAGACATGAGTGGGTTCGCGCTTATAAATGCTGCATGTTAACTTACAAATTAAAATTAAGGCCTCTAATGAACATAAGCCCTGCAACTTTGGCCAACCTTTTCAAAAACAGGGGAAACATTTGTCAAGTGAACCATTTTTTGCGATATGGGTATTCAAGCTCATACTTACCTATCCGTCAAGGATTTGAGTTTAAAAAATCCTTCAACAATGTTAAATTTAATTTATAATCTAAAATTGCAAAAAAAGTTATTTGATGATTCAAATTGAATGCACGCCCACAAACTGGCAAATGTTCTTTCACGCTAACATATTATTGTGGCACTTGATGTTTTTAATTTTAGAATATAAATCTAAGTTGCATACATACATTTTATAATTCATATTGAATGCATGCCCCCAAGCAGACATGAGTGAGTTTGCGCTTACAAACGCTGCATGTGTAATTACAAATAAAAATTTCAGCCTCTCTTGACCATAAGCCCTGCAATTTTGCCGACCTTTTCAGGAACAGAGAAACATTCGTTCAGTGAACATTTTTTTAGGTATGGGAGGTCAGCCTCATACCTCATGCTTCATACAAGATACTCAGAACATGAAAGAACTAAATAACCCTTTTAATGCAATTTTTTTTTCAAATTACTTCTTAAAGCATTTAATTACTATGAAGGAGGTGTGAGGAAAAATTATTGCGAAGCCAGACTTACACTGCCCGAAGGGCCTAGCAGACAACCGTGCGCAGCACGGTCAGTCTGCTAGTATATTATTATAGTTGGCAATTTTTTTTCTCTTTTGAGCGCCATTTAGTGGCTCCAGCCACTTCAAGGGCGCCCATCCTTCGCTTGCTTCCTGGAAAACATGTAACTCTTCAACTTCTTCTTGAAACGTTCTTCACCGGTCTCCATCCTCAGCTTCAGAGGAAGAGTGGTTCTAGCACAACAATCCTGCTGAGCCAAACGCCCTATCCCCAAAGCTCGTTCTGCTCCGTCGGTGTGGCATTTTCAGTCTGTTGATAGCATCACCTCTCGCTGAGCAAAGGGTGCACCGCTTACCAACAATCTCCTCAACCTCACACAGTTCAGTAAAAAAAGACGGGGTTCCTCCTCTGAGAGTTAAATACCATAAGGCACACTTTATACTCCACTCTCTCCGGGACACGCAGCCAGTGAAGACGCTGCAATAGAGGAGTGACATGATCGGTTTATGTCCTCCAAAAATGATTTTTGCTGCGGCATTCAAAACAACCTGTAACCTTGTAAAAAGACAATTGTACATTCGGGAGGCCAAGCATCAGGCTGTTGCAGTAGTCCATCTTGAGACCACTAACGCATTCATAACGCATTAATGTTATGCACAAGTGAAACCATCACAATCTGACAGACAGTGTTTTATATAAGAGTCGGAAGACATTGGGAAGGGATGTTGCTCGTAACCATCGGCTAATGATATCTATATGTGGACTCGTAACTATTTTAAAGAAAATATACACTATATTCATTTCAACTTATTTAGGGCCTGCTGCACCAACGTTCAATCAATATTTGATTGAATTTCATTGCTTAATTCTGGTAAGGACCTCGGTTAAATATTTCTCGGAAGTGGGTAATAATGTAATGGAATTTGAACAGGAAATATGATGTTGTACATCAGCTGATTTACGTATTTGCAACCAATTTTTTTTAATTTGATGGGAGAAATCACACTTTATTTTGATTTTTGTCTCATTGGAGTTTGATGCAACAGGCGCTTAAGCGCCAATCGTTCTTAGTTAGAAAGAAAACAAATATCTTCACATTGTCATTTCGTTATAAACAACAAAATCTTGCCAGAAAGTTGATAGATTTGACACTCACGCCTGTGCAAACGTTGCACAGAAATTTCGGGAGCTGGGAAACCTCCATTTCAACTGAAAGTGGTTGGTGTGAGGCCGGCCCCCTTACCCGTAAAAATAAATATGTCCCGAATCGCCACATGCGACCTCTTCGGGAATAACGCAGGCAAGAAGTTACACTATATGTGTAGCTTACTTGCGTTGCGTTGCACCACGTGTGTGAAATTTCATATATTATATAAATCCTAAAGTATCTCATTCATTACAAAGTTGTAACTTTGTATGGTTGCAGCTCACATGAGTTAGCGGGGGAAAGTGTGACCTGTCTCCCGCACCTCGGGGTGACCTGTTTTCTCACTCAGGGTAAAAAACGGTTCCACGACAAGATGCTCATAGACAGAATGTCCACCTGACAATATGACCACCCGACGAAATGTCCACCGATATAATTTCCACCGTCAAAATGTCCACGCGACAAAATGTCTACCGACAAAACGTCCACGCAACAAAACGTCCCCGCGGCAAAATATCTACCGACAGAACGTCCACACGACAAAATGTCTACCGACAGAACGTCCAAGCGACAAAATGTCCACCGACAAAATGTTCACGCGACAAAATGTACACGCGACAAAACGTCCCCGCGACAAAATGTCGCGGATGTCGCGACAAAATGTCGCGAATTTAAAATTAAAGTAGTTATGTGAAAGTGCTGCCTGCGCTTCTGCAATAAAATATGCAATTCCACTGCAAGTACCTGCGCAATGTTGTTATCTAGAGCAGGAGATCCCAACCAGCACATGCTAAAATATCAGTAAGGTGGCGGGCACCAACTATTTTTAATCGACAAACTCCTTCCATATCATTTCATTGTCCCATAATTGATTAATACTCGTATTCATAATTTTTTAATATATCTTGTTCCTCAGCTTTTCTCAGTCCACTCCTGGCCTCCTCTTCCTCTCTTAGGTAGGTAAATTTATTGACCTTCGGTGATGCATTCATAGTGCTGCAAAGCTCTACTTGTACAATAAATGTACCTACAACGGTTGTAGTACAACCTTCGACCTCAAACAAAAAACAACAATTCATCAGTTTGTGTTTCTCCTTCGTAGAAGACACACGCCTACTGAAACGTGGAGAAAATCATTGTTCTCTTTCCACACTTAACATCCGTTTTTTTTCATTCCAAAAAATGTCTGACGACTGTAATCATAATTTAAAATCTTTACGATAATTCATATTTTTAATAAATGTGCATGGTAAAATTCTGTCTCTGTCGAATTGTTGTGGGCAAATATGAATTGTTCCGGCACAGGGTTGGCAGCCCCTGATCTAGAACAACTAAAAAACTTTTGGTTTGTAGCGTCATTTCAAATGAAAGTGTTAATAAAAACATGGCACGTGTATGGAAATGAAGGAGCTTTTATGGACATAGGGACTTTTAATTCGATCGATCATTTCCTTTGATTTCCTTGACTTATAGGTTGGTATGAGGCCCATAATGGTACACTTTGCCAATGCCACCCCTGTGTCAGGTAAAGTCGGCAAAAGTTGTAGGGCTTATGTTCATTTGAGGTTTGGATTTTATTTGTAAGTACACATTCAGCATTTGTAAGCGCGAACTACACATGTTTGTTTGTGGGCATGCGTTAAAGAGCCTTAAATGTTAATATATCTCTGCAACTTAGTTTATAGATTATATATTATAGATCAGATTTATCTAGATAAAACACAGCGATAGGAAATCCATTTTGATACGCTCGATGGGATTCAAACTCAAACATTAACTGCCGAGAGCTCGGGTTCGAATCGTGAGGGTACCAGAAATGATTTCCCGTTTCATTTTGTATTTCAAACCGAAAATGAAAGACCATCAAGGTTTACAAAGCCTTCACACCAAATGAGTAACATCGAAGTATTTACTCTTAGAGTCATAGGCACGCCTCTGACCTAGAGGGTTTTTCGTGCCGTTGCTTTTACTTCACGGGAAGACCTTCCACCACTTGAGAAAATACATAGCTTCGAATGAGCGTCCATGTGCTGTGTGTCCTTCTGACACATACATACTGACCTTCTGACACACACATACTGTCCTTCTGACACATACATACTGTCCTTCTGACACATACATACTGGACGGGTACGAGAAGGGTTTGAGCATAAATGAGAAGCATCCCCATAGGAAGCTGCGAAACCCCCACTTCAAGTGAAGTGGTTGGCGTAAGGCCGGCCCCTTTTCCTGTAAAAATAAACAGGTTCTACTCGCCATACTCCTTCTGGAAAAACATACACATACCAGCAAACTACGTGCACATACACAAAAACACATAGTTCGTATTCAACAGTCTTAACAGCTTAGATATCCTTATTAAGATATATTTGAATTAAAAGTTTGATGCTTGCACATTATGTGCATCAGGTGTGAACTTTAAATGGCAGACTCTGCAACTTAGATTAGACTAGATAAGATTGCTGTGATTACTAAACAGGATGTGGGCGAGAAACATAACTAAAAGTTCCCCATGCGCTGCTGCAGTGTGTGCCCCTGATAAACGCTACTTAGCTACACATATAGCGTAACTTCCTGTCGCGTCTTCTCAGAAGGAGTCACATATTGCGAGTGGAACCTATATATTTTACAGGTAAAGGGGTTTCGCCACTTTCTAGAAGGGGAGTCCTTGACTCCTATCCTTGTTCCCTGATGGTTTGCGACTCTGGCAGATTTGTCATTGAACGCGCAATTCAATAAACGAGTCATCACTTCAACCAGTGACGGCTATCCTATGTACTTGAAATTTTCCGCTTTTTCTAATGCGCTTACTTCCATAGCTCTACGATGATTTTTTTTGTCGTTTATGCTCAAGCAAACAACTGCGTTTCCGAAGTATGGTTTTGGTGTAACCGACAAGATTTTGGTCTTTTATTTGGACGTAAAGAAATCGCAAAACAACATCATAGAAATGCCAATAAATGTCTTATTTTATTTTTATTTTTAAGTTGTTTTGATTTTAACGATATGATAAAATATTTTATTTATGGATTAAATAAAGGTTTGCCATTTTTCTGCTATCTCTAACTAAAGGAAAGTAGGGATGGGCAAATGAAAAAAATATCGATGCACATTAAATCGATATTTTTTAACACTATCGAAATTTCGGTATTTCTATCCTCTAGCCTAGCGCACACGGTGGAGTCAAACTTGGCTTCACGGACAGGAACCATGAAAAGTCACTACTAAGCTCCTGAGTACCTATTCGTGTAAGCTAGCACTTACGTTTTCTGTGAAAAGCTGGAAATGGGCGCTAGTACACTCCGATCCCCGCTGGTCGTTATGATAAGTAAGCAGCCTCATCCCTACACAGGCAGCTGTTTTAGGGAAAGTGTGGGAGCTCCTACTGCGAGAGACAATAAAGGAAATGGGAAACGGCTGGGTGGAGTGGAGACTCAGTTGTTAGAAGAAATGAAGGCAAATCGTAGAATTTTCTTTAAAAAGTCTCCACGAGTTGCCCGTGTACCAGAGTGTGAAGTATAAACGAGAAGGTCTTCATTCATGATTGGAAAATTCACTTGTAATATGAATCGTATAGAGTCAAATACAGCATTCAAGGATTAATATAATCTAAGTTGCAAAGATATAGTAACATTCAAAGCTCATATCAAATGCATGCCTACAAGCAAACACGTGTAAGTTCGCGCTAACAAATGCTGAATGTGTACTTACAAATTAAAATCCAAACCTCAAATGAACATAATATGACCTGCAACTTTTTCCGACCTTCCCTGAAACAGGAGTGATATTGGCAAAGTGAACCATTGGTTACAGTATGAGTGGTCAGCCTCATACCAACCTATAAGTCAAGGAGCATACACAACAAATAATAATATGTATAAACATTCAATACAAATACGAAATACAAAATTCTAATAAAAAAAAAAAAAACGAAAAACCCTAGCCCTAGCCGCCAACATTACAAAGCAACTGCCATACGAAATGCCGATTGACGAAGATAAGAATTACAATATGTGTATGTGTTTCCATAATATTTGATGGCTAGTACGATTGCTAAATTTCTTAACTTTTATTTATTTCAGTAAGAAATGCATAATGAATACTTTAGAGAAGAGCGCATCATGGAACAATGTATTTTCGTTAATTCTTTGACCGGTCAGTAGTCTAGTGGTAATGCTTCAGACTCATAAATGGAAGGTTGTGGGTTCGAACCCCGGCGGAGCACAATACATATATCATTTATATTTTCAATTATGCTCTTCGCTGGGTTAAAAAAATCATAAATCTTCACAAAAGCTTCATTCAGCCTTACAACAACTGAGTCTTACTTGAGAATTGCGCTTTCTACAGCGACGACCAAGCTCGCACAGATCTTGGGGTGTAATTCACACAAAAACAGCAGTCACCAATTAAATCATCCTCCTATTATTATTCTTTTTTTTAATACTTTTGCTAACCTTCCCTGAAACAGATGTGACACTGGCAAAGTAGGTAAGCTATTTTTTACGGTATGGGTGTGACCACCTCATACCAACCTATAAGCTGAAAACCCGGCAACAATGGTTCCACAAAAGCACGAAGTCCCCGTTTTGAGCCGCAGCATCCAACGGCAAAATAGCCATGATTATCGCCAATCTTGACCGGTCGGACTGTAGTCCAGTGGCAACACTTCTAACACTTAAATGGAAGGTTGCGGGGTCGAATCCCGGTGGAGCACAAAAAAATACTAATTTTTATTTTCAAATATGCTCTTCGCTGGGTTGAAAAAATCATAAAACCTTTACCAAAGACCGGTCAATAAGGTCCATCGAGCCTTACAGCATTTGGGTCTTGTTTGAGAATTGACGCTTGGTAGCGACGACCAAGCTCGTAAATAACGCGTCTGCGGCACTAAAACTAGTGTCGTAGACCCCTAGAATCTCTGAAATCTGGGGAGTCTCCTGCACAGGGTTTCTTATACAAAAACTTCGATGCAAGTGCTACGATAAGAAGAAGAAGAAAGGCTTTTGATGATGACGCACTTACTTTGTATTTTGATCACTATTTTTGTGTGTAGTTAGCTAGGCACACAATGTGTTGATGTGGTTTGGAATAACGTGAGATGTGGTTTGTTAGGGCTGCTGGGAGGAGGTGTGCCCGGGCCCTCCCCCCCGCACCACCCCCCAGGCTCTCACATGCTTAGACAAGACACGTGACCGTCACGTTTATCAGAGAAACGGAGAGTCCAATTTATGGCGACAACAAGTGCCCCCCTGCACCATAATTATGGGTACATGTCTATAATCTAAAATCTAAGTTGCAAAGATACATTAAAATTTAAAGTTCATATGAAATGCATGTCCACAAACAAACACGTGTAGTTCGCGCTTACAAATGCTGAATGTGTACTTATTACAGATAAAATTCAAACTTCAAATGAACATAAGCCCTACATTTTTTGCCGACCTTGCCTGACACAGAGGTGACATTGGCAAAATGAACATTTTTTACAGTATGGGTGGTCAGCCTCATACCAACCTATAAGTTAAGGAATACAAATAGTAATTAGTAAGTAACATTTAAGTATATAGCAACAACAATACATTAAAAAGAAATCTATACAAAATAAAAAGTCAATTTAATTTTAAGTCAAGTCAATATACAAATACAAAAAATGTAACATAAATGAATAAGCCAACATTACGAATCAACATTGCTGATTAGCTGCCACTTCTTCCTGTCCTTACATATTTTTTCATTTCATCCAGAGTTATAACCTTTTTCATACAAGCCCTCCTTTTATTATGACTCTGGATATCCCATTCATTCGCTATTTCATAAATTTGATGCATCTATACCTTTCTCGGTCTTTCTCTACCACGACATCCATATATTCTTGCAACATACACTTTTTTCGTCAGTCTTTCATCACTCATTCTCTCCATAATATGCCCGCACCATCTTAACAAACTTCTTTTAATCTTCACTTTCCTTTACACCACATTCTTCTATTACAAAATCATTCCCTACCCTATCACTTCGTTTTTTCCCAATCACACTTCTTAGATAGTCCATTTCTACTTTCTATGTGACATTAAGAAATGTAACAAATACGAAATTATACCAACAAGTAAAATTTTTGTTCGAATATAATATACTTCGCTAAATGAAGGTCATGTTGTTCAGTTTTAACGCTAAATTTATATACAACACTGACACAAAATCCAAATTTCAAAACAGATTGTTACTCACGAAGTGCCAGCCTATTTATATACTGTTGTAAACAAACTGTGCCTCCCGCATCTGTGACAGCATCACTCATATAAACCACCTCATCGAAGTCCTCGGAGCTCTCTGATCCTATAAATATCTCCGTGTCCACACAATTGAAATTTTCTGTTTGTTTTGCGCCTGGAACTATCGAAACAGATCACGGATGTCTGTTTTTATCTCGTGTTCGTGTCCCAGTAGCAGTGATGAGCACGTGTTCCAGTGGCAGTGATGGTCACGTCCTGACGCTAAACAAACAGCTGATCCAGCTAGTTATGAGACACCACACACAGCCTGGCTCTGGTAATGAGGTCGATCCATGTTGACAGTCGGATAATGTGTTGATTCATCAATTATTTTTACCTCACCTCTGCGCTGTATTTACCTTTTTCAAGGTTAAACTATGCGAATTAGAACACTTGCTCATCTCCAAAGAGCAGGAAGAGGAGACGATTTTGGAGAGACCATGTAGACCGTATGAACGAAAGAAGGATAAACCAAATCGTGGCACAGGAAATACCGGACGGCCAGCGTCCACCAGGCCGATGACCCAAAAGATCGAAGAACAGCTGGTGTTCTGCATCACAGAAGGGAGTTTCGCAATATACAGATCCTAGATCTATAACAAGAGGACGAAGAAGAATAAGAAGCTCATCTTTAAACCTTTTTTATGTAATAATATAAAGTTTATGACGAATCCGTTGATCTTTGTCATTGGAGCCGTTTCGTGACATTATCACTCGAAGGGCGACCCAAAGGATTTAATGAAGTGATCCATCTTGAGACGTCTCTTGAAGCGAATACTGTCGGCAATCTTTTGAAACACAGGCAGCAGTCTACTCCATGCCATGGTTCATCTGGGATTTTGTTTTCGGAAGTTACTGACATAGTCAAAAGAGTGGCAAAGCAGAAGTGGTCGTGGGCAGGGCATGTTGCCAGATTGAGCGAGCAAAGATGGACGAAAAGAGTGGTAGAATGGAGACCTCGTGAAGACAAAAGAACTAGAGGAAGGCCTCTTACACGATGGTCAGATGATATTAAAAGAGTTGCTGGTGACTGGATGCAGAAAGCCCAGGTCAGAGACGCCTGGAGAGATATGGGGGAGGCCTATGTCCAGTAGTTGACAAGAAGTGGCAGACTAAGTCAGTAATTAAGAGGTTTTGTTTATTTATATGCAGAATGCGTAGGCGCGGACCTAAATGTGTCTGTCTGTGGGCATGTATTTATTATGAACCTTAAATGTCAAACATCTTTGCAGCTTAGATTATAGTATGATGGCGTATCTGTCGCGTGTTTCCTTGTTGGCCCTAGAGTGATTGATTATTTATTTATCGCGGGGATTCTAGAAACTTCCCCAGGTTCAGGGCCCCTTACCAATCTACGTTGAACTCACAATATTTGTGCAAGCCGATCAAAGACACCTTCCGGTATTTAAATTATTTTCCGTATCCGACTGGAATACTTGTATAATGACATGATGTGACCAAGACAGCTCAAGCCAATGTCAGCACCCAGCATCAAAGTTTTAAACTAACAAGCGGGTGACGACAGCACAGTTAACGCTAGCTTAAATAAAAAATCTAATTTATGAGCATAAAGCATAGCTGTAGTTTATACTATAACCTATAACCTAATTGCAAATATATATTAACATTTAAAACTCATTTCAAATGCATGCCCACAAATCGGGACGTGTAAGTTCGCGCTTACAAATGCTGAATGTATATTTACAAATTAAAACCAAACCTCAAATCAACATAAACCCGGTAACTTTTGCCGACCTTACCTGAAACAGGGGTAACATTGGCGAAGTGAATCATTTTTACTGTGTGCGTGGTCAGCCGCATACCAACCTATAAGTCAAGTAATGTGACTATAATCATATAGTTTTGAGAGTAACTGAACAAATATTTCTAGTTTCCATCATTCGTAAGGGAGCTCAGTCGGTAGAGAGCTTGCATTCCATGTTGTTCGAATCCCACCGAGGCGAGGGTGCCAAAAATGATTTCCTGTTTCGATGCTTATTTCAAACTCCAAAATAAAATATCGGCTATGTTTACTCAGCTCTCACGAGAAATGAGTTTTCTCAGCATTCAGGAGCTGAGAAACCTGCACTTTAACTGAAGTGGTTGGCGTAAGTAAGGCTGGCCCCTTGCCTGTAAAAATGAGTAGATTCCATTTGCCACATGTAAAACTCTTCGGGGATAACGCGGCAAAAAGTTACACTATATATCCGCTGGGATTCGAACCCACGACCTTCCATTTACGAGTCCGAAGCGTTACCACCAGACTACGGTCCGGTCAAATTGTTATTATCTTCTGATATGAGTGTTTAACTTTCCCTGCAAGCACTTTAAACACACACATATAGCATACCTGACGATATCTTTCCATGGAAAAATTCCACATTCAATAATAATTATTATTACCGTCTGAGTTTCATAATGGGAAAGTTTTCTTGTTCGCGAAAGCAAAGAAGAATTTCCCCGCACTGACTGATATTGGGTGTCCATATTGGTTTCACGTCAATATGCCCATAGACAGAAGGTCTAACGACACAATGCTCACATACAAAATGTCCACTATCTCCATTATGTCGGTGGACATTTTGTCAGTAGATATTTTGTCGGCGGACAATTTGCTTGAGTCCCTGAGAAAGGCTGAGGAAGGAGAAAAATATTTTTTATCATGAAATATATTGTTTATTTAATTACTCATAGTTAAGGTACGTGCAATATACCTACAGGGAAAACATGTAGAGTACAAAATCTATGAAATATATACAGTTGTCCTGGTAAAAGTTAAGAGAGAACGTCATGTTCTGTGAATTATTTACAAAGGTTTTTAGTAGGTACCAAAGGGTCTTTAATATTTATTTACGTTTAAATCATATAAATAGTAATCTGCAATAGGTATGTATACATATTTTATCATATGTAAACATATTGTTACGAACGTATGAGTTCGTGTGGTCGTGAGCCTAGGCACGCTGATTGGTGTGTGCGATATCTCTGGTAAAGTGTCGAACAATCCTAGTGTAAGTATCTTCCATGTTCTCAAACATGCAAGAATCGTCTCTGACGCGCATATAAATACAAGCAAGGATTCTGTAGACAGAGTTGCTAATTGATCATTGAAACGCGAAGACCTGTAAGCAGAGAGTGAAAAGTGAACAGTACCTACATTGCAACCGATATTGTGAAAAATAAATCGAAATCGCAATGTAATTAAAAGAAATCTAAGTCAAATCATAAAAATATTGTATCACATATGATCGAGTTAGTATTAGATAGTAAATGATTGATCTAAATTTTAAACGTTTTTATACATAGGTACCTACTGATAGAAAATTTATTTTTATATTTTTTAACATAACGCCCTGGCGCTTTCCTATATTTTCCTTTGAAAGTCTAGAAATTAAAAAAAAATTAAACAAATCTCTAGTCCCTATTCCCTAGTAACAATACCTGCCCATAATAAAAAAAACCCCACCTACTTTACCTCCCTCTTTTTAATTTTCATCATACCTACTTGGTAACCTCAATTTACGCCAGAGCTCTTTAATTTATAATCTAAGTTGCAAAGATATAAAAAAAAAATCATGTTAAAACTGCACCCAAAAACAGGCACGTTTAAGTTCACAAATTAAAATCCAAACCTCAAATGAACATAAGCCCTGCGACTTCTTTCTACCGATGAAATTGACAAAGTCAATCCTTTTTTTTTACTATGGGTGGTTCTCATTTTTTTAAACAGATTTGTGAAGAAGAATGCAATTAACCAACCTATTTTGCTAGTTCAGTATGTTGTCTTCATACAAAAGCAGAAACTTGTGTGTTTGCAATTGCATCTGTTGAACCAGTGTCAAAGTTATGGTCAAATGGGCCAGACGTGATTCGAACCAATGTTCCAAATACGCTAGTCGAACATGCAACTTGACTCCCACGGCCATAACACCGAAAACCTATAATTCAAGGAAATGCGATGGTAGAAAATAAAACCGAAAGCGCCAGGGCGTTTTATTACTATAAAACTACACACTCAAGACTCCTGAAAATAAAATTAAAAAGTAACACCTTTAGTTAATATTTGGTATATTGAATCCTCCTACTTAATCTATGACAGTTTGTAAACTAGTTGAATCTTTATCACTGTGCTCTGCTTCTCTGTCCTTGAGGTCGCTGGGCATGTCAGCTTCGTCTATCTTGTACCCCAAGGACAGCAATTCCTTGACGATGGGCGCATTACCCCTCAGAGACTCTATCCACAGCGTGTAAGAGTAGTCCTCTCTGGTGCCACCGTAGCGCTCCGGAAGGCATTTGGGAGACACGTGTTTGTGGAGAGATTCCATGTCAGAGCCATGGAAGAAGATCTTGTCCTTCATCCGCTGGTCCAGGAATGGCTTGAAAACGGAGTACATGGCATCGAACACCCACGACTGGTTCAAGATGTGAAGTTCGTACGTCTTCATGGGGAAACTCGACTGCAAACAGAAAATTTCAACCTGTTTAGGTATATCTTCTGATGAACCGTTATTAAAAAAAAAAGATATGTGAAGAGGAATGCGATTCGCCAACCAATTCAGACAAATAATTTATTTTTGTGTATTTTAATAAATTATAAATTAAGAACCCAGTGAGATGTGTTGAATCAGGATCAAAGTTATGGTCAAATAACCCAGGCGGGGATCAAACCAGCGTTATTCCATTCCAAATACGTTAGAAAGATCATCCGCTTGACTCTCTCGGCCATAACACCGGTTATGGGAAAACTAACATTATTATTGACGTAAGAGTGCTTCCTGAAAACGTTGGCTACGTCACCAGTGAAACGTCGAGAATAATGTAAGTTCTGCCATACCGGTTCGTCTAATATCCGAAATGTGAAGATAATTAATTTCAACTTCTTTACACCAAAAACAATCAGTATAAAATTTTAATGAAAAAACCACATGCGCCATCTATATTTTCGTAGAAAAAGGGCTCAACGTAATGAAAAGCTAATCATTATTATTGGGAAAGCCAATAATTTTCTCTACACATTCACATACGAAGAAGGTTTGAGCATTCGCTATTTTATCGGGTTTATCATGAGATCACAAAATGCTTAGCAAGAGGTTTCACAGATGGCACTTTCCCATAAATACAGCGCCATTTATATTACCTGCAGAAAAACTCATTCAAGCATTGATTATATTACTATAACAAATAAAATCTACATAATTCAGCGGGTTTTCAGGAGAAAACCTCCTACAGATAATTAAAGTGCTAGTCATGTTTTTTCATACCAATTACAGGAAGGTGCTCTTTGTGCACCGCCGGAATTCGAACCCAAAACGTTAGTAACTTACTCTAAAGATTTTTAATCTTTTTAAATATATTCATGTGAAAATAAACAGTGTTTTTGAATTCCTCAAAATTTTTTTAACTATAACAGTATGAATTTTCACAGTGTTAATACACAAACAATACAAAATATATTACCAAAACCTTCTATTTACGAGTCTAAGACGAGTTCTAATTTTATTATCTAGTTTTTCTCCAACAAAACATTTCTAAAACTTTGGCAATTGGTCTAGTATCACATTAAACCATCAAAAATAACGTTTTACAAGATGGCGACGTTTATTTTTTAAGAAATGTTGTGCTGGAGACTGCTTAGATTTTAGAGACTCTAGGGAACTATGACACTTGTTGCAGTGTTTACGAGCTTGGTCGTCGCTACAAAGCGCTAATACTGAACCAAGAACCAGTTGCTGTAAGGCTAAAGAGCGTATTTGAAAATATAGGTAAATAGTGTATATTTTCTTGTGCTCCACCGGGATGCAAACCCACAACCTTCCATTTACGAGTCATAAGTGTTAACCACTAGATAACGCACCGGTCCTAAACAGAATGGCGCATGTTAGAACAATACAATGACAGTACATCACATGACAAAACATCACAGTAAATACATCACTATGACAAAACAACACAAGGAAAAAACATCACAAGACAAAACTTTACATACTACCTAAAACAGAACATACCATAAACGGCACATGAAAGAAACATTACAAGCATTTATTTCTATGATGTGAGCAAGCCCGGATTAAGGGCGGTTCAAGCGGTGCAGCTGAATCAGGGCCCTTGCGTCTTAGGAGGGCCCAAGATGTTTTTTAAAAATATTCTTAAATAACTTACTACTAAACATAACTACTTTTTTTACTCTCGTTGTCTATACTCGTTTTATGGTAGGCGAAAATGAAGGGGTGGGAGTAGGGGAGAGGGAAGTTGGGGTCCTTTATGACTTTCCCCGCACCAGGCCCCCCAGTGGTCTTAATCCGGGCCTGGACGTGAGTTCCGATGTGTACCCACCACCATCAGCTGCACGACCTTCATGGCGACGGTTGGCGTGACCTGCCACACGTGCTGCATGGACAGGTTCTCCAGATCGAAGATGGCGACCCCACCCAGGATCTGCGCCCTGGGCTCCAGGATGCCCAGCTCAAGGACGACCAGCGTGGCCTTGAACAGCTCGTCCACGGAGTAGGCCGCGGGATCCCAGTTGCCTGGAAATGTACAAAATGGTAATGATCATAAAAGAGACATCCATCCTTACAGCTAATAATAGTACAATTCAAATGAACATTCTTCTTAATCTTATTCCTCATTGCTGAGGGCTGTGACCCGTGTGAAAGCAACCACTCGTCTCCAGTTCTCTCTTGAGTGCGCTGCCTGCAGCGCTCTGCTGTATTTACTTGATTGGTCCATCTTGTAAAGGATCTTCCTCTTCCTATCATTCTCTCCAAGCCACCGATCACAACCAGTCGTTCCAGGCTATCCTCTTTGCCACAGACAACGTGCCCACAGAACCGAAGAATAAAGCGTGCACATATACTGGCCAGAGTCAAGCCAGTAGATTAGATTAGATTAGGGGCGCCACCTATTCTGTAGATCATGGACCTCCGGCCGTTCTGGTCCCTGTACGGTGGAACTGACAGCACGTCCGCGTCTCCGATGAAGTTCAGCTTCATAGGCTCCACGCCCACATGCATTTCGGGGTTCTCCTCTTTGAACAGATAGTAGTTCACGATCTGGAAACACATAAACAACACTTTAATTTGTATGCCATGTGACATGATTCGAGACAAATTTAGGTATATCATTTATCTCCCCCTGTCCACTCTATTCAGCCAGAGTATAGACCTTTGCAGTTCAGCTAGCTCCTTCCTGCAGCCCATTGAATATCATGCAGCAATCTCACCTGTGGTCATTCTTCTCCCAGCTTAGACATCCTAGGTCTCCTCTGGATGATGCCCTCTGCCCAATTTTATTTATTTTGTCTGTTGACATTTTTTGTGCACAACAGGTTTCCCTAGTTACAATGCATGGTCCTATAGAGGCAGTCATAAACAAGTCAAGAACTCAATCGTTTGAAGTACTTATAAAAGATACAATTAAAGCATGTTGTGCCATGATATCGGTGTGAAACAACGGTACAACAAAAAATTCAAAGCATCTTCTCCAGCCGTAGTCATCCGGCGCTTCAAGCTTAAAGCTCAATAACAGGGTGGGACTGTCTGAGACTGATCTCTAGCCTGAGACTGATTTCTGGCCTCGTTCAAATGGCTTTCTGGTCAATCGGTGCTATACAATATACACATGTGTACATATTTAAGAGTAAATCTTACAAGTCTGTGCGCCCTCTCCACGATGAAGTAGCGCGCCCTCAGGAACCTCAGCAGGAAGGCGTCGTCCACCCGGTGCGGCGTGCACTCCCCTCTCTCTGTAACACATCCACCATACAACTGTCAGCTTACAGAGAACATAGTGATCATTAGTAGCGCCTTACCAGAATTAAGCCATCAATATTGAATGCGTCAATCAAATATTGATTAGAATTAGTTACACGTTATGTTTGGCAGAGCGTTGGAATGTATAACCTCATTGATAAATTCGCTTGCCTTACGGCAGCCATTCTATAGGAAAGGAGGTTTGGAGTTAGTTGTTATTTACCGTTACTAGGAATTTTTAACCGCAAAAACATGTTGGTGGAGTGGAAGATAGCTTGCACTTGTTAACTGTTTACTGCAGTAAAAGGCAGAATTGATTTTCTATCACAAAACCGTTTTTATGCCATTTTTCAACAGGTTAGGCTATCATCACGGCTACTATTACTAATTATTAAAGATTTTGAACACTTATTATTTGGTACATTTGATGAACTATTGACGTCTTCCTCAACTCTCCATTCCAGTCTATCTCTATTGGGATGATAAAATAAAGAAATCTCATCAGTTACCGTATATCATGTCCCTGAGGTCCTGGATGCACTTAAGCCTGGTCTCCGGGTCCTCGCCCAGCTGCTTCCTGGCGTACTCCTGCACTTCTGGTGGCACTTCTGGCCCCACGTCCAGCTCTGCGCACCACTCCTCAGGCATGGCGCTGCAAAAATTAGACACACGTTGTATAAGTTCTATATTTAGAAAATGATACTGAAGTACTCTATAATTTGATCATTTGTTATTTTACGGAATAATAGCCGCTATCAAAATCCCCCAACTAATTAAAATCTTCGCAACATAGCCTCCGTAACATGGATTTTCATATATTTTGAGCGCTCGAGATGCAACTCACCGGCAAAATGGCTAATGAGTCTTCTCTAATGAGAAAAATCGATGCGAGACCTTACAGAATACCGTTTATGGCTTTTTTTTTACATATTGTAGGAAATTATGGAAGATTATTGTCTATGGGATCGATGGGTATAGCAGGACGGAAATTTTTTAATGAATTGTTGTAGAGATGCTATGTTATGTAATGTAAATGAACATGGAATCCAGGCAGACTATCTACAAAAGTAAATCTGTCCCAGTCATTGGGAAAACATCGTTATCGAAGAGTTATGTCTCATTCATAAATAAAACTTCTGAATAATAATTTATATTATTGGTTAACCGACAAAATCATAAAGGGAAACTCCGTTGGCCTCTGCGCTGCATGTTAGAACAGTTGCAAGTAATAACAGCACAGTTGAGCTATGCGGTCTCCTTGCGCGGCTTTTTAGATTTAATCGCAACTTCTCAGTGGGAAAACAGCAACGTTTTATTAAGCAATGCATTGTTTCGCTATTTCACATGCAGCGTTGTATTATATGAACGCGAATTGTTCAGGTAACTCAGCTCGCTACAATTAAAAATGATGGAGTGCTCAATCACTTTACAAGTTTACTATCTACTTTGTGGTTAAACTATGAAAACCAAACTGACAGACATCATTAATATTTACTCTCATACAAGCGCTACCAACAGGCCCGGATTAAGACCATTGGGAGCTGGTGCGGGGAACCGACGGAGGTCCCCCAAGCTCCATAGCTCTCCTCTCCCTGCGTAAAAAAAAAATGTAGGTGATGGATTTGGAAGAGGAATTATAATTGAGTATTTATTTCACCTCGAGTACTTTCGACTTGCTTACGTCATTTTCAAGAGGACACAAGGTGAAGGTGAAGATTTCAAGAGGTGAAATAAGTACTCAAAATGTGAAAATAAAACTCTGTGTTTTTTAAAATAAATACAATTCTTCATGTACATGAATTTTCACGGTGTGAATACACATACTCTTATAAGTTTGATTTGTAAGATTATTTTTGAGAATTCTGTGCAGGAGACTCCCCAGATTTTAAAAAAATGTGGAGGTCTTTGACACTTGTTAGAGGAAATTTTGTCTGTAAACAAATGCGTTCAAATATTTTTATACACAATTTCATACAGGTACAAGTTCCTTGACTTATTGGTTGGTATGCGGCTGACCACCCATGCTGTAAAAATGGTTTACTTTGCCAATGTCACCCCTGTTTCAGGGAAGGACGGCAAGAGTTGCAGGGTGTATGCCCATTTGAGATTTTGAGATTTGGTTTTATGTTGTAGGTTGACATGAGGCATGTGCAAGCGCGAACTTGTACGTGTCTGGTTGTAAGAATGCATGTAATGTGAATCTCCAATGTAACATATTTTTGCAACTTAGATTAGATAAGATTACAAGTCGCTTTGGTCCCGGGGCCTTTTGATTGAAATCTCAAAAAAACTAAAAAGAAATACGCAATTCTACTTTCGTACCTACCTAATTTTTACGAAGTCTTTGAAGCCCTTTTGGTCGTGAATCCTTTAAAAACTGGGCCTCCGAACATTTTTTTATTAAAAAATTATTTGATGTATATTTTTCTAAAACGTTTTGGGGGTCCTCTATGTCGCGGGGACCCTGGTTCGGTCGCACCGCTCGAACCGCCCTTTATCCGGGCCTGACTGCCAGCCAATATCATCAGGCCGATAGATAACACTGTTACATTATCCACATGGAAATTATAGTTTTAGAATAATCTGTTGACACGATGATTTATCTTAAAATGGTAACACATTGGGTTGAATGACCCGGTTCCACGACAAGATGTCTATAGACTGAATGTCCAACAACACAACGTCCACCGATGAGATGTCCAACTATGTAATGTCCACATTTACGATTTAAATATTATATGATTTTGAATACATTTTTCCGGTGGGCATTCCGTCGATGGACATTGTCACGCTCGAACATTTTGTCGCGTAGACATCTTGTTGGGTGGACATAATGTCTTTGGTCGTTATATCGGTGGGCATTTTGTCGGGGACATTATGACACTGAACATTTTGTCGCGTGGAAATTTTGTCACGTAGACATGTTGTCGCGTGGACATTTCGTCGCGTGGACTTTTTGTCGCGTGTACACTTTGTCGCGTGCACATATTTTCCATGGACATCTTGTCGATGGAAATTATGTCAATGAACATTGTGTCGGTGGACATTTTGTGGCATGGAATTTTTTTCACGTGGACATTTTATTAATGGACATTCTGTCAATGCACATTTTGTCGTGATACGGAATGACCTATGGCGTGTCAGTTAGTCTTGTCATATTAATTACATTGCTTGAGAGAAATGTTTGTATGAATGCGCTAACACGCGCGTGATTGACGATCCTGGAGAAAAACCGGAATGGATAGAAAGTCCGGATCTGGGAAAAGCGTATCCAGCGTTGGTGGAAGCGGCTTGCGTGTCAAAACCAGCTCAGCGACTAACCTCTGTAACCTACCGCAACAATTCTACGTGTGTGATACTCTCACTAATGTAGAAATAATCAGCTCTGCTTTTAAATTCCTTGACGTATTTTCTACTTAATTACTATGATTTCTCCCTTTACAGCTCTGTAAGTTAGCGTATGACGAACTAAAATCGTACTTTAACTTTGTTTACAAAAATATCGCCAAAGTTATATGAGTAACAGCACCAAGATAAAGCTTATCAGGAGTCTCGTTTACTCTATTTTTCTTAATGCTGCTGAGACATGGACCATAAAAGCAGCAGAAAAGAAAAAAATGACGCGTTCGTAATGTGGTGCTGGAGGCGCATGCTCCGAATCCCATGGACAGCTAGACGCACCAACAAGTCCATTCATTGGAGCTACGTTTAGATGGCTTGACTCTGGCCAATGTATGTACACGCCGTATTTATTAGTTCTTTGGAAACATTGTCCGTGGCAATGAGGATAGCCTGGAACGACTGGTTGTGATCGTTGGCTTGGAAGCGAAGAGAGGAAGAGGAAGATTTCTTACACGATGAACCGATCAAGTAAAGACAGTAGCAGGCACCTCAGTGGTTGGAGCGTTGCGGGCCGCGCAGTCACGAGAGAACTGGAGAAGAGCGGTTGCTTCCACACGGGGCACAACCCTCTGCAATGGGGAACAAGATTGGGAAGAATAAATTAAAATATTGTTACGACCTCTGAGTACCTACGTGCGCCTGTACATGCATACATAGTGTGTAGAACAATCTGGCACTAGTATGATGGTGGTGGTGTTACGAACTATGAATTCGAAGAACCTACATGCGCCTATACAGTTACAGGCGTGTGTGTAGAACAGTCCAGTATGATCCATCATAGTAGTGGAACAGCTGTCTAGTATAATCTAGAACATGCAAGAATGGTCTATTTTGTACCTATATATACGGGCTGCAGTCGTGAGGAGATCGAATAGTCGCTCCAAGCATTTTGCCGTGAAGACCAATAAGCAGCAATCAACTGTTGCAAATTGTGAACCAAACCGTGTAAAATAAATTGTGTTTAAATAATAATTGCAGTTCAATTAAAAGAGAGCCAGAGGAAAACTGTAGCTATATTCCGATACCGCAGCCATTGTCGCAGTTATTGTGATTGTCACTAGCCAGATCACCTACATACATAGATGATGTGACACCGAGTAAGCACAGCAGCCGGCTCACATCATAACTTTAATGATCATCGATTGCCAGCGAGCATTAGATCACTATATCATGGTACTGATTTTATAGAACTACTTCTCCCAACACCTCACTGAAGTACTTGTTTGTTTTATGTCCATCAGAGGTAAATTCAGGTGAGCAATGTTTGTATGTGTACTGGACCCATGCATCTTATGAAAACTGAAAAATTATTTAAAAGTTGTTATGGTTCGAACACCCTGTCACACGAGGTGTGACATGACATTTTCATCTGCAGGGTCGAGAATCGTACGCTCCTATTTTTTATATCTCGCTAGCCAAGCCACCTTTCTGGATCCAACCAATGAGGGATCCTGTATTCAAATCGATATTGGCGTCACCCAAAAGTGGATAAATAGACCCCACTAGGGAAAGAAGTTCAACCTTTTCCATCTTGCCTTCAGCATCTTCTGTCCGCAGACTACTCAGATTCAGGGTCGAAACCCTTGGCAATAAATTCATTTAAATTCAATTAATCATCGTTTTTTATTAAAATTAACCACGCGACCAATCCAGTTATCACAAAAATATTTAAAAATACCTCTCACATTATAGAGTTTTACGTTTTTTTCTTAGCTCAGATTGTGTAGGATGTGATTCTTAAACCAATTTCATTGAAAGGTCATCTTTGAATCTATAATCTAGGTTGCAAAGAAATATTACATTCAAGATTTGCATAACATGCATTCTCACAAGCAGACACGTATACGTTCACACTTACACATGCCGCATGACATAAAAACTCAACTCAAGAAAAATTAAAATTAGCTCACATGGAAGTGGCGCTTCGGAATGCAAAAATTATGTATATTTCCCTAGTAGAATAAATTTGCAAAACTGTGGAGTTAGTTTTCACTTTATTAAACATAACATCACTTTCCTTATTATGTAAAACTCGTCTTGAATGATACACGTCAATCGATGCATTGAATAGTCAATAACAAAGATTAGCGAATAGTAATTAATGATTCTGTGTTAGGTAACCTTTAATTATGAATCCCCAACGACGATTTGCTTATTTATTTATGTTAAGTAACCGAATGATCGTTTTTTGTAGAAAGTAAACTTGGTCATTCATCTTGGATCGACCTCATGTAGATGTTTTAGTAAACCTGCGCGGGCTGTATATAAAACCATTAGTCACACAGTGTTGCGAAAAAAGTCTCTCGCCCCACATACCGCCACCTCAGTGATTGTTTATCTTATCTCCCACATTGGTGATTTCACGCAAGCAATGTTTTTTTTTAGAAATCCTGTGCGGTAGACTCCCTAGATTGCAGAGGCTCTAGGAAGTCTATGACACTAGTTGTAGTGCCGCAGAGGTGTTGTTTACGAGATTGGTCGTCACTGCAAAGCGCCAATACTCAAGCAAGACCCAGTTGCTGTAAGGCTGGATCGATCTTTAGTGACCAGTCTTTGGTAAGGGTTGTATGAATTTTTCAACCCAGCGAAGAGCAAATTTGAAAATATAAATGGAATATATTTTTTTGTGCTCCGCTGGCATTCGAACCCACAACCTTCCATTTACGAGTCCAATTTTGCCACTGTACTACGGACCGGTCCAAAACCGGTTTGTTATTAATTGTACTGGACATCATTGTGTCTAATGAAAACTGAAAAAATATTTTATAAATATTTAAAACAACTCTCATATCATGTTTTATTACCTCAGTTTGTGTAGAATATGATTCTTAAGACAATTTCATTGAAAGGTCATCTTTGAATCAAATGGTACATGAGCCAAACAAGCACCGGTAGACGATATATTGCTTATACTGCGTAGGTAAGAGCGATGTTTTTTTTTGACTAGCCAACAAAAAAATACGTGTAGATTACGCGTGAGACACGTAGACGTAGAGCTGCAGGCATTTGTTATTCAAATTGCGTCATGGTTATTGTTTCATTCTATGATCTGTGATTCTCCCAAACATTTCATGGTCAGTTGGCAATAGAACATGATACATACAGAAAACAGCAACATACTTGTACATTATTTGGTTGATGATGATGATGATTTTTATAGCGCCGTTTCGTGACTACTGTCACTGCAAGGGCGCTTTCAGGCTTGACGCGGCGGTGAAGAAATGGGTCTTCATTCCCTTCTTGAAGCTCTCGATCCCTTCCTTGGCGCGCACTTCAGAAGGCAGATGGTTCCAAGTGGACGGTCCCGCAACGGCGAAAGCGCGGTCTCCGAACACTGTACATCTTTTTCTGTATTGAGTGCTGACAGATGTAAGAGCACTGTCGGCAGATCGCAGAGTGAGCCCCCTCTCGCTCAGACTCCTCGGTAGTATCAGCTCCTGCAAGCACTCTGGCGCCACTCCATGCAGCGCTTTGTGTACCGTGAGGCCCAGCTTAAATTGAATCCTTCCTGTGATCCTCAACCAGTGAAGCTTCTGCAGGAGGGGAGTAATATGGCAGTACTTGCTCTGACTATAAATCAGGTGGGCGCTGGCGTTCTCACAGAAGTTTTGCAATCTTTACCCACGGCTTGCAATAAAATATATTATGTCCATAAAATATTAGTTTAATGCAAATGAAAAGATTTGCAATTTATTGTGCCATATTACAAGAGTATTCATATTATTTGTGTTCATTGATAAATGCAAAAAATAATGAAAATGAACAATAAAGTTTCGTTTATGAATTCCTAGGTACCTACATTTTTAGAAATTGTCAAAACACTGTTTTGAATAACTTTTTATTTATTTATTCAGTCAAACGTTTTGGCCTGAAAAGGCATTTTCAGGAGCATTTTATGTCCGGTCGATAGCTCAGTTGGTAGAGTGCTTGCATTCTACCCCGTGAGCTAGGGTTCGAATCCCACCGAGGAGGGTGTCAGAAATGATTTCCTATTTCGGTATTTATTTCAAACCCCATAATAAAAATACCGGCAAGGTTTACTCAGCCTTCACAAGAAATGAGTACCAGCCCCCTCGGGAGCTGGGAAACCCCCACTTCAACTGAAGTGGTTGGCGTAAGGCCGGCCCCCTTAATGTGTAGCTTAGTTGCGTTGCGTTTATAAGATGCCTCTTCAAAAAAAATCCCGTTGTATTAAAAAAAATGTTTCTTATACTTTATGGACGCAACGCAACTAAAAACGCAACTAAACTACACATATAGTGTAACTTCTTGCCGCGTTATCCCCGAAGGGGTCGCATGTGGCGAGTTGAACCTATTTATTTTTACAGGTAAGGGGGCCGGCTTTACGCCAACCACTTCAGATGAAGTGGGGGGTTTATGGCCTTAGTAAATAAGTGACATTAATGGAAAAAATTACGCACGTTAAATGATTTTTTAACTAAATTGTAAAGTTATTTTTTTTATACAACGTAAAAAATGACGCCACAAAAAATATTTAAAAAAACTGGGTTTTTTCACATTTTTTTGTTCTAATTTTGTCGTTTCATATTTTGGAAATACTTTTGTTCTTCATAATTATATAATGCTACAATGTCTTGTAAGTCTAGGGATAATATTTCAGGTAACGCGAACAGTTTTTGAGATAACATGAAAAAACCGTTTCCAAGAAATAAATAAATAAATTAGTTCCAGTTTTTTCATATTATCTCAAAAACCGTTCACATTACGTGAAATATTATCCCTAGACTTACAAAACAATTTTATCATTCTATAATTATGAAGAACAAAAGTATTTCCAAAATATGAAACAATAAAATTAGAACAAAAAAATGTGAAAAACAAAAGTTTTTTCAAATATTTTTTTGTGGCGTCATCTTTTAATTATTATTTATTTTATACGTATGTTTGAAATTAAATAAGATAAAACCCTGAAACATATAAACAAGGATTTTATCATAAGAGATTTAAAATAATATCATCTCCTTCCATACTTGGTGTTACAAAGTCAGAATCTGTAACCTTGCTCAAGGTAAAGTTACATAAGTGAGGAATTATTCATTGTACCCGATACAAAAATAAAATAATTTGTATCTATTGAGTTAATTACCTATCTGATGTATGGACTGCTACCAGCAGTATCCAGGCTTATTATCTTTAAACAAGCTCACCCTGACTCTTGGCTTTAGAGAATAATGTTATACTCTGTTCTTGCTATCCATCACCGACTTACTTCGTTACCCAGTGCTTGTCTGGCTTATCCACCATTTGATTCATAGAAGACCTTTAAATGCGATTTACTAAGGGCCTGTTGCACCAAACTCCAATCAGATAAAAATCAAAATTAAGTGTGATTTCTCCCATCACATCAAAACTTTGGTAAGTCAACAGATGTACATCATCTTTCCTGTTCAAATTTCATCATATTATTACCCACTTCCGAGAAACATTTAACCGAGGCCCTTACCAGAATTAAACAATCAACTTCGATGTGTCAATCAAATATTGATTGGAGGTTGTTGCAACAGGCCCTTAAAAATCACATTCTACACAATCTGATGTAAGAAAAATGTAAAACATGACAGTGTATGAGTTGTTTTTAAACGCAACGCAAACGCAATTAAGCTACACATATAGTGTAACTTCCTACCGCGTTATCCCCGAAGGGTTTCGTGGCGAGTGGAACCTATTTATTACGCCAACCACTTCAGTTGAAGTGGGGGTTTCCCAGCTCCCGAGGAGGCTGGTACTCATTTCTTGTGAAGGCTGAGTAAGCCTTGCTGGTTTTTATTTTGGGTTTTGTAATAAACACCGAAACGGCAAATCATTTCTGACACCCTCGGTGGGATTCGAACCCGAGCTCTCGGCATGGAATGCAAGCACTCTACCAACTGACCTTACGACCGGACTTTTTTGATATTTTCAAAATGCATTTGCAAGACACATTTTTCCAGTACACATACAAACATTGCTCATGTGAAATTACTTCTGTTGGAGATAAGACAAACAAGCACTCAGAGGACGACTGGTGAGCTTATATTTATCACGAGCTGGAACCTTCTATACAATAAATATCATTGAGAACAACTTTGTGGAGCCTTCGCATCGGTCACTAGTTGAGGTTTATCTAGAATTAATTATTGAAAAAAATGCTTTTGATTTGTGTTTGATCTAGTTACAAACTTATTATGTCATACCAGTTGTATGATCGACATTTCTAGGTTACCTTCAAAATATATCACTTTAGCCTTTTTTTTAAACAGCACAATACACGTACGCACTGCACCTACTATGCGTTTAAAAATATGAATCTAGCCAGCCTCCTTGTGCTTCGCACGATTCGGAATTCTAGTATGAAGATATCGCTACCTTAAAGGTAAAACAGAATAAGCGCTGATTAACTGATTTGAGGAATTGTGGATAAAACATTCTATTGGAAGTAACTTCTTCGGGCTTGTTGCACCAAACTCCAATCAGACAAAAATCAAAATTAAGTGTGATTTCTCCCAACAATTCAAAAATTTGGTTGCATATACGTAAACCAGATGATGTACTCGTACATCATCTTTCCTGTTCAAATTCGTTCATATTATTTAGCCACTTCCGAAAAATATTTTAATAATAATAATAATAATAATAATAATAAACTTTATTGTACACCACAAATAAATTACATTAAAATTATAAACAAAAGAGACATATGTACAATGGGCGGTCTTATCGCACATGGCGATATCTTACAGACAACCTTAGGATGGACAAGATCTGCAAGCACAATGGTATGGGTAGTCCGTGGTATAACAATAATTATGGTAAAAAAATACTGTATAAATACATATATATATATATATTAATAATATATCAACATATACATATAGATACACACATAAACATAAATACATAAATACATACACACACACATACATACATACATATATACATATAACTTAGCCATTACACTGATAGTAAGTGTTCCTTTAAAAGTTTCTTAAATATTGCCAGGGATTGTGCACTTCTTATAGTTAATGGCAAGGCATTCCATAAGCGAGTGGCATGAACTGTAAACGATTTTCCAAGGAAATTTGTGGAATGCGTTGGTATTTTCAATGTTAAAGTTTCTGATGACCGTAGGGATCTTGAATGTGTGTCATGGAGGAACTCAAAACGTTCTTTAAGATAGCGAGGCATAGAAGGATTGTGCAGAATATTGTATAGAAGGTGAAGAATATGTGTATTCCGACGGAGACGTATAGGAAGCCATTTCAGCTTAGTACGAAACTCTGAAACATGATCATATTTGCGTAGACCAAATATAAATCTTATACAAAGATTTTGAAGTCGTTCAAGTTTATCAAGTTGGTCCTCGGTGAGATCAAGATAGCTGGCATCGGCGTAATCGACAATCGGAAGAAGGAGAGATTGTGCAAGAGCAGTTTTAGTGGAAATTGGCAGGAGATTGCGTAATCGTCTCAAAGACCCCACAGATGCAAAGACTTTGCGACTGACTTCCTGTACTTGAGGTACCCAGGACAAGGTTTTATCAATATATATCCCCAGGTTCTTTACTTTATCACCAATTGGAATGGTTGTGCCATCAAAAAGAATTGGGGGCAACTGCGCCCAGTCAATCTTCGAGATCATCCTAGGGCCGCCAACAGCAATAACCTGGGTTTTCAGAGGATTGACCTTAAGTCCGTACGCCTTGCTCCAATTATGTATTTCATCTAAATCAGTATTGATGACTTTGATAGCTTCTGCCAACTTATCTGGCGTAGCTTGAAAATAGATTTGGAGATCATCTGCATAAAGGTGGTAAGAAGAAATAAGTCGATTTGAAATTGTATTAATAAATACAGCAAAAAGTAAGGGAGATAGAACGCCACCCTGAGGCACGCCAGCAACCGTACTGCACCACGAGGAAAAGGTTTCATCAATATGAATCCGTTGTCGACGGCCAAACAGGTACGAATGAAACCAACCAATTGTCATTGGAGATATGTTAAGAGAGCGAAGTATTCCCAAGAGGATGTCAAAATCAACTGTATTAAAAGCGTTGCTGAAATCAAGTAAAGAAAGTAAAGTTATATTTCCACCCTGCATGGCTGACCTGATGTCGTCCGTAATATTGATCAGGGCTGTGACGGTACTGTGTCCAGGGCGAAAACCGGATTGAAAGGGGTTAAGAAGACTGTTTCTACAAAGGAAGGAGTTGAATTGGTCACAGGTAAGACGTTCAAGGACTTTGGAAAGGAATGGTAATATTGAAATAGGGCGATATTCCGTGAAGGTCGTGGGATTTGGCTTTTTTGGTAAAGGAATAATATAGGCTTCTTTCCAAGCAGTTGGAAAATGACCCATGGAAACAGAGGAGTTCAGGATGTGACAGATGACTGGTAAGATTTCGTCGAGGATGGAAGGATCATATTACGGCTGACGCAGTCGCTACCAACTGCGTTTGACGTGATATTCATAATACACTTCTTAACATCAGAAGCGTCAAAAAGGCTAAAGACAAATTGTGAGTAACTAGGAGTTGGTAGAGATAAAAGATAATTTAAAGTATTTGCTTTTTCAGTCCTGTCACAGTTAGATGAAGAAGAAAAGTGTTGGTTAAGAAGATTATATTATATATAGAGTATCTTGACGCACTTTGCCAACCCCCAATGTTCTAAGGAATTTCCAAACCTTTGTAGAATCACCGTTTACCACAGAGTTATGGATATGTTGGCGTTGTGCATTTCTACACACCTTATTGCGGAGATTCCGGATAGCTACGTAGTTATCCCAGTTTGTATCTGTTGGACGACACTTGTACTTAGTTTTAGTTTTTGACGTTTTGAACATTAATTCTTTTATTTCCTCTGTTATCCAGGGTGCCGGAAGATGTTTTATTTTAATTTTGCGTATTGGAGCATGTTCGTCATATAATTGAACAAGATTTGAGGTAAAAAGGTTGACTTTGTCATCAACTGATTCCGAGGAGAACAATGGACCCCAGTCAATGCTGCCGGCATCTCCACGAAGATTCTCAAGGTTCATTCCACCAAAATTACGTTGCAGAAGTATTTTCGACTTGGCCTTAGGAGGACGTATTTTGTATGAAAGATAAATTAAATCATGATATGAAAACTCGTCTGCAGAACATTGACCGTGTTTAGCAACGTGTTCACAAGAGGAAACAATTATGAGATCAAGTAGCGAAGGAACTGATTTAGGGAAATTATGTGTGGCGTTAAGTGAAAGAATGGACATGTTCTTAGATTCAACAATAGAAAGAAGAGAAGAGGCACGTGAATCGTTTTTGAGAAGGCAGGTGTTGAAATCACCCATAATGATAGTATGGTTGTAAGATGGACTTAGAGTTTCTAGAATATTTTCAAAGGAAGAGAAGAAATTTATGCGTAAAGATGGACAATAATAAACGCCAAGTAAGAGTTTTGTGTGCTGGAGCTCAATCTCTATAAACAGATGCTCGCCACCATTCGATGGTGGTGGCTGTGTCGACATACTTATAACTGAGAAAGGAATAAGTGTACGAAGATATATGGCAACACCGCCCCCACCACCAGCCACACGATCATTTCTTATGAGATTGAATCCAGGAAGAGAGTAGGATATTGAGGGAAGACATGGCTTAAGCCATGACTCGGATATAAGAATAGCATGAATATTCTTACAGTCAAAGGTTGTCAGCAAATAGGAGAAGTGGGCCGGAATACTTTGGGCATTAATATGAACAACATTAAAATTCCCAGATACATCAGAAAACTGAGAATTTATTGTTTCAGCAAGAGAGGGAACGCTCACAAAACTATCATTATCACCTTGAGCTGTTAAAAAACTGTCATCATCACTATTACTATAATCAAATTCTGACATTGAGTTATAATATGAATATAATAATATATTACGAATTAATATACAATGTAATACTAATTAAAAATAAATAAATAAAAAATAATAACAATAACAAAAATAACTATAAAACAAAAGTGAAAAAGACAATTTAGAATAATTAAAGCCAAACAAAAAAAAATTGTCCACCCGCCAGTTGAGTGTTTACAGTGTATACTTGTTCATAAGAAAGAGAAAAAGAAGAAAAAAAAAACACACAATAAAAAAAATGAACTACTTAAGGATATAATATATACAACAAAAACCTACTTATGGGCCGGGGTAATTAGCTGGTAGCAGGGACAGAATTTTTAAAGAAATAGATTGCCAGTAAAAAATATATAGGTATATAATAAAAAGTGTTTTAATTATGTTGATGATATCAGTACGTATATCAGAGAGGGGGAAGGAGCACAACATTAATTAACACAACACATTGACAGATACTTATTCCCAATGTGTTCCCAATTCCCACACTAAGCCAACCTGACACTGGTGTCCCTGCTCTCCGCGAGAATTCGCCACAAAGAAGAAAGATACTTATTTGACAGTATTATCAGCGTAGAAACAACAATTCAGACCTTCTTGGCAGCACGCCTAGGTCTCTAAGAAGCAGTCCTTACCGCGTCCACTGTCATGGGAGCATCCACCGGCACGATGTTGCTCATATCGCCATTGGAGGCGACACGATGCCGCGCTCCATCAGCCCCCAGTACGTACACGCAGCCGTCCCTAGTCCAGCACTGGCTGACGCCAAACCTCTCTCGTGCTGCCATAAAAGTGTTGTGCCGTGATTTAGTGAGGAATTCTGACAGTGTTATGCCAGACCCCTTCAGCTTAGTTTTTGAAAGCCAGATGGAGTCCCGAACCACCACACTCTGGAGTTTGATCACTATTGGCCTGGTTTTATGACTGGAACCCTCACGCCCCATACGGTGACACCGCCTGATGTCACTCACTGTGAAATCCGTCATCTTCAGTTTGTCTCGGATGACGTCTGCGACAACCTGCGCTGTCTCCTCTCTTTTATGTTCTGTGACACCATGCAGCAGCAGCATCTTACGTCGTCCCCTCATCTCAAGACGATCAAAGTCCAACGCAAGCATCTCCACTTGCTTTTGAAGATTCTGAAGTGCCTGCAGTGTAAACATCTTAAAGGCAGCGAAGTCAGCAGCCAGATTATTGGAAGTGGTAGATTTATCTGGGGCTTTCTGCAGCTCGGCTTCAAACACAGACATCCTTTGATGAAACATCTCCATCATACTAGTGAGTGTATCCTTCATAGCTTCCATAATGGTATGGTATGTCAATATAATAGTAAAAATAAACACTCAACTGATAGGAATGTACTTAACTTTGAGTTAAAAACATAAAAACATTTAAAATTTAGTTAATTTAAATTTAATTCAAATATTTTAACAGGAGCAAAAAAAATCTTAATGTATTTCACAACTACCCACGTAGGTAGTGGACTGTACGTAGGTAGGTACTGAGGTATTTAACAGAGCAATCAAATATTGATTGGAGGTTGGTGCAGAAGGCCCTTAGAATTGATATAACACGAATTTTAATAAGAAGACACGTATAAGTTCACACTTACACATGCCGTATGCGGACTTGCAACATAAAAAAACTAATAGATTTTGAAACAAGGGCATTGTGAAAGAATGGAATGTACAAAGTGAGCGTAAAATAAGAAAATGCATGAAAAAGGGGATGGATATGAATGAATTGAAAGAGGTATGTAAGGATTTTTGGCCCACGCCAAATAAAAAGGAGGTGTCTACCGCCGGGTGTGGTTAAAACATTGGTGAGTGCTTTTGTGATGTCCCGAATTGATTATTGTTCCACACTTTATATCGGCCAGTGAAGCAACTGAACAGATTTCAGTCTGTTTTGAATGCGGCCGCAAGACTGATCTTCGGGATGTCCAAATTCTCTCACATCACTCCGCTGTTGAAAGAACTACATTGGCTTCGTTTTCCTAAGAGGGTGGTCTACCGTGTGTGTTTGATGGTATTTAAAGCCCGAAATGGCGGTTGATCTGTGATGTTGGCGGCTAGGGTTTGTTAAAGTGAATTTGGTTTTATGATTTAGTTTTTTATGTCCATGTATATATTGTTATTTTTATTCTTTGATTTTAAAAAATGTAATTTGTCATGTATGTTCCTTGACTTATAGGTTGTTATGCGGCTGACCACCCATAATATAAAAATTGGTTCACTTTGCCAATGTCACCCCTGTTTCAGGGAAGGACGGCAAGAGTTGCAAGGCTTATGTTCATTCGAGATTGGGTTTTTATATTGTAGGTCCACATGCGGCATGTGTTAGCGCGAAATTATACATATCTGCTTGTGGGAATGCATTTAGTATAAATCTTAAATGATATATATCTTTGCAGCTTAGATTAGATTAGATTAGAAATGGTTTGGCTCCATCATAATTATCTGGCAGACATGTTTTCCCCCATTGAGGTGAGTGTGAGGGGGCGGACACTTAGGTCAGCGGGGTGTCGAGCTGTCAGATTGATGCAGGCTCGCCGTCAAATACGCACTAATTTTGGGGATCGCGCTTTCCGGTTTGCGGGGCCGATGGAGTGGAACAGACTGCCACCCGGAGTGAGGGTTTCGGAATCTGTTGGCATTTTTAAGAGAGCACTGAAACGGCACCTTTATAAAATATCTCATTCATGATTAGGAGGGCCCTTGAGGTGTGACACACACAAAAACGGCGCTCTTTTGTCATGTATTAATTAAATCAAATAAATTATCCTTATATATATATAAGGATAGGAAGAAATGGAGACAGGTCTGCAGAAGCTCTGCCCCCCCCCCCTAGCGGAATGGTGACAGAGTTACAGTTACAGTCTATAGATGAATAATTGCAGTGTGTAAGTTATCTATATAATGTTATCTAAGTTGTGGGCACAATTATTTATTTAATTGCAAAACAAGATAAACAAGAGACAGGACAGTAACGAGGTGGTTAAGTCTACACAGGGCAATTAACGGACAATAATGTAGGTAGTGGACAACTTTATGTGCTGCTGCTCTGCTAGCCGTGACACAGAAGCACTTGCTTGCATATTGCATCGCCGCCCTGCATACTGAGCCAACAATTATTCTCGTAATGTTATTAAGTGATCGGAATAACAAAATAAACTTAAAGAACTTAATCACTGTTTAATAGAAACTGGAATTACAAACACAGTCGTTTGAAATGTTTACAAATTGAATTTAATAAAAAATGAACCGGTCCGTAGTGCAGTGGCAACACTTCGGACTCTGATTGGAGGGTTGAGGGTTCGAATCCCGGTGGAGCACAAAAAATATACCATTTATATTTTTTTTAAATTTGCTCTACCCTGGGCTGAAAAATTCATACACCTTTACCAATGACCGGTCACCAAAGGTCCATCCAGCCTTACAGCAACTGGATCTTGCTTGAGAATTGGCACTTTGTAGCGACAACGACCAAGCTCGTAAAAAGGTCGATAGCCCAATTGGTAGAATGCTTGCATTCCAAGCCGAGAGCAAGGGTTCGATCTCAAGGTTTACTCAGCCTTTACAAGAAATGAGAACCAGCCCCCCCGAGAGACGGGAAACCCCCACTTAAGCTGAAAGTGGTTGTTGTGAGGCCGACCCCCTTACCCGTAAAAAGAAATAGGTTCCGAATCACCACATGTGACCCCTTCGGGGATAACGCAGGCAAGAAGTTACACTATATGTGTAGCTTAGTTGCGTTTGTTAGGATTTGTAGGCTTACAAGGCTAACGATGCTGGAGAGTTGTTTTCCGGGATCTGTTGCCCTCGGCTGGAAGTCTCATCACCACGGTAATTCTGTGTTCCCTTCTCAATTTAATCCGGTTTTATTCAAAACCAACATCAATCGCCACTTCCTTGCAACGCCTCACGACAGAAACAACAATTCAAGCAACATCTCTTCCAGGGTGACATAGTCCCCAAGACTTTCAAGAATTGGGGAGCCTCCCGCACAGGATTCCTTAAAAAATTATATTCGTTACGTTGAAAAATTCATGTACCAAATCGCCACCTGAATGGTACAAGTAAGTAAGTGCTGATTCACTGATTTGAGAAATCGTAGATAAAACCTTCATGTCCATCCAGGCTTACAACAACTGTGCCTGTGCTTGAAAATAGACATTTTGTAGTGATGGCCAAGCTCGTAATAAGTCCGGTTCATAGCTCAGATGGTAGAATGCTTGCATTCCATGCCGAGAGCAAAGGTTCTATCTATACACCAAGGGTCTCAAACATGATTTCCCGTTCCGTTGTTTATTTCAATCCCAAAATAAATACCGACTTAGTTGACTCCTTTACAAGAAATCTATGAAGCTGAACATTTTCCTTATAATAATTCATAAAGCATTAAAAAAAGGTAGTTGTTTACAAGATTAAGTTTAATTATAAAAAGTTATCTCTTTTTATGGTAGTATAGGGTTCAAATTTCATGCAATTACGTAAAAATATATTTATATTTTTTTCATAGATCATGTTTAATATATTATTCCTTATCCTTGTCCTTGAATCTGTGGCGTTAATTTATCACACTTATATGATCTAATCTAATCTAAGTTGAAAGATATATCACATTGGGGATTCACATCATATTCATTCTGACAAGCAGACACGTACAAGTTTGCGCTTACACATGCCGCATGTAGTTTTACAAAATAAAAACACAAATCACAAATGACCATACGCCCTGACCAACTCTTGCCGACCTTCCCTGAAACAGGGGTGACGTTGGCAAAGTGAACCATTTTCTACAGCATGGGTTGTCAGCCGCATACCAACCTATAATCTAGGGAACACGTACAATAAATTACAATTAACAAATAATCCATATAAATACTGAAAGAAGTACAAAATACGTAATTCTAATTTTAAAACCCTAGCCCTAGCCGCCAACATTACAGATCAACTGCTATTTATTTCTGTCCTTACATACTTCTCTCATTTTATCCAGTCATTAATTTCTTCATACAAGCTCTCCTTTTATTATGACCTTGGATTTTCTATTCATTCGATATTTATTACAATTTGAATCAATTGATCATCATCATCTTCTAAAGGCAGCGCCTCGTTGTGTCAGCCATTTGTCTCTGTCTGTGTCCATCCTCTTGAGCCGCTTCACATCCTTGAAGTATGAAGTTCTTGGGCGACCTCTTGTTCTTCTTCCCAAGATTTTGCCTCCGAAAATGTTCTTAAGAAATGCGCTATGTCTAATTGAGTGCCCTATTAGCTAAGCTTTCCTCTTCAAAATGTTTCTCTCTTCTCTCTTCTACGTCCCTCAACACCTCTTTCGTTTCCGACCTATTGTGTCTTGAATATTTTTCTTCAAATCTACATCTCGAATGCCTCCAGATGGTCGTTTTTCATATTTCTGGATGGTCCATATTTCACATCGATACAACTAAATGCTCCAAACAAAAGCTTTCTTGAATCCCTTTTTTTTCATTCGATATTTATTACAATTTAAAAATAGCACGTGCAAGATGGATCGGCCATGTTATACGACAAGAAGGCCTCTTGCATGTCATAATGGAGGGGATGACTGAGGGGACCAACTCTAAGGGACGCCCTCGCCAAGAATACTTGGAGGACCTGTTGGTGGACGTGCGCTGCTCATCATATGCAGGCCTTATAAGAGCCGCACAAGACAGGGAAGAATGGAGGAGAAGAATGAAAGAATTGCTACAAGCCAATCCCAGGATTGAAACCAGAGAAGAAGAAGATACATAGTTTTAAAATTAAAAAATAACACAGTTTTACTCAGTAATCAGTTGGAAAGTGCTGCATGAGCGCCCTCTCATAGCCCAGTGGTTACCGCGCTGTCTGGCTGACCGGAAACAGAAGGTCTTCAGTTTGACGAATTTTAAATAAAAATTGGTAGCAGTGTTTGTTCAGGTGGAAACAAGGTCAGTTAAGAGCGCGAACTTACTTCCTACCAGAAACGAAATAATCAATGGGTACTGGTTGGACATTTTAAATAATACAAAATATGTAGCACCGTTTTATAAAAAAATATCTTTATAATAATCCGGTAGATTGCTCAGTTGGTGGAGTGCTTGCATTCCATCCCGAGAACCCAGGTTCCAATCCCACCAAGGGCGTCAGAGATGATTTCCCATTTCGGTGTTAATTTCAAACCCAAAAATACACACAACGCAACGCAACTAAGCTACACATATAGTGTAACTTCTTGCCGCGTTATCCCCGAAGAGGTCGCATGTGGCAAGTTGAACCTATTTATTTTTACAGGTAAGGGGGCCGGCCTTACGCCAACCACTTCAGTTGAAGTGGGGGTTTCCCAGCTCCCGAGAGAACTGGTACTCATTTCTTGTGAAGGCTGAGTAAACCTTGCCGGTATTTTACTTTGAGGTTTGAAAAAAACACCGAAACGGGAAATCATTTCTGACACCCTCGGAGGGATTCGAACCCGAGCTCACGGCATGGAATGCAAACACTCTACCAACTGAGCTATCGACCGGAGATAAAATAAAAACAATTTTGTAATGATTGAATACATTTTTTTAAATTTTATCTATTAAAATGAACGATTACAAATGAATGCCTCGACAGTCAAAAAAATAAACACATAACTTAATTTTCACAGTTTATTTGAGTTAAATTGCCTTAGCGCTATCGGACTTTATCCGTTCATGTTCAGAGGCTGACTGTCATAAAAACAAAAGGATCAAAATCAAGATGAAACTATCGGTGTTACGGCCGAGGGGGCTAAGTGGGCTGATCTTTCTAGCGTATTTGGAATAGAAAAACGTTGATTCGATCCCCGCCTGGGTCATTTGACCATAACTTTGATCCTGGTTCAACAGATGTAATTGGGTAATTATTAATTAATAATTCATTAAAATAAACAATATTGAATTTTTAATTGATGATGATTAATACCTATTTCTGGCCATGCAGATTAGAATGGTGAATTGTAAAACTATTCTTTATATAAAAAAATTATGAAATTTAATTTTGATCCTTTTTGAACTGAAACAAACTGTAAAATTAAGACTACGTGTTTTATAAAAAGATATTTTTAAATTGGTGGTAGTTAAAACATAAACTAAGTATTTTTGCAGTCGCATGAATGCTTCATTTATCTTTTTTATTTTTAGAATTAATACTCGCAGCTTCTACACATCATATGGAAATATCCCATCAATGTTTATTACATTTAATTGTGTGTGTTATCCCAGGAAGACCGTCATTAAGTTATTTAACAGGGCCTTGGCGCGAGTCCTAATGAAGTGAACTAATTATGATTGTGATTAAAACGTGTTCTCAATGTCTTATAAGATAATATCGCCACCTTCAATGTAAAAATAAATAAGTACGCAACGCAACGCAACGCAACTAAGCTACACATATAGTGTAACTTCTTGCCGCGTTATCCCCGAAGGGGTCGCATGTGGCGAGTTGAACCTATTTATTTTTACAGGTAAGGGGGCCGGCCTTACGCCAACCACTTCAATTGAAGTGGGGGTTTCCCAGCTCCCGAGGGGGCTGGTACTCATTTCTTGTGAAGGCTGAGTAAACCTTGCCGGTATTTTTATTATGGGGTTTGAAATAAACACCGAAATAGGAAATCATTTCTGACACCCTCCTCGGTGGGATTCGAACCCGAGCTCACGGGGTAGAATGCGAGCACTCTACCAACTGAGCTATCGACCGGACAGTACTGATGCACTAATTTGAGAAATCGTGGATAAAACATTTTATTGGGTGTAACTTCTTATAGTGCGTGAACTAATTATAACTGCTCGTGAAAAACTTAACCCACGTAACCCACAAAAAACGTAACCCACAGGATTTTCACACTTTCGTAGTGTTTTCTCACGTAGAAAATGGGAAAAATGTGCATTTATCTAAGAAACCCATGTTTGCTAAATACGAGTATGTTACTTGTTTAGTTTTATCTTTAAAGTATCGATATGCGTAATCATGTTGACTTATAACTTATAAGTTGATAGAATAATATAATAATATTAGGAAGATTTATTTGGTGAGCGCTGTTTTTGTGTGTAACACACCTTAAGAGCCCTCTGCGAGCTTGGTCGTCGCTGTAGAAAGCACCAATTTTCAAGTAAGATTCAGTTGCTGTAAGGCTGGATGGACCTTCAGTGACCGGTGTTTGGTAAAGGTATATGATTTTGTCATCTAGCGAAGAGCATTTTTGAAAATATAAATGTTTGTCAAAAAAAAAAAAAATCTCAAATTACATTTGAGATTGGGTTTTTGAATTGTAAGTCCACATGCGGCATGTTTCAGCACGAACTCATACGTGTCTGCTGATGGGAATGTATTTAATATGAACCTCAAAAATGATATATATGCAACTTACATAGAGTATGTAGATTTTAGATAATATACAACATGAAGTTCACCTTCCAGTAAATGTTATGAGAGAGAAGTTAAACGCAGTCTACTGTGAAAACCATAGCATTTATTTTTAATGTGTGTTACCAAATTACAAACCCATGTTATGAAACTAAAAATATACATAAAGCACTCTGTCCTTGATAATAATCGATGCAATCGAAAGTAGGTAATAAAAAAATCATCAAATATCCTTTTTGCTTGATGTGGGCGTGCATAAAATATAAATTACATCAACATATTGATACCTATAAATGAAAACTGAATAAGTGACTTATTAAGTTAACATGGGTTTCTCAGATGAATGCACCTTTTCCCTATTTTCTACGAGAGGAAACACATTAAAAAAGTGTGAGAATCCTGTAGTTTAGAAGTTTTTCATGAGCACTTCCTTATAATGAGTTCACTTACTATGAGAAGTTACACACAATAAAATGTTTTATCCACGATTTCTCAAATCAGTGAATCAGTTGGTACTTATTCAGTTTTACCTTTAAGGTGGCGATATTTACATTTGAAATTCATATTAAAGTTATGCCCACAAATAGGCACGACTACAGCACAACTGTTCTACTGCATGTGTCCTTACAAATTTAGATCCAAACCTCAAACATTCATTTAATGAACACAACCCCTGCAACTTTGCAACAATTTTTAGGGGGTCTCCCGGAACCCCCAAAATTTTGGAAATAGTCTATAACAAATAAAAGTTTGGGAACCTCTGTTATTTGGGGCTATCTATTATACCGATAACCAGTATCACAAAATGCTTTGAAAATTAATACGATATTCTCGTATAATATCGCTTTGTATACAAACAGGTCCTACAATGGGAAACGGCTGACATTAAGATCTGCAAGTAGTTTGTTTAATGTAATCTATAATTTAAGTTGCAAGTGTACATAAATTTTGCAGACAGGAGCTTTGCGGTGGCTGGGCCGGTTGTCTGGAACAATTTGCCCGTCGGTGTTCGCGCGAACCAGCCTACCACCACCTTTAGAAAGGGACTGAAGACACTGCTTTTCTCCAGAAGCCATGGCGCCCTTGAGATGGTCCTGGACCATTAAATGTCGCCACAGGAAAGAAATCATCCATCATCATCATCATCATCGTAAACATTTAAAGCTCATATCAAATGCATGCCCACAAACAGACACGTCTAGTTCGCGTTTACAAATGCTGAATGTGTAGGTACTTCCAAACCTCAAATGAACATGCACTCTGCAACTTTGTGCCGACCTTCTCTGAAACAGGGGTGACATTGGCAAAGTGAACCATTTTTTACAGTATGGGTGGTCAGCCTCATACCAACCTATAAGTCAAGGAATGATTTTCAAAATATAAGCAAACCTTTTCCCTAGCAGTCTCGCCGTATCTAATCTAATCTAAATTGCAAAGGTATGTTACATTGGAGATTCACATTACATGCATTCCCACAACCAGACACGTACAAGTTCGCGCTTGCACATGCCTCATGTGAACCTACAACATAAAAACCAAATCTCTAATGGACATACACCCTGCAACTCTTGCCGTCCTTCCCTGAAACAGGGGTGACATTGGCAAAGTGAAGCATTTTTACAGCATCGGTGGTCAGCCGCATACCAACCTATAAGTCAAAATGATAACACATGTTTAAACATTAAAGATAACAGTCGAGGAATACAAATAATAAATAAAATTTACGAATATAAAAACAACACAACCTTAAAAAGAAATCTATTGAAAAAAAGTCAATATTTACAAAAATATGTACAAAAAAAAAACATAAATGAATGTGATATTCTCGTATTATATCGCTTTGTATACAAACGGGTCCTACAATAGAACAAAGAGGCACGAGTACTCACAAGTAGACGGTCCAGCAACCAAAACAAACTTATGTGTTCACTTCACTTCGGCCAGATAACGAAACTGTGTCACTGTTCTGGTACTTTACATTCACGGAATGTTAGTGGTGTTAGTATCGATAAGTTGATGCAATTCTACGAGCATTTGTTGCAGCGCGGTGCTTGTCTGCCCGCTGACTGTGGAGGGAGCATACTAACTCTACTAACACTTGCACTGGCCTACAGCCTCTGTTGTGGCCTGCTATGGGAGGCTAGACGAGTGGGGGGAGGGGACGACTGCCAAGGAGTAGTGATAAACCATAAAGGAGCAGAAACTAACTTAAGGCGTGTTATAAAGCCAAATATGCCATTTTTGTTTCTTACACTTTATGATCTTAGCAAAATAGTTACAGTAATGAAAAAAATCAAGCATGTTTATTAATTCTTTATCTTAATTATAAAGCTTGAACAAAATATATAACTTAAGAATTGCATCCAAAAAAAAATATTTAAAAAAACGCGTTTTTTTACATTTTTAGCTTTTTTTCGTGTGTGCTGTATTTTGGATTTTTTTTTTGCTTTTTAATTACAGAACTATACATTGTTTAGGTTCAGTACTCAACATTTTTTTTATAATGTCAATAGTTTTTGAGTAAATATGGAAAAACTGAAACTACTTAATGAATTAAATTTTAATTAAATCAAAGAAGCAAGACCATAAAGTGTAAGAAACAAAAACGGCAGATTTAGCTTTATAACACGCCTTAATGCATTGATACATACTATCACCCACATTTGTATCAGTCCTGTCAAACGTCGCAGTTGTGTAGTCATATTTTCTTATCTAATCTACGTTGCAAAGGTATGTAACATTGGGGAGTCACATTATGTGCATTCTCACAAGCAGACACGTACAAGTTCACGCTTGCACATGCCACATGTGAACCTTCAATATAAAAACCCAAATCTCAAATGGACACACACTCTGCAAGTCTGCAACTCTTGCCGTCCTTCCCTGAAACAGGGGTGACATTGACAAAGTGAACAATTTTCTACAGCATGGGCGGTCAGCCGCATACCAACCTATCAGTCAAGAAACACACACGACAAATTACATTTTTTTAAATCAATAAATAATAACACGTATGGACATCAAAACTAAAACAGAAAACAAATTCCAATTTAATAAATCCTAGGCGCCAACATTACAGATCAACCGCCATTTCGAATCATAACCTTCTTCATTCAAGCTCTCCTTTTAATTTGACTCTAGGAATATTTTTACATTTGACTGAATTTTTTTGTAAACATGGAAATGCAAACTGTGAAGTTCTTTGTTCTCTTAAGTAAGTTGAAACAGAATGTCTATTTTCGTTAAAATAATACTTGTGAATGAAGAACTGAAGTGAAGCCATCCAAACGTAGCTCCGACGAATGGACTCGTTGGTACGTCTAGCTGTCCAGTGTCTATGAGATTCGGAGCATGCGCCTCCAGCACTAAATTTCGAAAGCACCAATTCTATCCTTTTTGCTGCTTTTATGGTCCGTGTTTCAGCAACATAGAGAAAAATAGAGAGGACCAGACTACTGACAAGCTTTGTGATGTTTTGCAATTAAAAGTGATTAGTTCTTGCAATTAGCAAATACCTAGGTGGATGTTGCGATTCACTGCTTTTGTAACCGCTTATCTTAGATCTCCATCGGAAGGTGAAATCATACCAAAATAACTAAAATACGACCAATAATAATAATATTAGGATGATTCATTTGGTGAGCGCTGTTTTTGTGTGAATCACACCACAAGAGCCTTCTGTGAGCTAGTTATTCACACGCAGCAAATCCATGGCTCAACAGCCACTGATCGTGAATTTCCCATACAAAAAAATGATCCATGAATCAACTATGGATCAAATGTGTTGTGAATAACCCTGCTTGAAAATTCATTTTTATTAAAATAGCGACCTCTCGAAAATGACGTAAGCATAAGCAAGTCGAAAGTACTTCTATAATTTATTATCTATAATCCAAAATGCAAAGATATATTACATTAAAGATTTATATGAAATGCATTCCCAGAAGCAGACCCGCATAAGTTCCGTCTAGGCGCATAATATGGACCTACAATATAAAAACCTAAATCTCAAATAAACATAAACCCTGCAACTCTTGCCGACCTTCCCTGAAACAGAGGTGACATTGGCAAAGACAAAAACTTGGAGGTGAAATAAATGCTAAATTTGTAAATATCTTTAAAACTACTTTATAAAAAACATTCTCTTAAAAATGAATTTTCACTGTGTAAATACACAAATTCTAAAAAGTTTGAAAATATAGATGTACTTTATTGATTTGAGGAGATAAAATTATATGGCTTGAGTGTGATTAAATGTAATGATATTAAAATTAAAGAATTTATGTCATCTCTGTATAAATTAGTGAGCATTAGTATGAGTACAAGCTATAATACACTTTCGTGAAATTCTGAGGAAAAACTTGGAAAATTAAAGTAACTGCAGTACCAACGTTTATTTATAATCGCTTGTCAATGAGTACCTACTAAACATTTAAAATATCCGATTTAAATAAAATTGCACCCGAAGATGGGATGTTCTGCGGTCCCGAAACCGGTCGTGTTTAATAAATAAAACTCACTGTGAACTTTAACAAAGAAACTTTATTTAAATCTATTAAAATGGACTTTCACAAAGTTACAGCCGAAAATTTACATAATTTAAAATATCCCGCGGCGATTTGACGTCACAAATGATATATTCCCCACAATTAGGGAAATTTTCTTAGCTTACAGCATTTATATCGACGGTAAAAAGCCTATTTGACTTAAGCGACATCATGGGCGATATTGAGTTATATACATCGTTTTTCTCGGTTTTTCAAGCTGCGTCGAATGGTCTACTTTTGGCGCGATCAGATAACTTTTTTGTCGCTTAAGTCATAAAGCACCTTGTATGGCGTTTATAAATTTCATGGACTGATGTCCCACGATTTATGACACTTTTTAACGAAATGTCGTTAAAGTATACTCTTACAAGTTGTTGGTGGTGCATATCCTAAATGTACTTGACGACTTGAGAGTGGACGAGGTAGTTAAGTTAGATAGGCATGCTGTGTATACAATATTCAAAGTCGCATAAGTAATTTCTCTGTACCATAAAAAATATGACTTTGTCGTATAAATTAATAAGACTCATAGTGGATCTATCACAAATGGTGCTTAAATCATATATCCTCCTTTTATTTACTAAATGACTGTCGGTTCAGCATTAAGCGTTCTTGCAATACATCACTGGTGATGTCGCTTGAGCAAAGTGTCCTTCCAAATTTTTATAATAGAACTGGCGCATAAGCTATTTATCTTCAAGATCAATGTAATGATTATTGGCATTTGAATCTATTCAAACAAATGATTTTGGAATGGTCGTTGGCGTTTAAGCTGCACCAAATAAACATGGGTTGTCGTTTAATGTAGTATTGTGTGAATAGAAATGCATTGAAGATGTCGCTTCAGTAGTATTTTAAGCGTGCTATCGGTTGGTTGATGCTCTGCAACGCCAGGATCTCAGTCAACACTCGGAATCGATGTATCTACGGGAAGTTATTGTTTGTTGTCAATGAAAAATATTTCCATACCCAAGTAACCTTTTAGGTTTTAAAAAGGTTACAAAAAGGCTTAAAAAGGTTCTCGGACCTTTTTGTAACCTTTTTAAAACCTAAATGGTTACTTGGGTATTTTATTACTATTGACAAGTGGATGTTCACAAAATGAGTATCTATGTTTACATAATTATATTATATATAATTACATACGATACTAAACGCAACGCAACTAAGCTACACATATAGTGCAACTTCTTGCCGCGTTATCCCCGAAGGGGTCGCATGTGGCGAGTTGAACCTATTTATTTTTACAGGTAAGGGGGCCGGCCTTACGCCAACCACTTCAGTTGAAGTGGAGGTTTCCCAGCTCCCGAGAGTGCTGGTACTCATTTCTTGTGAAGGCTGAGTAAACCTTGCCGGTATTTTATTTTAGGGTTTGAAATAAACACCGAAACGGGAAATCATTTCTGACACCCTCGGTGGGATTCGAACCCGAGCTTTCGGCATGGAATGCAAGCACTCTACCACCTGAGCTATTGACCGGTCAGTCTGCTACAATACTGCTTACTTAAATTTTAATTAAATTTTATTAAGCAGGATCCAGTGAAATATTCCAGTGAAAAAAAAACACATTGATAGAAAAGGAGTAGTTGTTCCCAAAAACAAAGATGCGGACCCCCTGCTATACTGGTAATGATGCGAGTACAAAGACGTGCACCAATAAATGTGAGAAATAACAGAAGACGAAGTTTATTTCCACATTATTGGAAGATTGAAAATTAAGCCACGAAAGAGTGGCTAGTGGCAATGACAAAAAGGGAAAAAATAAGAGAAAAAGATCGGAAGACTCCGACAAACATCATTATACATTTTTATATTTCATAAATGAAGGTGAAAAGAGAAAACAGGTGTGCCAAATTTTTTTGTTAAACACCCTTGACACATCACAAAAAAATCTTCACTTTACAGTATTTATTGCCATTCGAGGCTTCGCCAAAGAAGATTCCAGATGGAAAATCATACGACCGAATAAAACCAAAGAGGTAATTATGCAAGTACTACAATCCTGTATTAAGAATTTACCAGCAGTTCCCTCACATTACTGTAGGCGCGACTCCAGTAGGCTTTACCTTCCGCAATCCTTGAAAAAAAATTGAGCTGTTTGTACACCCTCTATAAACTGGATTTAACCACTAAAGGGATGGATGTGGTAGGGGAACAGGTATTCAAAAATACGTTCAAAAACGATTTCAATATAGGTTTCCACATTCCTAAGAAAGATAAATGTGCGAAATGCCTGCGTTTTGAGAACAATACAAGCGCCGAACTAGCTGAAATGAAAATTGAGCATCTTAAGGAAGGGAAACATTCAGACCAGAGATTCAAACTTCACAAGCAGATCCATTTTTTAAGCAATAATGTATTGAGCACATCATTTGACCTTCAAAAGGTCTTAAATACACCATACGGGGAAAGCATGTGTACTATTCCAGGAAATACGGGATGTATAATATAACGTTTTACGAATCTGGAACAAGAGAAGGATTTTGTTTTTGCTGGGGTGAAGCAGATGGGTAAAGAGGAGCTACAGAGGTGTCAACTATATTAACCAAATATATACCAAATGTTGACCAGAGGGGCACAGTTAAAACTTTATTACTATACAGTGATTCTTGCCCGGGGCAGAATAAGAACCGCACTGTTTTTGCCACAATCCACTATACATTGCATAATGTATGTAAAAACATCAGCACCATTCAACTCAACTACCTTCTTCCGGGTCACACATACATGCCTGTTGATTCTATGCACTCCGTGATAGAAGGCAGTGTGTCAAAAAATATTATTTGGGCTCCATCACCATGGAGCACAGTATTTGAGCTAGCTAGGAAATCACCCAAGCCTTATCATGTCGAAACTCTGATCCATACCTACTGATTTTGTTGGGTGAAGTGGAATTTCCGATAAATATTTCAAAGGAAATTTACAAAGCAAAATAAACCGAATCAGAATAGCTACATTTAAAAAGCAGATGCCCAACAAAATTGTGGTAAAATACACGATGGATGCCACAAACGAGGACATCCTAGTGTGTGGCACCAAAGGAAAACCTGCAGAAAATATTTATAAAAGACGTCTAGCTTTACCACAGAAGAAGTATGATGATTTGGTAAAATTGTGTAAAACATTCGTCATACCACAAAGCTATTGGGCAGAGTATACAGATATTCCTCACGGTAATGAAACAGTTGAGGTGCTCTTGGACTCTGATGTTGAGGATATCGAAATAACTACTTAAAATACGTCCTTATTTATAATACCTATTCATGTGGAACCTGTGCTATTACATTTAATTGCATGATATTTTTCTTAATTTAATTTTACTTACGTACTTTGAATTTTGTGTTTTCATAGTTATTTTAATTTGCCACTCTCTGTGTGGAGTCATTACTTATTATTTTATTTTCTTGTAAGTATATTTTTCAAAAATATACATACAAGAAAATTATTAAATTCATGTTACATGTTTTTTATAAACTTAACCATTTATTGTAAAGAAATAAACAAAAATTGTGTTCGTAGTTTTTTAACTCAGTTAGGTATTTGTTCAATAAATAATTTTATTAAAAGCTATTGCAATGTGTACTTTTATGGTAATGTTTCAATTCTTCTTTATTGCTTTTATTTTGCTTGTTCTTAATTATGTGTTATCAATAATTTGTGGTCTCAAATTACCTTTTTTAGTTTACTGCTATTTTTTGCATTTATCTACTAATTATTATTTCATTTTTTGGCTCAATTAAAAAGATTTTTAGGAAAGTATACTTCTATTATTTATTCCTACCACAGTTCTTTCGTATCGAAAAATAATACAGCCTGGTCTTTAAGTCAGATATACCCTTTACGAATAGGAATTGTTTTTACTGATAAGTCATTTTACTTCTCAAGGTATAAACGTTATGTGGCGTATGCATTAAATAGGCCTATTTAAACAAAAGGAAAATACTGATTTAAGTCTTTTAACCTCGAAATAAAAAATGTTGAGTCGGTACTTAAGGCATTTTCATACATTTATGACAGAAAGTAAAATGGCGCATCAGTCATTTATCCTCAAATAATTATGAATGCCAAATTGCTTAAACGACAGTATCTCAATTATGTGTATGTTTATCTTCAATCCACTTATGTTAAAAAAAAGCAAATAAAAAAATAAGCATTGCCTCCTTACATTTTTTTTTATTTAATCCGCGAACAAAAATGTTATGGCAGATAATAAAAAAAAAAAACAGTTTTTTGGCTCTCCTGTAAAATTGACTTTTTGTCGCTTAAGTCAAATAGGCTTTTTACCGTCGATATGATATTAATAGGTCAAAGATGGAACTAACAGTGACATTTCTTTTCTTTTTTTCTAAAAAAAATAGATTTTGTGAAGAGGAATGCAATTCACCAGCCTATTCTGCCTGGCCAGAAACAGGTATTTTTATCATAAATTAATAATTCATTATTGTTTTATTTTAATGAATTATTAATTATTAATTAATAATTACCATCTGTTGAACCAGGGTCAAAGTTATGGTCAAATGACCCAGGCGGGGATTGAACCAATGTTATTGTATGTAGTGTATCCAAACACGCTACGAAGATCAGCCCACTGGGCCCCCTCGGCCATAACATCGACAGCCACTGATTGTGAATTTCCCACACAAAAAAATGATCTATGAATCAACTATGTATCAAATGTGTTGTGAAGAACCCTGGTAGAAAATTAAAAAATGGAAAATTTGACGTCACAAATGGTATGTTCCTGAATTTAGGGAAATTTTGCTGACTTACAGCATTTATTTGATACTTAGAGGTCAAAGTCAATAACTTCTGAAATATTTTTAATAAGATTCCTTGACTTATAGGTTGGTATGAGGCTGACCACCCATACTGTAAACAATGGTTCACTTTGCCAATGTCACCCCTGTTTAAGGGAAGGTCGGCAAGAGTTGCAGGGCTTATGTTCATTTGAGATTGGGGTTTTACATTGTAGGTCCACATGCGGCATGTGTGAGAGCGAAATTATGCGTGTCTGCTTGTGGGAATGCATTTAATATGAACCTCAGATGATACATATCTTTCCAACTTATAGTTAGATTTAGATTCGATTCTTTTTATAGCTGCATTTTTTTGTTTACAGAAGACTAAATTGGCATGTAAAGAATTAGGTAGGGGAGGCCGGGGCTGAACGTTCCCGGGGCACGTTGTTCCGACAGTAATAACTTTGTAAAGAAAAGCGATAGCAATACACGTGAAGTGCGTCGTTGAAGCATCAGGTGACGCGCCAATTTGGCGGCCATCTTAGTTGCTTCGACGGCGGCGGACGAGTGGCTGTGTGCACCACGCTATTTGAACACCACGTTAGTAAATTTTTTCGTATTTAAACTTTTTGGTCTATTTTTCTTTATTATTGACCGATTTATGTGAATCTTTCCAATTTTAGAGTGGCATTAGTGAGGTATTTAATAGCTTGAATGTTTTTTCAATTGAATTTGTTAATTTGCTAGCATGACAGTTTTGTACAAAAATATAATTTGGGGCTACAAGTTCCCTTCCAAAGGGGCTGGTTGTTCCCCGGAACAACTTACCCCAATCGATCTAAGCTTAAATTTTCTATACAGTTTTACGGTTTATTTTTAGGATGGTACGTACCTACAAACGGAAAACTGAGAGAAGGAAAACATCCGAAACGTTATTACGCCAAGCTGCCAATGCTGTCATACAATATGGAAGAAAAGTAAAAACGGTAGCCAGAGAACTGGAAATTTGTCACATGATACTTTAGATTAATTTGCAGCCGGAATCTAAAACCATAAACACTTCAACATCGGGTCAGATTGGTGAACCACCTCAACAATCTGCAACAGAGCAGGGTGATGTATCTCAGGCTACCTCTGTGACCATTAATAGTGACCAACAACTTCAATTTACAGTAAAGACAAATGCTTTAGCTGGGTTTTATCCTGAATTTGTAAAGCCTTTACCAAAGGCACCCCTAATATTGCAGACGACTACAAAATGCCGTATAAGAAAGACAGCGGTTTAGACCGACACGCCAGAAAAAAATGCATTAGCTGAAGTCTAGGTAAAGAAAGAAGCAAGGAAAGGCGAAGCCATTAAAAACAAGGGAAAGAAAACAACAATAATAAAGGAAAAGGTAAAGGCAAGGGAAAAGGAAAAGGAAAGGGAAATGCTCAAGAAAAAGCTAAACGAAGAGTATTACAAGAAAGCGAGAGTGATAGTGATGATCAGGATCTGGAATGGTACTGCATAATTTGTTGTGATACATATTCAAATTCACTTCCAAGAGAACAATAGATAGAATGTAGCATGTGTAAAAATTGGGCACATTTTAAATGTAAGTGACCCAAATAAGGCCTACCTTAACTTTGTTATTACATAACTAGCGGGCTTATACTCGTAATAATAATGCAATGGAAATTTGAAATACTTATACTTATTTATTAAACTTTGTAATAAATGAAATAAAATTGCTTTATAAACAAAAATCACACTTTTGTGAACACAAATAACTAAAATGGCATTTTGGCCTTATTGGGAACCCTGTGTCTTAATAAGGCCTACATAAAAACAAATAAGCTTTCATTTTTTTTAATGTATACAATATGTTGTCAATACTTATATTAAATCTTAGAGGACATGTCTACACATATAATTATCCTATAGAGAAAGCACAGCACACCGTGTACAAATAAAAATGAAAATGTTACTTTTTACTCTGCCAAAACCTTAAGAAATCAAGCGTGCGCTCCGCGTCCTGGTTGTTTTGGACTCCAGGATCCAACATGCTCACGTCAGGGACCACTTGTTGTGCTTGTGTGCGTTAATGTCCACACACACTTCTACAAACATTGGCGGCTATTTGAAAACTCGAAGCGGGAAATTTCATCAATAGGCCTTATTAGGACATTTTTAAATGAAACTGATAATATTACTTATGTGTGTCCCAACTGCGAGTCAGATGAAAAATTTAACGAGACTGATGATTTGTCTTCAATGTAATTTTATTTCACTTAATAAATAAAAAAAATACATATCTGCTTGTGGGAATGCATTTAATATAAAACTTAAATGATATATATCTTTGCAGCTTAGATTAGATTAGATTAGATTAGATAATAAAAATAATTTGATAACTTCAAGATGATAAATAATATTGGCGTTACGAGTTTCGTTTTGTTATTTAATTATAATTGTAAGTTTTGATCTCACTTTCCATTAAATTTATTAATTAACCGTTTGCAAGAAGGTTACCTGTTGTTATGGAAGTGCCAATATATCTTAGTTATAAAGAAGTGTTTATCTCAAGTACCTATCTTTTTCAGTTAAATTTTTTTGTATCCTTAAGTGTGTAGGTAGTCAGATTTATAAGCCAATAGATCTCAATTTTTGTTCACCAATACAAAATGTTAATCTAGATGTAGCTAGTAATGTTTTTTTGTTGTTTTTTAAAGTTTATAACATTGCATAACAACGAAATAAATGTAACTGTAGAAATTATGGTTTTATTTCAAAGAAACTATACATTATCCTTAAACTTTATTTATATTATCCAAGTGGCACAACTTGCCCCACACTTGGAACAACTCGCCCCAAAGTGGGGTTGAATGTTCCCTTCCGAAATTTTGCAAAAATATGCCTGTACAAAAAAATATATTGAGAAACTAGCAGAAATGACTTAACTATTACATAGACCGATAAAGACTTTTTAATAAAATCAAATATCAAAATTGATATCTTATCATTTTTATCATAAAATTTCATGTTATTTGAAAATCGGAACTTTCAGCCCCGGTCTCCCCTACTCGTGTAACTTTCATCGCAATCTGTTCAGTAGGAGTCCATACAAGACAAACACACATCCGTTTGATTTTATACTGTAACTGTAACTGTAACTATGTCACCATTCCGCTAGGGGTGACCAGAGCCTTTGCAGATCTGCCTCCATTTCTTCCTATCCTTACATACCTCTTTCAATTCATTCATATACATCACCTTTTTCATGCATTTTCTTATTTTACGCTCACTTTATATATCTCATTCTTTCATAACCTCCTCAATCTGATCCCTTCATACTTTTCGCGGTCGTCCCTTACCTCTTTTCCCTCGCACACTTCTTACATAAATATACTTCGTCAGTCTATCATCATTCATTCTTTCCACATGCCCAAACCATCTCATCACATTCTTTTGTATATTAGATTTTTTAAAGATTTTTATTGGGTTTGTTATATTGTAGGTCCACATGCGCCATGTATGAGCGCGAAATTATGCGTGTCTCTTTGTGGGAATGCATTTAATATGAATCTCAAATGATACATATCTTTGGAACTTAGATTTAGATTTAGATATCATTAAGAAATTCTTAAAAAAAAAGATGTATAATCTTATTTTACCTACATTAAAATGACGTGTTTTCAACATTATTTGTTTTGCTTTTTTCTCCAAAATATTTGACAAATAACAAAAGGTTTGTATGGATGGGAGACTAGCGCCTCTTGCGCTCAGATTCAGAAGGAATCGGGCCGGACGACGCGGTTGATTTTCACGCGCTTTTCCAAGTTCCTACCTTATTGCTTGGAAATTAGAACCATAAACAAAATAAACATATCATTTTTAATTGTATAAATTTTATAATGTACTACTGATATGAATTCTAATCGCGAAAATGTATTAATTGTAAGGCTCGCCAAGTGAAGCCTTGCCTTAGATGTTTTGCCAAATCCTCCCAATAGTGCTTGTTTGTCGTATGTCCATCAGAGGTAAACACATGAGCAATATTTATATGACACCTTCTTGCAGTAAATTCCTCCAAAATAAATAGCATTCTGTTCAAATATATTCTTAAAAATTGTATAAAAATCTAAAATTATCACCAATATGTTTAAATTTAATTCTTACACCTTTTCGCAACTAAAAGATGAATCCACGGCTCTAACATCCTTCAGGGTGATCCAATATAATATAAGGACCAATGGAGTGGAACAGACTGCCACCTAATGTGAGGAAGGCAGAGACTGTTGGTGTCTTTAAAGGAGCACTAAAGACACATCTTTACAAGAAATCTTATCCGTGATTTGAGAGGGCCCTTGAGGTGTGACACACACAAAAACGGCGCTCTTTAATTATGTGTACATTAAATAAATTATCCTTATATATATATATATAATCTAAGTTGCAAAATATAAGTAACATGAGAGATTCACATTATATGCATTTTCACAAAACAGACATGTTTAAGTTCGCGCTTATACATGTCGTATGTAGTCCTACAATATAAAAACCCGAATCTCAAATGAACATACACCCTGCAACTCCTGCCGAGCTTCCCTGAAACAGGGGTGACATTGGCAATGTGAACCATTTTCTACAGCATGGGTGGTCAGCCGCATGCCAACTTTAAGTCAAGGAACATATTACAAATTACATTTTTAAAATCAACAAATAATAACATGGTGAGATGCCAAAAATAAAAATATTTGTATATGTACAGGACCTACATAATATGTTGTTCAGGTTTCTGGCGGTCACTGAATCATGGATTGGGCTAGGGAATGCAATCTCGCGAGATTTTAGACCTAGCCGAGATCTCGCGAGACCGTAAAGCCAGTCTCGCGAGATTACGAGATTTCCGAGATCTCGCCCAATTGGGTATTTTTACTAAAAACATTCGCTAATACTATTAATTCCGTTTATTGATTTTCAATATATAGGATATATATATCAAAATAAATATAAGATCAGCCTTCTGCAGTGTTAAGAACAAAAAACTCAAAATAAAACAAAAAGAACACTTCGAAATATAACAAAAATCATCCTTCTGCATTATTATGAACAATGAATTAATACGAACAATTAATTACAGAACTATACATTGCTTAGGTTCCGTACTCAACATTTTTTTTTATAATGTCAATAGTTTTTGAGTAAATATGAAAAAACTGTGTTCTTTGATTTAATTAAAATTTAATTCATTAATTAGGGCCTGTTGCACCAACCTCCAATCAATATTTAATTGACAAATCAAATTTGATTGCTTCATTCTGGTAAGGCCCTCGGTTAAATATTTATCGGAAGTGGGTAAAAATATGATGGAAGTTGAACAGGAAATATAATGTACATCAGCTGATTTACGTGTATGCAACCAAATGCTTGATTTGAAAGGTTGAAATCACACCTAATTTTGATTTTTGTCTGATTGGAGCTTGGTGCAACAGGCCCTAAGTAGTAGCTTGCATTCTATGCCGTGAGCTCGGGTTCGAATCCCGCCGAGGATGTCAGAAATGATTTCCCGTTTCGGTGTTTATTTCAAACCCTAAAATAAAATACCGGCAAGGTTTCTTCAGCCTTCACAAGAAATGAGTACCAGCCCTCTTGGGAGCTGGGAAAACCCCCACTTCAACTGAAGTGGTTGGCGTAAGGCCGGCCCCCTTACCTGTAAAAATAAATAGGTTCAACTCGCCACATGCGACCCCTTCGGGGATAACGCGGCAAGAAGTTACACTATATGTGTAGCTTAGTTGCGTTTTTTTTTTTTTTTTTTTCTTACATTATCGTGTTGTACGTTTTTTTCTTAGTTCAGATTGTGTTGAATGTGATTTTAAAGACAATTTCATTGAAAGGCCATATTTGAATCAAATGCTAGATAAGCCAAACAAGCACTAAGAGGACGAAATACAAAATAAAAGGCCTCACGTTTTTAATTGCATAACATTATCCTGTGGATTTCGCCTTGAAATAATATTATAAATATTAGATGAATACATTACCATAATGATTACCTGCGGTGTTATTTCCACAGAGCAAATCCATGGCTCACACGCCACCTAACTTAATCTTTCCTACAAAAAAACGATGATCTATGGATCATCTATGGATGAAGTGTTTTATGATTAGCACTATTAGAAGCGTACGAAAAATAGAAGTGTAACACAATAGAATTGTTTAAATATAATAGCATTAGTCAAAGGCTATTTATAGCAAGATGAGGATGATGTTGAGGCTGCCTAAAGTTCCTTTTGACTTATAAATTGGTGTGAGGCTGACCACCCATACTTTGAACAATGGCTTACTTTGCCAATAATAATAATAATATTAGGGTGGATTTATTTGGTGAGTGCTGTTGTTGTGTGAATCACACCTCAAGAGCCCTCTGTGAAATTGGTTGACGCTATAAAAAGCGCTTATTCTCAAGCAAGACCCAGTTGCTGTAAAGCTGGATGTACTTTTGGTGACCGGTCTTTGGTAAAGGTAAGTATATGAATTTTCAACCCAGCGAAGAGCGAATTTGAAAATATAAATGGTATTTTTTTGTGCTCGACCTTCCATTTATGAGCTGTGCTACCACTGGACTACGGAGCGGTCAAATCTTAATATTAAAAAAAAAAACATGATCTTTGCAACTGAGATTATAGATTGTAATTTAAAATTTTAAGATTATAGATCTGCATCAAAAACGGAAATGAAAGAAAGTGAATGATGGCATGCATGTAACCCAACCACGGTTATTGCATAGTCGATAACTTCTTTACAACTCTGCGAAACGCTAGATAATTACTCTAAAGAAAAGTAAAGTTTGGCTGAAACCCGTTTTCTATTACAACGGACAGAGAAAGCGGTCCATGGGACCCGGGCACGTAGGATGCAAGCTCCGTGACGTAAGCAAAGCTTGGAGCGCAAAAATGTGCGGAGCAACGGGCTGCGTGATTGTATTCTTATCTCGTTCTATTGCATAACAAGCTGCATGAATAGTCAAACTTTATGTGTAGATTTCAAAGAAAAGTTAAATGAAAATACCGCTCAGCTGATCATAATAATAATCAACTTTTTCTTCTTTTTGTGCCCCTTGTATCGAAGATAGGCGATCATCATGGCTATTTTGAATTTAGATGCTGCGGCTCGAAACAGGGACTTGGTGTTTCTGCCGAACCACTGTCGCAGGTTTTTCAGGCGTCCCTGAGATCTTCTCCCCTCAATCTTACCCTGTATGATAAGATGAAGAAGACGGTACTTCTCATTTCTCATTGTGTGACCGAAGTACATAAGCTGTCTCTGCTTAATGGTAGGCAGGAGCTCCCTTGTAGTGCGCATTCATTTCAGGACTTTTTTTTTGGTGACTCGATCACGCCAAGAGATCCGAAGCATTTTTTGGTAGAGACACATCTCGAACGCTTCAATTCGTCTCTCCAGTGCCTGCGTGAGAGTCCATCCCTCCATACCATATCTACAGAGCGATTGGGAAAACATAGCACCTCACTATGCGCTTCCGGAGTTCAAGGCTCAAATTTCGGCACAACAATACTTTACTCATTTTAGCGAAAACATTCGTCTCTTTTATCTAAATTATAAAATCAAACGGATGTATGTGTGTCTTGTATGGACTCCTTAACTATTGAACAGATTGCGATGAAACTTACACGAGTAATTCTTAACATGCCAATTTAGTCTTCTGTAAACAAAAAAATGCAGCAATAAAACGAATAAAAACAGAAATATGCTAAAAGCTATTTTCACCTCATGACAGGGGAATTTTTAGGCTAAAAGCGTACAAGGACAGAACACAGTAAAGAGACACATGTGCGGAGATACTGGCCATCCCTAACAGCATGGCGGTATGATAACAGTAACTAGACGAGCCACAACAAGGGGTAGCAGGGTACATCTAGTCAATAATAAAAATATCAATATCATCAATATCATCAATGTTTCAGGGAAGGTCGGCAAAAGTTGTGGGGCTTATGTTCATTTGAGGTTTGGATTTTATTTGTAAGTACACATTCAGCATTTGTAAGCGCGAACTACACTTGTTGGTTTGTGGACATACATCTGAGAGCTTTAAATGAATATATCCTTGCAACTTAGATTATAGATTATAGATTATAGATCAATAGCCAACTTTCTGAAAAGATTTCGTAGTTGAATTTCATTTATGTATGCTTTTTTTGTTTACAACGTAATGACACTGTGAAGATCTTTGTTCTCTTTCTAACTGAGGACGATTTGCTGTTAAGTAAGTCGAAACGGATATAGTGTTTATTTTCGTTGAAATAGTTTAAATAGTCATATCATAAGGCAATGACATAATGCAAACAATTAGTTTGAAAAATACATACAGGGCTATTCACAGCAAATTTGATCCATAGCTGATCAATGGATTCTCGTTTTTTTATACGGAAAATTGACGTTAGGTGGAGGTTTAGCTATGGATTTGCTGTGTGAATAACATAGATAGTTTTAAAGTTTATTACCTCAATCTAAATTTTATTTATTTAAATTAATTTTGCAAAGCTGAAGGTTTAACTGTCATTGCAATAATATTTATTATCTGATGAATATAAATGTAATTTTTTTTTATTAAAAATATAATATTTATATCAAACTTTGTTTATTTACAATTTATTACAACATTAAAAGGAAAATTAGCATTATCATAAACATATTTATAACATAATGTTAGTCCGGTCGATAGCTTAGTTTGCATTCCATGCCGAGTGCCCGGGTTCAAATCCCACATAGGGTGTCAGAAAGAATTTTCCGTTTCGGTGTTTATTTCAAAGCCAAAATACCGGCAAGATTTACTCAGCCTTCACAAAAATGAGTACAAGCCTCCCTCGGGAGCTGGGATACCCCCACTTCAATTGAAGTGGTTGAAGGAATAAGTTACACTATATGTTTAGCGCTTAGTTGCGTTTTACATTTTACACATCGCAACATGAAAAGTTGAAGGGTTTTTGTATTGACATTTGTTAAGATTAATTATTAATTAATAATGTAAATAAAAAGTATTTTTCACGAGTTGGTTTATTTGCTCGAGCGTTTTGGTGTTATCATATCATTATCAACAGCACTTATGTTGTTGCGAAAACACCAAAAGCGTTCAAAAAATGAGAATAACAGTTGTTCTCTTGATAATCGTGTGATAACATCAAAAGCGCTCGAGGAAATGAATCAACTCGTGAAGAAAAAACTTCGTTTTATTTTTAATTTTTACATTATGAATCGTCACATGAGCTGTTATAATTATGTTTGCATAACGTCCCCTTAGTGTTTGTTTGTCATATGTCCATCATAGGCTATTTTACTTTAGCAATGTTTGTATGTGTACTGGGCTAATGTAGGTAGGTAAACTGGAAATATTTAGAACAGCTCTCACATTATCATGCTGTACGTTTTTTTCTTAGCTCAGATTGTGTAGAATGTGATTTTTGAGACGATTTCACTGAAAGTTCATAATTGAATCAAATGCTAGATAAGCCAAACAAGCAGTGGGGGGACAAATGTTTGGTTGTTCTTGTGGTCAGTATTTCTTGTTGAACTAGGTCTTTGTTACGCAAGTACTCGTCTAATCTCTGCATGTGCTCACTGCTTATTAATCTGAGGTACCTCTACAGTCTACTTTATGGGTCACTTCCATCGCGTTATAATAAAGCGGAGTAGAAACTCGCTTACGGCATTTCGCACGTTTAATAATAAAGAGTAATAACTCAAAAAACATGAATGTTGGGAAATCACGTTTGAAGTTCAGACATCCAGTACAACTTGTATGGGATGAAAAAGGCGGCCGATGTTTTATCTCGGTCATATTCGTCCAAATTGAACGGCTGTCGCATTCTACCTATTCTTCTCGCACTGTTCTTGCGTTTTATTACCAAATCTCGATTTTTCCAATTTTCGAGTTATTTCTCTTTATTATTAAACGTGCGATTTGAAGGTTTCGGGATGAGTGGACTGTATTGACTGTGAGACTGACTGGAAATCTTGTATTTTCTTGTTTTTTCCATTATGTTTTTCGGCACCCTATAATTACACATGACGTCTTAAAATAATGCCTTTTGCGTTTAAAAATTGACAAAATTACCGCTCAAAAGATTTATAACGCGTGCGCACAATGTTCGCGCAGGAATCAAGATCAATGCTGCCAACATTCTGGAAATATTTCTTAGTTTCATCCAAGTTTTTTTCTATCCAACTAAATGACACAATGTAGATCTTTGTTCACTTTTTTTACTAAGGACCATTTTCATTAAGTAAGTTGAAACAGATATATTTGTTGAAATAATTTCTAGTACACATATATCCTAAGTCAATGGTCACTTCTAATATACCGCGCTGTGTACCTCCGAGAAACGTTATCTCATTTATATAAACCTGTTCTGAACCATTGAAAAGTGAAAGAGTTATCATTCGCTCGATTCCTGAAAACCGCCGTAAAATTTACGTTTTATACAAAATGTAAATATTCTTATTTTACTTGGGGTTCTCTTTAATCAAACTGCAATTTATTTATTTAACAGGATTTCTTTTTCTCAATATACAATAACATGGTACTTCTCTAGCTCTATCGACTTCGAGTCACAATGTTTCAAGCGTCTTTAGTTCTCCGCACCATTGCGGCTCGTATATATAAGAACGAAAAGGACGATTCGTGCATGTTGTAGATTATTCCACATACTTCTATAATAGATTTTTTTAAACACTTCCAGATTGTTTGACACGCACCATCGTGCTTAGGAGCACGTACCTACCTAAATACACGTACATACAAACTCATAGTTATTTTTTTTAGCCCTACAATTATTGTTTGAATACTTTTTTTGTGAGTTTAGTGCTAAAAAAATGTAATAAAAAATATAATTGGACCGGTTCGTAGTCTAGTGGTAACGCTTCGGACTCGTAAATAGTAGGTTGTGGTTTTTATTTTTAAAAAAACCCCCAGTTTCAATTCCCTATTATTTATTACTTATGCTCGAACATTTTCGCCTTCAAAAGGCATCATCAGGAACAGTCTCAGAAAGGCATAGGAAGCAGAGGAAGGTTTTGGGTTCGAATCCCGGCGGAGCACAAAAAATGTACCATTTATATTTTCAAATATGCCCTTCGCTTTTACCAAAGACCGGTCACCAAAGGTCCATCTAGCCTTACAGCATCTGGGTCTTGATTGAGAACTGACGCTTTCCATAGCGATGACTATTTGAGGCGTGATTCACAAAAAACAGAGCTCTTCAAATAAATCAACCTAATATTATTATTATACATACTTATCATATGCTTTTAGCAGCTATGACATAATTTCAGTGTTGTGATTGCTACGCTAAAATGTATATGATATTAAAGGTGTTTTCCTCAACAAACCGTGAAATCATTCACGGCCAAGAGCGGCTCCTCCAAAACACCAAACATACACTGCATTATGTAAACACACAAACAAAAACACATAAGTAACAAATAAAACATTGCATATTCATTCCACGAGTATTGAAAAAAATAGTACTGCGAATCTGCTCTACAAGGAGCATCGATATTTAAGAACCAGATGGGTAAAGAAAGCAATCCTTTGAGAATTAGGAATGCGATCATCATAAAAAAATCTAATTCAGTTTATCGGTAACCTTCCAACTGTCAATATTAATGTTACCTAATTGGAAAAAAAACCATGTTAATGCCAATCTGGATATTTACTAAAAGTGCCAACAAAAGAAAATACATGATGTATAAAATGTGGAATAATATTTCACTTAAAAAACTTTATGATTACGTTCATAAAAAATATTTTTCAGTTTTTGAAATATTTTGCTCGCAAAAGTTACAGCAATTTCTGGAACTAGTGATGTTCAAGTATGTAGGTACTTGCTTGTTCAAGTTTGTAATTCATCATCATCCCGTACTCAATGAACATTTTTGAATTCGGAATTTATCAGATACTTTCAACAAAACTAGTAACAAACACCGTTGCCATGGTGATTTTATGGATTTCTATCGTGCTATGTACATAGATTGAAGACAAAGTAGAGACACGTTGTTTACATGAAAAATGTCAAAAATATTTCGTATGTCGTTAGCGACAAATATTATTTTTTGACAGGAATGAAGTATGTGAGGAACTTACAGTTAATTTGAATGGGAAAAAAGTTGAAGTAGTGAATGAGTTTGACTATTTAGGAAGCAAGTTTGAGGCGAATGGTAAGATGACGAAGGAATTAGAGAAGCGTGCCAGCAAAGGAAGATGCGTGATAGGAGCGTTTGGTAGAATAGCGAAGAATAAAAGGATACCAAAGAAAATGAAAATGGCGGTACACAATTGTATATTGTTGCCGACCCTGATGTATGGAAGCGAGTCATGGACGGTGAATGAAAGAGAAGTAAATAAGGTATGCACCGTAGAAATGGCTCATTTGAGAAGTATGACAGGAAAAACACTGAAAGATAGAGTGAGAAACGAATGGGTTATGAATGAATGCGGAGTAAAAGAAAGCGTGAAAGTGAAAGTTCAAAGAAGTGTGATGCGATGGTTTGGACATATTGAAAGGATGAATGAAGACCGACTGACAAAAAGAGTGTATAAAGGGAATGTAATAGGTAAGCGTGGAAGGGGAAGACCTAGAAAAGAATGGATTGATCAGATAAGTGAGATTGCGAATGAATGGAATTTACAGAGTGGAAACAAGAGAAGAGCATGCATGAAAAGAGTGATGAAATTAGATGAGATGAAAGAAGTATGCAGGGACAGAGTCAAGTGGAGGCACTTATGTGGAGGTACTGGCCACCCCTAGAGGAATGGCGGCAGGATACAAGACAAGACAAGTTAGCGAGACAACACTATCAACAATGTATGGTGTCAAAGACGGTGCATCATGTCGATTGGAACTAAACGACATTAGTAGCCACTCCATTCAATTACTACTTCCATGACAAAGAACAAAAAACAGGGACAGCGCCCAAGCAAAGCTTCGACTTGGCTTTGGAATAATGATCATATATTGTATGAATTATATAAGCGTATGTTTTTTTAACCGATTAAGTTTTTACATTGTTTTTTATCCAGCATAATGGGTGTATCGCTACGTTATATGAAAAAATCAACTGGATAAAAAACCCTCTCAAGTTCACTCAGTTATAGACTGTAGTACACGTGCGGTAAAATATGCCATTGACATTGTTAAATGATCGCATGTGATATAGAACCTTATTTCACGGGGAAGCTCAAAGAATGCGCGAAATATAAATATCACAGTAAAGCAGGTATAATTTTATATTGTTAGGATTAGGTGGGAATTACGGTCGATTAACATATTTACAACAATAATAGCTACACAGTTAAAAAAAAGATCGGATATTACACGAACCGTTATAAGAGAACTTACATTATTCTCGACGTTTCGTTAGCGACGTAGCTAACTTCTTCAGGAGACATCTTGTCTCAGTCGTTGTGCAGTGAGGGTGTATCCTATAAGCTACGTCGCTAACGAAACGTCGAGAATAATGTAAGTTCTCTTATAACGGTTCGTGTAATATCCGATCTTTTTTTTGACTGTGTAGTTATAATTATTGTAAATAACTTTATAATATGATTAATAATGTAAAAATAAAAAGAAACTGTGTGTTTTACTTTTACATTGTTTATTTAAAATTAATCTTCACATGCCAATACACAACCCCTTAAGCTTTGATTCTGGTTGAAAACAGCAAAATCCTTTAAATAACGCTGCCAATGGTGTACCGAGTTTTTTTTTTTTTTTTTTATTAACAACCGTTAAAATACCTACATAGTAAACAAAAATGTCTGGTTTGTTTTATTCCAGAATATAATTTATTTATAAAATTATGCAATCATTTATCTTGGCATATCTGTATAATTTTACGCTAATACAGAGAGTAGTAATCTGAGTCGGGAGCTACGTTTAGATGGCTTGACTCTAGATATGCACACGCCGTATTCTTCAATTCTTCGGACACATAACACACATTGTCCGTGGTAATGACAATAGCCTGGAATGACTGGTTGTGATCGATGGCTTGGAGGGGAAGAGAGGAAGAGGAAGATCCCCACACGATGGACCGATCAAGTGAAGACAGCAGAAAGCACCTCGGTGGTTGGAGCGCTACGGGAAGCACACTTGAGTGTGCTGCCCGTAGCGCTCTGGGAGGACTGGAGAAGAGTAGTTGCTTCCACACGGGTCACAGGGCTTTTGTTCATTTCAGATTGGGTTTTTATATTGTAGGTAAACATGCGGCATGTGTTAACGCGAAATTTTGCGTGTCTGCTTGTGGGAATGCATTTAATATGAATCTCAAATAATGATATTTATACAAGTCGGTGTTATGGCCGCGGGGATCAAGTCACGTTATTTGGAACTGGATAACGTTGGTTCGAATCCCGCGACGATACTTCGACCCTGGTTCAACAGATGCCGTTGCATGCACACAAGCTTCTGCTTTCGCATGAAGACAACTGGCCAGGCAAAAAAGGTTGGTGGATTGCATTCCTTTCCACAAATCTATTTAAAAAAATTAATAAATATATATATATATATATATATATATATGTATCTTTGCAACTTGGATTTAGATTAGCATTTGCAAGTACTGAAAGTATTGAAAGATGATGCCATTTTTTTTATTGCACAGATATAAAAATAATATTCAAAATCTATGATATCTGTAATTATTAAGCTTAATTTTGCAGGTTGGAATAAATGGAAGCAAAGCATATGGGATTTTTTTTTATTGCGGAGAAAGGTAGTTTGTTGCGAACAAGGCTAATATTTTTTCCATTCACTGCAAGTAAAGTACCTACGTCTAGTAGTATGGGTATTGGGTATTATCATGCAATGTATGGCAGAGACCTGCCTCGTTGATGAATATATCCGGTCAGGTTACATAAAAAAAATCTTACTAGATAGGTAGGTACTCTACACGCCGGCATAGACGACTTTCAGTTCAACTACGAGTAAAAACATTGAGTAATAAAATAGAGCAGACGTGCCCATACGGTCGATCGCGATCGACTGGTCGATCGTGGGAGGTTTTGAAGTCGATCGCCGAGGATAGCTAAAATTTAAGTCGATAGGTCGATTAGGTCGATAGCTCAATTGGTAGAATGCTTGCATTCCATGCCGAGAGCAAGGGTTCGATCTCAAAGGCTTACTCAGCCTTCACAAGAAATGAGAACCAGCCCCCCCAGGAGCTGGGAAACCCCCACTTCAACTGAAAGTGGTTGGTGTGAGGCCGGCCCCCTTACCTGTAAAAATAAATAGGTCCCGAAGTGCCACATGCGACCCCTTCGGGGATAACGCAGGCAAGAAGTTACACTATATGTGTAGCTTAGTTGCGTTTTTTTTTTTTTTTTTTAAGTGATCGGCCTTAAAACTGATTTGACATTTTGCACTCAATATAATTTTACTTATGCTAATTTTTTTCTTAATAAATATTTATACATTATGAATTATGAGTTAAATTTGTTGAGCTAAGCAGATAAAATGTCGATCTCCTATTCATAAATTTTTGCTAAGTCAATCTCCTCAAGAAAAAGTATGGGCACCCCTGATATGGAGGAACATAAACTAAATTACTACATTGATACATACTATCTATAGCCCACATTTGTCTCAGTCCTGTCAAACGTTGCAGTGGTGTAGTCATACGAAATAAGGCCATTTTGTCCAAACCAATTTTGTGTTTCGACACCCAATTCTATCACATGTCTTAAAATAATGTTTTTTTTTTTAATTCCTTACTTTAAGCGATCAAAATATTTATAACCCGTGTTATCTGTCAATTCAAGCTGTATTCGGACTTGTTCGGCAGCCATTATTATTCGCTATAGTACCAACTTTCTAGGGACATTTTTACATTTCCCCGAGTTCTTTTGTAAATGCTTACACTGGAAATGCAACTGTGAGGAACTCCCTCGTCAACTGAAGTGTTTGGCGTAAGGCCCTTAGCTATAGAAATAAATAGGTTCCATTCGCCACATGCGGAATCCTTTGGGGATAACGCGGCAAGAAATTATACTATATATGCAGCTTAGTTGCGAAAAAATGTAGCTACTGAATTAAAATCTTTTTGGAAAATGATCTCATGAATCACTTCTCCAATTCTGATATTGCATTCACTTCCTTTTTGTTATTTTTTCCAGTTTGTTATTTTTTAAAGTTTATTATCAAATTTCGGCACAGAGAGAGTGAAAGCACTATGACAAGTTAGAACGGCAAAGTGACAAAACGACACTTGACAGAATATGACAGAACACCACAAACATTTATTTTGCTTCCCCACGCAACATGCGACTCCTTCGGAGATGGCGTGGTAAGAATTTGCACTTTATGTGCAGCATAGTAACGTTTTTACTATCTAATAATTATAATCGGGGGAGTTTTTTTTATAACGTTTACCAAATAATAGATGCGTGAGTTTAATTTTCCCATACTTCTCGTCTCACTTTTTGTCATGCCGTTTATGGTGTTTTCTGTGTGATGTTTTGTCTTGTGATGCACTTTCCTGTGATGTTTTGTCATAGTGATGTTTGGTCATGTGATGTACTGTCCTTGTGATGTCCTATCATGTGATGTACTGTCATGCGTTGTTCTGTCATGTGTCGCTATGTCATGTGCTGTTAGGTTTAGGTTGGAATTCGGTCGTTTGACATAATTATTTATAAAAATAATGACTACACAGTTAAAAATTATTAATCGGATAATAGACAAACCGTTATATGAGAGCGTACATTATTCTCGACGTTTCGTTAGTTCATCCACAGTCGTCATGTAGAGAGGGTGTCTCCTGAAGACGTTAGCTACGTCGCTAAGGTCTCTTATAACGGTTCGTCTAATGTCCGATTAATAAATTTTAGCTGTGTAGTTATTATTATTATAGAATATATATCATGTGTTTTTTGTCACTGTGTTGTTCTATCATGGAACCGCATTAAAAATACTTCATCAAAATGTAGCTGTACGTGGATGAAACGTATTTTTACTTGGAAACCTTTCTTTAACCAACTCATGGAAGCCGCAGTGCCTTATTATTTGGCTGATTATTTTAAAATTGAATGAAAGTTCTGTGCGCCTTTCTCAGGCAGATTACTAAAATAGGAGTCGTGATGTTGGATGCTCTGTCTGAGTTCACAGCGGAATCATTACACGAGGTCTCCTCTAGCTCTCAGGTGCTCAAACTTCTATAATATACAATCTAAGTTGCAAATATATATTGGCATTTAAGGCTCATTCATTAATATTTAAATTCATGTCCGATCGATAGCTCGGTTGGTAGAGTTCTTGCATTCCATGCCGAGAGCAAGGGTTCGATCCTCACCGAGGGTGTCAGAAAAGATTTCCTGTTTCGGTATACATTTCAAATCCAAAATACATAAAAACAATTTACTCAGCCTACACAAGAAATGAGTACCAGCCCCCTCGGGAGCTGGGAAACCCCCACTTCAAATGAAGTGGTTGACTTAAAGCCGGCCCCTTTACCCGTAAAAATAAATAGGTCTCGAATCGCCACATTCGACACTTCGGGGATAACGCAGGGAAGAAGTTACACTATATGTATAGCTTATTTGCAATGCCTTGCGTTGTTTATTTACAGAAATTGAACATTTATAATGGTTAATCTTTGAAAAAACATTTATTAATTCATTATTACATCTAATTTTATTAAAAGAAAAAAATCCATTTGGTAAGCATGAAAACGTTTGAAAAACTCCTTACTCATTTCAAGTGAAAATCACAACTTGATTGTACGTGCTTCCCGTACAGCTTCATCTTACACGTTCGACGGAAGTTCGCGCAGTTTTCAAATAATATTTTAGTTCCTTTTTACTAATTAAATAAATATAATACTTTGAGACATGGAAGTATATTCATATTTCGATGCTTTGAGATATATTTTTTGCGAAATTTCAAACGGGAAGCCGATGGGAATCGTGTTATTAGGACCCTCCGCCACTAATACACTCTAAGGTTCCTGTTTCACCAAGAAATATTTTCATGAAGCTATTACTTATTCATGCGCACGATCAGACCACTATTGCACGTAGGATTTTTTTTCTCCACAAAAAGTGGCCGCCGACCTGAAAGTGTTCCAAAATAACAAACATAAAAAAGCCTCAAGGCCACCGTTGCACGATCATTAACATTTACGATATTAGACAGCTATGTGAGTAAAAAACTCGGCAAAAAATGTTTCATCATGACTCCGAGCATAGTTTACGACACGCGGAGCTACTTTTGATCGGAATCTGTTGTGAAAAAATGATCGTTGTATATTGAGAACTTTGAAAGTCTGGTATATTTTAAAACAAAATATTTAAATGAAAATAAAAAAATAAAAACAGTGTCCTCAGTCCCTTTTTGAAGGTAGTGTTAGACTGATTTGCAGGCATTTGCGACCATGGGAAGTATAGACTTAATAGAAATTAGTCAAAAATGCATTACAACAAACATATTTTTGGCGCTTAGTTTTATGGAACTTCCCCAAGGGGCCCCTCAGAGGCTGAAAATAAAAATATTTCAACATTTCTTTGTAAAAGATATGCATCTTTTAGTTCGTCAAAAAATAGGGGGGATGGGTCGGGTGTGAGGCTATTTTCAGGGAAGGGGTGGTCTTTAGGGGTCCCGAGCTTTTCTCCGCACCAGGGCCCCCAGAAGGGTTAATCCGGGTCTGGCTACGCTACACTAGTAGTTTTATGGGTCAATCATAAAGCTGAGCATTAGCACTGCACTCGTTTAATATTTCTATTTAATAGAAAACTCAATAAAATCAATTTAATGTAAGCAACTAGTCCTATGAACTTTGTTTCATCAGGTGCCTGCCTCCGGACTTAATTGCCTGTTTACTAGCGAGGCTGCCTTACTTTCAGGTCCAAATTAAGGGCGATTCGAGCGGTGCGATCGAACCAGGGCCCCCGAGACGTTCTAGAAATTTTTCTTCAAAGAAATCTTCGACATCAATTTGTTCGGGAGCCCAGGTTTTTAAGACATTCACGACCAAGCCTTTGTAGAAATAAGTTAAAGAAGGTACTTACTTTTGTTTTTTTGGGGTTCAAATCATAAGGGGCCTCCGGGACCAAAGACGCTCAAGGTGAACTGGATGAAATCGTGTAGTAAAATATTTCGACATATTTTTTTACAAAAAAGATAAGTGGAAGTTCCGTCCAACAAGTGTCGAGGGGGGGGGAGGTAGTGGGTTGGGGGCGCCCTGACTTTTTCCGTACCAGGGACCCCAGTGGTCTTAATCCGGGCCTGCTTACTTTAGCATTATGTGTGTGTATGTACATATGTGTGTGTGAGCAGGCCTTCTGTATGTGTGTGAGCAGGCTTTGAGCAAAGCGCGCCCTTCTATTCTTACATCATGCCGGTAATCTAGCAACCTCACAGCGCACTCAGGCCTACCAATTAAGTAACAACAGCTATTACTCTTGAATTAAACAAGTGGTAGTACAAGAGCCATCAAAAACACACTTGATCTACCTTACATGATCTAACACTTAATAAAGGTCATCGTAACCCATTCATATTGTTACGAATGTGTGATTTTATTGTTATGTTTTTCGGGTTCAAATATTTTGAAAATCAAAATACTGGTCTTCTTTTAGAGTATTTATTTCACACTAGATTTATTTTTACAGTTATATTTATTTTTAACAATTCACATTTTTTTTTAAAGAATGGTTAAGGTTCACTAATACTGTATTTTGTGTTTAATTGTAGAGTGTCGTATGATGACTGACTCCTGCAAGCCGTTCTCGGCTTTTTATACTCCAGTGATAGTAGTTGCTAGAAGCCAATTTTGCTGGAACCTTCGCGAGAATTGTCTTCAAAAATATTTGAGTACATAATTATGAATATCTCTTTACCCTAGGTACTTATAATAATTAATCCTAATTTGTTATTAAGTCCTTTGTGAACGCTACGCCACTAAGCTATCCATATATGTATATTTTTAAGGAATCCTATGCGGAAGGCTCCCCAATTCTTGACAGTCTTGGGGGTCTATGTCACCCTGGAAGAGTGCCGCACAGGTGTCGCTTGAGTTATTGCTTCTGTCGTGAGGCGGGAAGTGGCGATTGATGTTGTTTTTGAATAAAATTTGATTAAATATAGTGTGTCTTGCCGCGTTTTCCCCGAAGGGTTTGCATGTGGCGAGTAGAAGCTATTTATTTTTACAAGCAAGGGGGCCGGCTTGTTTGTAAAAATATCAACCACTACAGGTGAAGTGGAGGTTTCCCAGCTCCTGAGAAGGCTGGTACTCATTTCTTGTGATGGCTGAGTAAAAATTGCCGATTATATTTATAATCAAGGCAAGAATCCGGTCATAGTAAATAAAGTCATTAATTAATCAATTAAAATAAACTCAATAGCAACAAAGCGCGACTTGTCGACTCAGTTACGTTAATTTTATATGGACGAGAGGTTTTAGCCTTGAAGTAATTAAATATCTTTATTATTGTAGAATTTTTTTAATTGCTTAAACGACATCCGATTTATGATAAATATTTATTTTTGTTAAAATATTTGGTATCACATTAAAAACATCCTGCTTTAATTTTAATTTTTATTTTAAGTTTTTTCCTTATTTCACGGTATGAAATCGTTGTGTCCCTCGACTTATAGGTTGGTGTGTTTCGGAAAAGTTCGGCAGAAGTTGCAAAGCTTATGTTCATGTGAGGTTTGGTTAATTCGTATGTAGGTACATATGCAGCATGTGTAAGTGTGGACTGGCATGTTGTGCATGATTGCGGGCATATACGAGTATTAAATATGAGCTTTTAATGTCGATATATCTTTGCAACTTAGATTATAGATACATAGGTGTAGCCTCCATAAAAATGTAATTTAAATTTATTTTTTGGATTTTTTTTAAAAAAAAAATTAAAAAAAAAAAAAAAAAAAAAAAGATTTGTGAAGAGGAATGCAATTCACCAACCTATTCTGCCTGGCCAGAAACAGGTATTAATATCATCATTTAATAATTCGTTATTGTTTATTATTAATGAATTATTAAATAATAATTACCCAATAACATCTGTTGAACCAGGGTCAAAGTTAAAGTCAAGGGACCCAAGCGGGGATCGAACCAATGTTGTTCCATTCGAAACACGCTAGAAAGATAAGCTCTCTTGGCCCCCGACAATATATATCCAACAGTTTATATTTATATTGTAAAAGATTGAAAGTATGAAAATCCTACCTAAAGTAAATAGTAGTACATTAATTTGATGTAGGTATCTTGCCTTTGTTGTCGGGTCGATAGCTCAGTTGGTAGATGCTTGCATTCCATACCAAGAGCTCGGGTTCGAATCCTATCGAGGATGTCACAAATGATTTCTCATTTCGGTGTTTATTTCAAACCCATAATAAAATATCAGCAAGATTTACTCAGCCTTCACAACAAATGAGTATCGGCCCCTTAGAAATCTGAGAAGCACTACCTTCAACTGAAGCGGTTGGCGACAGGTCGGCCCCCTTACTTGTAAAAATAAATAGGTTCCACTCGCCTCGAAGGTTCCCTCTGCAAGAAGTTGCGCCTTATGTGAAGCTTAGTCACATTTTACCTGGTTAGGTACTCCGTGTTTTAAGACACAAACATAGTGTCGGTAATGAAATCAAGAAGACTCCAGTGGGCCGGATATGTAGCACGTGCAGAGGACTCCAGGATCATCAGAACTGTCTTGGATGGTGCCCCCCCAGGTGTTAGACCACTCGGACGTCCCAGGATGCGGTGGGCAGACAACGTCGAAGCCGACGCCGAAGTTCTGGGAGTGAGGGGACCATGGAGGGAAGCAGCACAAGACAGAGATTCCTGAAGGATTGTGGTGCGGGAGGCCCGGAGCCTTCAAGGCTTATGAGCCGAAGAAAGTAAAAAAGTGAAAAGTAGATACCTACTGAAGGCAAGAAGGTTATAAGATTAAGAACAAACTGTCCTTGGAAATTTGCTTTCGAAAGCCAGGGTCATAAAATCAGTGTCAATTATATGAAAGCACTCACATAATATTTTAAATTATTTTATTAAATTTATAAGCATCTAACAGCGTTACCTATTGTACAATATTGCAAGGTTTTCTTCAACTAATTTTGTCGGATAAAAATAATAAAGCTTTAAGATTTAACAACTAGATGTCGCTTTGTCATATTATTTATAAAACAACAACAATAATATTATGTTTTGAATTGTTTGTGTATTAACACTGTGAAAATTCGTATTCAATAATATTTTATTTATTTAATTGAAAGATTCAAATCAAAACACTGTTTTGTATTTTCACGATTATAATCATTTATTATTTAATTTTACAAACGTTTTCGATGATATATTATTGATTATATTATGGATTATAATCTACTATTATGTGTATTTTTGTAACAGTGGGCTTGGGAAAAGATTAGATATTATGCACTTTATCACGAAATTATATTTATTTTCATTTTGATAGAGGTTCTATGTTAGAAACGCACAGTGACAAAACAACACATGACATTAAATAACATTACAGAACAAAACAATACATTGACGAAACAAAACAGGAAAGTACCTCACAATGACAAAAAATCACAAGACAAAACATAAAATGCCTGAAACAGCACATGAAAAAACATCACATGACGAAACATCACATAACGCTAAACAGAAAATACCAGAAACGGCAAAGGAACATATGTAAGAAAATGAAACAAATTAATATATTTTGGGTATATTTTACATCTCATGCTACCTTTACCTACAATTAGAGTGGCAACCGCATAGTATGGCATTAACTAATAAATGTTTGGGTTGTTTGTGATGTTTTCCATGTGCCATTTATGCTTTGATCTGTTTTAGGGATGTGAGTCTTTGCCATGCGATGTTTTGTCCTCGTGTTGCCTTCTCATAGTGATGAATTTTCTGTGATGTTTCGTCATTGTGAGCTTATATAATCTAATCTAAGTTGCAAAGATATGTTAAATTGGAGATTCACATTACATGCATTTTTACAACAGACACGAACAAGTTCGCGCTTGCGCATGCCGCATGTGAACCTACAACATAAACACCAAAACTCAAATGCACATACACCCTGCAACTCTTGCCGACCTTCCCTGAAACAGGGGTGACATTGGCAAAGTGAACCATTTTTACAGCATGGGTGGTCAGCCGTAGTCAAGGAACATATACGACAAATTACATTTTTTAAATCAATAAATAATGATATATATGGACATCAAAACTACAACAGAAAAAAAACCAATTTAAAAAAGGGATAATAATAATATTAGATTATTTATTAGGTGAGCGCTGTTTCTGTGTGTATCACCCCTCAAGAGCCCTCTACGAGCTTGGTCGTCGCTGTTAAAAGCGCCAATTCTGAAGCAAGACCCAGTTGCTGTAAGGCTGCAAGGACCTTCAGTGACCGGTCTTTGTAAGGGTTTATGAAGTTTTCACCCAGTGATGAGCATAATATTTGAAAATATAAAGGTAAGTACTGTTTGTTTGTGCTCCGCCGGGATTTGAGCCCACAACCTTCCATTTACGAGTCAGAAGTGTCAACCACTAGACTACGGACTGGTCAAATGTGTACTGTAATTGTGATGTAAAGTCATGTGACGTTTTGTCACTGTGCTGTTATTTCCAGTCACCGTTAATTGGCACTTGTGGTAACCGTGATAATCTTGATGATTTATTCAAGAAAATATAATCGCGTCAGCTGTTAAAGGAGGACGAGAAACCTGCCCTGAGTCGCTCTTGGTCAACACGGCCAGCTCCATTAGGTCCAACCAGCCATTACCTGAAAGTTTATTTATTTTACAACGCCGAGCTCTCGTGAGGAGTTAGTTGTACACGGAGACCGACACTTCAACAGTTCTACCTGGGATTATCGTGTTTTAAGACGTGACAAGAGGTAGGTCAATATTCAATATTAATAACAGGAAAATCATTTTCAATTTTGGAAAATACTGTTATGAAATTATTTATTTTACACGGTTTGGTTCACCATTTACAATAGTTGATAATATCTGCGTATATTGGTGTTGACGGCAAAATGCTTTAAGCGACTAATCCGCTGATGCCCTTTGTAGTGCGTATATATAGGCACAAAAAGGATCTAAATCTAAGTTGCAAAGATATGTATCATTTAAGATTCATATTAAATGCACTCCCACAAGCAGATACACATAATTTCGCGCTCACGCATGCCGCATGTGGACCTACAATATAAGAAATCCAATTCTCAAATGGACATAAGCCCTGCAACTCTTGCCGACCTTCCCTGAAACAGGGGTGACATTGGCAAAGTGAACCATTTTTTACAGTATGGTCGGTCAGCCTCATACCAACCTATTATAAGTCAAGGAATACATTAATGCAAATCATTTATGCATATTCCAGAATTCGATCTCTCGCTCATACCAGGCCGCCGTTCCATGTACTTTACTACTACCATCACACTAGAGCCAGATTGTTCTACGAGCGTGATTAGTATCACGTATTTACTTTAAAAAATGTATTTTGTTGCGTACGTTCCTCGACTTATAGGTTGGTATGCGGCTGACCACCCATGCTGTAGAAAATCGTTCACTTTGCCAATGTCACCCATGTTTCAGGCAAGGTCGGCAAGGGTTGAAGGGTGTTTGCTCATTTTAGATTAGGGTTTTTATATTGTAAGTCCACATGCAGCATGTTTAAGCACAAACTTATACGTGTCTGCTTGTGAAAATGCATATAATGTGAATCCTTAATGTTGCATATCTTTGCAACTTAGACAGGATTAGATTAATAATAATAATAATAATAATAATCTAAGTTGCAAGGATATATTCATTTAAAGCTCTCAGATGCATGCCCACAAACCAACACGTGTAGTTCGCGCTTACAATTAATGCTGAATGCGTACTTACAAATAAAATCCAAACCTCAAATGAACATAAGCCCCACAACTTTTGCCGACCTTCCCTGAAACAGGGGTGACATTGGCAAAGTGAACCATTTTTTAAGTATGGGTGGTCAGCCTCATACCAACCTATAAGTCAAGGAATATTAGATTAGATAAGATCCATTTTACATTTCAGAGGGAATTTTTTTTCTTTACCTTGAAGTTAGAAGATTACAAATGCTACATGTCAACAACAAACCAAACCTCAAATGAACATAAATCTCTAATAAATAAATATATATATATTTTTAATTGAAATGGAGTTCTACAAAGTTTCCGCTGAAACATTTAAAAAAAAGTAACTTCGGTTGATTTATTTCTCACAGTTTATTTTAAGATTCCGTTCACAATCGGTTCGTTCACAGAGATAACTTTTGTACTATATTGCTCACTAGCTCCGATAGAAGTCTGTCGCTACCGACAGCTATGGCCCTTTTATGGCATGACATAAGGATGGTTCTTGAAACATTTGGAGCTGGAACATACATGTTGTTGCGAAAATATTCTATTAAGAAGATTCGATCGAATGCTCACGCCATCGCGATCGAACAAATACAAGTATAACTATACCTACATCTAGAGACACAGCCACACTCGCACAAGTAAAACACACACATACACACATTCGTAACATAACAAATACGAGTAGTACATTAAAAAAATCACATAATAAACGAAGAGCTCGTTCCCACTTGGCGGTTGTCGGATCTGTATATTAATCGGCGGTTCCAGTGGCAGAACATTACTATGTATAAAGCTACTCACACATATCGGAAACCGATTTTGTCCAAAATGTTCTGCCACTGGAACCTCCGATTAATATACGGATCCGACACCCGACAAGTGGGAACGGGCTCTTATACATTCGTAGCAATATGTAGGTCTATATCTATCTATCTATAATCAAAGTTGCAAGGATATATTCATTCAAAGCTCTCAGATGTATGCCCACCAACAAACACGTGTAGTTCGCGCTTACAAATGCTGATTGTGTACTTACAAATAAAATCCAAACCTCAAATGAACATAAGCCCTGCAACTCTTGCCGACATTCCCTGAAACAGGGGTGACATTGGCAAAGTGAACCATTTTTTACAGTATGGGTGGTCAGCCTCATACCAACCTATAAGTCAAGGAATACGAGTAATAAATAACATTTAAGTATAAGAAAACAACAAAACCTTAAAAATTAATCTATACAAAAAAAGTAAAAAAGTAAAAAATGTCTTATTCAAAAAATGTAGCAAGCCAATAAACCAACATTAAAAATCAGCATTGCAGATTAGCCGCCACTTCTTCCTGTCCTTGCATACTTTTTTCATTTCATCCAGAGTCATAACTTTTTTCATACAAGCTCTCCTTTTATTATGACTCTGGATATCCCATTCACTCGCTACTCGGTAGTTCTTATTATTGCAAAGTGTTGGCCTTTGACCTGCACACATGGATATGCTATTCCATGAAAACTTGCCCGCTACAATTGTATATTTCAACGTAAGTTTCAATGAAAGAAATTTATTATATCTGTTTTCTGCCATTTCTATAGAAGATAATATTTTGGTTATCTATAATCTATAATCTTAGTTGCAAAGATATCGTTATGATTTCATTTGGCTTCTTTTTAATCAACTGCGATTTAAAATATTAAAATTAAAAGAATAAAAAACAATTTTTACGTGGTTACGGGGTGAGTAAAATTTATTAACGTACGACCGGTTTCGGAAACAATGTTTTCATCGTCAGGTACAAAATATACGTAATATACCTGACGATGAAAACATTGTTTCCGAGACCAGTCGTACATTAATAAATTTTACTCGCCCCACAAATTAATTGTAATATTTTAAAAATGAAAGGTTACAAAGTGAATGCCTCATCAATTAATGAAATTGCGATTTTTTTTTTTTAAGATATATTTTACACAATATCGGTTAACAATGTACTGATTACTTTTCTAGCTCTAGCTTATTGACTTAACGTCACAATGATTCAAGCGTACCTCGCTCTCTTCACCATTGCGGCTCTTATTTATATCGTTCATATGGACGTTTGTCATGCATTCCAGATTCTTCAATAGTGGATTGTTCTACACGCACACCAACAAGCGTGCTTACTCCCTCGTACGAATACTCCTATTATGGATCATACTAGAGCCAGATTGTTCGACATACACTAGCGTGCTTAGGTACATGAACACACAAACTCATAGTAGATTATGCTAGAGGCAAGCACACATGTGTGGCCGCAGCCTCTGCAGATTTGCCTGCATTTTTTTCCTATCCTTGCATGCCTCTTTCAATTCATCCATATCCATCACTTTTATCATACAATTCCATTTTCTACATTCGCTTTGTACATCGCATTCTTTCACAATATCACCAATCTGATCAAGCCATACCATTCTCAGCCTTCCTTTTCCTCTTTTCCCTTCTTGCATATACACTTTGTAAGTCTTTCATCATCCAATCTTCAGTGGCGCTATAAACTACTGTTGAAACAACTGGCCTTAGCAAACGCAATTACCCGTTGCAGGTCGCAGGTATTTCCTTATTCAGCTTTATTATTTGAATAATAAAGATTAATAATTCATTTATTCTTCCATTGATGTCAACAGAATTGACGTTTTATCATTATCGTTGTTTAACCAAAGAGAAAACCTTCTAGCAAACATTGCATCGGCAGTTTTCTGTTTTAGTTTTGATGTCCATACGTGTTATTATTTATTGATTTAAAAAAATGTAATTTGTCGTGTATGTTCTGATGTGTATGGCTGACCACCCGTGCTGTAAAAATGGCTCACTTTGCCAATGTCACCCCCGTTTCAGGGAAGGATGGCAAGAGTTGCAGGGTGTATGCCCATTTGAGATTTAGGTTTTATGTTGTAGGTTCGCATGCGGCATGTGCAAGCGCGAACTTGAACATGTCTGCTTGTGAGAATGCATATGAGTCGTATAAATGCAAACGCCGTCAACTCCTTACGCGAAATCCTAACTTGTGTTTTGAACGCAATTTTTTCCCAGTTGGAGATAACGGCGTTTGCACGAAATCACACTTTTTCAATTAAAATTACGAAGGATTAAGTGAGGTTTTCATCAAATTGCACACAGCAAATGATTTGTTACACTCCGCAGAATCAAATTCAATAATTATCTCAAAAATCTTAAAATTTGGAGATGACCGCGTTTGCAGTTATACGACTCATATAATGTGAATCTCCAATGTAACATATCTTTGCAACTTAGATCAGATTAGATTAGATTAGTGAGGATGAGAAAACACAAGTTCTCAGGCTAGCATCTCCCAGCAGCATCTGCGCATGCACGATTTACACTTCCTCGGTGATCTTCAACACTTCCGCACATACAAAATATTGTTATGAATGTATAATTTTATTTATGTGTATGTTAAATGTTTACTTGTGTTGTATGTGTTTGACTTACATACTTGTGTGTGTGTCTCTGGATATATGTATCAGGATGGTTGTCGAGTGTTTTCTGGTTGGTATGAGGCTGACTACCCATCCTGTAAAAATGCTTCACTTTACCAATGTCACCCCTGTCCGGTCGATAGCTCAGGTGGTGGAGTGCTTGCATTCCATGCCGAAAGCTCGGGTTCGAATCCCACGGAGGGTGTCAGAAATGATTTCCCGTTTCGGTGTTTATTTCAAACCCCAAAATAAAATACCGGCAAGGTTTACTCAGCCTTCACAAGAAATGAGTACCAGCACTCTCGGGAGCTGGGAAATCTCCACTTCAACTGAAGTGGTTGGCGTAAGGCCGGCCCCCTTACCTGTAAAAATAAATAGGTCCCGAAGCGCCACATGCGACCCCTTCGGGGATAACGCAGGCAAGAAGTTACACTATATGTGTAGCTTAGTTGCAAAAAAAAAAAAAAAGTTGCACTCATGCTTAAAATTTACTATGAATATGTATTTTCAACTTCAGGGTTTATGTTCGTTTGAAACTTGGAGTTTAATTTGTAAGTACACGCGAACTAACACGTATCTGCTTGTGGGCATACATTTAATATGAATTTTAAATGTTAATATACGTATTTGTAATTTAAATTACAGATTGTAGACTGATAACGATTGAAAATATTCATGAGAAAAGATCATTTATCGAAGTCGGGAAGTCTACACGTGTCTTCTTGTGGGCATGCACTTAATATGAATCTTAAATGCTAACATATCTTTGCAACTTAGATTAAAGATTTAAAAAAAACAGTGTTTCCCAATCTATTTAAGACCATCGCCTTTTTATGCGTAATAGATAAGACTATCATCGCACCCTTATGTTTTAATTTAAATTTCAACGAGGGGGGTAGGCACGCAACTTCCAGAAACATTATCGTCTCATAAAAGCAGTTGACGGCCCAGGAGGTGGGTAGGCACGCAACTTCCAGAAACATTATCGTCTCATAAAAGCAGTTGACGGCCCAGGAGGTGGGTAGGCACGCAACTTCCAGAAACATTATCGTCTCATAAAAGCAGTTGACGGCCCAGGAGGTGGGTAGGCACGCAACTTCCAGAAACATTATCGTCTCATAAAAGCAGTTGACGGCCCAGGAGGTGGGTACTGGGTAGGCAGCAGTTTCTGCTAAATAACTTCAAAAACACGAGTCCCTACTCCAATGACGGGGGGCACATTTATGTTAACAACAACAAAATGTTTGAGAACAATTTTCAAAGAACTCTGATTTTATTTTCCCTTTCATTATAGGAATGGGCGATAATTATCGATTTAAAAAAAACACCGATACATTTTTGTTTTAATTAAAATAAAGATGTCTTTTTTTGGAATATCAAAAGTGATATTTTTTTGAAATGCGTGTTTTCCATGCGTGACGTTTTTTTTGTTTTGGAAGCCAAATTTCAAACTTTTGAAAATCGCGTGGACAGATTTTACCCAACCCCTTAAGTGGACAAATTGTACCTAACCACTCCCACCTCAAGTAGACAGATTTTACCATACCCCTCCCCCCTACAGTGGACATATTATACCCTTCCCTCTCAAGTGGACAGATTGTACCTTACCACTCCCACCTCAAGAAGACAGATTTTACCGTACCCCTCCCACCTACAGTGGACATATTATACCCTGACCCTCCCCTCTCAAGAGAGCAGATTCTACCCTACCTCTCCCTTCTCAAGTGGACAGATTTTTCCCTACCCCTCCCCCCTCAAGTGGACAGATTTTACCTTACCCCTCCCCCCTTAAGTGGACAGATTTTACCCTAACCCTCCCCCTTCAAGTGGACAGATTTTACCCTACCCCTCCCACCTCAAGTGGACAGATTTTACCCTACCCCTCCCCCCTCAAGTGGACAGATTTTACCCTACCCCTCCCCCCTCAAGTGGACAGATTTTACCCAACCCCTCCCCCCTCAAGTGGACAAATTTTACCCTACCCCTCCCCCACAAGTGGACAGGTTTTACCCAAACCTTCCCCCCTCAAGTGGACAGATTTTACCCTACCCCTCCTCCCTCAAGTGGACAGATTTTGCCCTACCCCTCCCCCCTCAAGTGGACAGATTGTACCTTACCCCTTCCACCTACGGTGGACATATTATACCCTAACCCTCCCCTCTCAAGGGGACCAATTTTTGAGACGGATTTTTGATGTCATCCGCCAGTGACCGATATTTGTTTCAGAAATTTCAATGTTTCTTTAAAATATCGTTTTTTTAATATCGTTGCTGTTTTCGATACTGTTTTAAATATCGATATTTTTTCCATTTGCCCATCACAACCTTTTATTACAGCTACAAACGCTGATCATGTTTTTGTCTAAACAGTATGTAGGCGTGTAGGCTTATGCAACTTCATTACTGACCTACAGCCAACGCACAAAAACTACTTGCAATAGTTCTGGCACTGTTTACTCTTCGGTGACTTTCTCAACAGCCTTTCGTTGCGTTCACACAATTGTAATTCAAGTGCATCCAATCATAAACAATATCGCTTTTCTTCGTCATGTGCCTTTTCATTCAAGTGAGGTTATCATCAGATGAATACTCGTACTTGATTAAAAAAAGTCACCAAGTGTCATTGTGATAAAACTGAGAAAAAGAAGGAAAATATTGTTACGAATGTACAAGTTAATGTATATGTGTTTTTTTACTTACTTATGATTATGTGTCTAGGTGTATTTACTTGATTGTATATAGACATAAGTATCTGATGCTTTGTACTTTTGGTAATTTTCATATTTGCTCCAAAAGTCCACCCGAGGAGCTTCTCTCATAATCTGGTGCATGCGATAATAAGCTCTAGTCGTCTATAAATACGGCTGGCAGTGCTTTAGACTTTTAGAGAATTAGTACCCGTGCCGTGAAACCATCAGTACAGAAGTTAAAGTGTGAACCATAATTATGTAAGCAAATGGTAAAAATAAATTGTGTGAAATAAATTCCATTGAAATTTTATTAAAATGAACCTAAAGTAAATCGTAACCATATATTCAAACATTAGAAATACTCGTACCTAAATTACATGCATTACCTGTAAAAGTAAATAGAGGAAACGCGGCAAGAAGTAACACTATATGCGTAGCTTAATAGTGGCGTAGAAAGCTTAGATTACCGCCCGCCAATCATTTTCATGTGTCTGGAAATTTAAGGAAACTTATTTGACATTTTAGTCGTCCGTTGAGCCCACGTTTTGACAAACTAATGATGCATTTGCATGAAGACCTGCCAATCCAAGCTGGCCGCAAGTGAACAGCTGATTAGTCTTCATACAAATACTACCAAAATTCGGCGGGTAAGAATGACCGTGGTGATGAGACTTTCAGCCCAGGCATGATAAGTTTGTCAAAGCGTGGGCTCAACCGACGACTGATACAGTTTAATGATTTTCAAATAATTTTATATTTTATCTTTTTGACGTTTCTTTCTATACACCTTGTTGGTGCGTAGAGTTGTGCCGTTTTTCATGTTGTTTGCCGACCTGTATCAGATCCAGTGGTGTTATGTCATATAGTAACAAGTACTAAGATACGTTTCTCGGCCACACGATCATGACGAGGCAAAGCAACACCACCCAAAGTAGATACCGACGGTGAAAAGGTAGGACATAAGCGACATTTTGGTCAAAAATGAGTTAAGAATGCTATCCTACTTGAAATTTTCCGCTCTTTCTAATGCGCTAACTACCATAGCTATACGATGATTTTTGTGTTGTTTATGCGCAAGCAAACAACTGCGTTTTCGAAGTATGGTTTTGGTGTAACCGAAAAGATATTGGTCTTTTTTGTCCTAAAGGCGCTTGTGACATAAAAAAATCATACAACCACATTAGTAGAAATGCCAATATAAACCTTTATTTTTTTTATTTTAGAGCTGTTTTGATTTTAACGAAATGACAAAAAATTAAAAAGTTATGCCATTTTTCTGCAATCTCAAACTTTAAACTGCTCTCCTGAATAATTTAATTTATGTCGCTTATGCCCTACTGCCTTTGAACCATCGATCCATACTGGTTACAAACTGTAACTACAGGTATGTTGCCCACTGCATTGGTGACCGTTACGTTACCCGTAATACTGAATAATATTAGTATCATGTATCATTATTCACGCGTATTCCAGTTGAATATGAATATGGATCAGTGCGAGTTAGTTCAGTGTTGATACATCCACCGCTTAGAAAGCACGGCCCTATCTTGCTCGCGTAAACGTCTTTCAGCTGAAGTGCTATTCTGCGAAATTCCTTACGACCTTAAGGCGACGAGCTGGCGATTCGTGTCCAAAAATAAGGTGTACTGTGGTTTTTTACCTATGGAGTTCTTTCGAAAGCGCTAGCGCTCCCGACATGTATATCCAAATATCCAAATGTATATCCATGAATATCCAAAGTGTAAGGAATTTAGCAGAATAGCGCTTCTGATCCCTCCATATATACAAAAAACACTGGTGAAATCCCTTCTCTCTTCTTCTTCTTCCTCAGCCTTTGTCAGTCCACTCCTGGACGTAGGCTTCCTCCAATCCTCTCCACCTCTGTCTATTGGCTGCTGTGTTCTACTGTTGAAATGTCTAATCTAATCTAATCTAAGTTGCAAATATATTAAAGTAGAATTAAAGAGTCACATTATATGCATTTTCACAAGCAGACATGTATAAATTCGCGCTTAAATATGCCGCATGTGGACCTACAATATAAAAACCCAATCTAAAATGAATATAAGCCCTGAAACTCTTGAAGATCTTTCCTACATTGGCAAAATGAACCATTTTCTACAGCATGGGTGGTCAGCTGCATACCAACCTATAAGTCAAAGAACATACACAACAAATTACATTTTTAAAATCAATAAACAATAATATGTATGGACATCAAAAACTAAAACAAAAAACAAAATTCTAATTTAAAAAACCCCTAGCCGCCAATATTACAGAACAACCGCAATTTCTTTCTGTCCTCACACACTTATTTCATTTCCTCCAGAGTCATAACCTTCTTCATACAGGATCTCCTTTTATTATGATTCTGGATGCTAACTTAAAAAAAAACCTGGCCTGAGCATTATGGTGGCTTGGGGTGGCTAGACGTGACACTAAATGGCGCTATACAAAAATTATCAAATTTTTGTTATTATTATGAAATTATGCCCACGAGCAGCTGGAGATGTTGCGGTGAGTGGAGAAGAGTTGTGACGTCACGCGGCCGAGGCTTTCATCTCGACAAATATTGCTAAGCCCCCCCCCCTTCCTTTTCCTCCCGCTCCGCCTCTCTGGGCTGCACACACATTCTTTCTCCAGTCATAGATACGGCCTTGCCCGAGACGACTCTCGACTTTCTTCTTGTATTTTTGTTTTAGTTACATACCAATCGTCGAGTGAAAAGAGTGTATGTGAAATTTGTTTGTTTGTGTGTTTAATATTTTCATGAATGTGATAGACAATATAAAAAATGGCGGCTGTGGACCAGTTACGGGCAACCATTGTGTACAAAAGCATCAACAGGGCAGATGGTGAGTGTTTGTCAAATAAATATTCAAAAAAAAAATCAGGAGAGTTGTTATCCCTGATCTATTGCCGTGGTCTGTGGGAGCTGGAGTTACCGGACGTTTCGCACATGTGTACGATGGGCTTCTTCAGCGTGAAAGTAAAACCTAATCTAATCTAATCTAAGTGGCAAAGATATGTTACATTGGAGATTCACATTATATGCATTCTCACAAGAATATACGTACAAGTTCGCGCTTGCACATGCCGCATGTGAACCTACAACATAAAAACAAAATCTCAAATGGAGTTGCACCCTGCAACTCTTGCCGTCCTTTCCTGAAACAGGTGTGGCATTGACACAGTGAACTATTTTTTACATACCAACCTATAAGTAAAGGAACTGTGATTTAAAAAATATAGTACCTATATGCTTTCTCATGAAGATAAAATATTCGAAATTAAGTCATAAACATGTGAATCAAATAAAAAAAGCTAAAGTCAGTTCAAATGATACTCGTATAAGCGCCTTAAAATTTATTTTCAAACGCTTCCTTTACTTTAAGATTTTCTGCCTTAGGAAACCATTACCAAATTTCCGGTGTAAACAATTCATAACAAATGTACAAGCCTCATCGGACACTGTGTTATGCAATTATTGGCCAAAGCCAACGGAGAAACATAAACATATCGTCGACTAGTGATTGTTTGTCTTATGTCCATCAGAGGTAATTTCGCATGGGCAATATTTGTATGTGTACAGGGCTGGAAGTCTCATCACCACGGTAATTCTTATCTCCCGAATATCGGTAATATTTGTATGAAGACCTGTCAATCCAAGATGGCTGCAAGTGATCAGCTGATTAGTCTTCAAACAAATATGACCGATATTCGGTAGGTAAGAATTACCGTGGGGATGAGACTTCCAGCCCTGGACCTTTGTGTCTTATGAAATCTGGATTTTTTTTTTTAAATATATAAAACAACTCTCTCACTATCGTTTTTTACGTTTATTTCTTAGATTAGGTTGTGTAGAATGTGATTCTTAAGACAATACCATTGAAACGTCATCTTTGAATCAAATGGTAGATAAGCCAAACGAGCACTGGCGGGTCGATATACCTAGTAGAAATATCAACACTAGTAGATGTATTTTCACTTTTCTTCATCTTTCAATGACCGACATAAGAGAGTCGTCCCACGTGCATACATACATACACAACACAGCAAGCAACTAGGGATGTTATCTTATCTAATCTAATCTAAGTTGCAAAGATACGTAACATTGGGGATTCATATTATTTGCATTCTAACAAGCAGACACGTACAAGTTCGCGCTTGCACATGCCGCATGCGAACTTAAAACAAAAAAACCCAAATCTCAAATGGACATACACTCTGCAACTTTTCCTGCCAACCTTTCCTGAAACAGGGGTGACATAGGCAAAGTGAACCATTTTCTACAGCATGGGTGGTCAGCTGCATACCAACCTATAAGTCAAGGAACATTAAGGTAATTTTTTTAAACAAACATATTGGATTTTGGATCTGGATACGGATACTGATCTAGGTACCAGTTTCAGAAATTACATAAATTGACATGAACATAAACCTTGTAACACTTGCCGTTTTTTCATGAAACCGAGGTGGCATTGGCCAAAGCGAACCAACTTTTTACAGTATGAGGAGTCAGCCTCATACCAGCCTATAATTCAAGGATCTTTTAAGACTTAGAATTCAGTAAAAACCTATCATAATATCCTTAACCCAGACAAGACAGAACTACTATACCTAGTGACCAGGAGGCGTAAGCCCCTCCTTGACCAGTCTCCGGTTGACATATGTGGTAGTGCTGTCATCCCAGCAACCCATGTCCGAGTTCTTGGAGTGGAAATTGATCAGCACTTGGTACTCGATAGGCAAATTGGCAAAACAGTTAAGTCAGGTTTCTTCGCTCTCCGACAAATTAGAGCAATCAGAAGAAATCTGACAACAAAGGCCTTAAAAACTGTTGTCAATGCCTTCGTGCTGTCGAAAATCGACTACTGCAATGGCGTATATGCCGGACAGCCCCAGAGCCAGCTGAAGAGACTCCAGTCTGTACTGAATGCCGCGGCCAGACTTATACATCGTGCCTCAAAGTTTTGCCATATTACGCCGCACCTGAAGTCTCTTCACTAGCTCAAGATTCATGAACGGGTCCAGTATAAGATAGGGTTGCTGGTCTTCAAGAGCCTGCGTGGGACCGCACCGAAATATTTAAAGGATTTGATAACTCCAGCCACCACAAGCAGCAGAACAGCAACACTGCGATCAGCAGCATCATGTCGCAGTCGGATAGAGTTTCCAAGAAGGAAAAAGAAGACCGTTTTTGGAGATCGAGCCTTCAAGGTGGCTGCTCCAACGATATGGAACGGCCTCCCAGATGACCTGCGCGAAATGGATCTGGAGAGTACTTTTAGAAAGGGGTTGAAGACCCACCTGTTCGCGCGCTCATATGAGCAAGCGCCTTTGGGATGACCAAGAGTCATGAAAAGGCGCTATAAAAATACTGTATTATTATTATTATTATTATTCTCAGTCTCATTAAGATTCCGTCATCTATAATTTATAATCTAAGCTGTAAAGATATGTTAACATTTAAGACTCATTTTAAATGCACGCCCACACACAGGCACATGCAGGTTCTCCCCTTTACATTCTGCATGTGTGCATACAAATAAACAAAACCTCACATTAACATAAGCCTTGCAACTCCTGACGCCTTTCTCTGAAACCGCGGTGGCATTGGCCAAACAATTTTTTACGCGCTATTCACATTCCGGAATCATTCTAAACATTTACATCGGACTCGGTTACGGTTTTGGATACCTGCTATTTCGGATATCCGATAGTTTTGGATACAGTTTCGGAACTCCATCACATCCCTACAGCCAAGTAGTGAACAAATCGTCAGATGCGCCCACGCGCAGTCAACAACTGAATATTCAAAATACATTTACCTGCAATTTATAATCTACAATCTAAGTTTTTTTGGAAGCCTGTGCGGGAGACTCCTTTTATTGAAAAGACTCTAGCGGGGCTCTTCTTAGACATTTTAGTCGTCAGTTGATCCCACGCTTTGACAAACTAATGATGCATTTCTATGAAGACCTGTCAATCTAAGATGGCCGCAAGTGAACAGCTAATTAGTCTTCATACAAATATTATCAAATTCACCTACCGAGGTAAGAATGACTGTGGTGTTGAGACTTTCAGCCCAGGCATCATTAGTTTGTCAAAGCGTGGGCTCAACCGACGACTTAAATGTCTAATAATAGCTCCGTAGGGGTTTATGAAACTTGTTACAGTACCGCAGAGGTGTTGGTGATGTGGTAGTATGATGTCCTCATCCGGCTGCACGGCCGTTAGCTGCGCAGTGCTGTGGTGTGTGTGGCATTGCTTTGTTTTTTTTTTTTTTTTTTTTATTAGACAAACAAGCAGTTATACATGGAATATATGGGATAAACAACATAGTTATACAATTTCAAAAACCAGCAAAGTTTTGAGACACTGAGAGGAAATGGCGATTGATATTGGATTTGAAAAGGGCAAGGTTAAATTGGGATGGAAACACAGATACCGGTAACTCATTCCATAAGCGGGCAGTTTGGCAAAGGAATGAGTTGTGAAAACACCAAGTTCTTATAGTTTCGACTACAAATGGTTGGATGTTGGAAGCTGTAAAGACACATTGCATTTAAGATTCATGATACATGCATCCTCGTAAGCAGACACATATAAGTTCGCGTTTACACATGCCGCGTGTAGACTTACAAGTCACAATATAAAACCTCAATCTCAAAAGAACAGTATACCCCTACGTATCTTCTCACAATAAGTGAAATAACTACTTTTAAGGAAGTGCTCATGAACAACTTTTAAACCACAGGATTTTCCCATTTCGTTGTTGTTTTCTCTCCGTAGAAACTAGGCAAAAGTTGCATTTATCTGAGAAACCTATGTTAGCTAAGGGCCCGTTGCACCAACCTCCAATCAATATTTAATCGACATATCAAATTTGATTGCTCAAGGGTCTGTTGCACAAAACTCCAATCAGACAAAAATCAAATTGAAATGTGATTTGACCCATCAAATATAAAAAAATGGTTGCATATACGTAAGTCAGCTGATGTACCTACATCATATTTCCAGTTCAAATTCCATCATATTATTAACCCTTTCTGAGAAATATTGAACCGAGGCCCTCACCAGAACTAAGCAATCAAATATTGATTGGAGTTTGGTGCAACAGGCCCTTAATACGTCACTTACTCAGTTAAGGTATTAGGACACCTTTAAGGTATCGACATGTTGGTTTCTAACTTATAAAGCACTTACACGTCATATTGTGAGCCCTTTGTTATTCTCTTCGTGATATTGCTTCCAACATCTGACCTTTAGTTCACCGGCCACTCAGTATGACTGTCATATGAGTTTTGATTAAAATGCTCGTCATTAACGTCGCTTGGTATGTTAATTTTCTGCCTCGGCTGTCCATTGTCTCGCATTTGCTTTAATTGGGCCACGTATGTGCCTTGCTTATCGCTGCGAACAGTATGAGCTGGTCGATAATATTAGGTCGGGGAAAAAGTTTCTTGGAATTTAAATGAAAATTCAGGTCATTTTTTTTTCAAAGTTAATTTACATTTAATTACAGCACATATGTGTCAAATTGTTTGTAGACTACCTGCCATCTTTTAGGTAGAGACATGATCCCCTTGCTGTAGAAATTTTGGAACTTCTGATCAAAAAAACGCAACAAGTAGTTTTTGCAGTCCTCTCTTCAATCTGAAGGTACAAGGTCAGGGCTATATGGCAGATGCATTGACACCTCCCAGCCAAACTCTCTTATTTTTTGCTGAGTGGCTAAAGATGTATGTGGTCTAGCGTTATCGTGATGAAAGACCACACCCTTTCTATTAATCAATTCCGGCCGCTTTCTTTCAACTTCTTGCTTTAATCTCATCAGTTGTTGGCAGTAGAGATCCGAATCGATGGTTCTGCCCGGCGCGGCGGTAAAAGCTCATGATGAACAATGCCCTTCCAATCCCACCATAGACACAGCATCACCTTATTGCAAGTTGACCCAGGTTTTGCCACAGTCTGTGAAGCCTGACTGACCTTTGACCAAGACCTTTTATGCACGTTCTTGTCATACGTGATCCACTTTTCATCACCAGTTATCAATCTCTTCAAAATCGGTTCGGTTTCATTACGTCTCAATAAAGAATCGCAAATGAGTACACGGTTCATTAGGTTTCTTTCAGTGAGCTCGTGTGACACCCAAATATCGAGCTTACTTGTTGCGTTATTTTGATCAGAAGTCCCAAAATTTCTACAGCAACGGAATCACGTCTCTACCTACAAGATAGCAGATAGTCTAAAAACAAAATGGCACATATGTACTGTAATTAAATGTTAATTAACTTTAAAAAAAATTACCTGAATTTTCATATGAAAAGCGAAGAAACTTTTTTCCCAACCTATTATTTTTATTCCTTGACTTATAGGTATGAGGCTGACCACCCATACTGTAAAAAATGGTTCACTTTGCCAATGTCACCCCTGTTTCAGGGAATGTCGGCAAGAGTTGCAGGGCTTATGTTCATTTGAGGTTTGGATTTTATTTGTAAATACACAATCAGCATTTGTAAGCGCGAACTACACGTGTTTGTTTGTGGGCATACATCTGAGAGCTTTGAATGAATATATCCTTGCAACTTAGATTATAGAGATTATAGATTTTTATAATATCATTGTCATTAATAGAATGTGATATCCAGAGTCATAATACGAGTAAAAGGAGAGCTTGTACGGAAAAGTTCATGACTCTAGATGAAATGAAAGTATGTAAGGACCGAAAAAATGGCAGTTGATCTGTAATGTTGGCGGCTGAGGCTAAGGCTTTTTAATTATCAATTCTCATTTATTTTATACATTTGAATTTTATTATATTACTGCGATTAATTGTATTATTATCTAGTTAAATGCAAGTAATTAATTATTTGTGTTTTGGACTTATAGTTTGGTACGAAACTGACCAAACTGTAAAAAACGGTTCACTATGGTTCAAAATGTCCATCAGCATAATTTCCATGCGACAAAATGTCCGCCCGACAAAATTACCACGGGGAAAAACGCGATATAATGCCCACCGACAAAATGTCCATGGATCTAATGTCCACGTGACAAAATGTCTATACGACGAAATTTCCGTGCAACATAATTTCCACCGACAAAATGTCCACGCGACAAATTCTACGCCTATAAAATTTTCACTCGAGAAAACGCGACATAATGCCCACCGGAATTTCGTCATTACTGGATATTTGGTGGTGTGTACATTTTTTCTGTGGACATTGTGTACTTGGACGTTCTGTCTTTGGACATTTTGTCGTGGATGCCATATTTTACTACGGAACTCATTAATATATTAAATAACCAGTATTTACTTAATTTTTATTTGTTTTTCTTGCAAAACCTTGTTTTTGAAGTTTCATGATAAACTTCTTCTGTTACAAGGAGTGTGGATTATGTAGGAAATTCATCGCACAGACATAAATGGTTACGTGTGTTAGGTTGAGGCTGACCACCCATACTGTTAAAATGGTTCACTTGGCCAATTTCACCCCTGTTTTTTGGGAAGATCGGCAAAATTGCAGAGTGTATGTTCATTTGAGGTTAAGATTTTAATTTGTGAATATCTACACATGCAGTATTTTTATGTGCAAACTTACACGTGTCTAATGCTGAAAAGTTGCTTTCCGGGGCCGTGCAATGTTCTGTGAGAGCTTCCGGACGTTTCGTTCATGTCTGCGATGGGCTTTTTCATCGTGAAAGTGAATTGATGAAAATTATGTTGATGAAACTGTAATAAGTCATCAGTATTTTTCATCAACCTCATCATAATATATTATTTTATTTTATATACTTCAACACAAGACGACGTAAACGGTCCGTAGTCCAGGGGGTAACACTTCGGACTCGTAACTGGAAGGTCGTGGGTTCGAATCCCGGCGGAGCACAAAAAATATACCATTTATATAAATTTGCTCTTCTCTGGGTTGAAAAATTCATAAACCTTTACCAAAGACTGGTCATCAAAAGGTCCATCCGGCCTTACAACAACTGGGTCTTGCTTGAGAATTGGCGCTTTCTTCAGCGATGACCAAGCTCGCAGAGGACTCTTAAGGTGTGATACACACAAAAACAGCGCTCACCAAATAAATCATCCAAATTTTTTTTTTTTTTAAAGACATCTTTTATTATCTTTTATTGTTTTTATATTCATGAATATCTATTGTAAATTACACTTTGTTTCGATTTTTTATGTACATCATCTTTATACATAGGTACATGTATAAAATATATACTTTATTGTTCTTATATTCATGAATTTATACTATGCATAATATGTAATATAAATTATAAACTTATAAAACATTTGCAAAAATATATTTTGTAAAGGCTTTCTTCAGCCGTTGATATACAATAAATAAAAAATATAAATAAATATTGCGTGTAAGCCCAAAATTTCATTTGCTCATCTTGTTGACTTTTAGATTAGTATGAGACAGACCACCTATACTGTAAAAAGTGGTTCACTTTGCCAATGTCACCACTGTTTCAGGAAAAGTCTGTATTTTAAGGTCTGTAGTCTGTATGTTCATTTTGGTACACTGATTACATTCCAAGCCGAGAGCTCGCAGTCCAATCCAACCAAAATGGTTTCGCGTTTTAGTGTTTATTTTAAGCCATATTTAAAATACTGGCAAGGTTTACTCAGCCTTCACAAGAAATGAGAAAAAGTCCCCTCGGGAGCTGGAAAACCCCTACTGCTTGTGCTTGATGTGAGGGCGGCCCCATTACCCGTAGAAATAAATAGGTCCTGAATCGCCACATGCGACCACTTCGGGGATGACGCTGGCAAGAAGTTACACCATATGTGTAGCTTAGTTGTGTTTTTACCTCGTTGATGACATGAACATCATTGTAAATATTGTCACAAGCCCCATGTCAAGGTTGTTGCTATTATGATGGAGATATATTTTATTAAACTTCACCTACAAACATAATACAACGCGAAGAAGCACTTCCATGCTGACAAACGACTTCCATCGCCCATCGCTTCTATCACACCAGTACGTACATATTATATCTATGGTCAACCAACAACGTTATAAATTCAATGCTTAATTAAATATTTATTAAAACACACTATTATAATAATCCTTGTTTGTTTCGAGATGCTTAGAATTTTTTTAGCAAATATCAAATTAATATTCTTAAATTTTTTAATTCATATTTAGCCAAAATACATTTGTGCTTGATTTGAGAATTTCGGTACACAATGGCATTACCAACATTGATGTTTAGTGAATCCAACCGAGGGTTTCAGAAATGATTTTCCCGTTTCGGTGTTATTTCAAACTCAATATAAAAATACTGGCAAGGCTTACTTAGCATTCACAAAAAATGTTTACCCAGTCCCCTCGGGAGCTGGAAAACTACCACTTCAACTGAAGCGGTTGGCATAAGGCCGACCCCCTACCTGTAAAAATAAATAGATTCCACTCCCCACTTGCGAAACCCTTCAGGGATTACGCGGCAAGAAGTTACATTATGTAGCTTAGTTACTATTTTAGTTGCGTTGCCCAAAGCTCGGGTTCGAATCCCACCGAGGGTGTCAGAAAAGATTCTCCGTTTCGTTGTTTATTTCAAACCCCAAACAGCAGAGGATTACTCTGCCTTCACAAGAAATGAGTACCAGCCCTGTAAAAAAAGATAGGTTCCACGCCCATGCGGACCCTTCGGGGAAAAGCGGCAAGAAGATACACTACGTTTATAGCTAAGTTGCGTAGCGTTAATCTCGTTTTATTAAAACAATTACAAATGTACGTGCTTTAGTTGGAGGACTGAAGATAAACCTACACATGCCGGAAGTTAAACATTTTTGTCATTCTGTGGTATAATTTTGCAAAATATGAGTTAGGAAAATATTAGTCATTACTCCTGATAACAATTATTAAATTATTTGCGTACACATAATTTTGAACGTGAAGTATCAAAAAATATTTGGATAATGGACAACCATGTGTTCACTAAATAGGGGAGATTCTGAAATTTTCAGCTAACATCTCCAGCACACACCACATCATACTTCTATTCACTGAGTCGAAGGCCTTCTCAAGATCACGAAAGTTGCGTAGACCTTTTTATTTATGGCCAGCTACTCGACTATCTGTCGAAGCACGAACATCTGGTCTACACTACCTCTCGCATAAAGCCAAATTTTCCGAGACCTTCTTCTCGGCGGATAATCTAACCCTGTGGATTAAAATCTTGCATAGCACTTTAACTGACACACAAGAAGGCTAATCGGTCTGAAGTTACGGCAGTGTTTTTTGCCGCCTTTGCCTTTGTAAATTGGCACAATGACCGCCTCTCTCCAGCCGATGGAACCTTTTTGACACCTTGATCGATGGACATAATTACAAAACACATAAAATGATCATATCTGTTCTCTAAAACCCACGATTGATTAGAGTCAGATGTAAAATGATGGTCGGTACATATGCCGGAAGTTAAACATTTTTGTCATTCTGCACTTAAATATGGGTCTCATTACTCCTAATAACTATTATTAAATTTGCATAAACAATTTCGGACGAATAGTACTGAAACTTATTTGGACAATTGACAACCATGTGACTGATCACCAGGTAGTGGAGGTCCTTAATTTTTAACCCATAAGCTAATTCACTATTTTGACTTTCAACCTCGAATGAACATAAAACCTGCAGCTTTTGCCGACCTTTTCTGAAACACGGGTGAGGTCTGCATGACGAAGAAGATCGATTTGATAAACACAATAGACATTATTGTACAACAGCATTAAAATGGTTCACTTTGCCAATGTTTTTTTTTTTTTTTTTTTTTTTAAATAGATTTGTGAAGAGTAAATGCAATTCACCAACCTATTCTGCCTGGCCAGAAACAGGTATTAATATCATCATTTAATAATTCATTATTGTTTATTATTAATGAATTATTAAATAATAATTACCCAATAACATCTGTTGAACCAGGGTCAAAGTTAAAGTCAAGTGACCCAAGCGGGGATCGAACCAACGTTGTTCCATTCGAAACACGCTAGAAAGATCAGCCCTCTTGGCCCCCGCGGCTATTACCCCGACAATGTTACTGTTTTCAAGAATTAAATAAAGTAATTACCTACTTTCAGTTTTACATATTATCTCGAAAACTGCTCACATTATGTTAAATCAATGGCATCGTTTTCTAGACATTGTTCTATAATTATGAAGAAAAAAATATTTCCAAAATATAAAATCACACATTAAAAAAATGAGTTTTTTTTTTAATATTTTGTGTGGCATAACTTTTTTAGTTGTATAATTTTTTAACTTAAAATTGAAATAAAATAAACACGCACAATTGTTTTTCATTAATGTCACTCTTTTACTAAGACCCTACAGTATAAAAAAAATAGTTTTAAAAACAACGTTTTTTTTTAGTAAGAGCCCTAGTAATATATCTTTGCAACTTAAATCATAGTCTTATCAGGGATCAGCTTCCGCATCATCAGCGCTTGTACTGTGCGTGCGCAGAACCGCACTCAGGGCGGACATCAGTGGGCAGACACGTCACACAGTGGAGTGAGCTAGCACTACGTGCCTAAGCCGGTCCTGCTGAACAAGTACTATTATTTAACTCCATTTGTTATATTTGTTTTGTGCCCATTTTGTAATAATTAACAAACAAAAAAACAGCACTAATGCCTCATGCAATTTTCCTGTGTCGCGAGAATCAATTTATAGAAGACCGGTCCGTAGTACAGTGGTAACGCTTCTGACTCGTAAATGGAAGATGATAAGCTCGAATCCCGGTGGAGTACAACAAATATATCATTTATATTTTCAAATATGCTCTTCGCTGGGTTGAAAACTTCATATGCATTTACCATAGACCGGTCACCAAAGGTCTATCCAGACTAACAGCTGCAGCTGGGTCTCGCTTGGGAATTTGCGCTTTCTTTAGCGACGACCAAGCTTTTGAGGTGTGATTCACACAAAAACAGCGCTCACCAAATAAATCATCTTAATATTGTACTCCTTGTCTTCTGGATTGATATGAGGCTGAACACTAATACTGTAAAAATGGTTCACTTTGCTAATGTCCCCCTGTTTCAGGAAAGGTAAGAAAATTTTGCAGTATTTATGTTCATTTGAGATCTGAATTTCATTTTGTAAGTACACATGCAGCATTTGTACATTTGGCAAGCATTGTGTTACGGTTTGAGCACCCTGTCACATGAGGTGTGACATGACATTTACCATCTGCAGGGCCGAGAATCGTGCGCTCCTATTTTTTATATCTGGCTAGCCAAGCCATCCTCCTGCAGGATCCAACCGATGAGGATCCTAATATTGGCGTCTCCGAAAAGTGGATAAATAGACCCCACGAGGGAAGGAAGGTCACAGATGAACCTTTACCATCTTGCCTTCAGCATCTTCTATCCGTAGACTACTCAGATTCAGGATTGAAACTCTTCCAATTAATTCATTGTACAATCCAACTAATCATCGTTTTTATTAAAATAAATACAAAATGAATTTTAAATGTTAATATAATATCTTTGCAACTTAGATTATAGATATATATATATATATATATATATAGATCGCTCATCATCTTCTCAAGTTCAGGGTCCGAGAGATGATTCAGCCGTTATTTAAGAGCCAATGTACTCTGGTTAGATGACGTGGCTCCATCTATGATGGCTGGGGCCACGTCACCTCCTTCTACAACTGTTTAGTTTGTTACGAAAAATTAACACCTTGGGACTCCCCGACTTCGATAAATGATATTTTCTCATGAATATTTTCAATCGTTATCAGTCTACAACTCTACAATCTGTAATCTAAGTTACAAATACGTATATTAACATTTAAAATTCATATTAAATGAATGCCCAGAAGCAGAAACGTGTGTTAGTTCGCGTTTACTTACAAATTAAACTCCAAACTTCAAACGAACATAAACCCTGAAGTTGAAAATACATATTCATAGTAAATTTTAAGCATTTTTTTTTTGCAACTAAGCTACACATATAGTGTAACTTCTTGCCTGCGTTATCTCCGAAGGGATCGCATGTGGCGCTTCGGGACTTTTTTATTTTTACAGGTAAGGGGGCCAGCCTCACACCTACCACTTTCAGTTGAAGTGGGAGTTTACCAGCTCCCGGAGGGGCTGGTTCTCATTTCTTGTGAAGGCTGAGTAAACGTTTTGAGATCGAACCCTTGCTCTCGGCATGGAATGCAAGAATTCTACCAATTGAGCTGTCGACCTTTTTACGAGCTTGATCGTCGTCGCTACAAAGCGCCAATTCTCAAGCAAGACCCAGTTGCTGTAAGGCTGGATGGACCTTTGGCGACCGGTCATTGGTAAAGGTTTTATGAAATTTTCAACCCAGCGAAGAGTAAATTTGAAAATATAAATGGTATATTTTTCTGTGCTTCGCCGGGAATCGAACCCACAACCTTCCCATTCAGAGTCCAAAGTGTTACCACTGAACTACGGACCGGTCTTTGAAAATTAGTGAATTTTACCAAAAACACTTGACATAAAATGAACCATTCTCGGGTTGTCGCTCTTGAGCAGCGCTCTTGAGGTGTTATTCACACAGAAATGTTGCTCTCCAAATGTACAAACCTCATTTTGTATAATTGCAAGTCCATCATGTTTATTTTTACAATGTTGTTTTCCTTTGTTTGCGTGTTATTCGTCGCTCCATTGCTGTTTGGCTCATCTACCATTTGATTCAAAGACAATCTTTTATAATGATATTCATTCTAGACAATCTGAGCTAAGAAAAAAAACGAAAAACACGATAATTTGATAGTTGTTTAAAATACTTTTAAAATCAATTTCCAATTTTCATAAGACCAATGACCGGTCCGTAGCTCAGTGGTAGCACTTCGAACTCTAAATGGGAAGGTTGTGGGTTCGATTCCCGGCGGAGCACAAAAAAAATACCATTTATATTTTCAAATTTGCTCTTCGCTGGGTTGAACAATTCATAAAATCTTTACCAATGACCGGTCACTATGCCGGTCACCAAAGGTCAATCCAGTCTTACAGCAACTGGGTCTTGCTCGAGAATTGGCGCTTTGTAGCGACGACGATTAAGCTCGTAAAAAGGTCGATAGTTCAATTGGTAGAATGCTTGCATTCCATGCCGAGAGCAAGGGTTCGATCTCAAAACGTTTACTCAGCCTTCACAAGAAATGAGAACCAGCCCCTCCGGGAGCTGGGAAACTCCCACTTCAACTGAAAGTGGTAGGTGTGAGGCTGGCCCCCTTACCTGTAAAAATAAATAGGTCCCAAAGCGCCACATGCGACCCCTTCGGGAAAACGCAGGCAAGAAGTTACACTATATGTGTAACTTAGTTGCGTTTTTTTTTGCATTTTATAAGACACATTGGACCAGTACACATACAAACATTGCTCATGTGAAATTAGCTCTGACGGACATGAGACCAACAAGCACTAAGGGGACGTATTGTTACTAAGTCATCATTAATTGCAGTTTGTATGTAAGATGTAATTGCTGGCTATCGCTGGTTGTCACGCTCCCTGAGGGCGCCCTAACCTACAATTATTCACATAAACTTCATTGTTTATCTTGCCCCATGTTCCCTCGTCTTAACATCCGGCTCTGATTTACAATAATAATATAATAACTACACCGTTATTAGAGAACTAACTTTATTCTCGGCGTTTCGTTATCGACGTAGCTTACGTCTTCTTTAGGAGACACCCTCTCTGCACGACGACTGAGGATGAACTCATGAGTCTCCTGAAGACGTTAGCTACGTCGCTAACGGATCGTCGAGGATAATGTAAGATCTCTTATAGCGGTTCATGTACAGTTATTATTATTGTAAATATGTCAAACGACCGTAATTCCAACCTAAACCTAATAATCCGGCTCTGACTTTAATCCCGGTGAAGTACCTGGCACATGTCTGTAACTGTAACTCTGTCGCCATTCCGCTAGGGTTGGCCAGAGCCTCTGCAGAGCTGCTTCCGTTGCTTCCTATCCTTACATACCTCTTTCAATTCATTCCTTTTATACTCACTTTGTATATCCCAATCTTTCACATTCTCCTCAATCTGATCACTTCATACTTTTCTTGGCCGTCCCTTACCTCTTTTTCCTTTCACACTTCCTCTGTACATATATTTACTTCATCAGTCTATCATCATTCATTCTTTCCACATGCCCAAACCATCTCAACATATTATTTTGTATCTTAACTTTCACATCCTATTTCAACTTACCTTCTTTCTTTACCCTTTCATTCCTAACTGTATCCTTTAGAGTTTTTCCTGTCATGCTTCTCAAATGCTTCATTTTTACCGTACATACTGTACTCATTTCACTGTTACTCACAATTCATGCTTCACTTCCATAGTTCACCATTCACCATCAAGTCGGTTACAATATGCCATTGCGTACCGCCATTCTCAGATTCATCGTCAATCGCTTGTTATTTGCTATTCTTCCTATTGCACCAACCACTTGCTTTCCCTTACACACCCTATTCTCAAGTTCCCTTGTCATCTTCCCATTCTTTTCAAACATACTTCCCAAGTATCTAAATTAATCCACAAATTTAACTTTCGTACCATTTAACATGAACGTGTATTCTTCAATTTCATCTTTTCTGTCAAAAATCGCATGTCACTTAGTACATTTACATCTTATACATCATATCGACTGGAGCTGGAGCTTTCGGACGTTTTGCGCATGTCTACAATGGGCTTCTTCAGCAGAAAAGTGACATGATGAAGATTATCTCGATGAAACTGTCATGACATATTATGTAAATGATTATATGCGTGAAACAATCTGCATGGTATTTGTGCAAGTGGTTGGCGTAAAGCCGGCCCCTTACCTATAAAAATAAATAGGTTCCACTCACCACATGCCACTCTTTCGGGGAGAACGTAGCAAGAAGTGATACTATATGTGTAGCTTAGTAGTAGCTAAAGAAGGATAACACGATAGCACCGCGACGTGTAGTTTTTCCACTGATAAAGTATTGCGGTCTGCGGATTGATTCTATTATTATTATATTAAATCAGCTCACAAAAAATATGAACAATTAATAAATATATTCAAGTTAAACAAGATATTATTCCTTAGTCTCATTTACCTTCATAAACCTGATATTTTATTATCGGGGCAGATCGTCCCCCCAGTGCTTGTTTGGCGTATCCAGCATTCGATTCAAAGATAACCTTTCAAAGAGACTGTCTTAAAAATCACATTCTACACAATCTGAGCTAAGAAAAAAACATAAAACACGATAATATGATAATTGTTTCAAATATTTTGAAAATCGATTTCCGGTTTTCCGCAAGACACATTGGACCAGTACACATACAAACATTGCTCATGTGAAATTACCTCTGATGGACATAAGACAAACAAGCTCTAAAGGGACGAGATATCATAAAGTCATCCAAGCTACTGGCACCGACATAATGTTCTAAATCAGGCCTGGCCAACCCAAATTGCACCCCGGGCCGCATTGATGGCCTAAAATTTCCCCAAGGGCCACACAAACCTGTCGCTACCCCCCCCCCTCCACGACAATGTTTTTGCGGGAAAAATTAGATATTTTTTCAAAATTGCACCCCCATATTACGCATTAACGCTTACATATTTTGCCGCTGCAACTCAAATCGCTGAAAAATATCTCTAGTTCAGTCAAATCGCTGCCTTTGTTCTTGTTTATCGTATACGCCATTGAGAAAATTTTACATGAGCAATGTTTGCATGTGTACTAGACCAATGTGTCTTATGAAAACAAGAAATTTATTTAATAAATATTTAAAAGAACTCTCACATTATCGAGTTTTACGGTTTTTCTTTGCTCAGATTGTGTAGAATTTGATACATAAGACAACTGCATTTAAAAGTCATATTTGACAAGATTGGCGTATACGATAAACAAGAACTGGGGGAGCGAAATAGTGTTTTTACTAGGAAAGTTCTGGGGTAGTTTTGATTTCAAAATTGTACAAATTTAACGGCAATAAAGTTCTGAAATAAAAATATATACAAATACATAATTTAAAAAAATCATCACACATGACCACGGGCCGCACGTAAAGGCGTCGCGGGCCGCACGTAAAGGCGTCGCGGGCCGCATGCGGCCCGCGGGCCGCGGGTTGGCCAGGCCTGTTCTAAATAATAATATTAGGATGATTTATTTGTTGAGCGCTGTTTTTGTGTAAATCGTAACTCAAGAGCTTCAAACTTCAAACTTGGTCTTTGCTATATAAAGCGCCAATTCTCAAACAAGATATAGTGACTGTAAGGCTGGATGGACCTATGGTGACCGGTCTTTGGTAAAGGTATATGACTTTTTTCAACTCAGCGAAGAGAATATTTATCAATGATGTATTGTTTGTGCTCCGAAGGGATCCGAACCCACGACCTTTCATCTACGAAACCAAAGAGTTACCACTTGACTACAGACCGGTCTGGTATTTCATGAGATTGTCCTTAGCTTGCCCCTCTCCTAGAAGGGCTCAGTGCTTCTGCCCTAGAAAGTGGAACAGCATGGAGTCTAACCTGCCCCTCTCCTAGAAGAGCTCAGTTATTTCTGCCCTAGAAAGTGGAACAGCATGGACTCTAACCTGCCCCTCTCCTAGAAGGGCTCAGTGCTTCTGCCCTAGAAGGTGGAACAGCATGAAATCTAACCTGCCCCTCTCCTAGAAGAGCTCAGTGCTTCTGCCCTAGAAAGTGGAACAGCATGGACTCTAACCTCTCCCTCTCCTAGAAGGGCTCAGTGCTTCTGCCCTAGAAGGTGGAACAGCATGAAATCTAACCTGCCCCTTCCCCAGAAGGGCTCAGTGCTTCTGCCCTAGAAGGTGAAGCAGCATGGGCTCTAACCTGCCCTCTCCTAGAAGGGCTCAGTGCTTCTGCCCTAGAAGGTGTAGCAGCATGGACTCTAACCTGCCCTCTCCTAGAAGGGCTCAGTGCTTCTGCCCTAGAAGGTGTAGCAGCATGGACTCTAACCTGCCCTCTCCTAGAAGGGCTCAGTGCTTCTGCCCTAGAAGGTGTAGCAGCATGGACTCTAACCTGCCCTCTCCTAGAAGGGCTCAGTGCTTCTGCCCTAGAAGGTGTAGCAGCATGGACTCTAACCTGCCCTCTCCTAGAAGGGCTCAGTGCTTCTGCCCTAGAAGGTGTAGCAGCATGGACTCTAACCTGCCCTCTCCTAGAAGGGCTCAGTGCTTCTGCCCTAGAAGGTGTAGCAGCATGGACTCTAACCTGCCCCTTCTCCTTGCTTCCCCAATCCCTGTACCACACTGGCAAAGGGTCTTAATAACACGATTCCCATCGGCTTTCTTTTTAAATTTCCGTAAAAAGTAATGTATAAAAGTATTTATTTAATTCGTAAAAAATAAACTAATAACCTATTTTTTGAAAACCGCGTGAATTTTCTTCGATCGCACACTGACAAACACAGTCAGATACACCGATTGACTCATTATATCTGTGAACTAGAAATAATTTCATATACCTGTCGGTTTCAACTTACTTACAAAAATGGTCATTAGAAAGAAAGTGAACAAAGAACATCACAGTTGCGTTTCCGTGTGTACAAAAAAACTCGGGCGAATGTAAAAATGCTCCTAGAAAGTTGGTACTATTGCAAATAATAATGGCTGCCAGTTGACAGATAAAACGCGTCATAAATATTGTGATCGCTAAAATTGACAAATTTAAAAGGAAAAATGTATTATTTTAAGGCATTATGGCATGTGTTATTGGGTGTCGAAACACAACAAAATGGATTTAGCGTTTTTTCGTTCGATTTTGCCACTGCAACATTTGACAGGACTGAGACTAATGTGGGCTATAGTATGTATCAAAGCAGTAATTTAGTTTGTGATCCTGTATGTTATTACTCAATGGATACACCCTGAGTGACCCGACTCTCGATTCCTGACGGACCTACCGGCCTATTGTTCCGACAAACTACATATGGTATGACTTATCTATCGGGATTCGGGTTACCTTTTGAAAATAAACACTTTTCGCAACAGCTGTACCGCCAGCTACTTCTTTTTTTTCGACCATCATGGCTTTTTTTAGTTGTCTGGTCCAAAGTTTGGTGGACTGTGATCCCTAGCCGTCACCAGCACAACCAGCAGAGCCGTACATCTCCCACTAACCTCTGTACCCGCTATACATTACTCGGCAACAATTACTCAGTGATGCGCAACTCTAGGACTGTGTACTAATTTTGAAATGAGATGCAGATAGTTTACAATGGCAGACTAGAAAAAATAAAAATAAACAAACAAACATGATGGAATGCGTGTATAAAATTAATTAAATTAATTTAATTAAATAATTTAATTGAATAATTAAATTAAATTAAATTAAAATTAAATTAGGCTGATTTATTTGGTGAGCGCTGTTTTTGTGTGTATCACACCTCAGGAGCCCTCTGCGAGCTTGGTCGTCGTTACGACCAAGACCCAGTGGCTATAAGGCTTTATGAACCTTTGGTAACCAGTCTTGGTACACTTTTGGTTACAACCATCCGATCAAATACAGTTGAATAAAAAAAAATGCTTCACAGTAATTTCATAAATATTTTTGTTTGTTTTTTTTTTAATTGAACGTGATTGCTTAAAGTAATACTAAAACAAAAAAAATGTTGAACATTATGCTGAATGCACCTCCGTGATTACACACATTTTTTTGTGGTAAAATAAATATGTGAATACTGCACTGCTTATCTAAATAAAATTATGCCATTCCCAATTTTAAATAACAATTTAATAATCATCCTAATATTTCATGCCTTGACTTAAAGGTTGGTATGAGGCTGACCACCCATACTGTAAAAAATTGTTCACTTTGTCAATGTCACTCCTGTTTCAGGGAAGGTTGGCAAAAGTTGCAGGGTTTATGTTCATTTCAGGCTTGGATTTTAATTTTTAAGTACACAAGCAGCATTTGTACATTAATATGTTTGTGGGCATGCACTTAATATGAATCTCAAATCCTGAACAATTTAGTTGTTGTCGCTTTTTTTAACCTTTAACTTTTAACTTTTAATTTTCTTTTAACCGTCGATATATTGTTACGAATTATCAGTTTGTGTGTACATGCACGTAGTTTGCTGGTATGTGTGTGTTTGCCTCTAGCATAATCTACTATGAGTTTGTGTGTTCACTGTTCAATGTTCATGTACTTAAGCACACTAGTGTGTCGAACAATCTGGAATTGTTTCGAAAAATCTATATTATTATTTTTATATATATTTTTTTTATTTATAGAAATATATGGAATAATATAGAGCATGCAAGAGCATCGTCTCTTTCGTACCTATATAAACGAGCCGCTTGAATCATTGTGACGCGTAGTCGATAAGCTAGAGCTAGAAAAGTAATCAGTTCATTGTAAGCCGACATTGTGTAAAATAAATCTTGAAAAATAAATAAATTGCTGTTTAATTAAACAGAACCCAAATAATATATTTACAACTTAAATTACAGTTATTAGGTTACTTAATACGGAGTGTTCTTTTATTTCAGTGTACCTGTGATTGATTTCTCGCATTTATTTGTTACGAGATATTCATAGCGAAAACAGATGCCGTATATATTTGGTTATTTCTTGGATTATTCTAAATGTTAGTATGACGTGGTGTTGACGTGGTGATCCCCATGGTTGGCCACAGCTGCCCACAACATGCTGAGGCAGACGACGCCTCGCACTGTCATGTCCGCCGTCAATAAATCCCCGACTTCTCGGCCGAGGGCGCCAGTACTCTCCTAAACGCGACACTGGTAGCACGCGCGCAGCTCACTTCGTTTGTTTACCATCACTGTTGCATTACACATCGCTAAAATTGCCTGTTCGGAACTCACGTCCCTGATATCCTCACAGGCAGACTGTTAATCTCACCTGAATACTAGTGCCCCACAGGAACCCAGGACTATCCACCATGCCACAACGTGAGTTACTTAACTTATATATCGATACCTGCACCAACCTCCAATCAATATTGGATTGACACATCAAATAAGGACCTCGGTTAAATATTTCTCTGAAGTGGGTAATAGTATGATGGAATTTGAACAGGAAATATGTACATGATCTGTCTTACGTATGTATATGCAACCATTTGTTTTTATTTGAAAGGGAGAAATCCCACTGAATTTTGATTTTTGTCTGATTGGAGTTAGGTGCAACAGGCCATAAAGGTCTATTATCTAAGCTGCAAATGATATGTGAACATTTAAGGCTCATATTAAGTGCATGCCCACAGACAGGCACATGTAGGGTTCGCGCCTACACATTCGGCTTGGGTGCCTATAAATAAACAAAACCTCAAATGAACATAAACCTTGCATTCTTGTAAGATAAAACTGAATAAGTGACATATTAAGTTGACTTGGATTTCTCAGATACATGCACCTTTTTTCCTATTTTCAATGAGAGAAAACACTAAAAAAATATGGAAAACCTGTAGATTTTTAATTGTTTTCTGTTAGTTTTTGATGGCCATACGTGTAATAATTCGTTGATATTAAAAATGTAATTTGTTGTGTATGTTCCTTCACTTATATGATGGTATGTGGCTGACCACCCATGCTGTAGAAAATGGTTCACTGTGTCAATGTCACCCCTGTTTTAGGAAAGTTCGGCAGGAGTTGCAGGGTATATGTTCATTTGAGATTCGGGTTTTTATATTGTAGGACCACATGCGGCATGTTTAAGCGCGAACTTATACGTGCCTGTGCCTGTTTGTGAAAATGCATATAATGTGAATCTTTAATGTTACATATATTTTGCAACTTAGATTAGATTGGATTAGAGATTAGATTAGAAGTTTGTCTTGAGTATTTCCGTAAAATTAGTTCACTTCCTATTAGAAATTAGACACTATACAATGTTTTATCCATAATTTCTCTAATCAATGAATCAGCACTAATTCAGTTTTGGTGTATTCTGTATAGGGATAATCTCAGTAACATTTTTAACTCAAAATTCATTTTAATACCTTTGTAAATGTCCCCAAAGAATAACTAAAAATGTAATTTAAATCATTATGCGATAATAGACAAAGTTTTATTATTTAATTTGTTTATCCTCGTAACATGTTAATAATAAAATGTGTTTTATTTTTACATTTTAATCATATTAATTATATCGACATTAAAAACAAATAATATCCTTATTATTAGACAACTTTCAACTCTGCGAATTCAAAATATATACTTGTGTCCTTGTAAAAATCTTAAAGCTGTCAAAAGTTGCATAATTCGTGTAAAATATTTCAGCATCGCTGAGCTAAAATAAAAGGGAGATATTCCTTAAAAACGTTAAAAATGAGTACATCGTTAGTGTTCAAAAATATCTATACAATCTTGTTCAAACTTCTCGGAATCTATAATCTAAGTTGCATAAATATATATACATTTAATTACATATTTAATGCATGCCCACAAGCAGACACGGTGTGCTCAAACCCTCCTCATACCCGTCCTGTATGTATGTGTCAGAAGGAACCACAGCACATGCACGCTCATACAAAGCTACATATTATTTGCTCAAGTGGCGGAAAGCCTTCCCGTAAAGTAAAAGCAACGGCACGACAAAACAAGAACCTCTAGGTCAGCGGCACATGTAATTTTGCGCTTACACATGCTGCATGAGTGCATACAGAGTAAACCGAATCTCACATAAACATTACTATACAGCTCGTGCCGCCTTTCACTGAAACCAAGGGGGCATGGGCAAAAGTGAACCAAGATTTTACAGCATGAGGGGTCAACCTTATACCAACCTTTAAGTCAAGGAACTAAATGTAATGTAATGTAACTAACTAAACTATCGTATAATGAAATAACATAATCAATCCAAGGAACGAAATAAGTTTTTAGAGAATGGGGTTCAGCCTCATGCCGAACTAGTAGTCAAGAAATTAAATTGAAAATGAAAAAATCTTGTGTTAATTGTACATATTGTGGAAAATTCATTAGCGAGTAACAGACATCGCATCACTTCATGAATGTGTTGACAATCTAAATAGGTGCATACGAGTGCAACATGCAGTTCTGTCTATTGTTACATGGGCTGTTGCAAGCATTACTCATGATATATTATGTGGTCATGTGGACTAGAAACTATTTTACCGAAGACATACATTTCATTAGTTTCAACTTACTTTACCGCAAATTAGTTAGAATGAGAACATATATCTTCACAGTCTCATTTGGTTGTAAACAAAAAAACTCGGGTCTATAATCTATAATCTAAGTTGCAAGAATAAAATACATTCTACACTATATCTAATATATTCTAATATTATTAACATTCAAAGCTAATATCAAATGCATGCCCACAAAAAACATGTGTAAGTTTGCACTTACAAATGCAGAATGTGTACCTACAAATTAAAAACCAAACCTCAAACGAACATAAGCCCTGCAACTTTTGCCGATCTTCCCTGAAACAGGGGTAACATTGGCAAAGTGAACCATTGTTTACAGTATGGATGGTCAGCCTCATACCAACCTATAAGTCAAGGGCGAAAGTACGAAATCTTAACAGAAAATTTTGAAAGCTTTGAATCCTACGTTCTATTTGCGAACGTGTTATGTATTTTTTTAATCGTTACGTTTGTCAATTTTTAAACGTAAAAGGCATTATTTTAAGACATTGTAGCATGTGTAATTATTGGGTGTCGAAATACGAAATGGAGAAAGCAAGAAAACATTGGATTCCACAGGTGAGAACATGTTTTGTATGTCTACACCACTGCTGTGTTTGACAGTTCTGGGGACAAGTGTGCCCCATAGAATGTATTGTTACGATTTTACTGAGATTCTCTTCGAATTCAACTGCAATGAATTATTTTAACATAATTTATTTTACACGTTTTGGTTCTCAATTTACAACAATTGACAATCACTGCTTATTAGTCTTCACGGCAAAATGCTTAGAGCGACTAATCGCTCTGCGCACCATTGCAATCCTTATATATAGGTACAAAAGAGATAAAATAAATGGTTGTACAAAAACAGTTGTATCATAAACAGTTGTACAAAAGAGTACAACTGTTTATGACAACATTGTACATAGAAAAAAATACAATACTCTAAGTGCGAAAAATGGTGCTGCATGTTCGAGACAAGAGAGGAAATATTCGGCTCAGTTGTACTTAATTTTAAGCGCTAATTAGGGTCCATGTTAAGCTTATTACGGTATTTGTTTTTATTATCAACATAGCAGAAAATCCGCTCTCACAGAGATACGTGGTTGTAAATGGAATCAGAAACAGTAATGCTTTTCTGGACAGCGATGGATATTCATTTTTAACTTTAAACCAAAATTCACACAACTCCAGTTTGTTGAATTCCGCTTGCAAACCTCCATCGCAAGATAGTTCCATCAGAGATTCCTTTTCACTTACACTTAAATTTTCACGAGTATTATCCAGATCCGAAACGAATGGGTTCCTTTTCCAATTGATCTCTGAATAATTATTTACTATGTACGCGTACCATAGTTAGGGAATCAATGCAGTCTATATTATAAGTAAATGGTTGCAACAGCTACTGCAACAGGTAGTATAGCAGAAATAGCGTGCCGACCTCACATGACGTGTCTTTTGATTATGGAACACATGGAACTAGCAGCATATAATACTCTATCATAGTTCCTCTATGACTTAACGAGTAACAAACAAATACCAACATTTTATATAGCTTTTCTACTGTGCTGGGGAATTACATTATTAATTTATTAAGAAAATCGTTAATATGTTGTAGAAAAAAAGGATCTACCTTTTGTTATAATTACAACTACATATCAACGGTTAAAAGGCAGGACATAAACTTAATTGTTCAGGAGTGCAGTTTAAAGTTTGAGATTGCAGAAAAATGGGCATATAACTTTTTTATTTTTTATCATATCGTTAAAATCAAAACAGCTCTAAAATTTAAAAAAATAAAGGCATTTATTGGCATTCCTATTAATGTGATTTAACGTTTTTTTATGTCACAAGCGCCTTTAGGACAAAAAAGGCCAAAATCTTGTCGGTTACACCAACGCCATACTTTGGAAACGCAGTTTTTTGCTTCAAAATAAACAACAAAAATCATCGTAGAGCTATGGGAGCTAGAACAACTAGATCTTGCTTGAGAAATTACGCTTTCTTTAGCGACGACCAAGCTCCCAGAGGGCTCTTGAGGTGTGATTCACACGAAAATGGCTGGCGCTAACCAAATAAGTCATCCTAACATTAGTCTTATTATTATTTGGTGTGCGGCTGACCACCCATGCTGTGGAAAGTGGTTCACTTTGCCAATGTCCCCCCTGTTTCAGGGGAGGGCCGGCAGGAGTTGCTGGGTGTACATATGTCCATTTGAGATTTGGTTTTTATGTTGTAGGTTCACATGCGGCATGCGCAAGCGCGAACTTGTACGTGTCTGCCTGTGAGAATGCATGTAATGTGAATCCCCAATGTTACATATCTTTGCAACTTAGATTAGATTAGGTAAGATTTCGGGCTTGACAGAAGGGAGCAGAGCTCACACGTGGTTAGTTGCACACAGTGGTTACGAAACGTAAGCAATAAGAAAGAATAAAGAAAAAATAAGGAAATTATGGACCATGGTAAAAGCCCGGAAGAGAAATATCTAGTATTAGCCATGGAGGTATTAGCGGATAATTATTGTTGTATTATTTAAAAAAAAAAAAAAACAAGAAAAAATTAACATTTTTTTTGTCTGTAGCATAAATCGTCCGACAGGGACGGAATAGCTTAAAATAATAATAAACTTCGTTATTCGTTACTCCCAATATGATATTGATTTTATTTCCTAAAATTAACCGGTTTATTATACACACCATGTTTTCTGGTCCGAAACAGCCAACATGTATTGACAGTATAACGTCTCCACAGTGCTTGATTGGCTTATCTCCCATTTGATACAAAGATGACGTTTTAATGAACTTCATTCTACATAATCTGAGCTAAGTAAAAATGTAAAACACGATAGTGTGAGAATTGTTTTAAATATATAAAAATAAATTTCCAGTTTTCATATATATTTTTTTAAATAGATTAGTGAAGAGGAATGCTATTCACCAACTTATTCTGCGTGGTCAGAAACAGGTATTAATATAATCAATTAATAATTCATTATTGCATATTTTAATGAATCATTGATAATTACCCAATGGCATCTGTTGAACCAGGATCAAAGTTATGGTCAAATGAACCAAGCGGTGATTGAACCAACCATATTCTGATTCATGATTATGAGCTTCGTCGTCGCTACAAAGCGCCAATTCTCAACCAAGACCCAGTTGCTGTAAGGCTTGATGGACCTTTGGTGACCGGTCATTGTTAAAGGTTTATGAATTTTTCAACCCAGCGAAGAGCAAATTTGAACATATGAATGGTATATTTTTTGTGCTCCGCCGGGATTTGAGCCCACAACCTTCCATTCAGAGTTCGAAGTGTTACCACTGGACTACGGACCGGTCTAATACAAGCAATTAATTACATCAAGTTTCAAATTACAACAAAATCTACAAAACATCTATAAAAATAAATTGCTCATGTGAAATTAACTCTGATGGGCATACGACAAACAAGCACTAAGGGGACGATAAGTGGGCAGCCATGACAGATAAACTGTACTGACATATTATACACCAGAAGCATGACGTAGCAACTCTGCCAGCACCAAGGTTCAAGCGCACCACAACCTTAAAATATTTAAGTATGGGCAAGGAGCTTTAGGGGCCACAACATTCCATACGCTCTTGTTGACAAAAATCACTCCCACAAAATCCTGCTTTTATGTTTTTTTTAATCGATTTTTTTTGAAAAGGGATGCAATTCACTAACCTATTTTGCCCGACCAGAAAAGAATAGATACTTGTGGTCAGCCTCATACCAACCTATAAGTCAAGCAATATAATAATCATAATCTAATCTAATCTATGTAATTGCAAAGATATATCGGCGGTTAAAAGGCAATAGGGCATAAGCGACAAAAACTAATTTATTCAGGAGAGCAGTTTTAAAGTTTTAAATTGCAATAAACTGGCACATTTTTTATCATATTGTTGAAATCAAAACCGCTTTAAAAGAAACAAAAATAAAGGCATTTATTAGCATTCACATTAATGTGGTTTTAACCATGTTTAACGATTTTTTTTTATGTCACAAGCGCCTTTAGGACAAAAAAGGCCAAAACCTTGTCGGTTACACCAAAACCATACTTCGAATACGCAGTTATTTGCTTGGGCATAAACAACAACAAAAAAATGTCGTAGAGCTATGGGAGTTAGCGCATTAGAATGAACGGAAAAATTCAAGTAGGATAGCATTCAAAACTCATTTTTGACCAAAATGTCGCTAATGTCCTACTTCCTTTTAACCGTCATTTAAACGAATGCCCACAAGCACAAACTTACATAAGTCTGTGCTTACAAATGCTGCATGCGAACTTACAATTCAAAAACCAAACCAAAAATGAGCATAAACCCAGAAATTTTTGCCGACCGTCCCTGCAACTGCAACAGGGGTGACATTGGCAAAGTGAACCATTTTTGTACAGCATGGGTGGTCAGCTTAGTAATAAATTATGATTAGATGGTTTAATACGTTTTTAATTTTTTATTCACTAAAATTTTGTGAAGACGGCGAATGCAATATTCAGGGTTTGGTGGTTCGCAGAGTGAAAGTCCATTATATTTATTTAAAAAAAACACACACACACAGTTTTCATTCACTTACAATACAGTTTTATTAGCCAAAAAATAAAAATTAAATTGCAAGTGAAATAAAACTGCGTTACAGTTTAGCATACACGTTTTACGCTGAGCACGCACTAACTGGCAGAAGCGCGACTTCCTGGCGTGCTCAGCGTTTCCCACGAGCACGTCTTGAGCGTGCTTGTCTGAGGATTACAATGCTCGTGACGCAACCAGCTGCAAGTCAGCACTTCCTCCTGCTCAGGTTCCCACTGCAGCTTGCTCAGCACTAAGCAATTGCCAGCTCAGTGAGCACCTACCCATTAGCAGGCAGTTTTATCATTTTCCTGACATCTGCAAGTTGTACTAAGCTTCCGTGTTATTAAATATTTGTATACAATACATTTTCTCATTATGTAACAGTTATTTTTTTTCCAAAAATATATTTTTTTTCTTTTTAAGCATCCTTACTTTCTTTTAAAATCCTGATTTATTGTATATATTCCTTGACTTACAGGTTGGTGTGCGGCTGACTACCCATGCTGTAGAAAATGGTTCACTTTGCCAATGTCACCCCTGTTTCAGGGAAGGTCGGCAAGAGTTGTACAGCTTATGCTAATTTGAGATTTGGTTTTATGTTGTAAGTCCATATGCGACATGTGTAAGCGCGAACTTACACTCTCTGTTTGATTGTGTCAATTTTTCTAATAAAAATCAGTTCATCATCAGTCGTCGCGCAGAGAGGGTGTCTCCTGAAGACGTTGGCAACTTAGATTAGATTGAAGATTTTAAATTACGATTACGGTCGTTAGACATTTTTTGAAATGAAAAAAAACGGATGTTACTGCCCGTGGAAAGAGAAGAACGATTTTCTCTACGTTTCTTCGTCATATCCGACGTCTTCAGGAGGCGTGTGTCTTCTACGAAGGAGAAACGCGAACTGATGAATTAATGTTTTTTGCTCGAGGTCGAAGGTTGTAAGTACATTTATTGACCTTCGTTGATGCATTCATAGAAATCTATCACGCCTCCTGAAGACGTCGGATATGACTATGACGAAACGTAGAGAAAATCGTTCTTCTCTTTCCACGGTCAGTAACATCCGTTTTTTTTCATTACAAAAAATGTCTAACGAACGTAATCATAATTTAGAATGTTGGATGATGATGTTGGGAAAATGAACTTTTTTTACAGTATGCGTGGTCAGCCTCATGCCAACGTATAAGTCAAGGATGATATAAATATCTGCGGTGTAAATGAAAAGATCAACATTTTTAAATATTTGTTTAAAGATTTGGTATTTTCTTGAGGAAAATTTGTTCCATTCTCAAAAAATCCATCTCAATCATCATTACTTATTTCATATTTGTTTTTTGACATCATTGTACTTGCAGATGAGAAAAACTCACATTAGTCGGTGTTTTTTCCGGCTTTAAAGTCCGGGAATGTCTTCACATAAACAAACAATCATTTTGTGACATCGCCACCTTAAAGGTTAAATTTAATTAGGAGTGGTTTACTTTGTTTTTAAATCGTAGATTACAAATTTTATTGCTTGTAATTTCTCATAGAAAGCGAACTGATTACAAGGAAGTGTCTTGAAAACTTCTAAACTACAGGATTTTCACAGATTTTGAGGGCCTGTTGCACCAAATTCCAATAAAAAAAAAATCAAAATTAAGTGTGATTTCTCCCATCAAATCAAAAATTTAGTTGTATATTCGTAAATAAGCTAATGCACATCACCATTTCTGTTCAAATTCCATCATATTATTACGCACTTCCGAGAAATATTTATCCGAGGTCCTTGCCAGAGTAAGCGAGAACTTACACGGGTCTCTTTCTGTGCATACCTACATTTAATGTGATTTTTTTTTTTTAATTCAATTGGAAAAAAAAGTTTTAATTAACTTTTTATTTTATTTTTTGTTCAAATGTTTTCGCCTAATAAGGCATCTTCAGGAGCATAATTGGTAATTTTGTATGAAGACTTATCAGCTGTTCACTTGCGGCCATCTTGGATTGACAGGTCTTCGAATAAAGATTCCTTATATTCGGTAGGTAAGAATTAACGTGGTGATGAGACTCCCAGCCCTGTTAACAATTATGCTCCTGAAAATGCCTTATTATAGGCGAAAACGTTTGCGCAAAAAATAAAATAAAAAGTGAATTAAAACTTTGTTATTCCAATTGTTTTTTTTTTTTAAATACAATGGACTTTCACTGTGTGAACAGATATAGGTAGTAGGTACACTTAAAAATATAACGAATTTTAAATGTTAAGTTTATATTTGCAACATAGATTATACATAATATTTTGCGAACCTTAAGGTCTCGGCCCTGCGTTGCCAACTCAAGCATGTTTGGAGAAAGTCTCTTGCGATTCTTATGAATTGCGAAACTGGGTAATGACCGATGTGTCCACCTACTTGCCTACATTATGTTTTCGCACACTTACTGGTTTTAATGAAATCTCTGAGTAAATACAAAACCCGTCGGATTACTTGAAAATGAAAGAAGTATGTAAGGACAGAAAGAAATGGCGGTTGATCTGTAATGCTGGCGGCTAGGGCTAGGGTTTCTCAAGTTTCCCAAATTTTTGGAAATTTCAAATCAGAATTTTGTAATTAGTATTTGATTTTAATGTTTATCCATTTGTTTATGTCTAAAATGTTATTTGTTAGGCGTTGCAGGGTGTATGTCCATTTGAGATATGGTTTTTATGTTGTAGGTTCACATGCGGCATATGCAAGCGCGAACTTGTACGTGTCTGGTTGTGAGAATGCATGTAATGTGAATCCCCAATGTTACATATCTTTGCAACTTAGATTAGATTCAAGCAGGGACTAACCGTGTATAGTGTACTTGCGAGTATATGTGTATGTGTCCCCGAGCTGTAGGTTGGTGTTGAGAAGTCGCCATGGCCTCAGGACATTGACTTTGTGGGGATTTATCAAGTTGCTCCACCACAATGATGTAGCTTGTACCCGTAGTACGAGTTTTTTCACAATACTCGATGTATTGAGTATTCGAGAAAAATGAAAGTGAACTTGAATAGCACCTCTGGCGAAACAAGTTGCGAAACTTTTTTTGTCAGAGGTGCTTTTCAAGTGCACATACATTTTTCTCGAATACTCAATACTTCGAGTATTGTGAAAAAACTTGTACTACGGGTACAGTACAATATGCAAGTCACTTCCATTAATAATCGTTTGGAATGATTTTGTCATTGTTTCGTATTTTCATCGCATCTTTTTTTTCATCATAAACACACTTCTCTTTTTATAAAGAAATATGAAAATAATAAAATCCCCCAAAAATTAAAAATTAACCTTCTCGTAGTTTGAATGTTTTGTTTTGGTTCGCAAATAAGAATTTCCCTTGAGTTTTTAAACAAACATTCCGTCAAGTCGTCTCCTTAGTGCTTGTTTGTTGTAAAGTCGTAAGTCCATAAGAGATAATTTTACATGAGCAATGTTTGCATGTGTACTGGACCAATGAGGTGTCTTATGAAAACGGAAATTAATTTTTAAAATATTTAAAATAATTATCGTGTTTTATGTTTTTTTCCTTGCTCAGAAGGTCATCTTTGAATCAAGCCAAACAAGCACTGTAGGGAACGTAGTGGTTAACCCTTCGGACTCGTAAATGGAAATTCGTAGGCTCGAATCCTGGCGGAGCACAAAAAAGATACCAGTTTTCAAAATGTTCTCTTCGCTGAGTAGAAAAAAATATATGCCTTCATATTTATTATTGTACATAAGTTAATGTCAGCTCATCAATAATAACATTCCTGACCACTGATAACATTAAACTGCTTGTTATAACTAGATTATCAAAGGGGTTGAATTTAAGAATAATATTATCAATAGAAGTTAAATGGATTTATTGTCAAAAGTTTCGACCCTGAATCTGGATAGTCTACGGACCGAAGATACTGAAGGCAAGATGGTAAAGGTTCAACTGTGACCTTCCTTCCCTCGTGGGGTCCATTTATAAACTTTTGGGTGACGCCAATGTCGATTTGAATAAAGGATCCTCATTGATTGGATCCTGCAGGAGGATGGCTAGGCTAGCCAGATATAATAAATAGGAGCGTACGATTCTCAGCCCTGCAGATGGTCAATGTTTTGTCACACCTCACGTGACAGGGTGTTCGAACCGTAATCTATAATCTAAGTTGCAAAGATATATTAACATGTAAAGCTCATATCAAATGCATGCCCACAAACAAACACGTGTAGTTCGCGCTTACAAATACTGAGTGTGTACAAACAAATAAAATCCAAACCTCAAATGAACATAAACCCTTAAACTTTTGCCGACCTTCCCTGACACAGGGAATTGGCAAAGTGAACCACTTTTTACAGTATGGGTATTCAGCGTCATACCAACCTATAAGTCAAGGAATTATTAACATTGTAAACAGTAACACTGCTCATAACCACATCACCTCCTTCTCTGTTAGTTGTTACAACAACCACAATGCGTGCTGCTGGGTCCTTGTTCTAAAAACATCATTTTAGCGTTAGCACACGCATCAGGTTCCATCTGAATGGCACAAAGCACAAGTAACCTTGAGATCTCCCCAGCACCTGCACCTCTGATACACTGATCTGGCATTCCTTGCACGTGCAACTGTTGTGACTGTAAGGTTGGCACGTGCTCGCTGGCAACGTGCTGTGACTGTGAACAACCATTAATGCGAGATCTCTCTAACGTCATCATTAATTTAAATAATTTTAAATGATTTGCTTAAAACTCACTTTACTTTGTGTATGGCCGTCAAGCGCAACAAATTTTGGCCGCACCAGAGGCGAAGATCCAAGTTCTCGATCCACTTCACCGCTCCTAGCGTGGCTTCGTGGCTCAGGTCTTTCAGTACTTGCAGGCTGGAAGTCTCATCACCATGGTAATTCTTACCTATCGAATATTAATATGATGCTATATGATATAAGATGGCCGCAAGTGAACAGCTGATTAGTCTTTATACAAATATTACCGATATTCGGTACGTAAGAATTACCGTGGTGATGAGACTTTTAGGCCAGGAGGGTGTCTTCTGATGGGGCACTCCTCCACTATGTGCCGGACAGTCATATCCTGGAGATGGAACTAATCCCTATCTATGGAGCAAAGAGTTTCAATTTGCTATTGCAATTTTATCGACCTATAATCTATACTGCAAATATATAATTAATGCATGCACACAAACAAACATGTGTAAGCTCGCGTTTACAAATTCTGCATGTGAACTTACAAATTAAAATCCAAATCTCAAATGAACATAAAACCTGCAACTTTTGCCGACCTGCCCTGAAACAAACATTGGCAAAGTGAAGCTTTTTTTGCAGTATGGCTGGTCAGCCTCATACCAAGCTATAAGTCAAAGAATATTCGACGATCTGGATCTCATTAAATATCAGACGAGTCCGTAGTTAAGTGATAACGCTTTGGACTCGTAGATGGAAGGTTACAGGTTCGAATCCTTTCGGAGCACGAAAAAGATATCATTTAGTCGAAGAATATAGATCATTGTTGAAAACTGCCATAATTAGATCAATAATTCTCGTATATGCCGGCTTGATCCATTTATCACAGGTCACTATGGTTGACAAATACAAGGACGCTTCACTAGTTCTGGGACAAATGTTTGAAAGACGCCTGGAGCCACGCTACTCATAGGTAAACTAGAAAATGTATGAACCGTCCAAAACCGAGTGAAGTGGAGGTCTCGGTCTGCAAAACGCAGGCCTTTACTTCATTGTTGTATGAAAGTGAAGCATGAACTGTGAGTGACAGTGACATGATAAGGTATGTACGGTGGAAATGAAACATTTGAGAAGCATGACAGCGAAAACTCTAACGGTGCTATTTTTAGACATTTTAGTCGTCCGTTGAGCCCACCCACGTTTTGACAAACTAATGATGCATTTGTATGAAGACCTGTCAATCCAAGATGGTCGCAAGTGAACAGCTGATAAGTACTCATACAAATATTACCAAAATTCGGTAGGTAAGAATGACCGTGGTGATGAGACTTCCAGCCCAAGCATCATTAGTTTGTCAAAGCGTGGGCTCAACGGACAACCAAAATTTCTAAGAATAGCACTGTAAGAGGTAGAGTTAAGAATGAATAGGCAAAAAAAAATGTAAGTTAAATAAGGATGTGAAAATTAAGGTACAAAGGAGAGTGCAAATGCTTGTAAATCAGGATTGAAGACATGTCTGTTCAGGAGGGTCTATGGATCTGCAGTGCCCTTGCAGTGAATTTACAAAACGGCGCTAAAAATATTGTCAAATTGTAAGACTTATTATTATTACTTATTGCAGGCGCCAGCACCATGTTGTCCGAGCTGGAGCAGCTGCCCTCTATCCAGCTGGGAGACTTCACGCTGCAGTTTGAGCTGGATGACCTCCCTGCAGAGGTCCAAGAGATCGCCAGGAAGGAGCTGAGGGAGACCCCGGACGTCTCCAGGGAAGCCGTCATAGCGCTCAGAGACCTCCTCAAAGGTACACGATGTAATCTATAATCTGGTCGATAGCTCAGTTAGTAGAGTGCTTGCATTCTATGCCGTGAGCTCGGGTTCGAATCCCACCGAGGGTGTCAGAAATGATTTCCCGTTTCGGTGTTTATTTCAAACCTTAAATAAAAAATTTAAAAACCGGCAAGGTTTACTCAGCCTTCGAAAGAAATGAGTACCAGCCCTCTCGGGAGCTGGGAAACCCCCCACTTCACTGAAGTGGTTGGCGTAAGGCCGACCCCCTTGCCTGTAAAAATAAAAAGGTTCACTTGCCATATGCGACGCCATTGGGGATAACGCGGCAAAAAGTTACACTATATGTGTAGCTTAGTTGCGTTTTTTTTTGTTTATTTTTTACAAACTATTATCTAAGTTAAGGAACTGCCTCATAATGATAATTGCTGAATCAAATATTGTGATAAATGCAGACATTTCAGATTAAAAATCATTTAGCATAATCACATAGCAACAATAATAATACTCGTACAACAGCATAGAGTCATTTATTTATTGTGCTACGCCCATAAATCACACGCGTATACATGATTCATTGTTGGAAGCAGCTGGACCCAATCTAATCTAATCTATGTTGCAAATATAATATGTAACATTAATAATTCACATTATATGCATTTTCACAAGCAGACACGTATAAGTTCGCGCTTAAACATGCCGCATGTGGACCAACAATATAAAAACCCGAATCTCAAATGAACATACACCCCGCAACTCCTGCTGACCTTCCCTGAAACAGGGTGACATTGTCAAAGTGAACCTTTTTTTTTACAGTGTGGGTGGTCAGCCTCATACCAACCTATAGGTCAAGGAATACAAACAATTTATTACAGTTAAGTATATAAAACAAACAATCACTAAATAATGAAACAATAAAATTAAAACCTACAAAACATCTAGTAAAAAGTAGAATTAAAATTTTGAAAGGCATACTTTTAACCGCCAACATTACAAATCAACCGCCATTTTTTTCGGCCCTTATGTTCTTACTAAATCCCCTGCATGAGGCTCATAGTTCTTTCAACTCCAGGAACCAACTTTTTCTTCGACTTTTCGTCATGGCTATTTTGACTTTGGATGCTGCGGCTCGAAAAAAGGACTTGGTGCGTCTGCCGAAACATTGTCGCAGGTTTTTCAGCCACGATGTCTTTCGGCGTCCCTGAGTTTTTCTCCCCTCAATCTTACCCTGTATGATAAGATGGAGAAGACGGTATTTCTCATTTCTCAAAATGTGACCGAAGTACATCAGCTTTCTCTGCTTAATGGTTGGCAGAAGCTCCTTTGTAGTGCGCATTTGTTGGAGGACTTCTTCATTGGTGACTCGATCACGCCAAGAGATCCGAAGCATTTTCGGTAGAGACACATCTCGAACGCTTCAATTCGTCTCTCCAGTGCCTGTGTGAGCGTCCATCCCTCCATACCATATGGGACAATTGGGAAGACATAGCACCTCAGCACGCGCTTGCGGAGTTCAAGGTTCAAATCTCGGCACAAAAGTACCTACTTTACTAATTTTACTAATCCTAACCAACTTGAATAGACCCGATCATTCTGTCGAAATATTCAATGTAATTACGTTTATAAGTAAGTTGAAATAAAGCTAATTTCAAATTACGTCACCTTACTGCTTGTTTGTCTTATGTCCAACAGAATTAATCTCACATGAGCAATGTTTGTACGTGTACTAGACCAATGTGTCCTATGAATGCTGGATATTAATTTTAAAAATAGTACCAACAACTCTCACATTATCGTGTTTTACGTTTTCTTCTTAGCTCAAATTGTGAAGAATGTGATTTTTTAAGACAATTTCATACACAGGTTTTTTGACCGGTTCGTAGTGTAGTGGTCAACACTTAAGACTTGTGATTGGAAAGTAGTGGGTTCAAATCCCGACAGAGCACGAAAAATATTAAAAAAAAAAAAAAATACTCTTCGCTTAGTTGAAAAATTTATCAAAGACTGGTCACCATAGGCTTACACCAACCGGGTCTTGCTTGAGAATTGGTGCTTTCTACAGCGACGACCAAGCTCGCAGTGGGCTCTTGAGACGGGACTCACACAAAAACATTGCTCACCAAATAAATCAGCCTAACATTATTATTGAATCCAGCATGAATCCAGCGAAAAAAAATTAATCTCAGCAACCAGAGGCCTGAAATGGGAGCGGGACATATGGCGTCATTGGGCAACATGGGCAAGGAACCTAAAGCTTACCTAGCCTTTTCTTCCCTGTGTAATATGTTCTTGCTATTCCTATGTATAATGTACATGTATTCTCTTTCCTTTCTAGTCTATCTGTTTAATTTAATATATTGTTTTTTTTAAATATATTTCTGCGTTTGTGTATTTCTGGATTTTTGTATTTTCTGCAATTTTGTATTTTTCTTCCATGTACTTTTATATTGCTGTATTTTTTTTACGGCCGGTCATGTATTGCACCCTCCACATGACTAAGCTGGAATAAACTTTCTATTATTATTATGTTAAAGGTTTGTCTCTGAATCAAATGGTGGATAAGCCAAACAAGCACCGGGGGGACGATGACGTAATATTTTGATATGTTTCCTTAATTATTATCCAGCAAAAAGTTGTTATGGTTATGGCAGCGTGACGTAGCTCGTAATTATGATGTCTTTGAATTGACTGAGTTTTTATTTTAAGATAAAAAAAAATAGTTATTTTTTAGGTAATCTCCAATGATGATTATTACATGTAGGTAGCATCCAGGTCAGTGTTCCGCAAACTTTTTGTGTTCAAGGTACAACTATAAAATCAAAAAAATTTAAAGGTACACCAAAGAAAAAAGCAATGACTATTTAATATTTCTTTTTTACTAAAATCAATATACCTAATATGAAAAGATGTTAAGTGAGAAATGTGAGCCTGTTTAACTGAGCACAGGCGATCAAAATTTGGAGCAATCGTTGATAAGGCTGCTCTCATCTCTTCATTGATCGTCCTCAGGCGCTCTCTTTTTTTCGATTTAATAGTAGTGAGAGTTGAGAACCCCAATTAGCATAAGTAGGTTGTGGCCTTAGTTCTTGTTTATCGTAAACGCCATTGAGAAAATTTTACATGAGGAATGTTTGCATGTGTACTGGACCAATGTGTCTTATGAAAACAAGAAATTTATTTCAAAAATATATAAAAGAACTTTCACATTATCGAGTTTTACGGTTTTTCTTAGCTCAGATTGTGTAGAATTTGATTCTTAAGACAAATGCATGGAAAAGTCATATTTGACAAGATTGGCGTAACGGTAAACAAGAACTGGGGGAGCGAAATGGTAATAGAATTGCAACAGCACGCTTTGAAAGCAGTGGATACTCATTTTTTTATGTGAAGCCAAAAATGTGCTACCTCTACTTCGGAAAATTTTGGTTTTAATGTCCGATCAGTTTTTAACTCCATGGATTCTTCCTGCTCCTTTATCGGTAAGTGTCCAAGGGAAATGTTATCCGAGAATGGATTCCGTACCCAGTCCATAGGTTGCAGGTCACACTTAGGAATATAACAGTTCATTTTTTCTGCTAATATCTCCAAGTGTTTCACTATCAAAGCCTGCAGTTTGTTTTCTGAATCGGCAGCCACGGCATTTGCAGCGTGGCTGTTCCTTAGCTTGTGAGCCAGGCGCGCCACGCGGGGGAGGCTGTCCCGCCCCTCGCCCAACAAAGCGCCTGCTCTTATAGCTCTCAGTTATTTTTAGGTGTATTGTCTTAACAAAACCTTGACTTTTTTCCGCGGCACACCAACTGATGACCACGGTACACCAGTGTGCCGCGGCACACGCTTTGCGGAACACTGCTCTAGGTGTTACTCTTCACAATGGGATCTGACTATAGAGTAATAATAATACTTCATTAGTCTATGAATCTGACCATACAGGTGTGAACTGTTTTTTCGCGTACAGATTTTTTCAACACAACTAAACAAGCAACAATATTATTTGATTGCAAATTGTTAAAAAAATGTAAATAATAAACTTAAGTAATTGTTGCGTTGCTGAAATCCTACAATTAATAATATTTCAGTCAGATAAATAACTCTGTTTATCAATCATTTATTATTGCTGTATGAGAATATTATGTCTTCAAAACACTTCACCTTAGTGCTTGTTTGTCTTATCTCAAACAGATGTAATTTCACGTGAGCAATATTTGTATGTGCACTGTACCAATGTTTCTTATGAAAACTAGAAATTTATTTCATAAATATTTAAAACAACTCTCACATTATCGTGTCTATGTTTTTTCCCTAGCTCAGATTGCGTAGAATGTGATTCTAAAGACAATTTCAATTTAAGGTCATCTTTGATTAATATTCCTTCACAAATAGGTTGGTATGAGGCTGACCACTCATACTGTAAAAATGGTTCACTTTGCCAAAGTCACCCCTGTTTCAGGAAAGGTCGGCAAAAGGTTCTGGGTTCATGTTAATTTGAGGTTTGGATTTTAATTTGTAAGTACACATTTAACATTTGTAAGCGCGAACTTTCACGTGTCTGTTTATGGGAATACATTTGATATGAGTTTTGAATGTTAATATATCTTCGCAACTTAGATTATAGATTTGATTCAAATGGTAGAAAAGGCAAACAAGCATCAGGGGGACGAACAAGTACATACATAGTGGGTATATGCAAAACAGATTTCCACTTACAAAGCCATGTCTACAATAAGTTATTAATATTTTAAATGCAAAGGTCCACAATGTCATGGGGCTTTCAATTAATTCACTTCCCCTTTGCTATTAATAGATTAATTACTTGAATAATATTTCTAAGTAAAACAAGTTTCATCTCTATTAAGTCTAACATTGGCAACAATTAACACTGATCTGAGGTCAACGTTGCAAATTATTTACACATTAAGTATTGTTGCATTACAACTAGAGGACTGAAATATATTTCCGACATAATTTAACGCAACTAAGCTACACATACATGTTCTCCCTCCTCTGACCCACGCCCTGTGCATCCATCCCATCCGGGTCACAGGACTCGCATGCAAAACATTCATATCGACGCGACGGTTAAAAAGAAGTGACGTTTTGGTCAAAAATGAGTTATGAATGCTTTCCTACTTAAAATTTTCCGTTCTTTCTAATGCGCAAACTCCCATTGCTCTACGATTATTTTTGTTGTTGTTTATGCCCAAGCAAACAACTGCGTTTTCGAAGGATGCTTTTGGTGTAACCGTCAAGATTTTGGTCTTTTTTGTCCTAAAAGCGCTTGTGACATAAAAAAATCGTAAATCATCATAAAACTACATTAATAGGAATGCCAATAAATGCCTTCATTTTTTTTTTAATTTTAGAGCTGTTTTGATTTTAACGATATGATATAAAATCAAAAAAGTTATGCCATTTTTCTGCAATCTCAAACTTAAGCTGCACTACTGAACAATTTAGTTTATGTGGCTTACTGCCTTTTTAAGCCGTCGATATTTTTTTTATTTTTTATTTTTTTTTTAAATAGATTTGTGGAAAGGAATGCAATCCACCAACCTATTTTACCTGGCCAGTTGTCTTCATGCGAAAGCAGAAGCTTGTGTGCATGCAACGGCATCTGTTGAACCAGGGTCGAAGTTATCGTCGCGGGATTCGAACCAGCGTTATCCGGTTCCAAATAACCTGTCTTGATCCCCGCGGCTATCACACCGACTTATATATATATATATATACTTATGTATATATATTTTTTGTTTTTTTTGGACCTCTGCTTCACTAAAAGAAGCACTTACCTCCATCTTATTTCATAATAATTTAAAATGAAATTAAAGTAATTGGCATACATGTTACTGGCTTGATGGCGGGTCCATCATTAGTGGTGAACTTTGCTCCCCAAGGACAAGGTGAGCACAATGCCACAATGTACACACCACACAATTACCCGCGCGGGGCTTTTGCCAATAATTGCAAATAATGAGCAATTAGCAGCTGCCAAGCAGACCTTTCAAAATACAAATAATAAATACAAATGACGTCACTTCTTGCCTTGAATAACCTTGAATTTTGGTAAATAAGTCAACTCGGCTATGATCGACTAATGTATGAACTTAAATCTAAAATCTAAGTTGAAGAGATATGTATATTGCCGTTTAAGGCTCATATTTAATGTATCCCCACGAACAGGCACATGTAATAGTGCATACAAAATAAACCAAACCTCACATTAACATAAGCTTTGCAACTCCTGTTGCCTTTCCCTGAAACCTGGGTAGCATTGGCAACCAGGGGGAGTCAGCCTCATCCCAACCTATTAGTCGAGGAACTCATTCCAAAAATAACATGCTGTAGTCCGGTCGACAGCTCAGTTGGTAGAGTGCTTGCAGTCTAAGCCGTGAGCTCAGGTTCGAATCCCACCGAGGGTGTCTGAAATACTTACACGTTGCGGTGTTTATTTGAATAAAATGAGTACCAGCCCCGTCGGGAGCTGGAAAACCCCCACTTCGAATGGAGAGGTCTTACCCCTTACCGGCGCTTACCTGTAAAAATAAATAGGTTCCACTTGCCACATGCGAAACCCTTCGGGGATAACGCGGCAAGAAGCTACACTATGTGTGTAGCTTAGTTGCGTTTTTTTTTTTCGGTTTCAAACATGTTTCAAAGATACATATTATATTGCAATTAAATGTTAATATTTGATGAATGCTCACAAGCAGGCACACGTAAGTTCGCGCGTACACATGCTGTATGTGTGTGTACAAAATAAACCAAACCTCACATGAAAATTAACTTTGCAACTCCTACTGCCATACCCTGAAACCGGGGTATCTTTGGCAACCAAGTGAATTAAGTTTTTGCAACATGGAGGAGTCAGCCTCCGTTTGCGGTTTGCGGGACCGATGGAGTGGAACAGACTGCCACCCGGAGTGAGGGTTTCGGAATCTGTTGGCATTTTTAAGGGAGCACTGAAACGGCACCTTTATAAAATATCTCATTCATGATTGGAAGGGTCCTTAAGGTGTGACACACACAAAAACGGCGCACTTTTGTCATGTAAAAAAAAATCGTCCCCAAATATACGAGTATATATGAGCTAAGTTCGTTTTTGTTTCCGATTTGCAGAAGAGAAAGACCTCCTGGTGCCCTTGGACAATGACGCCTGGCTGGTCCGCTTCCTGAGGCCTTGCAAGTTCTACCCCGAGAGCGCCTTCGAACTAGTGAGTAGCCATTTATTTTGTAATACTTATCTCCTCTTATATTTATTAAAAAGCATAAATAAGTACAAAATGCATATTTTGTATTTCCAGTTACTCAAAGTAAAACATCGTTTCCCATATTTGCGTGGCTAAGTAAGCATTATTAACAACAACAAAAACATGATATGAAGTTTATTATAACAGTAATATTAGGATAATTTATTCTGTGAGCGTTGTTTAAGTGTGAATCACGCTTCAAGAATCCTCTGCGAGCTTGGTTGTCGCTATTGAAAATGCATAAGCAAGACCCAATTGCTGTGAGGCTGTATGGACCTTTAGTGACCGGTCTTTGGTAAAGGCTCATGAATTTTTCACTCAGCGAAGAGCATATTATATCTAATCTAATCTAATCTAAGCTGCAAGAATATATATCATTTAAGATTTATATTAAATGCATTCCCACAAGCAGACATGTATATATTTCGCGCTAACACATGCCGCATGTGGACCTACATTATAAAAACCCAATCTCAAATGAACATAAGCCCTGCAACTCTTGCCGTCCTTTCCTGAAACAGGGGTGACATTGGCACAGTGAACCATTTTTTACAGTATGGGTGGTCAGCCGCATACCAATGAAATATATGAAAATATAAATGGTATATTTTTTGTGCTCCGCCGTCTATTTATTTTTTAATAACTTACATGACATGACGTTTGCGTTGAATTCCAGATCAAGAGGTACTACGGCTTCAAGGTCAAGCACAGCGACGTGTACAACAACCTACTGCCCAGCCGGGAGCAGAACATCTTCAACCAGAACATCCTCACGGTGATGCCCAACAGGGACCAGTGCGGCAGGAGGATGCTGGTCATAGAGCTAGGAAGTGAGCAACAATCTATACCACTTTTCCCGCCCAATTCTTGAAAGTCTTGTGGGTCCGTGTCACCGTGCAATGGTGTTGCTTGAGTTGTTGCTTCTGTCGTGAGGCGCTGCTAGAAGTGGCGATTGATGTTGGTTTTGAATAAAACCGGGTTAAATTGGGAAGGGAACACAGATACGGGTAGATCATTCCATAGATGGGCAGTTTGGCAAAGGAATGAGTCACGAAAACGCCAAGTTCTGATAGTTTTGAGATCGACTGCAAAGGGATGTATGAGAGTCGTACTGCGAGTTTCCCTTTCTGAAATTCGAGGGGGAGGGATTAATGAATGGAGCTCATTAGAACAAGCTCTCATTGTCGCAGGTTTTTCACACAACGGACCTCTTTAAAATTTATCCTAAGATTCATTTAAATACGTTCATAAATTCATTAAAATGTAGGTTAATAATAGTTCATAGGGGCCTTTTAAAAATAAGCACCAGAGATGCGTGTGTTATTTTATGGAGCATAAGTGCGCTGCGCGTCCATAATAATATATTGCCCACCGATCTAACATTGACTGAGAGTAACATAACTTCTGCACGCTCTCATTTATTCTGCGCAGGCGCCACTCAACATCAGGAATTATAACTGGGCTCCTCTTAATCATAAGACACGAGACCAGCGGTAACCAGGTTAGAACGGCACAGTGACAAAACAACACATGAGATAATGACACATGACAGAACAACACATCACAAACTACACAAAGATTTATTTTGTCTTCACTTATGTGGTTGACCACCCATGCTGTATAAAATGGTTCACTTTGCCAATGTCACCCCTGTTTCAGGAAAGGTGGCAAGAGTTGCAGGGTGTATGTTCATTTGTGATTTGGGTTTTTATATTGTGCGGCATGTTGAAGCGCGAATTTAAACGTGCTTGTGAAAATGGATATAATATGAATCTCAAATGATATATATCTTTGCAACTTAGCCACAGATTTAGATTTAGATTAGATTTAGATGAGTCTATGACTTATAGATTAGCATGGGGCTACCTACCTCACCTGTAAAAATTAACGCATACTATGCAGTTGCCTCCCCAAGTTGTAGGTTAAGGTGGCATAAGTTGCAAAATAAATATTTGTATTTTGTGATTTTTTAGTCATGTGATGTTTTGTTCATGTGCGGTTTATGGTATGTTCTTTTTTAGGTATGTGATGTTTTGACTTATGATTTTTTGTCATTGTGATGTTTTGTTCCTGTGATGTTTAGTCATAGTGACTTTTTTGTCATGTGATGTTATGTCATTTGTCGTTTTGTCACTGTGTTGATCTATCATGGAACCGAGAACAGAAGCACAACTCCAAGGTGGCAATTTCACTAGGCGTGCTAACTGTAGATAACACGTTATATCAGCTGTTAGCTGTTGTTCAGGTTCAGACAGGTTCAGGTTATATTCACAGGAAGTTGTGAAGTGCAGTACTTCGAGTGTGAGTATAAAAAACATTGCCTAGATCGAAAATGTATGCAATATACGACGGCAGAGAGCGGTGTAATTTTCATAGTTTTTTTTGGATTTACGAAATTGAGGTGATTTACGCGATGTCTTCTACTTGGAGTGCATTACCCCAAGTATAGGGCTTTACGATTGAATTCAAGGCGATATTTCTTGGAAAATACCGCCTTCTCCATCTTATCATACAGGCTAAGATTGAGGGGAGAAGATCTCAAGGACGCCGAAGGACGTCGTGGCCGAAAAACCTGCGACGATTGTTAAACAAAAGCACGAAACCCCTGTTTCGAGCCGCAGCATCCGAGGTCATAATGGCAATAATAATTGACCGGTCCGTAGTTTAGTGACCGGTTCGTAGTTCAGTGGTAACACTTCGGACTCTGAATGGGAAGGTTGTGGGTTCGATTCCCGGTGCAGCACAAAAAATATACCATTTCTATTTTCAAATTTGCTCTTCGCTGGGTTGAAAAATTCATAAAACCTTAACCAATGACCGGTCACCAAAAGTCCATCCAGCCTTTCAGCTACTGGGTCGTGCTTGAGAATTGGCTCTTTGTAGCGACGACGATCAAGCTCGTAAAAAGGTCGATAGCTCAATTGGTAAATGCTTGCATTCCATGCCGAGAGCAAGGGTTCGATCTCAAAGGCTTACTCAGCCTTCACAAGAAATGAGAACCAGCCCCCCCGGGAGCTGGGAAACCCCCACTTCAACTGAAAGTGGTTGGTGTGAGGCCGGCCCCCTTACCTGTAAAAATAAATAGGTCTCGAAGCGCCACATGCGACCCCTTCGGGGATAACGCAGGCAAGAAGTTACACTATATGTGTAGCTTAGTTGCGTTTTTTTATTATTAAAATAACATCTAGACATGGTATGATTGCAGAGAAGTGGAAGACCAGCAAATGCTGCCTGGACGAGGTGTTCAAGGGCTGCGTGCTGTTCTTGGAGGCAGCCACCCTGGAGCCAGAGACACAGGTGGCGGGCGCCATCGTCATCTTCGACATGGATGGCCTATCCCTCAACCAGGTCATGCAGTTCACGCCGCCCTTCGCTAAGAGGATCGTGGACTGGCTGCAGGTACAGGCTGACGCAGTTTATCCATCTTCCAACTCTCCTTCGTGTCTCTTGAATGCTGAATTCTTCTGATTATTTCTTCTTATCTTCTTGCTAAGAAAGTAATCCTGTGAGAATTAGAATGCGCTAACCCACTCATCATACGAAAATCCAAATTCAGTCTATCGGTAAGCATCCAACTGTCAACAGGTGTGTTGCCTAATTGGAAAAAAAACATATGAATGTCAAACTGGATATTTTCCAAATGTGTTAACCATATTATTATACACATATATTATTTATATCGATGGTGACATGGTGTTTCTAGAACTAGTGATGTTCAAGTATGTTTATTCAAAATTATCCCGTACACGATGAGGTCGTAACATTTTTGAATTCGGAATTTATCAGATATTTTCATACTTTCAACAACACTAGTAACAAATACCGTTGCCATGTTGATTTCATGGTTTATATGGTGATATGTGCATAGATTGAAGACGGAGTAGAGACACGTTGATTACATAAAAAAATGACAAAAACATTTCATATGTCGTGAGCGCGACAGCATTATAAACAATGTATGGTGTCAAAGACGGTGCATCATTTCGATTTGAACTAAATCACATTTATAGCTCCTCCATTAAATCACTACCTCCATTCGTTATTCACGCCACCTGGTTGTTGGTTTCCAGGACAGCGTGCCCCTCCGGGTGAAGGGCATCCACGTGGTGAACCAGCCCTACATCTTCAACATGGTGTTCGCGCTGTTCAAGCCCTTCCTGCGCGAGAAGCTGCGGCGCAGGATCGTCTTCCACGGGACGGACAGGAACTCCCTGCACCAGCACATCAGCGCCAAGTGCCTGCCCGCGCAGTACGGCGGCACCAGGGAGATGCTGGCCATCTCGGGCCCGCAGTGGCTGGAGCTGCTCATCAAGTGCGACGACGAGTACAAAGGTGGGCACAGCTACCGCTACTTTTTGTTTTTTCTGAGCCACCTTTGCTTTGTGTACCACTTGAGACAGTGCAGCATCACGGGAGGGCCTTCTGCCGTTTGCATCTCACTCTATTTCTGATGCGAGTCCTGTGACACATCCCCGGATGGGATGGATATACAGGGCGTGGGTTTGTGGAGGGAGAACAAGCTACCGCTACTTCAGGTGCTTTGGCGTCTCCTACGTAGACCCCGGATTGGATCTCCTCCCAGTCGATTGACGACACCATCATCACATCCTTTGTGATTGGCACGAAGTAGTAAGAAGTGCATCTCAATGACATTGCACCGAGTCAGTAATTTCGGGGTTTTGCTGTTTTCTCTAGTGGACGAACAGGTAGATCTAGAATCACTGCTGGGTCGGGTCACGACCATCGGGAAGGCCTTCCGCCACAAAAAAAATATATGCATAGCATTACATGACTTATAGGTTGGTATGCGGCTGACCACCCATGCTGTAGAAAATGGTTCACTTTGCCAATGTCACCCCTGTTTCAGAGAAGGTCGGCAAGAGTTGCTGGGTGTATAACCCCGTGTCAGTGTAAGATATTTGTCCCAAAATGTATTAATGTTACTTTGTTTATTTTCCAGCTATCAATTCCTATGGGTACAAGAAGAAGATTTCCAAGTAGAGGAGAGTGATACGATAGTGTATAGCGCCACTGTGAGAAGCCATTCCTAGACTTATTTATACGTAACATAAAGTTAACTTTACACTATAAGGAGAGGTATGTAGGTACTTACGTATAAACTATATTAGAGTTTTTGTAAATCCATTTTTATGAGTAGGTATATTTGTTTTAAAACCCGGTGCTATTCTTAGACATTTTAGTCGTCGGTTGAGCCCACGCTTTGACAAACTAATGATGACCTGTCAATTCAAAATGGCCGCAAGTGAACAGCTGATTAGCCTTCATACAAATATTACCAAAATTCGGAAGGTCAGAATGACCGTGGTAATGTGACTTCCATTCCAGGGATCATTAGTTTGTCAAATCGTGGGCTCAACCGACGACTAAAATGTCTAAGAATAGCCCTGGAGTTTTTTTTTCACAAATTGATAATTTATTTCCCCCTAAGTACTTTCGCCTTCTTACGCCATTTTCAAAAGGACACTGTTACAAAATGGTTTATTGTCATGTCAATTTTGTAACAGTGTCCCTCTTGAAAATAACGTAAGCAAGTCAAAATTATTTGAGATGAGATAAATGCTCAATTTGTGAAAATAAAACTTTGTGTTTTTAAAAAAATGTACTTTCTCATATACAAGTAGGCATATTTAACTAGCCTGCCTACTCGTGCTACGCACAATTAAGACATTCTAGTTTTATATCGCCACCTTAAAGGTAAAACTGACTAAGTACTGATTCACTGATTTGAGAAATCGTGGATAAAACATTTTATTGAGAGTAACCTCTACTACTAAGTGGTTATAAGGAAGTGCTCATGACAAACTTCTAAACTTCAGCATTTTCACACTACATTAGTGTATTCTCTCCTAGAAAAAAATAAAAATAGTGGATTTCTCTGAGAAACCCACCTTAGCTTAACATTTCATTTTATCAGTTTTACCTTTAAAGTATCAATGTTTTAAATTGAAGATGTGAAGAAATGATTTGGATTCTAGTTCAGAGAATTGATCCAAATTCAAGGATAAAAATCTTGCTCATACTTACATTGTGATAACTTTTATTGTATTTTTATTGTTGTTACCTTTTGTAATTGTTTTATTTTAAAATTTAATAATCTAATGCCCTTATCTTACCTTCTACACTGCCTTGAATTCATTCCTCTCTCTGCTTCTTTTCGAGTTTAGCTACTTTATTATATAAAGACTGGAGGAGTTATTTTTATATTTTTGAAAAGAAATTGTACTTACTGAGTGGTTAGATTTGTAAAATAAGACTTCAACACGAGAACATGTTTTCATGAGTATTTGAATTAAAAATAATAAGGATGAAAATCTACTTTTTTATTATTATTCTCTTTTTTAAATAAATTTGTAACTCACAGACGTCTAATCAAATCTAATCTAAATTTTTTAATTTAAAAAGTGTTGCTTAATTAAATAACAAAAAAAAAAAAAAAAATCTAATCTAAGTTGCAAATATATGTGACACGTACAAATTCGCACTTGCACATGCCGCATGTGAACCTACAACATAAAAACCTATATCTCAAATGGACATACAACCTCCAACTCTTGCCGTCCTTCCCTGAAACAGGGGTGACATTGGCAAATTTAACCATTTTCTAGAGTATGGCACATGGCATATATCAGCTGCATACTAACCCATAAGTCAAGGAACGTAATCCAAAAATATTATGATTCTTATTTTTCTTTTTTTGCTACTTCTATTGAAGTTCGGCGATCACCATGACTATTTTGACCTTGAATGCTGCGGTTCGAAACAGGGACTTATTCTTATGAGAGAAATTCTAACTGTGTTAAATTAACTAATTGTACATTTTTTATTTCATGTTGGTCGTTAAGTAGTAGTATTGATTAATGTGAAAAAATATTGGAATTTAATTCAAGACTTTGTAAACTTTATACTTTTGTACATATTTAGATTTGTATAAAATATATATTTGTGACTTAACAATACATTCCAGCTTCAGAAGAAAAAAATCAATTTATTTCATTATAATTTTTAGTGTTAATCTATTTACACAGGGAAAGTACATTTTTAAATATTTAAAAATTCAAATGGGTAAAACAATATTTTAATTCACTTATTTATTTATTTTTTCTTTGTGCTACAACATGTTCGAGAGTTATTGCAGCGAAAATGTTGAAACACAAAAAAAGAAATAAATTAAAGTGAATTAAAACTTTGTTTTATCCATTTGAATTTTTAAATAATTTTCAATTTATTTCGTTTTAAATAAATTTACATCTGGTACAATTAAACTTTATATGTATTTTTTAATGTTTCTTTTGTCTGTTTATCCAGAATAACATATGAAACATAAAAACAACATGTGATAATTTGGAATTTTTGTAAATAAAAAAAACCGCAATTTATTCATTGTGCAATATTCTTTGTTATTTTGTAAAAAAAATATATACATACAATTTACCCATAATCACCTGGCTTATTTACATATTTCTATTCATTTTTCTATTATTGGAATAATATGCAAATAAAAGGACCGGTCAACAGCTCAGTTGGTAGCAGCAGCTGAGTGCCTGTATTCCATGCCGAAAACTCGGGTTCGAATCCCACCGAAGGTGTCAGAAATGATTTCCCGTTACGGTGTTTATTTCAAAACCAAAATAAAATACAGGCAAGGTCTACCCAGCCTTCAAAATAAATGAGTACCAGCCTCTTTATGAGCTGGAAAACCCCTACTTAAACTGAAACGGTTTTCATTAAGCCAGCCCACTTACATGTAAAAATAAATAGATTCCATTCGCCACATGCGATCCCTTCGAGGAAAACGTGGCAAGAAGTTGTACTTTAGGTGGAGTTTAGTTGCTCAATTACATTACGTTGTCCAATGCTCATTAACATTATTACACAAGTCACACTTATTGAACATGGATCTATTGTAACGCAAACGCAACTAACCTACACAAATAGTGTAAATATTTGCCGCGTTCTCCCCAAACGAGTGGCAAGTGAACCTATTTATTTGTGAAACTGTGTGAGGGGTCGGCTTTACGCCAACCACTTCACTTGAAGGATTGTACACATTACCTACATACTTAGCTTAATGGTAACAATTTACTCGAAAATATTTAAAAAATAGTTCATTTTTCCCTTTTATTCTTGTTTTACAAAAAATATTAACAAAAAACTTGTGGGTCTAGGACCTGAGCCTCATATTGGAGTCGTTTTGTAAATTTACATTTTACAAATTACAATATAAAACATTCAAAATGTAAAAAAAATTATAAAATAGGATCGACTATTGTACCTAGCTAAGCTAGGGTTGAACAATAAGAGGTAATAATAATAATAACCAAGACAATATTTACAGAGCCGTTTTGTGATGAATCACTGCAGTCTGCAAGGGCACTATTCACCTGTAACATCTCCAAAACAAACATATTGTCTTCAATCCGACTTGAATGCACTTGCACTCTGGCACAGGGCCGGCCATGCAAAAGGCACGATCCAAGTACTTTCTAATAATATTCCATATCACTCTATTTCGACAAAATGTCCACGCGACAAAATGTCCACGCGACAAAATGTCCACGCGACATAATGTCCACGCGACAAAATGTCCACCGACATAATGTTCACTGACATAATGTCCACGCGACGAAATGTCCACCGACATAATGTCCACTGACATAATGTCCACGCAACAAAAATGTTTTTAAAATTGTAAAAACTATGAATCTTATTCAAAACAAAAAAAACTAATGTAATAAATACTTTGGTAGACATTTTGTCGCGTGGACATTTTGTCGCGTGGGCGCTTTGTCGAGTAACATTATGTCGGCGGACATTTTGTCAGTGAAAATTGTGTCGTTGGAAATTCTGTCTGTGAACATCTTGTCGTAGAGCACTCTATTTTTGTTCAACCCCTTTATCACATTGGCAGGGTGCGTGCACCCCTATTCACCATTTTGTTTATCCATATACATAGCTACAATAATTATTCACTCTCCACTGAGGTGTCCACTCTCTTGACGTGATAACATATCTAAATATGTTATATTATAACAGGGGCGTGCATCCCATACAGGGACATCCAAGTAGGTAGGCAATACATGGTAAACAAACATTCAGATTTTAAATTCAAAATTTAAGTTTGATTGAAGCCATCGTTAGCACTTCAGTCAATTTCAAATCAGTTATTTCAAAGGTATATGGCAGAAAATATTTATTCTGAAATGTATTTTCCTATACCCATTGCACGCGCTTGTATTATAGTAACCCATATTATTGTAAGGTATCAGTAGTACAGCCATTGAGTTATTATATCTGCGGACTTGAAACTATTGTATCGAAAGTATACACTATATCCGTTTCAACATGAAAACTACGGGGAAGAACAAGGAATGTACACACATTGGAATGTTCTAATAACTACACACACCAATGTACGTAGTATGGAATCATCTAGCAGTCCCTGGTAACGTGCGTAAATATTCTGGTGATGGAATAGTCCAGAAATTGGGAGAAAGATCTCTCCGTTTTACTATATCTATAAGAGGGCAAAATGATAGGATAGCGAGCAGTCGCAATAAAGCACTTTGCTAAATAACACATATTACCAGTGACTCTCAAGTGTGAAATAAATTGTAAAAAAAAATGCGAAAAATGAATCCTTAAAAAATAAATTTCGGTATTTTTAATTTAATATAATCTAGCAGAAAACGTAAAAATGTGTAGCAATGCCGTTGGCTAGTTTCTTCTCCGTCAGTAGACAGTAGTATAACTCAATGAGTACAGCATACACTGTAGGCATGTCCCTGCACGCGCCTCTTCTCCTTATTGGTCTCCTTTAAATGACTTGTCGTATCCATAGGAATCAGCAACTGAAAAAAAACGTTTATAATTACAAAAGATTTCGTTTATATGGAACAGTGGTTAGTTGAACATTTCGGACTGTCACAATTGGAATGGCCAATATACTTTGATGCCCGATAACCTCAAAAATAATTAAGTTTTCAAAGCACTGAAGTCATCGCATGTGGCGATGGAGAATAGAGCACTGTGTGTGTGTCTCACGTATAAAGTCCTCCTCGCACTTGCAGAACAGCTCCCCCAGCAGACCCTGCTTCATGCTGCCCCCGTACTGGGGCAGGAGCGCCCTGGGGGGGATGCTCTTGTGCAGGGACATGGAGAATATAGTATTGTGTGTGTGTGTCTCACGTATAAAGTCCTCCTCGCACTTGCAGAACAGCTCCCCCAGCAGACCCTGCTTCATGCTGCCCCCGTACTGGGGCAGGAGCGCCCTGGGGGGGATGCTCTTGTGCAGGGACATGGAGAATATAGTATTGTGTGTGTGTGACTCACGTATAAAGTCCTCCTCGTACTTGCAGAGCAGCTCCCCTAGCAGCCCCTTGGGCAGCTGCACCTTCTCCATGCTGCCCCCGTACTGGGGCAGCAGCGCCCTGGGAGGAATGCCCTTGTGCAGGGAGCCCCTGTCTCCGCCGTGGAAGTGGATGCGCTTCCTCAGCTTCTCGCGCAGGAAGGGCTTGAAGATGGCGAACACCATGTTGAAGATGTAGGGCTGGTTCACGATGTGCACACCCTTCAGCCGGATCGGGATACACTCCTGGAACACAAGCAGGTTAGGGAGCTGTTTCTGTTACTGTATCCTGCCGCCGTTCCACTAGAGGTGGCCGGTACCTGCGTAGATGCGTCTTCATTTTTTTCTGTCCTTGTATACCTCTTCCATCTCTTAAACATTCATCACTTTCTTCATACATTATTATTTGAAAAGGCAGAGCAAACTATATCAGAACTCGAACTAGAGCAGTGGTTCCCAAACTGGGGGTGAAAATTACGTAGGAGGCAACTGGGGGGGATGAGGCAATAGGGGGAGGGACACAATAATCCCCTGAAACTTGTGACTACTTATTTAGATGAAGTAGAATTTGGGGAATCGTGTGACCATCGACGGTTATTTTTTGGACAAAATATTTTTTGGAAACATAATTCTACCCTCCCCCCCTTGCCCGTAAGGGGAAAATGGACTCTTTCAGGCATAGTGGGGCTTGGGACAAAATATGGTTGGGAAACAGTGGACTAGACTAAGAAAACGTAACTTTGAAAATAAATTTCTAACACAAAATAATGGGATGTGACGGTTTGGGCATGTGAAAAAAAATTAATGATGATAGACTGACAAAGTACATACATATACAGAGGAAGTGTGAAAGGAAAAAGAGGTAAGGAACGACCGAGAACAGTATGGAGTGATCAGATTGAGGAGATTGTGAAATAATGGGATTTACAAAGAGAGTGTAAAAGAAGGAAATGCATGAAAAAGGTGATGGATATGAAAGAATTGAAGGAGGTATGTAAGGATAGGAAGAAATGGAGGCAGCTCAGCAGAGGCTCAGGCCACCTCTAGCTGAACGGCGACAGAGTTACAGTTACAGTTACAGTAAACTTTTCGCACGCAAAGTGAAATCGCAAAGCAAAATGGAATTCTGTATTGGAGTATTTTGTGTGTGTATCGTCCATTTTCCCTTGAGCCACTTTTGTTAATCAATTAGTATTATTTTTTTATCTTTGCAACTTATTGTTATCTTGCATGCATTCCGTAAATTTTAATGAATACAATCTATCTCATTCACATAACGAGCACTGAAAAGCCAATGCAGGTGCCGCGGTCCGTCAGAAGGTCCGTTTCCAGTCGTCGAGAATTCACGGCGAGCAAACGTGAGTCTTGTAGGGGACTGCGGTCCTTAACAACCAAAACAAAAATATTTATACGCCTTACCCCTTGACTTACTTATAGGTTGGTATGAGGCTGACCACCTATGCCGTAAAAAATGGTTCACTTTGCCAATGCTCCTTCCCAGAAATTATAATATTATCTGAGTGGACAAAGTTTGATTGATATCCCAACAATACCCATTTTTACGGTACATGCATGCGCACAACACACATGCGCCTACTCTATCAAACAAAGGGGCATGGTGCGCGTAGATATCGTCCCATCAGTGCTTGTTTGGCTTATCTACCATTTCATTCAAGGATGACCTTGCAATGAAATTGCCAAAAGAATCGTATTGTACATAATTTGAACTAAGAAAAAAGCATAAAACACGATAATGTGAGAGTGGTTTTATTTTTTTTTTCAATTCAATGTACAGTTTATTCAATTGGAATTTGTTTATTAAATTGGAATTTGTTAATTAAATTGGAATTTGTTTATTAAATTGGAATTTGTTTTCTGTAGGTACCTGTTAGTTTTGATGTCCATACGTGCTATTATTTATTGATTTTTAAATTGAGATTTGTCGTGTATCTTCCTTGACTTATAGGTTGGTATGCGGCTGGCTGACCACCCATGCTGTAAAAATGGTTAACTTTGCCAATGTCACCCCTGTTTTAGGGGAGGACGGCAAGAGTTGCAGGGTGTATGTCCATTTCCGATTTGGTTTTTATGTTGCAGGTTCACATGCGGCATGTGCAAGCGCGAACTTGTACGTGTCTACTTATGAGAATGCATAAAATGAGAAACTCAAATGTAACATATCTTTGCAATTTAGATTATATTAGATTAGAGTTTCCATAAGACACACAGGTCCAGTACACATACAAACATTGCTCATGTACCACCTCTGATGGACATAAGACAAACAAGTACTAAGAGGACGATATAAGTAACATATTATGTATGATATGCATTATAATCATACATTCATCATGTCTGAGTTCAAGATGGCATCAGATTTTTATAATTATTGCATAATGAATCTACATTGATTGTTGAACGTTGTAATCTTTATAATTCCTCACCATAATGGCAAACGGAATAAAGACATGGCAGATGTCTGATTACTTTTTAATTAATTACAAAAATAGAAGCTTATCAATGCATATGCACATCTTTTTTCAAAGGCAATTCATCCATGTTAGATGATTGCCGTTTAATATACACACTGTGTAACCAATCATTTGCTTGGAGTGGAGTTCACACATAGCTTTATGAGTTCTTATAGCATTGATTGTGAATAACAGGATACAACAGACAAAAACCCACTTGTCTATTGAAGCAGGATTGCCTCCCCGAATACTGTTAAAATACTAATTATAAACAAATCAATATCTTAAAGGTAAAACTAAACAAGTGGCATATTCAGTTAACATGGGTTTATCTGATAAGTGATACACACTGTGGTGACGGGGGTTAGAACGGCACAGTGACAAAACCACACATGATATAACGACACATGACAGAACAACACATTACAAAACGACACATGACAGAACATCCAATGACAGTAGGTACATCACATAACGAAATATCTTATACCTGAAACAGAACATACCATAAACGGTACATGAAACGATTTCTTCTTGTGATGTTTTGTCATTGTGATGTACTTTTCTGTGATATTTTGTCAAAGTGATGTTTTGTCTTGTGATGTTCTGTCATGTGTCGTTCTGTCATCTCTATCACTATTATAATAATCCCTCGAAAGTCACTTTAAGTATTGTCCAGCGTTCAGATTTGTGATTGTTTCATACTAATCTAATCTAAAGCGCAATGAAATATTACATTGAGGAGTCACATTATATGCATTCTTACAAGCAGACGCGAACAAGTTCACCGCCATCCTGTGCGTTGATTTTTGTTTTTTCACCAGCTAGACCACCAATCACAACTTGATTGAAAAATAATGAAATTTGCACCCTACTTCACAACAACTTTGCAACAATTCACTTTTAAAGTGTCACAAGTATGAGGACCTAGTCGCTAGAGTTCACTAGTTCTTGATAATCAGCCAATACATAATATACGGAGTTAGCTGCTCACCTGTATCCAGTCCACCACCATCTTGGCGAAGCTGGGCGTAAACTGCACCACGTGTGTGAGGGAGAAGCCCTGCATGTCCAGCAGCACTCTCACTCCCGCCACCTGCGTGCGCGGCTCCACCATGGCCGCCTCCAGACACAGCTGGATGCCGCGGAACATCTCCAGCAGCGAGCATTGCCGGGGCACCCACAGGCCTGCAACACCACGCAACATACAGCACCTTGTCTGCAACACCACGCAACATACAGCACCCTGTCTGCAACACCACGCAACATACAGCACCCTGTCTGCAACACCACGCAACATACAGCACCCTGTCTGCAACACCACGCAACATATAGCACCCTGTCTGCAACACCACGCAACATACAGCACCCTGTCTGCAACACCACGCAACATACAGCACCCTGTCTGCAACACCACGCAACATACAGCACCCTGTCTGCAACACCACGCAACATACAGCACCCTGTCTGCAACACCACGCAACATACAGCACCCTGTCTGCAACACCACGCAACATACAGCACCCTGTCTGCAACACCACGCAACATACAGCACCTTGTCTGCAACACCACGCAACATACAGCACCCTGTCTGCAACACCATGCAACATACAGCACCCTGTCTGCAACACCACGCAACATACAGAACCCTGTCTGCAACACCACGCAACATACAGCACCCTGTCTGCAACACCATGCAACATACAGCACCCTGTCTGCAACACCACGCAACATACAGAACCCTGTCTGCAACACCACGCAACATACAGCACCTTGTCTGCAACACCACGCAACATACAGCACCCTGTCTGCAACACCACGCAACATACAACACCCTGTCTGCAACACCACGCAACATACAGCACCCTGTCTGCAACACCACGCAACATACAGCACCTTGTCTGCAACACCACGCAACATACAGCACACTACGAAACATATATAAACATACGAACATAATGCCATTTACTGCACACTTCCTGCAACACATCTTGCCATCTCATTGTGTTGATTTTATTAGTAAGCACCCAGACCTGATGACGTCATTAACATTGACATTAAAACTAATATAGCACCTTACTACAAGCTACAGTTTTTTTTAATTCCTGACTTTTTAGCATACAATATTTCAAATTGTCATTAAATGTTTTTGGAATATTGTACGATACATTGCATTTTTTAATTTTTGAATATTTTACTTAAATATTCTACATCGCCCGAAATTTTAATTTTAATTGTTGATTAGAATAACAAAGGCATTCAACACAACATACGAATGTTTTTATTTACAGGGTCACTGAATATCTCAAAAGGTTAGTGCGGTGCTCATTAAAGTAGTTCAACCACAATACAAAGGACTACCACAGTTCATCAAACCTATTAAAACGAATATCTTTCAGGTTTTGAAGTGTTCTCAAGTGTCTTATTGCTCAAAAGAATTGTTGAAACTTAAAAAAGTATTTTGTTGAACAAAAAAAATTATACCCATTGATTTTAAGGGTCTGTTGCACCAAACTCCAATCAGACAAAAATCAAATTAAGTGTGATTTCTCACATCAAATCAAAAATTTGGTTCCATATACGTAAATCACCTGATTTACATTATCTTTTCCGTTCAAATTCCATCATATTATTACCCACTTCCGAGAAATATTGGAGTTTGGTGCATGTTCTCCCTTCTCTGACCCACGCCCTGTATATCCATCCCATCCGGGGATGTGTCACAGGACTCGCATGCAAACATTATATAGATGCAAGTGGTAGAAGGCCCTCCCGTGAGGCTAACACTCTCTTCAGTGTAAAACAAGACAAGGTGGCTCAGAACACAAGCAAGCAATGATAGCCGTAAGTGAAGGAATTAAAAGGCTCGATGATTTTAAATTACACCCTGTTGGGTTTCGATTCTGAGCATCTTTTGTAAGTTTTGACTAAAGGCCACAGGCCCTAAGGGGACTTTATGGTGACGTATGTGTGTGTAAAGAGCATGCTCTCACTTCCTGAGTGTATGGTCATGATCCGGCAGCCAGCGTCGTCCCGCACTTCTTGGAAGGCGATGATGCCTTGGCTGAACAGGTTCCTCTCCCGGCTGGGCAGCAGGGCCTCGCAGTACAGCGGGTGCTTCTTCTTGAACATGTAGAACCTCTTCATCTGGAAGCAAATCATTTATTATTCACTTTCTGCAATATAAACTATCTCGGTGTTATGGCCGCGGGGATCAAGTCAGGTTATTTGAAACCGGATAACGTTGGTTCGAATCCCGCGACGATAACTTCGACCCTGGTTCAACAGATGCCGTTGCATGCACACAAGCTTCTGCTTTCGCATGAAGACAACTGGCCAGGCAAAATAGGTTGGTGGATTGCATTCCTTTCCACAAATCTATAAAAAAAAAAAAACTGCAGGCAGAGGATGGCTGAACACAACAGCCGATAGACAGGAATGGAGAGGATTGAAGGAGGCCTACGCCTAGGAGTGTTTTTTTGTTTTGTAAAAGCATGTCTCATTGTAATGATCATCATCAGTCTCTGCAAGAAAAAGTGAGGCTGCATGGAGTCCGTCACCTCTGTGGTCACCTCTGACCACGCAGGAGCGTGGTGGGGAGCTGTCAAGGTCACCAGGAAATGGCAGAGTTGTTAAACAAACAAAGTATGCATGACTTCATGGCACACACGTACGTATTTACTCCTTTTCATGAAATCTTGTTCACAAATATTCAAAAATCATAAAACAAACAAGACTTTGTACAATATTAATAGGATTCACGTTGACCGTAGGTAAATAATATTCGTATTACTTCACACGGCGTTGGAAACACCCACATATTAGTTGCTCATCTATAATCCAAGTTTCAAAGATATATTTACATTTAAGGTTCATATTTTAAATGCATAGCCAGAAGCAGACACATATAAATTCGCGCCTGCAAGTGCCGCATGTGTACTTAGGCCCGGTATATTCAAGTTTAGTAATATTTTAGTTAACTATAACTTGAACAATTATTCAAAATACTCTAGTTCGAGTTAACTAAAACCGAGAATTACGGAAGTGACAAGCCCCGCCTCCAAATCTTGAAAAACACAACGTGCATTCAAAAGCTTTAAACCTAAGGTCTTCAACCCGCGGCCCTCGGGCCGCATGTGGCCCGCCAGCTAATTTCTTGCGGCCCGCGGCCACCAGAGGCTAAAAAAATAAAATATCGCGCCCAGTGATATGCGATATATACGAATACGAGTACTTTTTTTTTCGGAGTTCTCGGTGTTTTTTGTGTCATTTTGATTATTTTCATGAAACTACTCACAGGGGGGACCACAGGAAGGTTTGGCACATTCCCCCCTAGTAGATTTACTCGAAAAAGAGTTTCAATCGAGGTTTTCTGACTTCAGAGATAGTGAAAAATACGTCAGTCTCTTTGCCCGACCATTCGGTGTATCCGTTGAAGACATGCCGGAAAATTTTCAGATGGAGGTTATAGATGTGCAGTGTAATTCGGAATTGAAAGACAAGTTCGACGTGGGTGTTTTTGATTTCTATGCAAAATATGTCGATCACAACTCGTTTCCTGAAATCCGAAAAAATGTCATGAAAATGATTTCATTGTTTTGGAGCACATATGTGTGTGAGCAGCTGTTTTCTCGTATGAAGTATGTGAAATCGACAACAAGGTCGAGAATAACAGATGCACATCTGGAAGGTAGTCTGCGGGTTGCAACCACAAAAATGAAAAAAAATATTGACAAACTTGTAAAAAATAAACAATGTCAAAAATCACATTAATTGACTTTAATTAACCAATAAAGATTGACTTTAATTAACCAATAAAGATTATTGAAATTTGAAATTACGAGTATGTATGTCTTTTATTTTATTGATTAGGTGGTAAAGTGTCGTGAAAAGTTGTGGCCCTTCGGACGATGTGAAATCGATGTTTGGCCCTTGCACTAAAAAAAGTTGAAGACCCCTGCTTTAAACAAACAACTATTTTTAAAAATCAAATGCCTAACCTTGATTTAACTGGAAAACGACATAAAAATGTTCAGTTTGCAATAATATTGATGTATCCTTACATTAAAAAAGAACAGCTGCTGTCAGTGAAGACGACGCCATCTTAAAAATCGTTAGTTACATAAGTATGTAACTAAATATTTACTGGCGAAATTCGTGGAGTGAAATATTATGATAATTTAACTACTTACTACTACTTGAATATACCGGGGCCATACAATATGAGCCGCAATTGTGTGCAGAGTCAGATCGCTTGAAACATTGTGCCGTGAAGTCGATATAGGCAGAGCAAGAATAGTACATTGTAAACCAATATTGTGCAAAATAAAGCATGTTAAATAAATAAATCGCAGTTTGATTAAAAGAGCCCAAGTAAAATCATAATATTATTAAATGTATTCCTTGACTTATAGGTTGGTATGAGGCTGACCACCCATACTGTAAAAAATGGTTCACTTTGCCAATGTCACTCCTGTTTCAGGGAAGGTCGGCAAGAGTTTTAGGGCTTAATATGTTCATTCAAGATTGGGTTTTTATATTGTAGGTCCACATGCGGCATGTGTGAGCGCGAAACCTATGCGTGTCTGCTTGTGGGAATGCATTTAATATGAATCTCAAATGATACATATCTTTGCAACTTAGATTTAGATTTAGATGTGAGTTTTATGAGGTATTCCATGTCAAGACGGGTTTTGTGAAGTGTAACTTACATACTTATCTACTTTGAAGCTGGTTTAACCTTTCTGACCGATCTTCAGATAAATAAATCAGTAGGTAATCATTTTTCTCAGAGTATTTAAAACACAAAAGATAATTTTATAGCCGTGACTTGGAACGTCTCACCCCAGTTCAAGGTTAACAGATAATCTCTGGACTACGACCAGGTATTCATTGTATCTGAATACATTGTATCTCGTACAACACTACATACCGAACTAAAAAATATTTTAATGAAAATAGACATTGTATATCTGTTTCAACTTTCTTATGAAATTGGTCCTTAGTAAGAAAGAGATCAGAGAACATTTCCATGTGTACAAAAAAACTCGGGCGAATGTAAAAATGTTTCTAGAAAGTTGGCAGCATTGCGAATATAATGGATGCCATTGTGGGCGCCCGAACCAGTCCAAACATAGCACCACATAGCACGCGCGCTTTATAAATCTTGTGATAGATAAAATTGACCAATTTGAAAGAAAAAGGCATTATTTTAAGACATAATGGCATGTGCTACGTTAACTCAATGATTGTAACCGTTAAAACATTTGGCATGCCGTTTTTTCTGTTTTTCTATGTAAATATAATTAAAATTGGACGTGAATAAAGAAGAAAATGCGGACGTTTCGTCCATGTCTACGATGGGATTCTTCAGCGTGAAAAGTGTGGTGATGATGAAGATGATCTTGATGAAAACTGTGCTGAAACTTTTTTCAGTGATGGGACAGTTTTCATCAAGATCATCTTCATCATCACCCCACACTTCGCGCTGAAGAAGCCCATCGTAGACATGGGCGAAACGTCCGGAAGCTCCAGCTCCCATAAACCACGGCAACAGATCCCGGAAAACATCACTCCAGCATCATCAGCCAACCGTGTAAGCTCTTATTCAAAGAAGGAAATGGTTATAGGGCTGTGTGCTCACCTGGGCAAATGCACTGCTAGCGTAAAACTTGCTGGGCCTCAGGAATTTGATGAGGAATTCCTCCGACTCCGCTGGGACGTAGAAACCAGGCTCATCTGAAAAATAAACACTATATTTACTTACAGAGAACAACAATGAGGCTGACCACCCGTGCTGTAAAAATCGGTTCACTTTTGCCAATGCCACCCCGGTTCAGGGAACGGCGGCAGGAGTTGCAAGGTTTATGTCCATGTGAGGTTTTCTTTATTTGTATGCACACATGCAGAATGTGTAGGCGCGAACCTACATGTGCCTGTCTGTAGGCATGCATTTCATATGAGCCTTAAATGTTAACAAATCTTTGCAGCTTAGATTATAGATTATAGATAGATATATATATCATCTTTCCTTGACTAATAGGTTGGTATGAGGCTGACCGTGCCAAAAAGCCATTGAAAGTACGAGTAGAATGCTGGAAATCAGTCTCAGAGACAGGGTTCCAAACCAGGAGATCCGTAGACTGGTGTCACTGATGTCATATAGCAAGTGGTCTGCTTAAAGTGACGCTGGGCTGGTCATGTCGCAAGGCAGGACCATGACAGAAAAGGATCGTCCAGTGGTGGCGCAGGATGTCCAAGCGGGGAACGGGGAGACCTCAACTGAGGTGGCTGGACGACTTTAAAAGGAACCGCAGGAAGTAGATGGCTGGACACAGTAGCCAATAGACAGAGGGGGAGAGAATTGGAGGAGGCCTACGTCCAGGAGTGAACTGAGAATGGCTGAGGAAGAAGAAGGGAGGCTGACCACCCAGTCTGTACAAAATGTTTCACTTGGCAAATGTCACCCCTGTTTTAGGAAAGGACGGCAAGAGTAACAGGGCTTTCTTTAATTTGAGATTGGGTTCTTCTGTTGTAAGTCCACGTAGGTATGTTTAAGCTTGAACTTTTACGTGTCTGCTTATGAGAATTCACTTAATGTGAATCTTAAACGTAATATACCCTTGCAACTTAGATAATAGGTTGTATTAAGCTGTTAATTGAGTGCAAATAATTGTTGAGGCATTTATCCTTTGCTCTCATTTCGTTTCAAGTACATCAACATATCAATGTAAAACTTAATAAGGGACATATTAAGCAAACATGGATTTTTCAGATAAATGCACCTTTTTTCCTGTTTTCAACCAGAGAAAACACAACAAAATTGTGAAAATCCTGTATTTTAGAAGTTTGCTATGAGCATTTCCTTATATTTAGTTCACTTACTATGACGCACCCCTAGTGCATGTTTGGCTTATCTACTTTTGATTCAATGATGATCTTTTAATGAAATTGACATAAGAATCATATTCTACACAATCTAAGCAAAGAATAATACGTAAAACATGATATGTGAGAGTTGTTTTATAAATTTTTTAAATCAATTTCCAATTTTCACAAGACACATGGGTGCAGTACACAGACAAAAATTCATGTGAAATTACCTCTTATGGACATTAGACAAAGAGGGCGATGGAAAGTTACATCCAATAAAAAAAAATACCCACGATTTCTCAAATCTGTGAATCAGCACTTATTCAGTTTTACCTTTAAGGTGGTGATATGATGTCTTGCTTTGTGTTAGATCGACAAATAACCCAATCATAAGTAATAAGTCTATAAGTCATGTACATATTTATAGCCAGATGGCAATATGCACACGTAATCACAGGCTACTAATCGTCTCCTTAGTGCTTGTTTGTCTTATCTACAACAGATGTAATTTCAAATGAACAATGTTTGTATATAAATAAAATAAAATAAATTTGTAAATAAATAAAATAAAATAACTAAATAATTATGTACTGGACCAATGTGTCTTATAAAAACTTAAAATGGACTTTAAAGTTCCTTGACTAATAGGTTCTTATAGAACCACCCATGCTGTAGAAAATGGTTCATTTTGCCAATGTCACCCCTGTCTCAGGGAAGGTTGGCAAGAGTTGCAGGTATGTTCATTTGAGATTTTGGTTTTTATATTGTAGGTCTAGTTTAAGCGTGAACTTATGCGTGTCTGCTTGTGAAAATGCATATATTGTGAATCCTTCATGTTACATATATGTATTTTCAACTTAGATTAGAAATATATATTAAAAACTACTCTCACAGTATCGTGTTTTATATTTTTTTTAGCCCAGATTGCGTAGAATATGATTTTTAAGACTATTTCATTGAAATGTCATCTTTGAATCAAATGCAAGATAAGCCAAACAAGCACTGAGGGGACGTACTGTCGTGCGGGGGTTTTCTTTTGACCACATCTTAACACAAAAATCCCAGCGCAACGGATAACTAAGCTGTATGAAGAAAAGTCAAGTTTCCTTGGAAATATCACTAGTCTTAATCAGTATGCAAACAGAGTGGAAATTTTTGCAACTATATGAAACATTCCACTATTAAATATATCTCTTTTTTAAATATTCTATATATGTACTAAATCTAAATCTAAATCTAAGCTGCAAAGATATGTATCATTTGAGATTCATATTAAATGCATTCCCACAAGCAGACATGCATAATTTCGCGCTTACACATGCTGCATGTGGACCTACAATATAAAAACCCCAATCTCAAATGAACATAAGCCCTGCAACTCTTGCCGACCTTCCCTGAAGCAGGGGTGACATTGGCAAAGTGAACCATTTTTTACAGTATGGGTGGTCAGCCGCATACCAACCTATCAGTCAAGGAGACTTCCGTTTATTCCACAATCTATAATCTAAAGCACGGTATTTTCAACGTTAGCACAGCGACTTTATACTGAATGAAAAAAGCACACTTAATATGTCAATCGTGTGGGTAGTTTTTTTTATCACTTGAAAGTCATATATGCTAACGTTGAAAATATCGGGCCTAAGTTGCAAATATATCTTACATTTACGACTAATATTACATATAACATGCATTCCCACTAACAGACACGTATAAGCTCGCGCTTACACAGGCCGCATGAGGACTTTCAAAATAAAAACACAATCTCAAATGAACATAAGCCGTGCGTCTCTTGTCAACCTTCACTGAAATAGGGGTGGCATTGGTAAAGTGAAACATTTTTACAGAATGGGCGGCAAGCCTTACACCCACCTATAAGTCAAGGAACAAAAATAATACAATAAAACCGTAATATTGTTCAAATTACCTTAAAAACCTCTTCAAAAATATGTATAATATTTTTGGACAATTTATTTGTTAATCGCTGTTTTTATGTGAATCAATTACCTACACTCCAAGAGACCTCTACGAGCTTGTTCGTCGTTATAGGAAACGACACTTCTAAAACAAGACCCAATTGCTGTAAGGCCGGATGGACCTTTGGTAACGGGACTTTGCAGGAATATGATTTTTTCAACCCAGCGAAGAACAAATTTGAAAATGTAAATTGAATTTATTTGTGCTCCCCGGTATTCGAACCTACGACCTTCCATTTACGTGTCTGAAGCGCTACCACTAGTCTACGGATCGGTGATTATTAATGTTGACTATTTACTAAATTACTGAAATGTTACTAAATCTCTCTGGATAGTAAAACATGGTGTGTACCAAAGCGTAACAGATGACTAATAGACTGTCGGTATTTATAAATTTGATAGCAGCATAGTATAGACCCAAGGTTTCGCGTTTCACCACGAAAAAGGTGGGATTCAAAATTGCCACACTTCCCGAAAACTTCAGCAGTTAAATGTGATGTTCTAGCCATGGAGTGGAGGTAGTATGTAGGTACATCTATGGTTCTAGCGCTCTTGGGAAACTGGGGCCGTTTCATCATTTCAGACCCGATCAGATAAACAGCGTTAGCTCTAGAGGCGAGGTCACAATAATGATTCATTACATTCTTTTTAATGTTCTTATATGCTGTTCGTATAATGCTGTTTGGACATATGGAGAGAATGAATGATGAAAGACTGACGAAGAAAGTATATGTTGCAAGCATAGATGGATGTCGTGGTAGAAGGATAAAATGAAAGGCTTTTTTCTGACCTTTGGAAAAATATATAAATTTACACTTTACATGTCACTTGTACGTCATTTTATACGTACTTGTTCCTGTGCACCTATTATAAAACATTGCACAGTCACCTCGATTGCGTTAATCGACAAAAAAACTAAATCACTTCTAGTAGTGCCGTCGTATATTTCATACATTTTCGATTTACGCAATTGTTCACTTTTACGCAATGGTTCACTTTGCCAATGTCACCCCTGTTTCAGGGAATGTCGGCAAAAGTTGCAGGGCTTATGTTCATTTGAGGTTTGGATTTTATTTTAAGTACACAATCAGCATTTGTAAGCGCGAACTACACGTGTTTATTTGTGGGCATACATCTGAGAGCTTTGAATGAATATATCCTTGCAACTTAGATTATAGATTATAGAAGTGAATTTAACGTAACGCTTTATACTCGCAGCACTGATCTTTCTTAATATTGTAGAAGTTGAAAGTAAAAATCATGGTAAAAAATTGTTTTATTGTCAGAATAATAATATCTGCTTATTCACAGAATTCGGTCAGCTGAATCAAAAACCAGTTTGTCGGCTCAGCGCGGCAGATATACGAGAGCAATCTGTGACTTACATAAGTCACATTTCACTAGTATTGGTGTAATACATAATTTGGGTAACATTGAGAGCCCCACATGGATCGGCAGAACTCATTGAGGTCAGCTTCTTGCTGCGAGAGCCTGCAGTGCCTGGACCTCTTCCTGACTACACAACTAGACCACAATAACAATACGTGTTCAATTAAATAAAAATGTAAATGTTTGGGATTTTGAGATAAAAAAAAAACATTGACACAAACATTTAAATAACGATAGGTAAAAGGTAGGTATAATAATAAAATAATAATTTGGGGATTTGAATTAGTCAACCTCAGCTCTGGTGAGCTCTAGGCTCTAATTGGTCGGGTCCTGATTGGCCGCTGGTCTTTTCCTGTTTTATATTCTTGTTGAAATCTATACAGTTTATTTCTTGAATTTACTCAGTCTATCGTTGTAAAGTTCTACCTGAATTAATAAAAGTGCTACAAAAAAAAACACAACTGTTTTACATACGCAACGCAAACGCAACTAAGCTACACATATAGAGTAACTTCTTGCCGCGTTATCCCCGAAGGGGTCGCATGTTGCGAGTTGAACATATTTATTTTTACAGGTAAGGGGGCCGGCCTTACGCCAACCACTTCAGTTAAGTGGGGGTTTCCCAGCTCCCGAAAGGGCTGGTACTCATTTCTTGTGAAGGCTGAGTAAACCTTGCCGGTATTTTATTTTGGGGTTTGAAATAAACACCGACACGGGAAATCATTTCTGACACCCTCGGTGGGATTCGAACCCGAGCCCACGGCATGGAATGCAAGTACTCTACCAAATGAGCTATCGACCGGACAATTTGATCTAACTTCAAAAACAAAGAAGATTTATTTGAAGCACCAAGCCAGACTCCTCAATATTCTGAGGAAGCATCAGAGAAGAAAAAAGTAATGAGACCAGCGACCTTAAAATCCTGAACAGTACTTTTTTTTTCTAATTCCGTTCACATTTTGTTCGTTCACAGAGCTAACTTTTGTACTGTATTGCACGACAGCTCCGATACAAATCTAACGCTACAGACAGCTTTGACCCTTTTTATGGCATGCCTTAAGGATGGTTTTTGAAACATTGAGAACTGGGGCATGCGAGATTTGTATTTAGAATATTCGAGAATATCTCTCCTTGACTGAAAGGTTGGTATGAAGCTGACCCCCGTCCTGTAAAAATTGGTTTATTTTTGCCAATGCCACCCGGGTTTCAGAGACAGGCGGCAGGAATTGCAAGGTTTATTAATAAGGTTTTGTTTATTAATAATAAATTTGTCAGAATAGCGCTTATGGTCAGTTTACCATGCTTATCAGTTATCTTCTCCATCATACCATATTGGCTGACTTTTCTAAAAAAATGTCAAACTATAGCCATGTCATTTCATATTTATTTCCGGATCGTTATAATTTTTTGGTGATTTCTGCTTCCTGTTTCCTGCATACTGTTTGAGTAATTCAACTGTATGACAAAAAGAACAATAGATTTTTAAGACTAATCAGCTGCTCACTTGGGGCCATCTTGGATTGACAGGTCTTCATATAAATATTACCCATATTCGGTAGGTAAGAGTTATCGCTTCCAGCCCTGATGTGAACTCTTAAAATAAATTTAGTGAAATAAATCAACCAAAGTTTTTATGAAATTGAGCCCGTTCATTGTAACAATCGTTATGAAATGCATTTACACGGTTGTTGGTTTCATTGCGTCAGTATAGAGACTAGCGAATCTGAACCAGCAGTGTCTAGTGGTCGGCCGCCTCGCAACATCCGCGCAGGGACTACTCAGGCAATAAGAACAAACACTCAACAACATGTAGCTAGTAAACTTATATGTACAAGGTAACAAGGTAACCTCGGCTTTTACCAATTTCGTCGCTGATTTAGGTAAATTTAATTGAAACTTCTCGTGATGTGTACTTCACTATAAAAAGCAAACTATACGAAAAGGACGGTTGTACAAAGTTTTGAAAAAAAACAGTCAAACGACCGTAATTTCAGATTAAATGGTTCCTTGACTTATAGAGGTTGGTATGCGGCTGACCACCCATGCTGTAAAAAATGGTTCACTTTGCCAATGTCCCTCCTGTGTTAGGGAAGAACGGCAAGAGTTGCAGGGTGTATGTCCATTTGAGATTTGGGTTTTTATGTTGTAGATTCACATACGGTATGTGCAAGCGCGACCTCATACGTGTCTGCTTGTGAAAATGGATATAATGTGAATCCTCAATGTTGTAATGTATCTTTGCAACTTCGGTGTAATGGCCGTGGGTTTCAAATCGTAGTTCTTGACTAGCGTATTTGAACAAAATACGCTGGTTCGAATCACGTCTGACCCATTCTGTCATAACTTTGACCCTGTACACCTAGTACGAGTTTTTTCACAATACTCAAAGTATTGAGTATTCGAGAAAAATGTATATGAACTAGAAAAGTACCTCTGGCGATACTAGTTTCGAAACTTTTTTTGCCAGGGGTGCTTTTCAAGTTTCACATAATTTTTTCTCGAAGACTCAATAATTCGAGTATTTAAAAAAACTCGTATATCTACTACTGGTTCAACAGATGTCATTGCATACACACAAGCTTCTGTATGAAGACAACTAGCCAGGCAAAATAGGTTTGTGAATTAAATTCCTCTTCACAAATCTATTTAAAAAAAAGCATTAGATTAGATTAGAAGCGTGCATGCATTAGTGATTGGGTACCTTTGATGAGCCCCCTTAGCTCCTGCAGCGCCCCTCGCACCGTTTCCGGCGTCTCCCTCAGCTCCCTCTCCGCCGAGGAGCGCATCTCCTGGTCCAGCTCCTCCTTCTCCAACCGGATCCTGTAGCTGCCCAGCTGGATGAAGGGAACATTGTCCTCGCCGACTTGCAGAGACATCGCGGCACACTTCTTCAAATACTTCAACACTCGCAACGTTTTCTATTTACAATTTTATGTTTCAATTTTCTGGTGTTTACCTACACATTTGCGGAGGGAAAAATAATTTAAAATATTTTTTTTATGAAAAAATATATCTACACCTTTACCAGTGGCGTGCATCCTATACAGGCACATGCGCCTAATAGGTAGGCAATATATGGTAAACAACCATTTAAGCTTAATATTCTGATTTAAAATTGAAATAGTAAGTTCAATTTTATGAAGTATGCAAGGACAGGAAGAAGTGGCGGCTAATCTGCAATGCTGATTTGTAATGTTGGTTTATTAGTTTGCTACATTTTTTGCATAAGAAATTTTTGACTTTTTTTGTATAGATTTATTTTTAAGGTTTTGTTGTTTTTTTTTGTAAACTTAAATGTCATTTATTACTCGTATTCCTTGACTTATAGGTTGGTATGAGGCTGACCACCCATACTGTAAAAAATGGTTCACTTTGCCAATGTCACCCCTGTTTCAGGGAATGTCGGCAGGAGTTGCAGGGCTTATGTTCATTTGAGTTTGGATTTTATTTGTAAGTACACAATCAGCATTTGTAAGCGCGAACTACACTGTTTGTTTGTGGGCATACATCTGAGAGCTTTAAATGAATATATCCTTGCAACTTAGATTATAGATTATTGTAGAATTAAAGCCATCGTTAGCATTTCAGCCAATTTGAAATGAGATGTGTTAAAGGAATGGGCGAAAATATTTATTCTGAAATGTATTTGCCTACACCCTATGCACGCGCCTGACCTTTACAGGACCGGTCCGTAGTTCAGTGGTAATACTTCGGACTCTGAATGGAAGGTTGTGGGTTCGAATTCCGGCGGAGCACAAAAAATATACCATTTATATTTTCAAATTTGCTCTTAGCTGGGTTAAAAAAATCATAAACCTTTACCAATGACCGGTCACGCCTTACAACAACTGGGTCTTGCTTGAGAATTGGCGCTTTCTACAGCGACGACCAAGCTTGCAGAGGGCTCTTGAGGTGTGATACACACAAAAACAGTGCTCACCAAACAAATCAGCCTAATTTAATTTTTTTAATTAATGACCGGTCACCAAAGGTCCATCCAGACTTACAGCAACTGGGTCCTGCCTTAGAATTGGCGCTTTGCAGCGACGACGACTAAGTTCGTAAAAAGGTCGATAGCTCAATTGGTAGAATGCTTGCATTCCATGCCGAGAGCAAGGGTTTGATCTCAAGGCTTACTCAGCCTTCACAAGAAATGAGAACCAGCCCCGCCGGGAGCTGGGAAACCCCCACTTCAACTGAAAGTGGTTAGTGTGAGGCCGGCCCCCTTACCCGTAAAAATAAATAGGTCCCGAATCGCCACATGCGACCCTGTCGGGGATAACGCAGGCAAGAAGTTACACTATATGTGTAGCTTAGTTGCGTTGCGTAGTTGCGTTGCGTTTAATGACTGTAACTTATACTTGCTCGTTCTCCCCGTAAGAGTGTGGATCCTATTTATTTTTACAGGGAAGGGGGCCGGGTTTACGCTAACCACTTCAGTTGAAAAGTGGGTTTCCCAGCACCAGAAGATGAGCCTGTTAATGCTGTTGATCTATAATAATCTATAATCTAAGTTACAAAGATGTATCACATTTAAGATCCATATTAAATGCAATCCCACTAGCAGACACGTATAAGCTTGCAATTACACAATACACATGTCACATGTGGACTTACAACATAAAAAAAACAATCTCAAATGAACACACTTAACCGAAGTAACCAATAGTAAAAGTTTGTTTACAGAATGGGTGGTCAGCCTCATACCAACCTATAAGTCAAGGAATACACCGGCAATAAATGCAACTTCTACCTGTGCCCCGAAGAGATCGCATGTGGAGAGTGGAAATTGTGTATTTTTACAGGTAAGGGGGCCGGCATTACGCCAACAACTTCAGTTAAAGTGGGGGTTTCCCAGCTCCAGAAGATGCTGTTTTATCTCATTTCGTATTCACTTTGCCAATGTCAAAAGTTGCAGGGCTTATGTTCATTTGAGGTTTGGATTTTAATTTGTATGTACCTACACACTCAGCATTTGTTGTTTTGTCTGTTTGTGGGAATGAATTTGATATGGTTTTGAATGTTAATATATATTTGCAATTTAGATTAAAGATAGACTGTGAAGGCTCTTGTTGATTGAACCTTGTCGATATTTTCCATATTTTTATATTGAGTTTGGAATCAACAACAAAAGTCGGGGTTATGGCCGAGGGGACCAAGAGGGATAAACTTTCTAGCGTGTTTCGAATGGAACAACGTTGGTTCGATCCCCGCTTGGGTCATTTGACCATAACTTTGACCCTGGTTCAACAGATGTTATTGGGTAATTATTATTTAATAATTCATGAAAAATAAACAATAATGAATTATTAAATGATGATATTAATATCTGTTTCTGGCCAGGCAGAAAAGGTTGGTGAATTGCATTCCTCTTCACAAATCTATTAAAGAAAAAAAAAAAACGGAAAATCATGTCTTACACCCACGATGGCAATCGAACCCGAGCTCTCGGTGTGGAATGTGAGGATTATACCACTAAGGTATCTTTTATTTCCCTGCCTTCAATCAATCCTTTTATTGGTTTTTAACTGTTAGCCTCTGAAGATGAAAGGGCTAATTCCGATAGCGCTTAGGCCGTTACTCTAAAAAACTATGTTTTTTCATAAAAAAGTTATTTTTGATTAGTTGTTAATTTAATTTTCTACAAAAATTAAAATAAAAACTAATTTTATTTTTTAAACACTGTTTATTTCGACAATTTTATATTGTTTACAACCTTCTTCCGTCCTTCGGCCGTCATACTTTAATCAGGTATGCGAAATAAAAAAAAATAAAAAAAAACAAAAAAACAAAAAACAAATAAAGAATTTTTAACAGGTTTGTCATTATTTTTTATTGCAAATCATTGCTTCTGATGATGCCTTTTGAGGCGAAAACGTTTAAGCATATAAAATAAAAAAATTAAGTGAATGGAAACTGTGTTTTTTTACAAAAATAAATACAATGGACTTTCACAGTGTGAACCACCAAACCCTAAAAAATATAATCTTTAACAGTGTTACAAATAAAGAAAATCGTTTTTTTTTCGAAGTTTTTTGTCACATTAAAAATATTTTTTCACAGTGTGTTAATTCACAAACCATTCAATATAAAGTTTAAATATTTTTTGCACTATTGATTAATTATATTTACGATTCAACTATTTACACCAAATACTTGTTAACTATTGAGATGCCAATATATTTATTTAAATACACATTTTGGTTGATAATAATTTATCTGAACACGATAACAAACTTTTCATTGTTTATATTATCGTGCATGCATTTGTTTATCTCGCACCAGCGGCCCAGTTCGCTAGCGGACCAGGGCTTCACCTACACTGCTCACGACTCACTAGTTCGCCGACATTTCACACAATGCAATGTTTCGAAATTCCGAGAGCAAGAGCCTGAGAATGAACAAAATCATAATATTATAAACCAGGTATGTCAAACTTGCTGCCCGCAGAGACATTTAAACTTTTTTTGGACTTGTTTTTTCATATCTATGTACTTCCACTGGTTAGGAGTCCAAACCTCGACAGCGTACTATAATTTGGACTGTATAACACAGCTGAAGACGTCCACCATCCCTCTCAACAATAACAATATCACCAATCTGATTTAACCATTTTACTCCGTCGGTCTTCCCTTCCCACTTTTCCCTCTCACATTTCACACGTACGTCTGTTTGTGGGCATGCATTTTATATGTCCCATTTCATATGTTTTTAATGTAAATATATACTTATTTGCAATTTATATTATAGAGTGCATAATTACCCCTCCCCTCGACAATAATTTTTATTTGATTTGCTGCCCTCAACTTAAGGCTCTTTTATACCTACCCTAAATCTGCCGTTTTTGTTTCTTACACTTTATGATCTTAGCAAAATAGTTACAAAAATGAAAAAAATCAAACATGTTTAATAATTTTGTATCTTAATTATAAAGTTTATACAAAATGTTTATCTTAAGAATTGCCACCACAAAAAAATATTAAAAAAAACACATTTTTTCACATTTTTAGCTCCTTTTTCGTGTGTGCTATATTTTGGAAACCTTTTTTTTCTTTTTAATTACAGAACTATACATTGTTTAGTAAAATATCGGAACATTTTTTTATAATGGTAATAGTTTTTGAGTAAATATGGAAATACTGAAACTACTTAATGAATGAAATTTCTTATTAAATCAAAGAACACAGTTTTTCCATATTTACTCAAAACTCATTTACATTATTAAAAAAATGTTCTGATATTTCACTAAACAATGCACAGTTCTGTAATTAAAAATAAAAAAATATTTCTAAATATATTGGACATGCCTGGCACACACGAAAAAGTAGCTAAAATGTAAAAAAAACGTATTTTTTAAATATTTTTTTGTGGTGGCAATTCTTAAGTTATATATTTTGTTCAAAATTTATAATTAAGATACAAAATTAATAAACATGCATGATATTTTTCATTACTGTAACTCTTTTGCTACGACCATAAAGTGTAAGAAACAAAAATGGTAGATTTAGGGGATAAAGAAGCCTTAACAAAAAAAAAAACATTTGGCCGCCTATCATCTGAGTTTGGCACGCCTGGCATAAGCATATAATATATACTCGTACAAAATACAACACAATTTTACCGCAAGTATAACACGCTACTTTTTTTTACTTGACCACAGCGTTTACCAAACAATATATTATGTATATGCTAACAACAACAACGGCCACACGAAGCGTTTTAATATCCATGTATTTCTCTCAAAACGCTGTGATTGCGTTTGAACGTAGTTTTAATTCTTGGAATACCGAACCTCGGGTAAGATCGGGAATTGCAATCGGAAGTGTTCGTGTTGAATCACGTAGAACCCAACTACCTATATAAAACGTGCATTTAAGTCACAAGCCTGCAGAGTGCACTCAATTCTCGTCCACTCCTACTGCTGCATCCAGTGCTGGGATCTCCTCTATAGTATAGACTCTATACTATAATCTAAGTTGCAAAGATATATAAACATTCGAAACTCATATCAAATGCATGCCCACAAACAGACACTTGTAAATTTGCGTTTACAAATGCTGAATGTGTACTTAACAAATTAAAATCCAGACCTCAAATGAACATACACCCTGCAACTTTTGTCGATCTTCTCTGAAACAGGGGTGAAATTGGCAAAGTGAACCATTTTTTACAGTCTGGGTGGTCAACCTCATACCAACCTATAAGTCAAGGAAGGTCGGCAAAAGTTGTAGGGTTAATGTTCATTTGAGGTTTGGATTTTATTTGTGAGCACACATTCAGCATTTGTAAGCGCGATCTAAACGTGTTTGTTTGTGGGCATGCATTTGATATGATTTTTAAATGTTAATATATCTTTGCAACTTACATTATACTCGTAGATTATACCTAGACGTTTTAGTTTTGATGTCCATAAATATTATTTGTTGTATTAAAAAATGAAATTTGTTGCGTATGTTCCTTAACTTATAGGTTGGTATGCGGCTGACCACCCATGCTGTAGAAAATGGTTCACTTTGCCAATTCCACCCCTGTTTCAGGCAAGGTCGCATAATATTATAAAATTCCAATTTCAAAAACCCTAGTTCTAGCCGCCAACATTCTTCATATTAGCTCTCCTTTTATAATGACTCTGGTTACCTTGACTTATAGGTTGGTATGAGGCTGACCACCCATACTATAAAAAATGATTCACTTTGCCAAAGTCACCCCTGTTTTAGGGAAGGTCGGCAAGAGTTACAGGGCTTATGTTCATTCGAGATTGGGTTTTTATATTGTAGGCCCAAATGCGGCATGTGTGAGCGCGAAATTATGCGTGTCTGCTTGTGGGAATGCATTTAGTATGAATCTCAAATGTTACATATCTTTGCAACTTAGATTTAGATACCAAATAAGTCGCTCACCAAATAGATCATCCTACTATTATTATTATTACAATGGATGCCTAATGTGTTAAACAGTAACCATCCACACATGAACAGGCGGAAGGTCAGGGAGGGCGCTTGTAGCATGGCCTCAATATCCACATACATAAATATCGATAAACAACAGGAAGTAATAATAAGCGACGTTTTGGTCAAAAATGAGTTATGAATGCTATCCTACTAAAAAAATTCCGCTCTTTCTAATGCGCTAGCTGCCATAGCTCTACGATGATTTTTGTGTTGTTTATGAAAACAGCTGCGTTTTCGAAGTATGTTTTTGGTATAACCGACAAGATTTTGGCCACTTTTGTCCTAAAGACGCTTGTGTCATAAAAAAATCATAAAACCACATTAAAAGGAATCCCAATAAATGCCTTTATTTATTTATTTATTTTAGAGCTGTTTTGATTTTAACGATATGATAAAAAAAAAAACAAGTTATGCCATTTTTCTGCAATCTCAAACTTTAAACTGCTCTCCTACACAATTTAGTTTTTGTCGCTTATGCCCTATTGCCTTTTAACCGTCGATATACAGAACAAATGGAAAAGGGATAAGAGGGAAGTGAAAACCGAGAAAGGTATGGCTAAATCCGATTGGTGAAATTGTGAAAGAATAGAGGAGATTGTAAAAAAATGGGATATACAAAGTGAGCGTAAAAGAAGAAAATGCAAGAAAAAGGTGATGGATATAAATAAATTTAAAGAGGTATGTAAGGATAGGAAGAAATGGAGGCATCTCTGCAGAGGCTCTGGCTACCCCTAGCGGAATAGCGACAGAGTTACAGTTACAGTATGAGATATATAAAGCAAATTTAAGGGAGTTTGAAGTGTACTTGATGGTCCACAAAGCTGTCTTTTAAAAGACACCTTGACTTATAGGTTGGTATGAGGCTTGACACCCATACTGTAAAAATTTCGTTGCAAAGATAAATTAATTATCATTTAAAATTCATATAAAAAATGCATTCCCACAAACGGACACGTGTAAGTTTGTGTTTGCAAAATGCTGCAAGTGTACTTACAAATAAAAATTCAAACCTCAAATGAACATAAATCCTGCAACTCTTACCGACCTTCAGTGAAACAGGGGTGACATTGGGAAATTGAACCATTATCTACAGTATGGGTGGTCAGCCTCATACAAACCTATAAGTTTTTTATATTGTAAGTCCACATGCGGCATGTGTCAACTTGATTTTATACGTATCTGCTTATGAGAATGCATATAAATAATATGGAGGATGAAATTAGTTTTTACTCCTCTACCTGTCCGTAGTCAAATGGTTACTATTCGGACTCGTGAATGAAAGGTCGTGGGTTTGAATCCTAGCGGCGCACAAAAAAATACACCATTTATACTTTCCAACGTGCTCGTCGCTGGGTTGAAAAAATCATATACCTACATATACATAAAAATTCATATTTTTGGTAAACCAAAGACAGGTCACCAAAGGTCCATCCAGCCTTACAGCAACTGGGCCATGCTTCAGACGATCAAGTTTGCAGAGGTCTCTTGGAGTGTAATTCACACAAAAACAACGCTCACCAAATTAATCATCCTATTATATTGTTTAGTGTTAATCTTTTTACACAGTGAAAGTCCATTTTTAATTATTTTAAAATTCAAATGGATAAACAGAGTTTTAATTCCCTTATTTATTTCTTTTTTTGCGCTCGAACATTTTCGCCTAATGAGGCATCTTCAGGAGCAGAATGGAATTATCCTATTACTGTATTATATTGCAATGGTTCCAAGATTTAGTTCAGATTTAGTTCCAACACACTGGCGCCTGATTGTAGGCAATGTGCACCAAGGTGTCGTAGTGTTGTACAACGGTAGAAAGCAAATATTCGCACTGTAGTTAGCAGCTGTTCAAGCACCGCCATGTTTCATTCCGTCCTATCTTCAAATAAATACGGTAAGATCGAGACTTCCACCCCTAGTCTTACTCTGCAAGCCAAACTCACTTAGCCTCAAAATAAGAAAATTTAGAATCCCAGACAATTGAATTACCAAAATATTTGGATCTTCATTTCATCATTTTTTGTAGCAATTAGGTGGAGTTTACCGCATATCATGTAACTAATGCGAAGACGTGTATGTAGGGAAGACTTCTAGATCCATCAATGTTAGAATAAGAGAACATAAAAGGGCATTTAGGGGTCTGACTGGGTACTCTGAGATGGCGGACCACTGCATAGAAAACGACCATTCTTTTGATACAAAAGGAGTTAAGGTCCTCCACTCAGAGTGCAAAGGCAGACAACTTATTGCCCTTGAAACCCTTGAAATCCAAAACAATATACTTACTTTCTTCGGCTCATATGCCTTGAAGGCTCAGGGCCTCCCGCACCACAATCCTCCCGGACTCTCTGTCTTGTGCTGCTTCCCTCCATGGTCCCCTCACTCCCAGAACTTCGGCGTCGGCTTGCGTTGAAGCCAAAACAATATAGATAATATTATTAATAAGCATATACCTAGTCCTTCTCCCCTACTAGCAGTACCTACCTACTCGAAAAATCCCACCCACTTTATTTTTCCTACCCTGAATTTTTATCCTTTTGTTTTTACCTCAGTTAGCCTCTGAATATGGACGGATAAAGTCCGATAGCGCTTAGGCAATTTAACTAAAAATGTTAAAATAAAACTGTGTTGTATAAAAAAAGTTATTTTTATTAAATTAAGTTGCATAGATATGTGACATTAGGGATTCACATTATATGCATTCTCACAAGCAGACACGTACAAGTTCACGCTTGCACATGCCCCATGGGAACCTACAACATAAAAACTCAAATCTTAAATACACATACACCCCGCAACTCTTGCCGTCCTTCCCTTTTAAACAGAGGTGTCATTGGCAAAGCGAACCATTTTCTACAGCATGGGTGGTCAGCCGCATACCAACCTATAAATCTCCTTTAATTTTTGTAAAAATATGAAATGAGGAAATTGGGATTGGCATTTTATAAATAAAACAAGACTTGTTTGTTTGAAATGAAATGTGAGTGTTCCGTTTAATGTTTAATGAATGAACAGATCTCGTGAACAAGCTAACATCATTCCTGCTGACAAACACAGAGCGAGCTGCACTTAACATTAATCTAATTTAAATCTTTGTGATAAAGTCATTTATTCCGCTACACTTAACATTAACTTCCTAGACGCTTAAAAATTAAGTCGTTTCATTAACTAACCGTCATTAAGTGCTTGTTTGTCTTATCTCCAACAGAGGTAATTTCATTATGAGCAATGTTTGTATTTACCATGGAGGGAAGCAGCACAAGACAGAGAGTCCTGGAGGGTTGTGGTGCGGGAGGCCTTGAGCCTTCAAGGCTTATGAGCCGAAGAAAGTAAAAAGTAGTAAGTAGCCAAACAGTTGCCAAAAGTAAACGGAGGATAAAGGTCCCCCGTCGCTTCGAGCCTTGAAAATGTTCCCCGCTCGAGGGAGTGAAACGACGGCAGACAAAATTACTGCAAGTAGAACAGGGTCTAACCCGAGAAAAACTATATCATCAGTAAAAAGTAATGTTTGTATATTTACTGGACCAATGTGGCCTTATGAATGCTAGAAATTGATTTTGAAAATTTAAAAACAACCGCCACATTAACCTGTATTACGTTTTTTTCTTATCTCAGATTGTGTAGAATGTGATTCTTAAACCAATAACATTTAAAAAACATGTTTTAATCAAATGGTAGATAAGCCAAACAAGCACTGAGGGGACGTAACATACATCTCACATACATGTTATTCGATGAGCAATGATTGCAGGATAAACATAAACCTAGATATTGCTTATGGAATATGTACAACATACTTAATTTATTTAATTAAAATTGTTTTCATTATTTTTTTAACAGTTTTATACAAAAACAAAAAACTGTTTATAAGACAAACAATGTAAAAATCTTGGCACTTTTTAAGCTCTTGATAAATCGTATTCTTAAAAGTAAAACTAAACAAGTGCTGATTCACTGATTTGAGAAATCGTAGATAAAACATTCTATTGGAGGTAACTTGTCATAGTAAGTGAACTAATTATAAGGCAGTGCTCATGAAAAACTTCTAAACTACAGGATTTTCACACTTTTTTAGTGTTTTCTCTTGTAGAAAATAGTAAAAAGTTTAATCAATTGGAGAAACTTTTAATAACTTAATATGTCACTTATTCAGTTTACCTTTAAAGTATCAAAATTTAAGATTTTACTAAGTATTCCTAAGTTAGTAAAATAATTATAGATATTAAGGCACATGTTCTCAACATAATTTTGTTTGATTTTGAAAGTATAAACATTCCAACAATCTCACACAAGATATTTTCTTTTGGTAACCAACCGACAATTGTTTCAAAATTCTGTCACGGAAGGATTAAAAAGAATTAATTTCTTATTTAGTTTCATCAAAATAGCATAATAATGAAAATCCAGGGCATTAGAATGTATCCAGTTTTGAATATACATTGTTCTTCCGTGCATAAAAATCTCATGTAAGAAGCATGAACCGTTTTGTTAAGAAAAAAGTAAGAAAAGGAAGTACAGCATATCTTTACATATATATGAATATGGAAGCACACAAGTTTCATAAATAGTTAATATCAAAATGTAAAATCTCCTTTGACAAACTTAAGGTATGTTCAATTCGACCTCGTAATGTGAAACCATCAGTGCAAATATTATTCTAAAACTGCAATATGAACTTTACTTCCAGTGATACAAACTCAAAAATACAACAAACACCTCCTGGGCTTAGTTTAGTAATCGCTGGTGAACAATGGCATTAGTATATCTATTCTTCATGTACATTCAGCTCCTTGCGGAAGTGAGAAGGGAAGTTTGCAGGGCATGCGTGTAAACGCGTATAATCGCGTTAAGGCGAGTGGCGAAGGAGGCGTGGTTAAATATTTATTATCTACAGTTGGTAATTGTTTTATTTTTGGGCGCCGTTTTGTGGCTCCAGCCACCCCAAGGGCACCCCTTCTTCACTTGCTACTTAGAAAACATATAACTCTTCAACCTCTTCTTGAAGCGTTCTTCACCGGACTCCGTCCTCAGATTCAGAGGTAGCTGGTTCCAGCACAACGGTCCCGCTGAGCCAAACGCCCTATCCCCAAAGCCCGTTCTGCTCCGTCGAGGTGGCATTTTCAACCTGTTGAAAGCATCACCCCTCGCTGAACGAAAGGTGCACCGTTTACCAATAATCTCCTCAACCTCATACAGTTCAGTCAAATAAGACGTGGCCGCTTCTTAAACATACGCTAATACATGTTGTAACCAATCGGGCTCTCGAATCGTTCCTTTGACTTGCGCAAAAAGACCGCCGAAGTTCCTTTTCGGTGCATACTTCCCCTAAGCACAGGCTACCCGTAGCGCGAGTGAGCAGGGAAGTAGGTACTCGTGTTTAGGTACACCCGATGCCCTGCCTACTGCCCTGCCGCTAGGAGCTGAATGTAAATGGGGCATCAGAGTCATACCATGTTCAACATTGATTCACCACACTTGATAAGTCGTACAAGTTCGTAAATGTTAGGCTGGTGTTTTCAGGAACTAGTGTTTGATGTAGCCGTAGGTGTTCCAGGCCCTGTAGTGGTCCAGGTACTCCTGCACCACGGGGTACCACTGCTGCCCCGAGTAGTCAATGGCGGGCAGCTCTCCTCCGTAGTTAGCGGGCATGTGGGAGGGCGCCAGGAACTTGTGAACGCTCGCCATGTTGGACTTGTGGAAGTACATCTGGAAACCAAATTCGCAATTAATGAGACCCCGAGCGCTTCAACGTTTCTGTATGTTGCGCAAAGCCATCCTCATACCCGTTCCGTTTGTACACTTTCATCCGGGAAAGCGTATCACAGAACGCTCATGCAATGCTAAATTTTTATATACTTTTAGCGACGGAAGGCCTTCCCGATGGTCGTGACCCGACCCAGCAGTGACTCTAGATCTACCTGTTCGTCCACTAGAGAAAAAAGGCAAAATCCGAAGTTACTGACTCGAAGCAAATGCATGGGGATGCGCTGCTTGATATTTCGTGCATTGATTATCCGTAAATATTTGATGTCTTTGATTATTTGTGATGTGATTGGTTGAATACATGTGAAATATTATAGATAAGCTCACCCTCTTCTTCAGTTTTTCTTTGATGAACGGCTTGAAGAGATTCCACACCACGCTGAAGAACCACGGCTCCTTCACGAAGTGCACCTCCTTGAGCCGGATGGGCATGGCTTCCTGGATGAACTTCATCAGGCGCATGGAGAACGCGGGCGTCAGCGCCTTGGCCTGCAACACAGACACTCAGAGTAAGCAAAGGCTGATGTAAATATAGGTGTATGAGGGCTACTCTGGCATATGCCACACCATGCAAAAATCTCCTCTAGCAGAAGCTTCGAGCAAACACTAGTACAACAATCCAAATACTTACATCTTGAGACACAGGCACACACACACACAAGTAAGTAAAAACACACAGACATAATATAATCATAAGTAAACATACACAGACATAAAATCAAACATTGGTATTCGTATTCAAACTTAATGGATACATACATTTAAATTTAACAAAAAAAACCTTTGATGACCTTTTAGAAGTTTGTTGAAATAACTACAAAGTGTCAGATAGCTACACTGAAAGACAAAACATTGGCGCGAGCTGCAGAAATACATTTAATCGGAGAACATGTGGGTGAGCCTAGCGGGGTGTTTATCTGAATAAATGAAAACGATAACTCAGTTGTTAACTTGTGGGTTATCTCCATCTGTCAGTCAACAACAACAACTGAAACTATGTATTTCTTGGACCGGTCCGTAGTCCAGTGGCAACACTTCGGACTTGTAAATGGAAGGTTGTGGATTCGAATCCCGGCGGAGCACAAAAAATATGCCATTTATATTTCCAAATGTGCTCTTCGCTGGGTTGAAAAATTCATAAACCTTTACCAAGGACCGGTCACTGAAAGGTCCATCCAACCTTACAACAACTGGGTCTTACTTGAGAATTGGCTCTTTCTAGAGCGACGACCAAGCTCGCAGAGGGCTCTTGAGGTGTGATACACACAAAAACAGCGCTCACCAAATAAATCATCCTAATATTATTATTATTATATGTACTGCCATAGAGCTTGTGTCTATTTTTATCATTGGCTTTCTGATATCTGTGGACTAGAAATTACTTTAACGAAAATAGACAGTATATTATATCTGCTTTAACTTGTTTACGTAATTGGTACCTTAGTAAGAAAGAGAACAAGATCTTCAATGTGACATTTAGTTGTATACAAAAAAAGCTTGGATGAAAGTAAAAAATATTTCCAGAATGTTGGTAGCATTGATATTCATTCCTGCGCGAGCATTGTGCGCACGCGTTATAAATCTTTTGATCGGTAATTTGGTCATTTTTAAACGTAAAATGCATTATTTCAATTCATTTTGACATGTGTAGGTAATTATTGTGTGTCAAAAAACCTACTGGAAAAAGAAAGAAAGCATAGGATTTCATATGAAAGAGCATTATTTTTTAAATTGTTGTTTTTGACAGGACTGGGGACAACTGTGCTCCAAAGCATGTATCAATGCCGTAAGCTAGTTTTTACTGTTCTATATTATAACTGAATTATTTTTATAACCTCTCCAATAATAATGTAACTGAATAAATAACCTGAAGTGACAACTTCAGATATCGGATACACCAGGTCGTGTAAGGTCAGCTCAGCTCCATGTGAGATTGTAAGTGGTCTTTAACCCATGTCGCGTCATGGACTCAGACCTCAGGATACATACATCGTCCCGCCAGTGCTTGTTTGGCTTATCTACCATTAGATTCAAAGATGGCCTTTCAATGAAATTGCCTTTACACAATCTGAGCTAAGACAAAAACATAAAACATGATAGTGTGAGAGTTGTTTTTAAACGCAACGCAAATTACACGTATAGTGTAACTTCTTGCCGCATTATCCCCGAATGGTTTCGCATGTAAGCGAGTGGAACCTATTTATTTTTACATGGAAGAGGGCCGACCTTACGCCAACCTCTTCAGTAGAAGTGGGGGTTTCCCAGCTCCCAGTACCAGTCTCCTCTTTCCCAGGGGGTCTGGTACTCATTTCTTGTATAGGCTGAGTAAGCGTTGACAGTTTTTTTTTAATTTCTGGAAAGCTCAGAAACGGGAAACCATTTCTGACACCCTCAGTGGGATTTGAACGCGAGGTCAAGGCATGAAATGCAAGCATTCTACCAACTGAGCCATCGACCGGACATCTGTTAAAGATAAAACAAACAATCACTTAGATGACGACACTCACGAGTAGGTACTCGAGATATGGATCTGATTGAAATATTTCTTCCTCGTAAAAGAGTCTGTGGAAAGAAGAAGAGCTACGCAATGGATCTATATTGCATGGCATGCACATCATCAGGCTAACTTTATTGGATTATCGGATTGTGAATAGGTTCGCGCACAGGTTATTGTCTTGAGTTCAAGGAGGTACAATCGAATTCAAATCTTTCAATTTATTTATTGTACGTGCAAATGCCTGCTGAATCACTTTTCGAGGTCTAAAGAGTGAAGAAACAACAGAAATCCCTCCAGGTCTTTGAGAACAAAATGCTTCGTCGCATTCTCGGACCGGAGATAACGAAAGGAATGCAAATTTCGGGGATGGGAAACGAAGGACAATGAGCAAGACACGACAAAACTCCAACCAGTTAGCAACGACAGGCGACCGAGGAGACAGCGAAAACCGCCCCGCCGCGGTATAGCTCGCCTTGAAAGTGCCTTGAACGATAAAAAAAAGTTGCATGGAGACCATGGTCTTACCCGAAAAACCATAAAACAATTCATTATATACTACCGACCATGAAAGTTATAGTGAAAAAGTAAAACTTTATTTATCTGCGTATTGTTCTCCTATGTTTACAATGTTATATGTATTGTGACCTTTTGGTGTCTCACTGCCAGTCCTGTACATACTTGTTAAATAAATAAATAAACCAAACGGACGTCCCAGGATGCGGTGGGCAGACAACGTCGAAGCCGACGCCGAAGTTCTGGGAGTGAGGGGACCATGGAAGGAAGCAGCACAAGACAGAGAGTCCTGGAGGATTGTGGTGCGGAGGCTTTGTGACTTCAAGGCTTCTAAGCCGAAGAAAGTAAAGTAAAGAGTGAAGTGCTATCAGTAAGATGGCATGAGTGCCTCACCTGTGCCATGGTCATGCCATCGAAGTCCATGATAACCACCACGCCTCGCACCTGCGTCTCCGGCTCCAGGATGGCGGCGAGGTGGATGAGGTAGAACAGTCTGAACATTTGGTTCGACGTGACTTTCTTTGTGTCCCACACGGCTGAAAACAAACTTCATATTAAACAAGGAACATAGAAAAACAATGCTGTGAAGTGTGAAGTCTACGCTGGCACAGATAAATAAAAAAAAGCGTCGTTTAGTGGCACTTGCCACCTCAATGAGCCACCCCAAAGGCGCTTGTGATCCGCACGTTCTTCATAGAAGCTCTACCACATTAGCCAGGAAAAGTTTTGGGCATTTACTTACAGATCAACATCATTATTAACTTACAGATTTCCAATTCTCGCAAATGAACAGCGCGCTCATCTATACTGATTGCATAGTCTACGTAGCCTAAGAGGTATCTGCACATAAGCGTTAACGTGGTAAACGATGATTTTACTACACGGACGCTTTGACTCAGAGGAAGATCGTTCCAGAGTTGAAGATCTACATTATGTAGAGCACGTTCCCCATAGACAGACTTTTGTGGTCTGAAATGTAACACCAGCTCATGTACTGCACTTTAAGAGTGCGATGTCTCTCTCCCAAGTCTCTGAAGATGTTAGATGTTGTGATGATTGTTAACTAGTTTATATAAGGCAGTGGCTGATGACTCACCTCCCGCACTGACCACCAGCACCCTCCTGCCCTTGTGGTCCCTGCTCTTGAGGATGTTGACCACGTTCCCTTCAGTGAGCGCTTCCTTCTCGTCCTCCGGCATCAGACCATCCACCAGGTCGGCGTACGTTTTCCTGAACTCAGCGATTCTCTTCATCTGGAAATTCATTTCAATCAAGTTATAAATCGTTGGCCATGAAATATGAGAAAATAACACAATCCTCAATAATATTTCGCTTAGGTTAGGCTAGGAATTAAGAAAATAATCTCATGGATTGTAGAAGTATTTACTATGTAATCTTTCATCTTATAAGATAACAAAATAAAACAACTTTTTATCTTATTACAGTGAGGATGCAAATGGATTGTTTGAAAAATCGCTCGTGAAACTAAATATACTCAATGTTATCAATAAAAAATATGTTTTAGTTTTTAGTGAAGAAAATAATTAAGGTGAATGTTTTATTTTCACCAGCTCTTCACTACATCTTAAAGCTCAAATCTACTGTATTCTGAGCAAAAACATACATAAAATTGTGCATTTGGTGTTATTTCTTTCATGAAATACGTGGCAGGGGATTGATACAATCTTAATCACAACAAATTTGATCCGTAGCTGATCCATGGAACATCGATTTTTCGTATGGTAAATTCATATTAGGTGGTGATTGAGCCATGAATTTGCTGTGTGTGAATAACACCGTATCGGTGTTAAGAGAGACCAGCTGGTAATCAGTATTGTTATAACTGGATTGGTCGAGTGGGATTATTAATTGAAGTTAAATGACTTTATTGACAAAAGTTTTGACCGTGAGTCTGGATAGTCTACGGACAGAAGATGCTGTAGGCAAGATGGTAAAGGTTCAACTGTGGCCTTCCTTCCCTCGTGGAGTATATTTATCCGCATTTGGGTGACGCCAATATTGATTTAAATACAGGATCCTCATTAATTGGATCCTGCGTGAGGGTGGCTTGGCTAGCGTGATAAAAAAAAATTGGAGCGTACGATTTTCGGCCCTGCATATGGTAAATATCATGTCACACCTCATGTGACAGGGTGTTCGAACCGTAACAAGTATCTTTATAAAACTATCCTGTGCCCCGAAAATAAATCATAGCGTAAATCTGACCTCGATTGCATAATCAAAAATGTATAAATTATACGACGGCACTCCTATAGAGTGATTTAGTTTTCATGCATGTCTTCGATTTACGCAATCGATTCACAGAATACGAATACGATACTACTAAAGGAATCAACTATTTTATAAGATCGCTAATCAATTATTATTATTCAAATTTGTGTATCATTTTTATAAGAAAGTTTTTTTTTAAAACCTGGAGTTTTATTTTCACAAGTTGAGCGTAAGAAGCCAACAAAACGTCGAGAACACTGAATTCTCTAAAGGGCCTGTTGCACCAACCTCCAATCAATTTTTGATTGAAACATCAAATTTGATTGCTTAGTTCTGGTAAGGACCTCGGTTAAATATTTCTCGAAAGTTGGTAAAAATGTGATGGAATTTGAACAGGAAATATGATTCACATCAGCTGACTTACGTATATGCAATCAATTGTTTGATTTGATAGGGAGAAATCACACTTAATTTTGATTTTCATCTGAGTGGAGTTTGGTGCAACAGGCCTTAACTAACGGTTCGCAAGAATATCCCGTTATTTAATTTATTTTAAGAAATTTTACAAATTGGTTTAACGACCGTAAATCTTTGATTATAATCGAACTTTGTTCATATGTTATCATAATAAAAGACAATCGTTATTTTAATTCTCTCACATTACTTCATTAATACCTAAATACCATGTTTTTTATTGGAATTCACATATTTTAATACCCATCATCAGAGGGAGATTACGCTGTATCCCTCCCGACTCTATGACTCCCTGTATGCGATAATCCCAGCCGTGGACTTCACTCCTCGATAAGGTACGATAACGTCCCCCCAGTGCTTGTTTGGCTTATCTATAATTTGATTCAACGACGACCTTTCAATGCATTGCCTTAAGAATCACAATCCACACAATCTGAGCTAAGAAAAAAACATAAAACACGATAATGTGACAGTTGTTTTCAATATTTTCATAATCAATTTTCAGTATTCATAAGACACATTTGTCCGGTACACAAACGAACGTTGCTCATGAGAAATTATCTCTGTTGGAGATAAGAGAAACAAGCACTAAGGAGACGATAAGACAATGCCTTTATTTCTACATGGAGAATGGAAGTAACTTCAATTATACGAGTATAGAACGTGCGCGATACATGTTATATATATATATTTTTTAAATAGATTTGTGGAAAGGAATGCAATCCATCAACCTATTTTGCCTGGCCAGTTGTCTTCATGCGAAAGCAGAAGCTTGTGTGCATGCAACGGCATCTGTTGAACCAGGGTCGAAGTTATCGTCGCGGTTTTCGAACCAGCGTTATCCAGTTCCAAATAACCTGTCTTGATCCCCGCGGCCATAACACCGACATATGATCATCTATATCCAGAATATCCCATGACTTATAGCTTGGTATGAGGCTGACCACCCATTCTGTAAAAAATGGTTCACTTTTCCAATGTCACCCCTGTTTCAGGAATGGCCAGACTTAAAAGTTCCAGGGCTTGTGTTCAATTGAGGTATAGTTTTTAATTTGTAAGTACACATGCAGCATTTGTGAGAGCGAACTTACGGGTGTCTGTTTGTGGGCATGCATTTACTATGAATTTTAAATTCGATAATTTATGATAGATCCATAAAATCATATGACTTTGAATGAAATAAGAGAAGTATGGCTGAGGGCACCAAGCGGGCTGATCTTTCTCTAGCGTATTTGGAATAGAATAACGTTGGTTCGATCCCCGCCTGGGTCATTTGACCATAACTTTGACCCTGGTTCGACTGATGTTATTGGGTAATTATTTATTAATAATTCATTAAAATAAACAATAATGAATTATTAATTGATGATATAAGGTGAGTGAAAGTGAGATTAGTAAAGTCCATACGGTAGAAATGGAGATTGGAAAAAGACGGAGTGATAGGGTGAGAAATGATTTTGTTAGAGAGGAATGCGGTGTAAGAGAAAGTGTGAAAGTAAAGATTAAAAGAAATATACTTAGATGGTTTGGACATTTGGAGAGAATGAATGAGGAAAGACTGACGAAGAAAGTGTATGCTGCAAGAATTGATGGATGTCGTGGAAGAGGAAGACCGAGAAAGGTATGGATGGACCAAATTTTCGAAATAGCGAGTGAATGGGATATCCAGAGTCATAATAAAAGGAGAGCTTGTATGAAAAAAGTTATGACTCTGGATGAAATGAAAGAAGTATGCAAGGACAGGAAGAAGTGGCGGCTAATCTGCAATGCTGATTTGTAATGTTGGTTTATTAGCTTGCTACATTTTTTGCATAAGACATTTTTGACTTTTTTTGTATAGATTTATTTTTAAGGTTTTGTTGTTTTCTTATACTTAAATGTTATTTATTACTCGTAATCCTTGACTTATAGGTTGGTATGAGGTTGACCACCCATACTGTAAAAAATGGTTCACTTTGCCAATGTCACCCCTGTTTCAGGGAATTTCGGCAAGAGTTGCAGGGCTTATGTTCATTTGAGGTTTGGATTTTATTTGTAAGTACACAACCAGCATTTGTAAGCGCGAACTACACGTGTTTGTTTGTGGGCATACATCTGAGAGCTTTGAATGAATATATCCTTGCAACTTAGATTATAGATTATAGATATTTATACCTGTTTCTGACCAGGCAGAATAGGTTGGTGAATTGCATTCCTCTTCACAAATCTATTTTTTTATCAAAAAATATATATAAAAATCGAAATAAATGGCGGTTGATTACAATGTTTAAGGCCAGGGTATTTAATTTTCATTTACTTTAATTTTAATTTGAGTTTATTCTACTTTAATTTATTTTGTGTAATATTAGCACACTTTCCGATTTTTTTAAGTTTCTTGACTAACAGTTTGGTATGGGGCTGACTCCCACGCCCTAACTTGGTTCACTTTCGCCAATGCTACCCCGTTTCAGGGAAAAGCGGTAAGAGCTGCAGCCTTCAAGGTTCATGTTCATGTGAGGTTTGGTATATTTTGTACGTACATATTCAGCATGCGTAAGCGCCACTTACATGTGCCTGCATGTGGTCATGCATTATATATGAGCCTCATATATTTTTGCAGCTTAGATTAATAGATTATTATAGATCCCAGCTATCTTAATGTATACACTGTTGTATGCTTATGATATTGTCCAGCGTATTTGCATGTGTAATTAGCTACTTGACATTATTATTATGAATCATTTACCTGCATAGGCACGTGTAGCACCGTTTCACGACAAAATGTCCATCGACAAAATGTCCACCCGACAAAATGTTCACAGACAAAATATCCACCGACAAAATATCCATTGGTAAAATGTCCACCCGACAAAATGTCCACGCGACAAAATGTCCACCGACAAAATGTCCACTGACAAAATGTCCACGCGAACAAATGTCCACTGATAAAGTGTCCACGCGACAAAATGTCCACACGACAGAATGTCCATGCGACAAAATGTCCACCGACAAAATGTCCACGCGACAAAATGTCCACACGACAGAATGTCCACGTGACAAAATGTCCCCGCGACAAAATGTCCACTGACAAAATTTCCACGCGAAAAAATGTCCACGCGACAAAATGTCCATCGACAAAATGTTCACCCGACAAAATGTTCACTCAACAAAATGTTCAGCCGACAAAATATCCATGGATAAAATGTCCACGCGACAAAATATCCACGCGACAAAATGTCCATCGGAAAAATGTCCGTTAACAAAATGTCCACGCGACAAAATTTCCACGTGACAAAATGTTCACGCGATAAAATGTCCACACGACAAAATATCCACTGTCAAATGTGCACCCGACACGCTTTTTTTGTCTACGCGACAAAATGTCCCCACGACAAAATGCCCACCGACCTAATGTTCACGCGAGAAAATATCCATGCGACGAAATGTCCAACACCCACCAACATTACGTTAAATTTTTACAAACATAATGCCCACATTTTTATTTGGTGGACATTGTATCAGTGGACATTGTGTCGTCGGGCATTCTGTATATGGACATCATGTCGTGGAACCGCAGCTCATGTAGGTGTCGCCATGCATGCGCATAATGGACGATGACACACGCCTGAAGGAGAACAGGTGCTTACTATGTTGCACACGCTAAATGCAGCAGACCTCAGAGGAAGGAGGCAGCTAGACCATAGAGACGAGCAGAAGGAGGCCAGGACAAATTTTATCGGTGGGCATCTTGTCGGTGGACATTTTGTCGCGAGGACAATTTTGTTCGTTAGAAATTTTATCGGGTGGACATCTTTGCTGCATGTTTACCTACATGCAAAATAAACCAAACCTCACATGAACACAACTGCAACTCCCGTCGCCTTTCTCTGAAACTGGGGTGGCATTGGCAAAAATGAACCAAGTTTTCACAGCATGGGGGGTCAACCTCATACCAACCTATCAGTCAAGGAACAGGTGATGTCTTTGTTTCTATTTTGCAAGTGCCATGTTCATAAAACATGCCACAATGATAAACATAAACACGAGCCAGTATTGTGTCAATGTCCCTTCATGAACATTTGTTCACAGTGGATCCAGTAATCACACTCGCATTGTACAGGTATTTACGCCGTAAACAATAACACCGACACCTTTTCAGTTGCCATACAGCTGGGACAGTCCGAAGTCGAACAGCTGATCGGTATCGATAAGACGTACAGCTACCTACAAGGCACAGGTACGTATGTAGATCCATATCAGGCATTGAGATATCATAATATCGACGGTTAAAATGAATAAGCGACACGACGTGTTGGTCAAAAATGAGTTATGAATGCTAGTCTACTTAAAATTTTCCGCTCTTTCTAATTCGCTAACTCCCATAGCTTCCATAGATGATTTTTTTGTTGTTTATGCCCAAGCAAATAGCTGCGTTTTCAAAGTACATATGGTTTTGGTATAACCGACAAGATTTTGGCCTTTTTTGTCCTAAAGGCACTTGTGACATGAAAAAATCGTAAAACCACGTTAATCGTAATGCCAATAAATGCCTTTATTTATTTTTAATTTTAGAGCTGTTGTGATTTTAACGATATAATAAAAAATATAAAAGTTAAACATTAAGTTTAAAATAATAAATATAAGTTAAAAATGCCAAACATTAAACTGCTCTTCTGAACAATTTAGTTTATGTCGCTTATGCCCTATTGCTTTTAACCGTCGATATAGAGGAATAGAAACTAGCTTAGGGCATTGATACACACTGTTACGAACTATGGATTCGTTGTACGTGAGCCTAGGCACGCTGATTGTGTGTGTGATGTCTTTGATATAGTGTCGAACACTCTGGTATAGTGTGGCACAATGCTCTAGTACTTATAATCCATTATGGAAATATCTACCGTGTTCTCGAACATGCAAGAATCGCCTCTTCCGCACATATATATACGAGCAGAGATTCTGTGGGGCAGACAGAGTCGCTTTGATCATTGTAACGCGAACACTTGAAGCAGAGAGTGAAGAGTGACCAGTACATTGTAACCTATAATGTGAAATAAATTTAAATCGCAATTTAATTAAAAGAACCCAAAGTCAAATCCTAACAATACTTTGGAGCACAGTTGTCCCCAGTCCTGTCAAAAACAACAATTTAAAAATCATGTTCTCACATGACGTGAAATCCTGTATTTTCTTGCTTTTTCAATTTTGATTTTCGGCATCCAATATTACACATGCAATTATGTCTTAAAATAATGCTTTTTTACGTTTAAAAATTGATAAAATAATCGATCAAAAGATTTGTAACGCGTGCGCACAATGTTCGCGCAGGAATAAATATCAATGCTGCTAACATTCTGGAAATATTGCTCAGTTTCATCTATGTTTTTTTTTGGATACAACTAAATGGCACAGTGAAGATCTTTGTTATCATTCTTACTAAGGACCATTTTCCTAAGTAAGTTGAAACATATATTATAATATAATGTATATTTTCGTTAAAATAATTTCTAGTCCACATATATCACAAGCGGGCAGGTACCTAAAAGGCACAGGTAAGTAGTTCTATTTCAGCCCTCACTCACGATTGTGTTGATAACACATTATACAATAAATACTGCAAGTAGGTACCCAAGAGTCCTAACTCTGCACTTGCGTTTTCGACTAATTGTATTCGATCTATCTATAATCTAAGCTGCAAGGATATGTTAACATTTAAGGCTCATATGAAATGCATGCCTACAGACAGGCACATGTAGGTTCGCGCCTACACATTCTGCATGTGTGCATACAAATAAAGAAAACCTCACATGGACATAAACCTTGCAACTCCTGCCGCCGTTCCCTGAACCGGGGTGGCATTGGCAAAAGTGAACCGATTTTTACAGCACGGGTGGTCAGCCTCGTACCAACCTATCAGTCAAGGAGCACCAAAAAATTATAAATGATTTCCAGAAATTTACAGACAAATTAAAATAATAGAAAAATAGAGACACATTACAAATTAAAATTAAAATAAAGTAAAATTAAAATTACACTTAAAATTAATGCCCTAGCCCTTGTTGCAAATCAACCGCCATTCCTTTCGGTCCTTACATACTTCTTTCATTTCATTCAGAGTCATAATCTTTTTCATGCACGCTCTCCTTTTGTTATGACTCTGAATATCCCGTTCATTCGCTATTTCGGAAATTTGATCCATCCATACTTTTCTCGGTCTTCCCCTACCACGTCTTCCATTCATAGTTGCAGCGTACACTCTCTTCGTCAGTCTTTCGTCATTCATTCTTTCCATGTGTCCAAACCATTTTAACAAACCCCTTTTGATTTTTACTTTTATACTTTCGATAATCTCATTAAATATATTATTCTCGTGTCCCAGTGTTTGTGGTCACACTCCTCGGAAACGGCTCGACGGATTCTTATGAAATTTTGTACGCATTTTTGATAGATATGAGAATCGGCCAACAAGCTTTACACAGCTACGAGTATATGATGAAGAAGAGCGTGTACACAGATTTCTTCTTTCATTTTTTTTAACCAAATATTTTTTTTTGTACTTTTTTATTATTTTTCATTAAGCCCAGCGAAGAGCAAATTTGAAAATATAAATGGTATTTTTTTTGTGGCCCGCCGGGATTCGAACTCACGATCTTCCATTTACGAGTCAGAAGTGTTTACCACTAGACTACGGACCGGTCAAAAGATTTACATATCTGCCTGAATTTCACGATGGTTACATTTTGTGTCATTGAGCAATTATTGACTTAAAGGTAGGTATGAGGCTGACCACCCATACTGTAAAAAACGCTTCACTTTGCTAATGTCACCCCTGTGTCAGGGAAGGTCGGCAAAAGTTGTAGGGTGTATGTTCATCTGAGGTTTGGATTTTTTTTGTAAGTACACATTCAGCATTTGTAAGCGCGAACTACACGTGTTTGTTTGTGGACATGCATTTGATATGAGCTTTTAATGTTAGTATATTATCTTTGCAACTTAGATTTTATTATTATGGAGCAAAGGGTCACATTCGATTAAGTAATTTGATGATGAACAATGTGATGATATGAGCGGTTTATCAATAACAGGATGAGCTTATCTTTGATTACTCAAATTTACTCAATTGTTATAAGTCTAACGTTACATAAACATATGTTTTTGTATACACGCTTACTTGTTATTGTTTCTGAGCAAATTGTATGATTAGAGAGCTCGTCCTCTTAGTGCTTGCTTGTCTTATGTCCATCGTAGGTAATCTCACATGTGACATGAGTAATGTTTGTATGTGTAATAGATAAAATCGAACGGATGCATGTATGTTTGTCCTGTATGGACTCATAAACTACTGAACAGATTACGATGAAACTTACGTCATGAGTTGTTGTGTATGTGCTAACTTAGTCTTCTATATAAAAAAAACTGGAGCAATAAAGGAAACAAGAGGAAAAATATGCTTAAATTATTTTTACCTTTTGGAAGGGAAATTCTTAGACTAAAAGTAAAGTGCTAAGACACAACACAGTCGAGACACTTCAATGGATATACTGGCCACCCCCAACGGAATGGCGGCATGATAAAGTAACAGTTACCAGACGAGCCACCACAAGGGGTGGCAGGGTACAGCTAGTTGTCTTATAAAAACTGGCAATCGATATTAAAAATATTTACAACAATTCTCACATTATCGTGTTTTACGTTTTTTTCTTAGCTCAGATTGCGTAGAATGTGATTTTTAAGAAAATTTAATTGAAGGTCATCTAATTTAATCTAAGTTGCAAAGATATGTAACATTAAGGATTCACATTAAATGCATTTTTACAAGCAGACACGTATAAGGTCGCGCTAAAACATGACGCATATGTACTCGCAATATAAAAACCCAAATCTCAAATGAACATATACCCTCTGAATCTTGCCGAACTTCCCTGAAACAGGGTCGACATTGGCAAAGTTAACCATTTTCTACAGCATGGGTGGTCAGCCGCATACCAACCTATAAGTCAAGGAAAATACACAACAAATTACTTTTTTTTTTAAATAAATTACAATTTCATCTTTGAATCAAATGGTAGATACGCCAAACAAGCACTGGGTGGACGAGCTGTCGTGCTGGAGTTGTGGCCACTTTGAGTTTCAGCACCCATGACCTGCTGACCTCAGATACGGCAATCTCTAACTCACGCACTCAGCTTCACATTTCAACGGATCTCAGCTTCAGTATTCAGAGGAAAGTACCTACTTTACAATGTACCTATTTCTGTTACGGTTCGAACACCCTGTCACATGAGGTGTGACATGACATTTACCATTTGCAGTAGGTAGACTCTCCGATCAGCGGACTCGAGCAAGACTCTCCTCCAGATCCCAAAAAGATCGATAAGGAGAGTCTTTGGAGACCGTGTTTTTTGCACAGCGGCACCGGTGGCCTGTAACGCGCAGCCCGCATATCTGAGGGAGTCTCCGACGGAAGCGGGATTCAGAAGAAGCCTCAAGACGCACCTATTTCCAGGATCACACCATGCCCCTCTGCGGTGATCTAGTGGAGCCTAAAAACCCAACTGTTACGTACGAAGCGCCTTTGAGGTGATTATAGTCACGAAAAGGCGCTATATAAAAATACTGCATTTTATTTCATTTCATTTGCAGGGCCAAGAATCGTACGCTCCTATTTTTTTAATCTGGTTAGCCAAGCCATCCTCCTGCAGGATCCAACTAATGAGGATCCTGTATTCAAATCAATATTGGCGTCAGCCAAAAGTGGATCAATAGACCCCCACGAGAGAAGGAAGGCCACAGTTGAACCTTTACCATCTTGCCTTCAGCATCTTCTGTCCGTAGACTATCCAGATTCAGGGTCTAAACTCTTGTCAATAAATCATTTAACTTCAATTAATCATATTTTTCTTAAATTAAAATCACTCGACCAATCCAGTTATAACAATTTCCACGACTCATTCCTTTGCTAAGCTGCCCGCTAAAATTAAAAGAAGTGTCCTGTTTTATATGATGTATGTCCAAGCTGATTCTGTGCAAAGAAGAGCAGTGAAGCTGATTGATGATCCTATTCTCACAGCCAACCTACATTCTCTCTAGCATCCATCACGGCGTCTGTTCTGATGAAATATCCTCACTTATACCTCCTCCTCTCGTCACAACAACGGCAACTCGTAGAACGGCTCACATTCATCCCTTTGCAGTCGATATCAAAACTATGAGAACTTGGTGTTTTTACGACTCATTCCTTTACCAAAATGCCCGCTTATGGAACGAGTTGCCAGTATCTGTGTTCCGACCTAAATTTGACATTGTCCTATTAAAAACCAATTTCAATCGCCACTTCTTTTCAGTGTCTCTAAACAAAGCCAACTAAACACACAACACACCACTACGCCGCTAACAGCGCTGTTACAAAATATCAAGACATCAACTGCCACCACACCAACACCTCTGCGGCATTACAACAAGTATCGTAGAGCCCTAGAGTCTCTGAAATCTAGGGCGTCTCTCGCACAAGATTCTTTAAAAAAAACTTAGCTGAAGCCAAGTACATAGGTGCATGGACGTTTCCTCCATAACGCGGGCAGAACAAAACATTAATGTGAGATTAGTGCACTCAATCGTCATTATTTTTATCGCCGTCATACATGACATACGAGCAAAAACACACAAGAAAAGTCACGTACCTGAAAGAGCAACGTAAGTGCATTATGCATACTTCCAAAGTCCAAACCCATCCGAACTCACAATAAAAACTAAATCTGAGCAACGCATTTAAAACCAAAACTCGCACAAACTTTAGACAGAGAAATAAAAAAATATTTACGTAAAACGGATTTATTCAGAGAGTGCTGTTTTTATATGAAGCACACCTCAATAGTCTTCTGCGAGCTTGGTTGACGTTAGCCAGGGTCAATTTTCCAATTACTCCATTTTTAAGAAAACTGCTTTGGCTTCGTTTTCCGGAGAGGGTGGTGTACCGTGTTTGTCTGATAGTTTACAAAGCTGTAAATGGTGCGGCTCCTTTATATTTGTCTGACATGCTCTCACCCGTTGAGATGTATTTGCGGGGTATTCTGAGTCCAGCCGTACCATCAGATACGCACTAATTTTGGCGACCATGCTTTCCAGTTTGCGGGCTCAATGGAGTTGAACACACTACCACCTAATGTGAGGAAGGCAAAAACTGATGGTATCTTTAAAGGAGCACTCAAGACGCATCTTTACAAAAAATCTATCCTACTTAAAATTTTCCGCTTTTTCTAATGCGCTTACTCCCATAGCTCTAGGATGATTTTTTTGTTGTTTATGCCCAAGCAAACAACTGCGTTTTCGAAGTATGGTTTTGAAGTAACCGACGAAATTTTTGGCCTTTTTTCCTAAAGGCGCTTGTGACACAAAACCGTAAAATCACATTAATAGAAATAACAATAAATGACTCGAATTATTTTTAATTCTAGAGCTGTTTTGATTTTAACGATGTGATAAAAAAAAAATAAGTTATGTCCATTTTTCTGCATCTCAAACTTTAAACTGCTCTCCTGAACAATTTAGTTTTTTTTTTTTAATTAATCCTGTACGGGAGACTCCCTAGATTCTAGAGACTCTTGGGGTCTATGACACTTGTTGTAGTGCCGCAGAGGTGTACGAGCCACTGTACTACGGAACGGTCCAAGAAATGCCAACGACACGCGGTGTACCTGAGCGGTCACCCATCCATGTAGCATCCGCGCCCAATGTTGCTTAACTTCGGTGATTGAGAACCGGTGCTTTCAACATGGTATCGTCGTTGATTTCGTCGTCGTTTGTGTCTTATGCCTTATATCCGTTCAACCGTCGATATATATTACTAACCGAAGTCGGGTGTCGCTATAGACCTGTGTAACAGTCTCTGAGTTACTAGTTAAGCCACTCTGACTCTAGCACGATTAACCTGTAGGGAGCCTCACCATGTCTAGCGCGCTCTCCGGGTAGAACTTGCAGGGCCTCAGGAACACCAGCAGGGACTCGTCGTCGTCCCCGAAGTGCAGCGTCTTGTCCTGGTGCAGCAGCTCCCGCAGCCGCTGCGTGGCCTCCCGGACCCGCTCCGGAGTCTCCCGCAGCTCCTCCTGCGCCATCTGCACGCACTCCGGGCTCAGGGGGCCCCTGATGATGCCGAACTCGCTCTGGAGGGACATGCCGACCCTGCAACACGACAACAGCCGTAAACATCATCCTGTCACTAATTTCGAAGTACCTACGCGCGCCTGTACAGGTACAACAAAACAGCCCAGTTTTTTTTTTTTTTTTTTGGTGGCCCATCTTATCTAAATCTAAATCAAGATAAAGTTGCAAAGATATATAGCACTTGAGATTCGTATTAAATGCATTCCCACAAGCAGACACGTATAAGTTCGAGCTTTTGTACATCTTTTATATTTTTTTGTACTCCTTGACTGATTCTGATAGGTTGGTATGAGGCTGACCCCCCGTGCTTTAAAAATTGGTTCACTTTTGCCAATGCCACCCCGGTTTCAGGGAAAGGCGGCAGGAGTTGCAAAGTTTATATTCATGTGAGGGTTTTTTTATTCGTATGCACACATGCAGAATGTGTAGGCGCGAACCAACATGTGCCTGTCTGTGCGCATGCATTGAATATGAGCCTACAATGTTAACATTTCTTTGCAGCTTAGATTATACATATAAGTAAAAACAGAAAAAAATGGCACTTAATCTGTAATTTAGACGGCTTATTCTTTCATATATTTTTTATTTTACTGATTAATATAATACAATACCCATTTTTTTTTTTGTAACGATTATTTTCTGGGGGTGACCTTCCATACTGTAAAAAATGGTTCACTATGCCAATGCCACCCATGTTTCAGAGAAGATCGGCCAAAGCTGCAGGGCTAATGTTCATTTGAGGTTTGAATTATAGGGCATGTTGCCTCCAATCTATTTTGGATTGACACATTTTGATTGCTTGATTCTGGTTAGGACCTCGGTTAAATATTTCTCAGAAGTGGGTAATAATATGATGGAATTTGAACAGGAAATATGATGTACATCATCTGACTTACACAAACTTCATATATGCAAAGATTTTTTTATTTGAAAAGGAGAAATCACACTTAATTTTTATTTTTGTGTGAAAGGAGTTTGGTGCAACAGGCCGCAGCATTTGTAAGCGCCTATTTGTGGGACATGCTTTGAATACGAATCGTTTTAAATAAAACAATGTATCTTTGCAACTTAGATTATAGAAGTAATAAATACTTGATGGAGGTTTTAAATTTTGTGTTCAAATGCACTTTTATAAAACATTAAAAACTAATGATGTTTATCGTTGGCCATGATGAAAAGAAACACAAAACACAATATTTTTACATGAAAGCAAAACAAGCTACAATAAATAATGAGTACACTATTTAATGAATTACTAACTCAACATGTACTCGCTATAATGTGACGTTTATTATTGTATTTTGAATAAAAAACCATCACAGCTGAGGCTGCGCACAACAAGTGCAATAACACGCCGTGTGCGCAGGTTAATGGCCACATTTCAATTACGAGTAATATTAAAATCGTTTATTCCCTAAACCTGTCGTTTTGTTTTTACTTGTACACTTTATGGTCTTAGTAAAAGAATGACGGTAATGAAAAAAATCAGGCGCGTTTATTGATTATTTTTCTAAACTATAAGGTTGTATAGAAAATATTTAACTTTAAAAATCTCGCCACAATTATTTTTTTAACAAGTTTTTGTACACTTTTAATCGTTTTTTTATGTATTTTATTCTGACTTTTTTTTCTTTTGAATTCTCTATTTATTTATTTTCAGAAAATATGAAAAAAAACTGAAACTACTTAATTCATTAAATTTCTTCAAAACAGTTTTTTCCTAATTTTCTTACAAGTAGTGACATTATAAAAAATCGGCTTCTTTTGAGACTAAACAATGTGTCATTCTATAATTAAAAAGAAAAAAAAAGATTTCCAAATAAAGCACATAAAAATATTTTTTTTTGGGGACACTTATGAAAGTTATAGTTTTTTTTAACACGCCTGATTCTTTTCATAACTGTCACTCTTTTGCTAAGACCATTATTAAGGTTATGAAATGCTCTTAAAAAATTAGGATGAGGTTCAAGAATATTTGCAAGATGGTGAAGAAAATGACCAAGTAGCTGATGAATATGACAACCATGCTTTGTAAGCATCTACCCTCTAATCTAATCTAATCTAAGTTGCAAAGATATGTAACATTAGGGATTCACATTACATGCATTCTCACAAGAAGACACGTACAAGTTCACGCTTGCATATGCCGCATGTGAACCTACAATATAAAAACCCAAATCTCAAATGGACATACACCCTGCAACTCTTGCCATCCTTCCCTGAAACAGGGGGGACATTGGCAAAGTGAACCATTTTCTACAGCATGGGTGGTCAGCCACATACCAAACTATAAGTCAAGGAACTGAAGGAGTATTAAAAAACATATTTTTTTTAATATTACATTTGTTGTTTTAAAGGGATTTTAAGCGTAAACACTTCATGTGTAGTTTATCCATATTTATGGAATTCTTAATCAGTTGCCAACATTTATCGCCTTGTATTAACTGTAATTGCATTTTTATTGCATTTTTATTGATCAATCCAGTGGAGAAGAACATTTTGTATTGTCGCAACTAATAGGTTAGTATAATGCTGTACAAATTTCAATCAATTTTTCCAATGCCACCCTGGTTCATGTGCGGTTTTGTTTATATTGTAAGTACAAATGCAAGTGTTAGAGCGAACTGACACGTGTCTGCTTGTGGGCGTTCAGTGAGCCTTTCACGTCAGCATGTTGATACCTTAACGCAACTAGGCTACACAAATAGTGTAACTTCTTGCCTGCGTTATCCCAGAAGGGGTCGCATGTGGTGATTAAAGGTCTATAATCTGTAATCTTATTTGCAAAGATATATTAATATTAAAAGCTCATATCAAATGCATACCAACCAACAGACACGTGCAAGTTCGCTCTTAAAAATGCTGTATGTGTACTTACAAATTAAAATCCAAACCTCAAATGAACACAAGCTTTGCAACTTTTGCCGACCTTCCCTGAAACATTGGCAAAGTGAACTATTTTTTAACAGTATAGGTGGCGGTGGCGAAGGGTGCCATACAAGCCGATTCCCATCGGTTTCCCGTTTAAAATGAGGCAAAAAATTATAGTAAAGTAGACTGCATGGTTTCAATGGGGAAAAAATACGTTTTGTTTCTTTGGTTTTAAATGTATTTTTTTACTTTGTGCCTATATTTTTAGCTACTTTGTTACATCATTTTAAACGGGAAGCCGATGGGAACCGGCTTGTATGGCACCCTTCGCCACTGATGGGTGGTTAGCTTCATACCAGCCTAGAAGTCAAGGAATCAAGGTTAAGTCAAGGAATAAAGGTAAAACTGAATAAGTGTTATATTAAGCTAGCATGGGTTTCTCAGATAAATACACCTTTTCGCTATTTTCAACGAGAGAAAACACAAAGGAAATGTGATAATCCTGTAGTTTATAAGATATTCATGAGCACTGCCTTATTATTAGTTCACTTACTATGATAAATTACTCCCGATAAAATATTTTATCCACGTTTTCTTAAATCAGTGAATCAGCATTTATTCAGTTTTTACCTTTAAGGTGGCGATAAATTTGCCAATTAGATTATTTTGCGTATAATTTTTCCTTCTTTTGTGTGAAAGGAGGAGCTGTGCCTGTGGACAGTGGACAGTGGACAGTGGACAGTGGACAGTGGACAGTAGAGTAGCACTGATGTAACTCGGCGACATGCCGCGATTATTAATCCACAAATAGTGAATTATTGCTCGTCAGTTTGCGCAAGCGCATCACACGCAACGCATTTGCTGACACTGCCACTACCTACCCGGCAGGGAAGCGTTATACAAGTAATGTGACAGCCATCGAACCTATGACTCGTCATACACCATCACCATATTTGGACAAAGCTAGAAATGACTGCCAGATTAATAATAAAAATATAAGGATGATTTATTTGGGTATCGCTGTTTTTGTGAGAATCCTCAACACACCTCAAGAGCCCTCAATGAGATGTTCGTCACTATAAAAAGCGCCAATACTCAAGCAAGACCCAGTTGCTGTAAAGCTGGACGGACCTTTGGTGACCGGTCGACGACCTTCCATTTACGAGTCTGAAGCGCTAACCACTAGTCTACGGAACGGTCAAATATAGGTAGACATGTAGGCACCTACATGAATATTCCTTACAATTGTCAATAGATATCATAAGACAAAGATAAGTAAAAATATTTACCATTGAACACACTTTATTGTAATTTATTAGTCAGAGAAATACTGAATATTTTTTTTTGATTCTTCAATTCATAAGGTAGAATTTCTCGTGCTTCAGTTTTGAAGAAACCCACTTCATAATATCTACCTGAAAACGTTCGTATCTACTTGCTGTCAGACACGCACTACTTTTGAGGACCATGCTTTCCAGTTTACGGGCCCAATTGAGTGGAACAGACAGAAGGCAAAAACTGTTGGTACCTTTAAAGGAGCACTAATGACGCATCTTTGACAACAATCTTATCCATGGTTTTACAGGGCCCTTGTGGTGTGACACACGCAAAAACGGCGCTCATTTGCCAATAGCTATAACCTTAAAGGTAAAATTGAAATGGTGCTGATTCACTGATTTGAGAAATCGTGGATAAAACATTATATTGGGAATAAATTCTCAAAGTAAATTAACTAATTATAAGGCAGTTCTTATGAAAAACTTCTAAACTACAGGATTTTCACACTTTTGTAGTATTTCCTTTCGTAGAGAATAGGAAAAAAAGGTCTTGGTCTTGCTTGAGAATTGGCGCTTTGTAGCGACGACGACCAAGTTCGTAAAAAAGTCGATAGCTCAAATTCAAGAATGCTTGCATTCCATGCCGAGAGCAAGGGTTCGATCTCAAGGTTTAACAAGAAAAGAGAACCTTCCCCCCCCCCCCCCCCGGGAGCTGGGAAACCCCCACTTCAATTGAAAGTGGTTGGTGTGAAAATAAATAGGTCCGGAATCGCCACATGCGACCCCTTCGGGAATAACGCAGGCAAGAAGTTACACTATATGTGTAGCTTAGTTGCGTAAGGTATCGATATATATACCTGAAAGTGTTCATATCCACCTGAAAGCACGCTACAGGTTAATGTTTGTTCCCAGGTTTCAGTGCATACAGAATTCTCACAAGAAAGTTGAAACAGACTTTATGTCGGGACAACCAATTAAAACATATAAATTGAAATAAAAATCAAATCCATAACATCCAGTCATTAAAAGATGCCACGTTTATTACTATCATTTATTTAATGTCAATACTCAAACTATTCCTTCCTAATCTAATCTAATCCAAGTTGCAAAGATATATAACATTGGGGATTTACATTATATGCATTTTCACAAGCAGACTTGTTCCTTGACTTATAGGCTGGTATGTGGCTGCGGCCCATACTGTAAAAAATGGTTCACTTTGCCAATGTCACCCCTGTTTCAGGGAAGGACGGCAAGAGTTGCAGGGCTTATGTTCACTTGAGATTAGGTTTTTATATTGTAGGTCCACATGCGGCATGTGTTAGCGCGGAATTATACATGTCTGCTTGTGGGAATGCATTTAATATAAATCTTAAATGATATATATCTTTGCAGCTTAGATTAGATTAGACACGTATAAATTCGCGCTTAAACATGCCGCTTGTGGACTATATAAAGTAATGTGGAACAATATAAACACCCGAATCTCAAATGAACAGACACCCTTCAACTCTTGCCGACCTTCACTGAAACAGGGGTGAGATTGGCAAAGTGAACCATTTTCTACAGCATGGGTGGTCAGCCGCATAGCAATGTAAAAGAAGGAAATGTATGAAAAACGTGATGGATATGAATTAATTGCAAAGCGTAGGAAAAATGGAGGCAAATCAGCAGAGACTTTGGCCACCATTAGCGGAATCACCACAGAGTTACAGTTACACAGTACTCCGAGTATGAGTTGCAAAACTTGAATAAAGTAAAGTTTACGAAAAGTATTAAAGAGTGGTTTTCCCCAAAATCTGCTGTTTTTGTTTGTTTGCACTTGATTTTCTTCATCACTTAACTCTTTTGCTAAGACCATAAAGTGTAAGAAACAACAACGGCAGATTTTGGGGAAAATCACTCTTTAATACTTACCGTAAAATTTACTTTACTCAAGTTTTGCAACTTGTACTAAGGGTACTGATATCTGTTGAAGTTAAGGTATCATAATATAATAATATTAGGATGATTTATTTCATTTATTTGGTGAGCGCTGCTTTTGTGTGTATCACACCTCAAGAGCCCTCTGCGAGTTTGGTCGTCGCTGTAGAAAGCGCCAATTCTCAAGCAAGACCCAGTTGTTGTAAGGTTGGATGGACCTTTCAGTGAGCGGTCTTTGGTACAGGTTTATGAATTTTTCAACCCAGCGAAGAGCACACTTGGAAATATAAATGGTATATTTTTTTGCTCCGCCGGGTTTCGAATCCACAACCTTCCATTTACGAGTCCGAAGTGTTGCCAGTGGACTACGGACCGGCTCAAGTATCGATGTAGAGTAGCAGGAGAGACTTACCTGTTTTTCGTAACTGTCTGACAGGAGTGTCCGCTGCAGAGCACAACAATCCAACCGCAGCCTGCTGTTACTGTTCCTGTAGCTGTTGCTGTCTCCACTGGAGCTGGTGTGCACTGCGCGACGCGACTCTAGCCAAGTGAGCGCCGACCACGACTGATAACCCCTTATAGCTAAGCAACACAACAGCTGCTCTCGCTGAGCCAGCACGCAGCGCACTATCGACACATGTACTTCGCTCTCGGCAGGGAAGTCACCCTGCTAAGGATCTCCACTTTTTTATTTTTAAATTTATTTCTGAAGAGGAATGCAATTCACCAACCTATTTTGCCTCACCAGGAACAGGTATTAACATTATCAATGAATAATTAATTATTTTATATTTTAATGAATTATTTATCAACAATTACCCAATGGCGCATGTTCAACTAGGGCAACCATACTCAACCTGCGGCTCGGCAAGTTTTTCTGTGCGGCCCTACACACATTCATTATTTTTCTTAAACGTAGTTTAATTTTCACAACAATATTTTATATCTCGAGCACTTTCGATAAAAAAAAAAAAAAAAAAAAAAAAAAAAACGCAACTAAGCTACACATATAGTGTAACTTCTTGCCGCGTTATCCCCGAAGGGGTCGCATGTGGCGAGTTGAACCTATTTATTTTTACAGGTAAGGGGGCCGGCCTTACGCCAACCACTTCAGTTGAAGTGGGAATTTCCCAGCTCCCGAGGGGGCTGGTACTCATTTCTTGTAAAGGCTGAGTAAACCTCGCCGGTATTTATATTATGGGGTTTGAAATACACACCGAAATTGGAAATCATTTCTGACACCCTCCTCGGTGGGATTCGAACCCGAGCTCACGGGGTAGAATGCAAGCACTCTACCAACTGAGCTATCGACCGGACATACATTTCGATCATACATTTATTATCAGTACCCGTACGAGTTGCAAATCATGAATAATGTAAAGTTTACGGCAATTATTAAAGAGTGATTTCCCCCAAAATCTGCCGTTTTTGTTTGTTTGAACTTGATTTTCTTCATCACTGTAACTCTTTTGCTAAGACCACAAAGTGTAAGAAACAAAAACGGCAGATTTTAGGAGAAATCACTCTTAATGTTTTCTGTAAACTTTACTTTACTCAAGTTTTGCAACTCGTACTAAGGGTACAGGGCAAGATTTACAAAATCGGGCATTCTATATTTCGTATAGGTACCTACAGGAATCGACTTTCTGATTCTCACCTTGATGACGTATTGAGGATAGCATGCAGCAGTTAGAAACCTAATTAAAATAAAATTAATTGTTAAAAATTATCTCAATGTCAGAAATCACAGTAATTTTTAAATAAACGCTTAGATACATGTTATTTTTGAGTTTTACTTTTTTCACTACTGTAGTTTTTAAGGAACCTTATGCTGATAATGATAAGTGATATGTACCTACTATTATAATTGTGTTTTAGTTTATAATTTTTTAAATCTCAAATTGTTTTCCAGAAAAATGGGGGGTGGTGGTTTCATGTTTTTTTCGTCATACCAGTATAGTGTTGCGGCCCGCGTAGCTTTTCACATAAATAATACGTATGTGGCCCGAAGACAAAAAAAGGTTGAGTATCATTGAACTAGGGCCGAAGTTATTGTCGATGGAATCTGGCGCTGGCGGGGACATAGACAAATTTGTGTCGTCGCCCGGCAAAAAAATATTTTGTTATTGGCTTTCTTGACATATTATAGGTTGGTATAAGGCTGTCCACCCATGCTGTAAAAAGCGGTTCACTATTAAATTAAAAATCAAACGCCCTAGCCGACAACATTGCTGTCATTTCATTTAGAGTCACTTTAGTTCCTAAAAAAGTTATCCACCTAAAGGTACGCCTCTGGTCCACACTACTAAAGAGAAAAAGTACCTACTTACTCATTATCGATAAAATATTATCTGGAATAAAAACAATGAGTAACTTATCACATTTATTATCGTTTATCTAAAACTTTGTACATCACTCGTTAAATATATAAATACCAGTAGGTCCAAGTACACTCGCGGACACTGAAGGGTTCAAACTACCACTCCAATGACACTGCCCGAGAGCATTTCATCAGTCATTCCATAATGACGATGGGCACCTACTTTATAACTGTTCATGATGTGTACCTACGTCTACCCAGTGCTTGTTTGGCTTATCTACCATTAAAAAAAAAAAAAAAATAGGGTGATTTCTTTGGTGAGCGCTGTTTTTGTGTGTATCACACCTGAAGAGCCCTCTGCGAGCTTGGTCGTCGCTGTAGAAAGCGCCAATTCTCAAGCAAGACCAAGTTGCTGTGAGGCTGGATGGACCTTTTGATGACCGGTCTTTGGTAAAGGTTTATGAATTTTTTCACCAAGCAAAGAGCATATTTGAAAAAATTTAAAACAACTCTCACATTATCGCGTTTTTTCCTTTCTTTAGCTCAGATTTTAAAGAGTGTAATTTTTAAGACAAGGTCATCCTTGAATAAAATCGTAGCTCAGATAGTGTAGAGTGTGATTTTTAAGAAAATATCATCCTTGAATAAAATCATAGGTAGATAAGCAAACAAGCACTGGGGGGACGAATTATAATTCGATTCAATAATTATTGTACAAAGCGCATTGAACTTTGAAACTAAAATAAAACATTGAAAATCTTAATTGAATCAGATGCATTGCCAGAACTCAAATTTTCCTTTTATATTATTTTAAAGGCAAAGACAAAAAAAAACACTTTTTGGGGTTTATTTTTTAATACAACCAGTTTCGGAAGAAGCATTACCTGGCATCTTCAGGTGTGAAATTATTTCAAAAAGCTTCTTATAAAACTGGTTCCCCCTTTTTCATAAAATTTTTAATTTTTATACCAGCTTAAAGTAAATTTTCCGTTATTAAAAAGTGGGTTCAACTCTTAGTTTGGGTTTAACAATCAAATGAATAAAATACGGCTGTTCGTTTACAAAACCAGATTGAATCTTAATTTAAATTTATAAAAACAAATTCAAAAGGAAAAACAAAGTTTTGATTCACTTTTTTTTTTTGCTCAAACGTTTTCGCCTAGTAAGGCATCTTCAGGAGCATAATTCTTACAAATATTTTTACTTGATACATTAATTTTCCAAACGTTTGAGCAAAAAAAAAAAATGTGAATGAAGTAAAACATTGTTTTTCCTATTGAATTTATAAAAATAAAAATAAATGGACGTTCACTGTACTAACATATATGTATGTACATACACGTCTTAAAAATGTATCATAAAAATAAACTTTCACAAAAAATACTGCGGAAAATCTAGATAATTTACAAAAAATAGCTTTTCTTTTAGAAAAACAATCTTTTGTACTTATTTATTTTGTACCTCCTGACCTAAAATAAATAAATGGGTGCATATTTTACGAAAAAATATAGAACAATAAATAGTTTATCTTTTTTTATCAGTAAAAATACTTGTAATATTCCTAAAATGATCTGATTGTGATAATACCAAATACTTTCCTACCCAATCTTCACTCCCAGGTAATGTGTATAGGTAGTAATAATAATAATAAATAATTGTTAAGAACCCTGGTCTCATAGACCTTTAACATCTGCCCGCTGAGAAAAAAATATAAATATTCAAATTTGTGTGGAGTCCATTAATGAAGAATTTCACATTATTCATTTGTTTGAAATAGCTCAAGATTATTTATGCATGTAAGAGTTTCTCTCAATCAATTTCATAGACAACAAAATTGTGACATCATACAGCCAGATTGCTAGGGAAAAGGTTAGCTAATATTTTGAAAATCATTCCTTTACTTATAGGTTGGTATGAGGCTGACCACCCATAATGTAAAAAAATGGCTGACTTTGCCAATATCACTCATGTTTTAGGAAAGGTCGGCAAGAGTTGCAGGGCTTTTGTTCATTTGAGATTGAGTTTTCATATTGTAAGTCCACATGCGGCATGTAAGCGCGAACTTATACGCGTCTGCTTGTGGGAATGCATTTAATTGAATTGAATCTCAAATGTAAAATATCTTTGCAACTTAGATTATAGATTGCTTATCAATGAGGTGAGGTGAATAGCTCAGTTGGTAGACTGATTGCATACCAAGCCAAGAGCTCGGAGTCCAATTCCATCAACTTGACTTCCCGTTGCGGTGTTTATTTTAAGCTCGAAATAAAATACCGGCAAGGTTTACTCAGCCTTTACAAGAAATTAATACTAGCCCTCTCGGGAGCTGGGTAACCTACTCTTCAACTGTAGTAGTCAGCGTGCGCCCAGCCCCTTCACCTAAATAGATTCCACTCATACAATAAATAGGTTCCATTCGCCACACACGATCCCTTCCGGGAGAATGCGGCAACAGGTTATACTATATGTGTAGCCTAGTAATGTTTTTTTTATCACTAACGACCCGACCCTATTTACATTTACTTGTGGCGTTTCCCATTGACAAAAAAAACTAATTTAAAATTTTCTTCAAAGTCTACCCCAAAATAAGTGCCAAAATGTGATTTTCCTGGACCTCAAACATAAGTTTGACTCCCCAAGAGAAAGTTGTTAGATTCACGGACCATTCTGAAGCAAGACTCCTTATTATAACAATTCATAGTGAAGGGATTGTAACATACCTACCATGTTTTGTTAAATCACTAAAAATGACGAGTGATCAAAGTTCACAAATAAGATAAGATTAGACAACATAACTACCTTAAAGGTAAAACTGAATAAACGCTGATTCATTGATTGAAGAAATCGTGGATAAAACTTTTTATTGGGTGTAACTTCTCATAGTAAATGAACTAATTATAAGGAAGTGCTCATGAAAAACATCTAAACTACAGGACTTTCACTTTTTTTTCAGTGTTTTCTCTTGTAGAAAATAAGAAAAAGGTGCATTCATCTGAGAAACCCATTTTAGCTTCATGTCACTTATTCAGTTTTACCTTTAAGGTATCAATATACTTGTTATGATAAGTAAATAAAAGTAATAACTTTTAATTAAAAATATTCCTTTATTGATTTCTTAACACACTTTTACGTCTGTTTTATTTTTATTTAAGTTCTTCCTTCTTCCTAAGCCTTTCTCCGTCCACTCCTGGACGTAGACCTTCTCTAATCTTCTCCATGTTCGTCTATTGGCTGCTGTGTTCAGCCATCCTCTGCCTGCAGTTCCTTTAATGCCATCCAGCCACCTCAGTTGGGGTCTCCCCACTCCCCGCTTGGATATCCTGGGCCGCCACTGAACAATCCTTTTCACGTGACCAGCCCAGCGTCACTTTAAGCAGGCCACTCGCTGTACAACATCAGTGACACCAGTGCGTCTACGGATCTCCTGGTTTGGAACCCTGTCTCTGAGGCTGATGAAGTACAGACAAGTAATCGGTTGACAATTACTTATGAAAATATTTGTAAATTAATTTGAAGACCGAGTTACGCATCTGTTTATAGTTCACATTGATCTCCCAAATCCACATCATCACCAAATTCAAAATCAAATGCCCCTTCCTCTGCATTCTCATCACCATCATCATCAACCACAGCTTCATCTTCGTCTGCATCATCAAAATCATTTTGGTTTTCTTCCGTATTGTCGCAGAGACTGTCATTCAAAGCGTCCTCCATAATTTCATCTTCTCGTAAATAATCCTTAAATCAATAAAAGTTATTTTTACATGCATTTGTTTTTCAAGAAATAATTGTATGTATCGCGAGTATAACTGCTTTGACAATAAGGCCTGGTATTTTCAACATTAGCTTACGTCTATAATCTAATCTATAATCTAAGTTGCAAGGATATATTCATTCAAAGCTCTCAGATGTATGCCCACAAACAAACACGTGTAGTTCCCGCTTACAAATGCTGATTGTGTACTTACAAATAAAATCCAAACCTCAAATGAACATAAGCCCTGCAACTCTTGCCGACATTCCCTGAAACAGTGAAATGTGACTTTAAAATAAATAAAAATTACCCACACGATCGGCATAAGTGCATAAGAATAAGTGTGGTCTTTCTCATTCAGTATAAAGTCACTATGCTAATGTTGAAAATACTAGGGATGGAAGTCTCATCACCGCGGCAATTCTTACCTACTGAATATCGGTAACATTTGTATTAAGACTAATCAGTTCACTTGCGGCCATCTTGGATTGACAGGTCTTCACACGAATATTAACCATATTCGGTAGGTAAGAATTACCGTTGTGATGAGACTTCCAGCCCTGGCCTAAGTGTGATTATGAAGGTAACATGCTGATTATTAATAATAATTATAAATTTTGTATAGCGCTTTTTATGACAGTGTGATGAGATGGTTTGGGCATGTGGAAAGAATAAGTGATGATAGACTGACAAAGTATGTAAACAAAGAAAGTGTGAAAGGAAAAAGAAGGAAGGGACAACCGAGAAAAGTATGGAGTGATCAGATTGAGGAGATTGTGAAAGAATGGGATATACAAAGTGAGCGTAAAAGAAGAAAATGCATGAAAAAGGTGATGGATATGAAGGAATTGAAAGAGGTATGTCGGGATAGGAAAAAATGGAGGCAGCTCTGCAGAGGCTCTGGCCACTCCTAGCGGAATGGCGACTGAGTTACAGTTAGGCCGTTTGTCCACCGCATGCCGTCACTGTCACGTCACCGAGAACGAGATGACAGCGCCGAAGTAGCGGTACATGTAATGTATGTATTGTATTGCCTGGTTATGGGCAATACAATATATAACCTATAACCAGCGAAATCGGTCGCGGTGGACAAACGATCGCCGTCACATCAATTAAACTCGGCCCGAAATAATCTCGTTCTCGGTGACGTGACGGTGACGGCGTGCGGTGGACAAACGGCCTTACAGTGTCACTACAAAGGCGCTTGTACAAATTATTAGACGAAGAGGTGAGTCTTGAGACTTCTTTTAAATAATCTCTCCAAATCCAGTTTCCTCAGTGAGGCGGGAATAGCATTCCAAGTCATTGGAGCGGCTGCCTTAAATGCCCTGTCTCCAAAAACAGTGCAGGGCCTTCTTGTCCAGGTCCAGGCAGCTGCTTCTTGATGCAGCTGACCAAAGTGCTTGTCCGCGTGAGGTTGTAGTTGCTGGAGACACCAGCTCCATCAGGTACCCCGAAGCACTCCCACGCAATGCTTTAAAGGTGAGCAAGCTGACATTAAAGGTGACCCTCTCAGGGATTTTCAACCAATGCAGAGCTTGAAGGTGAGGAGTGATGTGGCAGGACTTTGCAGCCTAGCTGCGGCGTTCTGCAGCGATTGAAGCCTATTGAGCTGATATTTGGGCTGGCCAGCATAGATCGCATTGCAATAGTCGAGTCTGGCTACTACGAAGGGGTTCACAATCGCCTTTGTAGCACTTCTAGGCAGACTTTTAACCACAGTCTTAATTTGACAGAGAGCAAAGAATTAGTGTTAATTAGTTAAAATATTGGTGGTTGTTACCTCGCCTTGTTGTTTATCCACAACCAGCTGCTTTATTTTCTCCGTGACATACTGATTCAGGATCTCGCGGCACTGCTCATCAAACCCAATAGGCAGCCAGCCCCGCCTCTCATGGCACATGGACCCTGGAAGCACTTCTCCCAGCCGGGCCAACATCTCCTCAATCTCAGGCACCTTCAGGTTACAGTACTGACAACAACAATGGCTTTTAATCAAACATAATCGTAGCACTCAATCTATCCATAATATTATCAACACATAATGAAGCTTTGAAAAATTATATTTCTGTAACTGTAACTCTGTCGCCGCTCCCCTAGGGGTGGCCAGAGCCTCTGCAGAGCTGCCTCAATTTCTTCCTACCCTTACATACCTCTTTCAATGCACTCATCTTCATCACCTTTTCATGCATTTTCTATGTTAACGCTCACTTTGTATATCCCATTCTTTCACAATATCCTCAATCTGGTCACTCAATAAAGCTTTGAAAATTACATTTCATTTTTAGAATAACTTTTTCAAAGAATAACAAGTATTCTATTATTAACACTGTCTTATTTTCACTCATTTTTATTATTAAAATGATATTACTGACATACAATTCACCCAAGACTGCATGGTTTCAATGGGAAAAAAATGTTTTGTTTTTGTTTTAAATAGTTTTTATTACTTTGTGCCTATGATTTTTAATTACTTTATTACCTCATTTTAAAAGGGAAGCCGATAGGAATCAAGTTGTTGGCACCCTTTGCCACTGATATTTACACAAACCATTAAAAAAACATATTTAGGGCCTGTTGCACAAAGCAACAATCAATATTATCGACACATGAAAATTGATTGCATAATTCTGGTAAGGACCTCGGTTAAATATCTCTCGGAAGTGGAGAATAATATGATGGAATTTGAACAGGAAAGATGATGTAGATCAGCTGATTTACATATATATAACCAAGTTTTTGATTTGATGAGAAAAATCACACTCAATTTTGATTTTTGTTTGATTGGAAGTTGGTGCAACAGGCCCTTAAAATGACATACTGTAACTGTAATTGTAGCTCTGTCGCCATTCTGCTAGGGGTGACAAAAGCCTCTGCAGAGCTGCCTCCATTTCTTTCTATCCTCAATACCTGATACGTACTTGATAATATATCTGCCTTTTAGGAGGGAGCACTCCTGGACGAAAGACACAGTATTTTTCATCCAAAACAATTTTCTTCTTTGGTTGCCGGCTTGTATCCAACGGCTGGGAAATAGCCTTGTGGCCAATTTTCTTGGTGTAAGAGTACGACCTTGACTTGATCAGATCTTTTATTCCTCCTGAAATATTTGTAAATTGAAATGATACATTTATTATAGAAATGCTACTGTTACTGCAACTGTTACTCTGTCACCATTCCCCTAGGGGTGGCCAGAGCCTCTGCAGAGCTGCCTCCATTTCATCCTATCCTTGCATACCTCTTTCAATTCATTCATATCCATGACCTTTTTCACGCATTTTCTTCTCTTACACTCAAGGTGTGTACTGGGTGCCACCGCTGGTGTAGCCAAAAACCAAAACTTATTGAAAAATGTTCGATTGGCGGTACACGGTGGTATACTAGTGCCCACTTTGATGTACGGAAGTGAAGCTTGGACGATGAATGAGAGTGAAATAAGTAAAGTCCATACGGTCGAAATGGACTTTCTAAGAAGTATGATTGGAAAAAAACGGAAAGATAGGGTGAGGAATGAGTTAGTGAGAAGAATCTGGTGCAAGGGAAAGTATAAAAGTAAAAATCAAAAGGGGTTTGTTAAAATGGTTTGGACACATGGAAAGAATGAATGACGAAAGACTGACGAAGAGAGTGTACGCTGCAACTATGAATGGAAGCCGTGGTAGGGGAAGACCGAAAAAAGTATGGATGGATCAAATTTCCGAAATAGCGAATGAATGAGATATTCAGAGTCATAACAAAAGGAGAGAGTGCATGAAAAAGATTATGACTCTGAATGAAATGAAAGAAGTATGTAAGGACCGAAAGGAATGGCGGTTGATTTGCAACAATGGCGGCTAGGGCATTAATTCTAAGTGTAATATTAAGTTTAATTTTAATTTTACTTTCTTTTTATTTGTAATGTATCTCATTATGAATTTCTGTAAATCATTTATAATTTTTTGTGCTCCTTGATAGGTTGGTACGAGGCTGACCACCCGTGCTGTAAAAATTGGTTCACTTTTGCCAATGCCATCCCGGTTCAGGGAACGGCGGCAGGAGTTGCAAGGTTTATGTCCATGTGAGGTTTTCTTTATTTGTATGCACACATGCAGAATGTGTAGGCGCGAACCTACATGTGCCTGTCTGTAGGCATGCATTTCATATGAGCCTTAAATGTTAACATATCCTTGCAGCTTAGATTATAGATTATAGATATAGACACTTGCTTTGTATACCCCACTCCTTCACAATCTCTGCAATCTGATCACTCCATACTTTTCTCGGTCGTCCCATACCTTTTTTTCTTTTCACACTTCCTCTGTATGTATACTTTGTCAGTCTATCATCATTCATTCTTTCCACATGCCCAAACCATCTCATCACATTCTTTTGTACCTTAACTTTCACATCCTCTTTCAAATTACATTCTTTCTTTACCCATTCATTCGTAAGGCCCGGTATTTTCAAGTATAGTAAAGTTTATTTAAATGCAATTTTAGTTAAATTATCATATATTTCACTCACCGAATTTGACCAGTTAATATTTAGTTACTTAACTTACGATTTTCAAGATGGCGTCGTCTTCACTGACAGCAGCTGTTCTTTTAAATGTAAGGATACATCAAAATTGTTGCAAACTGAACATTTTTTGTGTCCTTTTCCAGCTTAATGAAGGTTAGGCATTTGACTTTTATAATCAGTTGTTTGTTTTAAAGGTTTTTTTTTTTTAAATAGATTTGTGAAAAGGAATGCAATTCACCAACCTATTCTGTCTGGCCAGAAACAGGTTTTAATATCATCAATTAATAATTCATTTTTGTTTATTTCAATGAATTATTAATTAATAATTACCCAATAACATCTGTTGAACCAGGGTCAAAGTTATGGTCAAATGACCCAGGTGGGGATCGAACCAACGTTTTTCTATTCCAAATACGCTAGAAAGATCAGCCCGCTTGGCCCCCTCGGCCATAACACTGATGTTTTGAATGGCATTTTAATTATTTCCAAGATTTGGGGGCAGGGCTTGTCACTTCGGTAATTCTCAGTTTTAGTTAACTCAAACTTGAGTATCTTGAATAATAGTTCAAGTAAAAAGTTAACTAAAATATTACTAAACTTGAATATATCGGACCTAACTCTACCCTTATTCCTAGAGTTTATCCTGTCATGCTTCTCAAATGCTTCATTTCCACCGTAAATACTTTACTCAGTTGCAACAAATTTGTACTGAAAGCAATCACTGATGAAAATCATTATCCTCACCTACATTTCTAACTCGTAAGTCAATATACTGATAGATCCTACACTGCGGCTCCTTCCTTGGGTCGCATCCAAACTTTACCCACATGATACGCCAAGGGCCCGACACAAAGTAGTAAGCCACCACAGGCAGGATGTACTTCAGCTGGTCTTCCGCCACTTTACTGAAGATGAGGAGGGCCTGTCTGGACCATATAGGCTGCACGTCAAACAACTGAAAGCAAGGTCATTACATGATTCCAACAGGGCAATTTTCTGCCGTAACCCAGCCACCCAACTCTCGGTTTCGATATTGAATATCTCCTAAGATCCAAAACATATCTTCTAAAGTTCTAAAAATAGACATATCATAATATTATGAATAGTCACGTAGGCCAAATAAGTACATAAATGTTGGGGGTCAGTGACCCTTTGTAATGTAAGCGAAGCATATGTGTGTGTGTGTGTGTGTGTGTGTGTGTGTGTGTGTGTGTGTGTGTGTGTGTGTGTGTGTGTGTGTGTGTGTGTGTGTGTGTGTGTGTGTGTGTGTGTGTGTGTGTGTGTGTGTGTGTGTGTGTGTGTGTGTGTGTGTGTGTGTGTGTGTGTGTGTGTGGGTGTGTGTGTGTGTGTGTGTGTGTGGGTGTGTGTGTGTTTGTGTGTGTGTATCGTTTTGTTCAAAATTTGCGACTCCTCAGTTTTCAAGGTTAATATATATGTTTTTTAAATATTCACTAATGAAAATGAATGCTTTGAGTTTATTAGTGGGTAGTTCTACTCAAAAGCAGCAGGTCCGGATTATACCTTGTGGGGCCCTGGTGCGTAGAAAAGCTCAGGACCTCCTATTGGCCCCCACTCCCTGAAAATCCCCTCACACAAACCCCCCCTGTTTTTTCACAACGCAAAAGATGCAAATCTTTTACAAAAGAAAAGTTGAAACGTTTTCTATACATTTTTTTTTCCTCTGGGGGGCTCCTTGGTTATGGAAGTTTCATAAAACTTGAGCATCAAAGATATGTTTGTTGTTATGAATTTTTAGCAAATTACTATTGCCTTTCTTTAATTTCTATTCCTAAATGCCTGCCAAGACCTGCGAACTGAAAAAAAAATACAAGTTTTTTTTGGCGCTTCTGTGACCCCAGTGTGTGGAGGCCCTGGTTCGGTCACACCACTCAAGCCGACCTTTATAGCAGTATTTTATATGATTTTCCATATTAAAAAAAAATAAAGAAAAATGGAAAACTATAACCACGAATCTGCATTCCGGCACTCCGGAGGTTAAATGGCGACAATCAAAATTCCAAAAAATTTAGTTTTTACCTTTCTGACAACTTCTATTAGCTCGTGTAAATTTTTAGCCGCCTCGACTGCAAGCTTCTTGGGTTCCGTGGGAACAGGCTCTGTGTGGTTGAAGGACACAAACACCGCATGCATGAACCTCTTCTTGCGGGCAGTTCCAATGATGATCCTGTTCTGCGCGTCGCTTGTGTTCTCATTTTTAAAAATTGTTGTGCGGAAATGGTAGCTCTGAGGACTGTCCATGCGCGAGAACATGGCCGGAACCAAAAATAGCGAGGCGGGCTGGCTGCAAAGCAACACGACATTTTCAGCTTAACAAACCAAAACACTAATTTAATTACAGAAACTACATTCTTATACTGTAGCTATCAGTGGCGAACGGTGCCATACAAGCCGGTTCCCATCGGCTTCCCTTTTAAAATGAGGCAACAAAGTAGTTAAACAATATAGGCACAAAGTAAAAAAATACATTTAAAACCAAAGAAACAATACATATTTTTTCCCCATTGAAACCATGCAGTCTACTTTATTATCATTTTTGCCTTATTTTAAACGGAAAACCGATGGGAATCGGCTTGTATGGCACCCTTCGCCACTGGTAGCTATACATCCCTTACTAGATCACAAGAGAGAGTTTACATTCATTTATCCACAAATTTAAATCCGGTCGATAGCTCAGGTGGTAGAGTGCTTGCATTCCATGCCCAAAGCTCGGGTTCGAATCCCACCGAGGGTGTCAGAAATGATTTCCCGTTTCAGTGTTTAATTCAAACCCCAAAATAAAATACCGGCTAGGTTTACTCAGCCTTCACAAGAAATGAGTACCAGCACTCTCGGAAGCTGGGAAACCTCCACTTCAACTGAAGTGGTTGGCGTAAGGCCGGCCCCCTTACCTGTAAAAATAAAGGTCCAACTCGCCACATGCGACCCCTTTGGGGATAACGCGGCAAGAAGTTATACTTGAGGTGTGACACACACAAAAACGGCGCTCTTCAATTATGTGTACATTAAAATAAATTATCCTTTTATATATATATATATATTTATGTGTGTAGCTTAGTTGCGCTGCGTTGCATAAATTCAAGTTAGAAGCTTTGTGTATTCACATTGTGAAGTTTAGTTTTGAAGTAGTAAAATAAAAATAAAAACACAGTTGTATCTTCACTGTAATTTTGAAATCATCAGCACTTTCAATGGCTTTCTTCTGAGAACACATTTCTGTCTGTAGTTTCATCTATTATTTCTTTAATATTAATTGGAAAAAACTTTGAATGAAACACATAGTTTTATTTTCACATTTTTTGAGTTAAATTTCCTAAGCGCTATCGTACTTTATCCGTCCATCTTCAGAGACCAACTAGCCTCTGTGAAAATAAAACTATGCGGGTCATAAAAAGCTATTTTTAAATGATATTAGAAATTAATTTTCACTCAGTAAATGCACAAACTTAAGAAAAAAATTTTTTTTTAGTTATTTCACTGATAATGAAAAATAACATCTTTGAAATCACTTGAGATTTAAAAACTCGCTACAATAAAACTATGCTTTTATTTTTACAAATTAAAATAGTCGAGTTCTTTGACTCATAGGTTGGTATGCGGCTGACAGCCCATGCAGTAGAAAATGGTTCACTTTGCCAATGTCACCCCTGTTTGAGGGAAGGTCGGCAAGAGTTGCAGGGCATATCGCACGCTTAATAATAAAGAGCAATAACTCGAAAATTGGGAAAATCGAGATTTTGTAATAAAACGCTAGAACAATGCGAGAAGAATAGGTAGAATGCGACAGCCATTCAATTTGGACGAATATGACCGAGATTAAACATCGGCCGCCTTTTCCATCCCATACAAGTTGTACTGGTTATTATTGTTTTTTGAGTTATTGCTCTTTATTATTAAATGTGCGATATGTTCATTTGAGATTTGGGTTTATATATATTGTATGTCCAAATGCGGCATGTTTAAGTGCGAACTCATACGTGTCTGCTTATGAAAATGCATATAATGTGAATCCCCAATGTTACATATCTTCACAACTTAGATTAGATTAGAAAATAGCCGTACTCACATAAAAAAGATATAGATTAACAGCTTTTCTTCAAAGGGGCAACAGACAAATAGATCTAAAATTAGAGAACGACAAAGAAGATACAAAAATACCTGAACCATTCCACCGGAGGTATTCCCGAGGGGACAATGTCATCTTGTATGCACTGCAATCCAGAGGTCTGCGGGGAGCCAGGGACCTTGGGGACCAGCGGCAGGTACTGGAAGTCACACAAGGCTGCCAGGGTGGTGGAAACACACAAGCAACCATATAACTTACAATAACAACAGTGGCACATGGAGCGTAACAATGTGAGCAACATTTGAGTGATGGCGCTGCATTGATATTCAGAGCTACCAACTGATTAATGGGCATCATTCTGATTATCTTTTACAAAACACTCCTTTATTTAATTAAAGTTTTAAACTTTCACTTTCATGGTTGATGTTAAATGATATAGTATTTCTTGGGTGTATGTCCATTTGAGATTTGGGTTTTTATGTTGTAGGTTCACATGCGGCATGTGTAAGCGCGAACTTGTATGTGTCTGCTTGTGAAAATGCATATAATGTGAATCCTCTAAATAGCATATCTTTGCAACTTAGATTAGATTAGGGTTAGTCCGTTTGCTTTTGGCAACTGGCTGGCTGCTGGTGCTCTGCTTATCTCTGGTTGTGATTGGCAGGGTAGGTGTGTCGGGGGGTGGGCCCTGGGTATGTTCATGCGCCGGTGTTGGTATGTCAGGGTTGTCGCAACAAAGATACATGACAGAGATAAGCAGAGCACCAGCAGCCAGCCAGTTGCCAAAAGCAAATGGAGGATAAAGGTGCCCCATCACTTCGAGCCTTGAAAATGTTCCCCGCTTGAGAGAATGAAACGTCGGCAGATAAAATTACTGCAAATAAAACATGCTCTAACCCAAGAAAAACTATATCACTCTTTTATTGACAACACTACCTTTATGTCACCTCTACTTTAACTTTAGGTTTGTCAATCGTGTTTTTTTATCAAAATATAAAGAATCGAAAGCAAAACAACACAGGCAAATTACAGTTTATTAAAAGTTAAGGGTTTGTGTATTGGCATAGTGAAGATTCATTTAAAATCAATAATGTAAAAATAAAACACAAAGTTTTCTTCACAAGTTGATTTATTTCCTGAAATGCTTTCAATGTTATCACATCCCTTCCCAATTTAATCCGGTTTTATTCAAAACCAACATCAATCGCCACTTCCTTGCAGCGCCCCACGACAGAAGCAACAATTCAAGCAACACCTCTGCGGCACCCTTCCAGGGTGCGACATAGACCCCCAAGACTTTAAAGAATTGAGGAGCCTCCTGCACAGAATTCCTTAAAACATCCTCTTGATAATGATGTGATAACATTGAAAGTGTTGTGTTATGAAAAGGCACATTAAAAATTACAAACATTATTATGGAAAACTGGAAACTTACTTTCAAACTTATAAATGGTTTTCACCACCCCCACCAGCTCTGTAGCTGTGACCTGTGGCTTCACTATTCCTCCACACAGGTCCCTCCTCTTTTTCTTGACTCGCACTTTAATGAGGAGCCCCATTGTCCGATATGAAGTACTGTTGGGGGGCTTGGAGAACACGTCGCGAGACCGCAATCTTACACCAAGACGGAGGTTTGACGAGGAATATACCTGGAAGATTGTAAAAGAAGTGTCCGTGAGCACAGATGACTCCCTACATTTGTGGGTGACAGGATAGAACGGCACATGACAGAACGACACATGACAGAGCGACACATGACAGAACAACACATGAAAGAAAAACACAAGAAAGAATTACACATGATGGAACATCACAATGAAAGTACATTGCGACGCGCATGAGTTTGGGCTTACACTTGGATCAGTCCGTAGTCTAGTGGTTAACACTTCTGCAGACTCGTAATTGGAAGGTTGTGGGTTCAAATCCCAGCAGAGCACAACAAATACACCATTTATATTTTCAATATGCTGTTCGCTGGGTTGAAAATATCATAAAACCTTTACCAAAGGTCCATCCAGCCTTACAGCAACTGGGTCTTACTTGAGAATTGGTGCTTTGTAGCGAAGACCAAGCTCGTAAAAAGTCGAGTCGATAGCTCAAGTTGGTAGAATGCTTGCATTCCATGCCGAGAGTAAGGATTTGATCCCAAGGTGTACTCAGCCTTCACAAAAAATGAGAACCAAACCCTGGTAGCTGGGAAACCCCCACTTCAAATGAAAGTGGTTGGTGTGAGGCCGGCCCCCTTACCCGTAAAAATAAATAGGTCCCGAATCACCACATGCGACCCCTTCGGAAATAACACATGCAAGAAGTTACACTATTTGTGTAGCTTAGTTGTGTGTAGTTATGTGATGTTTTGTCATTTTGATGTAATTTCCTGTGATATTTTGTCATAGTGATGTTTTGTCATGTGATATACCTAGGGGCTGTCCATATATTACGTCATTCACATTAAGGGGGGGGGGGGAGTTTGGTTTGCGGATGATGGCAAATGATGAACGAGTACCAAAAGTGACGTCGTTCTTGTAAATACCAATTTCTACAAAATATACAAAATATTATGTAAGTAATATAACATTATTAACTACTAAGCTCATCCATTATTACAGCAAGAGGGGGGGGGGGTCATTAGATAATGACTATAGGATGATTGTAAGGGGGGGGGGGGTCGAAAATCGGCCAAAATCGATGACGTAATTTATGGACGGCCCCCTAGGTATTGTCATCATGATGTTCTGTCATGTGTTGTTCTGTCATGTGTCGTTTTGTCGCTGTGTCGTTCTAGCATGGAACCACATTTGTGAAACTACTTATTGTTATGTACTTTATATATTCATGGATTCCCTTACCGTAGAAATACCTGTTAATCCGCCCAAATTCTCTATGGCTTTCTCGTGGTTGTTTACGATGCCTGGATATTGAATGCAAATGAGATTATGAATCTGATTATCCAGACTCGCCATGTTGCTGGGGAGAAAAGACCATAACTACGTCAAGCACCCTCAAAACATGCCTTAACCTACAATACAATGACTTGTAAATGGATTGTCAATACTCCAGATTTAGATTGATAACAAAGAAATGGCTAAATGACGTAAGAAGAGATTAATCTAAGTCACTCCGTGGTCACTCCGCACAAAATACTTTCTCAAAGATTCAATCACATTGTTTATAACTTTTGACGTGTTTTTGACAACTCTGACAGTTTTTTCTTCTTTTTTTATCGTAGTGATTTCCGTACAAGAGTATGAGCGCCAGGACAATACATGCAGTCAATTTCAACTTGTATAGGAAGTGCGAAGCCGTCGCAGAACGGAGCGGGATTTCAGTGATTTCACTTGTCAAAATCGCTGTCGTTATTTGAAAACAGTTTGAGGTTAAGCTACGAATTTCGGCATCACTACTCTGTGGGCATCACTAACAAAAGTATTACTGAATTATTTTGTATTATACGCGGCATTTACTACGTATAGTAAGTAAATTTACTGCGAAAATCTTTTAAATAATAGAGTTACCTATAATTCGGTTTTGTTTGAATTCGTATTTTGTATACAGTGCTGTTGTCGTTTTCTTGTTGTTGACATAGTTTTATATTTGACCGGTCGTAGTCTAGTGGTTAACACTTCAGACTAGTGAGTGGTAGGTAGTGGGCTCTAATCCCAACGGAGCATGAAAAAATATTTCATTTTTCAGATTTGCTCTTCGTTTGGTTAAAAAAATAATCACCTTTAACCTAAGACCAGTCACCATAGGTCCATCCAGCCTATGGTGACCATACACCAACTGGGTCTTGCTTGAGAATTGACGCTTTCTACAGCGACGACCAAGCTCGCAGAGGACTCTTGAGGTGTGATTCACACAAAAACAGCGCTCACCAAATAAATTAGCCTAATTTATTTTATTTATAGGTGAAGGAAATGGCGGATTCAGACTTCAGTTCCCTCCTCCATGCCGCTGAGCAGCTGGCCACTGACGTTGAGGGAAATGAAGAGCTGCCCCGAGTAGAGCAATCTCTGGGACAAGTCCTGGAGGCATCTCAGGAGCTGTACTCCCGGGTCACACAGACTGGAGCCCACGACATCCAAGCGTAAGATCTGTGGCTTTATATATCGTTGGGTACTTAATATGTTGTCTCTTTTGGGCGCCGTTTAGTGGCTCCAGCCACCCCAATCCTTCGCTTGCTTCCTGGAAAACATGTAACTCTTCAACTTCTTCTTGAAGCGTTCTTCACCTGTCTCCGTCCTCAGCTTCAGAGGTAGCTGGTTCCAGCACAACGGTCCCACTGAGCTAAACGCCCTATTCCCAAAGCCCGTTCTGCTCCGTCGAGGTGGCATTTTCAGCCTGTTTATCGCTGAGCTAAGGGTGCACCGCTTACCAACAATTTCCTCAACCTCACACAGTTCAGTCAAATAAGACGGGGCCGCTCCTCTGAGAGAGTTGAATACCATAAGGCACACTTTATACTCCACTCTCTCCGGGACACGCAGCCAGTGAAGACGCTACAAGAGAGGAGTGACATGATCAGTTTTTTGTCATTTTTGCTACGGCATTGAAAACAATGTGTATCCTAGACAATTGTACATTCGGGAGGCCAAGCATCAGGCTGTTGCAGTAGAGTTCCTTTTGAAACGTTTTTTTGAAAAATAAATGCTCACAGTGGATTAAAACAAAGTTTTTTATTTAAGTATTCTAAAAATTGATTATTTATATTTTTTTAATCAAATATTTAAAATAGAATTCCACAATGTTTCATTAAAACAATTTGAAAAGTTATTGTTTATGTTTTCAATAAATAAATAAATGTAATAAATAAATCTTGCTCCTGCAGGCACTTGCTGCTGGGCTCCAAGGGTGTGGATCTCCCGCAGATCTCGCAGAAGCTGGAGACTCTGAGTGCGAGGAAAACCTTTGAACCTCTCCATCCCATTGCTGATTGCGACGTTGAAAGCTTCTTGAGAAATGAAAAAGAAAATGCCATTTTGTCTCTCATCGACGAAGTCAATAAAAACGTAAGAAAGTTTTAATCTGCTTCTACCTCGTACAAACCACATACTCATATGACTTTAGAATTAAGAGGTGCATTTACTTGGCTGAAGTTGTATGAGGCTCACTATCCATACTGTAAAAATGGTTCACTTTGCCAATGTCACCCCTGTTTTAGGGAAGGTCGGCAAAAGTTGCTGGGTTTATGTTTATTTGAGGTTTGGATTTAAATTGTAAGTACTCATGCAGCATTTGTAAGCGAGAACTTACACATGTCTGTTTGTGGGTATGCATCTAATGTGAACTTTAAATGTTAATATATCTGTGCAACTTAGATTATACATTATAGATGGAACACAATGGTTGTTAAGATTTTTAACTCCTTATAGGTATAAAGAATAACAGTCGTAATCTCTTTTCCAGTCGTTGCAAAACATAGAGGAGCAGCGCTGGGAGCACATGGTGTCGGAGTGGAACCAGGACAAGATAAAGCTCATGAACGCCATGATAGGACCTTCACAAAACTGGTTGGACCTCAAGAAGACTCCTGAAGCTTCCATGATGTTTGACGTACCAAGAAGAGGCGGCCACTCCATGCTGGATGACCAAGAGATGGCGTTTGGAAAAGTGGTTTACCAGCACAACAAGGCACTGCTGCAGGGAGGCCTGGTGCCCGGCCTCATCCAGCAGTTCTGCCTCACCGCCCAGGAGCTGCAGGATCCCGTCAGTTGCTCGCCTTAATAATAATAAGACAATATTTATAGTGCCGTTTTGTGATAAATCACTGCAAGGGCACTGTTCAACTGTAACATCTCCCAAACAAACATGTCTTCAATCCCGAATTAAATGCACTTGCACTCTCTACGACTCTTAGCTAATGAAGTAGGGCATTGCACAGAACAGGGCCGGCTATGCAAAAGGCACGATCCAAGTATTTTGCTTTATTAGATTGTTTTGGAACTATCAATGTATTCACAGCAGTACCACTTGCAGATCTTAATGCCAGCCGCTGACATCCACTGAGTCTCTCCCACAAAGCTTTGAAATATACTGTGGGGCAACACACTGTTGATATGTGTACTGTACTGTATCCTGCCGCCGTTCCACTAGGGGTGGCCGGTACCTCCGCAGATGCGCCTCCACTTTTCATTTCCTCAATATTCATCACCTTTTTCATACATACTCTTCTCTTATTCTCACTCTGCAGGTTCCATTCTTTCGCAATCTCACCTATTTGGTCTAACCATTCTTTCCTCGGCCTTCCCCTTCCGCGCTTTCCTCTGACATTTCCTTTGTACACTTTCTTCGTTAGTCATTCATCAAGACAGTTAAACAGATTTTATACTCAATCCTTTCTCCAATTTTAAGCCAGTAAAGCTGGTCTCTAGTCTAGCTGGTCGCTGTAGGGGTAATGGAAGTACAATTTTATTAATTATATATTAGACGTGCTCCCATATTGAGTACAGATTGAAGTCTGTTCAACTGCACACACGGTAGGCCACTGTATATTCTATTACAATAATCACGCCTTGAAAGTACAAGCGCAGTCACAAGGGTTTTGGTTTCCTCTATCGGCAGGCACTTCCTAATAGTTCTAACCTGTTTGATTTGGAACACTCCTGCTCTAACTGTCATTGCAATTTGTGTGTCCATGGTGAGTGCACAGCCAATATGAACTCCAAGGAACTTTATTACAGAGGATGGTTTAATGTCCCTAGCATCAATTCAAACTATCTCAGTATCACCAAGATGTTGTCTGCGTGGTGAAGTTACCCACATTACCTCTGTTTTTTTAAGGATTTAGTTGAAGTTTAAATGAGCCATCCACTGCGCCTAGCTCTCTCCAATGCTCTCCTACGCCACCACGCTGCTCTCCACTAATTACATTGTGTGAAACTTTCAGAAAGTCAAGGACATGTGGGACATCATCAAAACAATGACCAACATTCCTCCTCTGGCTCGGAATGAAGACATATTGAAGTCCAGAGCCACTCCGGCTGTTCAACGGGCACTCATCAATCAGAGTAGAAATTATTTACAGCAACGGTACGGTTTTTTTCTAATTTTATTTATTTATTCTTTTAATCGTAAATTAGAATTTTGTATTTGTTTATAATATTTATATGTATTATTATTTGTTTATTTCAAAATTGTTTACCTGGGCGGATTACTCATCAGACCTACCAATATTGTGGTAGCAATACTACCACATCGTACAGTACCAACTCAGTAGTTAATAGACTCCAAAATCTGAGCAACATATACATATATGCATTAGTTGAGCCACTGAGAGAATGAATTTCTGACAGGTCGTAATAATATGAACGATGTAACTTTGAAGTGCCGTTGAATTTATGATAATTTTAAGCCGAATAAAAAAATGTTCTACCAAATAATTATCATCAAAAATAAATCATCATGTCAAATGGAAATATATGTTATAATTTTGCATTAAATTGAAAGTTAAATAAATTAGAAAATAACATATTTTTAAAATCTACCCGACGCTGTCTAACGCAGCCATAAGGTTATAGCAATTTTTTGCTTTTGTAGTGATGGACCAAAAATATCAGGTAACTGTAATGTTCTTATTATCGTTATGTTGTTAACTAATATGTTTTATTTTCAAATAATTTGATAACATAGTAATATATTAACCTGAACCTATATCGAAGCTGCAAAGGTATATATACACATTTACAAGTATACATTTTGTCGTTTTCTCTATAAATAATAACAAATCACGCTTAATAATAAAGAGAAATAACTCGAAAATTGGGTAAATCGAGATTTTGTAATAAAACGCAAGAGCAATGCGAGAAGAATAGGTAGAATGCGACAGCCGTTCAATTTGGACGAATATGACCGAGATAAAACATCGGCCGCCTTTTTCATCCCATACAAGTTGTACTAGGTGTCTGAACTTTAAACGTGATTTACAAACATTCATGTTTTTTGAGTTATTGCTCTTTATTATTAAACGTGTGATATGTATGACATAATCCAAAAATTATAAAATTTTACAAAATATTATTGCATTTTGTATTTCCTGAATGAATCCTTGAATTTACTCATAATAATAATACATGACACTGGCGCCCGGGCTCTTTGCAAAAATCACCATCACGAAGAAAAAGAATCCAAACAAGTATTGGAACATATATTTGCCATCACTAGTGAGAAACGTCAGAATTCATTCTCTCGATGGCTCCACTGTAGGTGATACTTTTAAAGTAAGTAATAGCACTTACAAGCTGGCCCTTCTCATGTATTTCATGTCTGACAAAATTGGCTTGTAAACCTAATTGTTTTCATATTATCTTGTGTAAATTATTGGTACATTTGTATTCTATCATGCATAGAGATCAACATCTCTAGGATCCACTCCTTGCAATAAGTATTTCATTGCAATTGTTGTACATAATTATTGGAATAAAATACATTATATTTTCTAATTTTATAATTTTTTGATGAATTGAAAAACACTGTTTATTTTCACGGATAAATTTATTTAAAAAAGATTAAAATCTTTAAACAAATTACGAACGTTTTCGACCTAGTAGGTCATCTTCAGGTTCATCATTATATTTTCAGTTATAAAACATACATGAGAAGTATAGTGCTGGACAACCTGCAGTCTGCCATGCGCGGCGGGGTGCCGGGCACTTACCCGCTGGTGCGCGGGTTTGTGGGGCTCCGCCTGCAGGGCCAGGCCCTCCTGGGGCTCACGGACGGCCAGGTGGAGGGGCGCCCCGTGTGGCCCATGGTGTACTACTGCATCCGCAGCGGCGACCTGGAGGCTGCGCTGTACTGCACCAAGCAAGCAGGGTACTCCCTCTTACTATTTAGGCCCGGTATTTTCAAGTATAGTAAAGTTAATATTGTACTCACTGAATTTCACCAGTAAATACTCGTATTTAGTTACTTAACTAACAATTTTCAAGATGGCGTCATCTTCACTGACAGCAACATTATTTTTTAATGTAAGGATACATCAAAATTGTTGCAAACTGAACATTTTTTGTGTTATTTTCCAGCTTAATGAAGGTTAGGTATTTGATTTTTATAAAAAGTTGTTTGTTGTAAAGCTTTTGAATGACATTGCAATAATTTCCAAGATTTGGGGGCGGGGCTTGTCACTTTGGTAATTCTCAGTTTTAGTTAACTTGAACGAGAGTATTTTGAAAATAGTTGAAGTAATATTACTAAACTTGAATATACCGGGCTATATTCTGTACATTGTTCTCATGTGGATTTATTCCTTCAGTGTTGTAATATTGTGGGTATGATTTTAGACCTGGATTTGAAGATATCAATGAAGTCCTGGAAGAGCTGATTAAAAAGCCAGGGTGCTCCCTGAACAATAAACTTCAAACCTCCATCAACTTCCAGTATCGTCGCAACATTCGAAATGCCACGGATCCTTACAAACGAGCAGTGAGTGATAATTTGTGTCCCAGCAATATGATTGTTCTCTATTTACGAGTATAATAACTACACAGTTAAAAAAATGGATATAATACTGTTATAACTGGATTATTAAAGGGGTTTTAATTTAAGAATAAGATTATTAATTAAAGTTTAATGAATTTATTGTCAAAAGTTTCAACCCTGAATCTGGATAGTCTACGGACAGAAGATGCTGAAGGCAAAATGGTAAAGGTTCAACTGTGACCTTCCTTCCCTCGTGAGGTCTATTTATACACTTTTGGGTGACGCCAATATCGATTTGAATACAGGATCCTCATTGGTTGGATCCTGGAGGAGGATGGCTAGGCTAGCCAGATATAATAAATAGGAGCGTACGATTCTAAGCCCTGCAGATAGTAAATGTCGTGTCACACCTCATGTGACAGGGGTTTGAACCATAGCAAAGACAAACCAATATAAAATTCTCACCGTTTCGTTGGCGACGTAGCCAACGTCTTCAGGAGACACCCTCTCTGCACGATGACTTATGAACTGATTTTTAATCAAATAAAAAAGTCACAAATCACTGCATACCTTGGAGCAAAGGTAGTAATTATGATTAGGTCTATCATTATAATTATCAACACTTATATTTTGTTTTGAGTCCATGTCACCAGATGACACTATGTTACCCGTACATACAGCGCTAATTCTATCATTGTCTTTGAATTGAACATTAGGTGAATGTTGTCAACAGTGAGGTGAATGTTGGTTTCCAAATACTGGACAGTTTGAAGCTGTCATCTCTGTTAAACATTGAGTAATAACATAGAGGAGCAAAAACTAATGTATAGCCCACATTTGTGTCAGTCCTATCAAACGTTGCAGTTGTGAAGTCATACAAAACATGTTTTTACGTGTCAAATTTTATGTTTTCTTGCTTCCTCCATTTTGTGTTTTGACACCCAATTACCTCACTAGCCATAATACTCGTATCTTAAAATAATGTGTTTTTCCTTTAAAATTCATCAAGTTTATCAATCACAAGATTTATACCGCATGCGACTTATTCGTTTAATTTATTTTAATTCTTATTAGTTCGGACTGCTCCGGGCATCGTACGCATGTGGCAATGCTGCCACCTTTCTAGAAACATTTTTCATTTCGCCTGAGTTTTTTTTGTACACATGGAAATGCAACTGTGAAGTTCTTTGTTTTCTTTCTTACTAATGACCATTTTCGTAAGTAAGTTGAAACATATATAATGTCTATTTTCGTTAAAATAATTTCTAGCCCACAGATATCTTCTACGTAATTTTATTTGAATATACGTTAGAAAAAAAAAGGATCTCGCATGGAACAAATTACCGTGTTCCTTTACTAATAAATAAATAAATATCATAAGTCAATGCTGTTAAAGTTAGGATGCCTATAAATTATCTACCTAACATCCGAATAAAATTTTTGAATATTCTCTCCTACTTAGGATATTTATGTTTGAATGGTTTCCAGGTTTACAGCATAGTTGGATGCTGTGATGTCTCTGATGAACATCCAGAAGTCGTGAAAACTGCCGATGACTATCTGTGGCTGAAGCTCTGTCTCATTAAGGAAGAGTCCAACACAGCCAGCGACTCTGAAACTATAACATTCCCGGATTTGCAGAAGATGATACTTGAAGAATACGGTAAGTATTATTCCCGGTATTGAGACCACTCCGCAGTCTAGTGGAGACACTTCGAAATCGTAAATGGAAGATTGTGGGTTGGAATACCAGCGAACGACGCTGCGCTCGGCAGAGAGGGGCTCCAAAACGTTGGTGAGCGAGCCAACCAGGAGATTAACTACCGTGTTCAGCAATTGTACGTTTGCTGTTGCGGGTCCCTCTTCGTGGAACCAGCTGCCACTGGAAGTTCGAGCATCGAAATCCAGGGAAGACCTCAAAACATCCCTCAAGACACACTACTTTGCCGCGATAGCACAGAAAGCGCCCTTGGAGTGACAATCTTCACGAAACGGCGCTATATTAAATCATCATCATCATCAACGCAAAAAATATATCATTTATATTTTCGAATATGCTCTTTGCTGGGTTGAAAAAATATGTATACCGAAGACCTGTCACCTAAAGATCCATCCAGCCTTACAGCAACTGGGTCTTGCTTAAGAATTGGTGGTTTCTATAGCGACGGCCAAGCCCGCAGAAGGCTCTTGAGGTGTGATTGACAAAAATGAGATGACGCAAAAAAAGCGCTCACCAAAGAAATAAAGCGCAACTAAGCTACATGTATAGTGTAACTTCTTGCCTGCGTTATCCCCAAAGCGGTTGCATGTGGCGATTTGGGACCTATTCATTTTAATGGGTAAAGGCGCCGGCCTCACACCAACCACTTTCAGTTGAAGTGGGGGTTTCCCAGCTCCCGAGGGGGCTGGTTCTCATTTCTTATGAAGGCTGAGTACACCTTGGGATCGAACCCTTGCTCTCGGCATGTAATGCAAGCATTCTATCAACTGAGCTATCGACCCTACTTTTTATGAGCTTGGTCGTCGCTATAAAGCGCCAATCCTCAAGCAAGACCCAGTTGCTGCTTGGCTGGATGGACCTTTTGATGACCAGTCTTTGGTAAAGGTTTATGAATTTTTCAACGTAGCGACGAGCAAATTTGAAAATATAAATGGTATATTTTTTCATGCTCCGCCGGAATTCGAACTCACAACCTTCCATTCACGAGTCCAAAATGTTACCACTGGACTACGAACCGGTCAATCTGGCAACCCGAAAATCATCCTTATATTATTATTTATGTTAAAATTCCATGACATATTATGTTCTGAATTGTTTTCTTTTGAAATAAATATTGCTTTCTGTTTGTAGGAGAGACCCACTATGAGCAGCCATCTATATATTTCCTAGTATTAACCCTGACGGGACAATTTGAATGTGCGATAGAATTCCTGTCCCGAATCCCCAGGTAGGGTTTCCGATCACTTCATTGTTTCACATTGATAAAGTTGAACTGAAGAAATTGATTGAATAATATGTCTTGCATTGTTTTGTTTTGTAGATATCAAGTGCACGCAGTCCACATGGCAATTGCTTTAAATGAATTATACCTGCTGGGAGGGCCCAGAACTGTCCAAGCTCCTTTACGTGAGAAATGTTTATATTTATGTCTAATCTAATCTAATCTGCAAATATATGTAACATTAAAGATTCACATTATATGCATTTTCACAAACAGACACGTGTAGTTCGCGCTTAAACATGCCGCATGTGGACCTACAACATAAAAACCTAAATCTCAAATGAACACATGCTTTACAACTCCTGTCGACCTTCCCTGAAACAGGGGGGACATTGGCAAAATGAACCATTTTCTACAGCATGGGTGGTCAGCCGCATACCAACCTATAAGTCAAGGAACATACATAATAAATTACATTATTAAAATCAACAAATTATAAAATGTATGGGCATCAAAAAAACTAACAGAAAACAAATTCTAATTTTAAAAACCCTAGCCGCCAACATTACAGATCAACCGCCATTTCTTTCTGTTCTTACATACTTCTTTCATTTCCTCCAGAGTCATAACCTTCTTCATACAGGCTCTCCTTTTATTATGATTCTTTCCATTCATTCGCAATTTTGGAAATTTGGTCCATCCATACCTTTCTCGGTCTTCCTTTACCACGACATCCATCTATTCTTGCAAAATATACTTAATAAAAAAGCAGGGGCATGCATCCCATACAGGCACATGCGCCTAATAGGTAGGCAATATATGGTAAGAAACGCATTTAAGCTTGATATTGAGAATTAAAATTCAAAATTTAAGTAGGATTGGAGCCATCGTTAGCACATTTCAAATGAGTTATTTTAAAGAAATGAAAGAAAATATTTATTCTAAAATGTACCTATTTACCTGTACCCTATGCACGCGCCTGATAAAAAGAGTGCATTAAGTTTGTTCGATGTATGTCCGGTCGATAGCTCAGTTGTTAGAGTGCTTACATTACGCGCCGAGAGCTCGGGTTTGAATCCCACCGAGAGTATCAGAACTGATTTTCCATTTTAGTGTGTATTTTCAAACTCAAAATAAAATACCAGTAAGGCTTACGTAGCCTTCACAAGAAATGAGTACAAACCCCCTCGGGAATTGGGAACCCTCACTTCAACTGAAGGTTGGCGTAAGGCTAGCCCCCTTGTAGCAAAGAATATGTTCCACTCGCCACATGTGACCCCTCAAAGGAGAACTCGGCAAGAAATTGCACTATATGTGTGTAAGATTGTAATTTTTTTAAAGATATCACACAGTTGGAGTTGCAATAACACAGAATTAGTTTTTAGATAAATTAAATAATTGTATGTGTGTAAAATCATATATTTTTAAGAATATTAGACAGTTGGAGTTGCGATAACACTGTATTAGTTTATAGAAACTACAATCAAGTCATTTTATCCTCCTTTACAATCTTATTTTTGTCGATCTGTATTTCACTCGATCTAGCACGCGCACGGTCCGGCCCATCGCTAATAACTATTCACCTGTTCAGCCGCCAGCCGGACAGCACGTAGGTAAATACCTTCGTGCCGACCGAGCGCCACAGATAAACAATAATACCTATTAAAGGAGCTTATGTACTTGTAGTTCCTTTACATGTGTAGCATGCAGCAAATAACGGGGATCTAGATGTCAGTGTTCACCAGGAAGGCACCTACTCCCCTTTCACTGCCTGTATTCTAAAATTCATGTCGTGAGTGGAACATATTTATTTTTACAAGGGGCCGGCCATACGCCAACCACTTCAGTTGAAGTGGGAGTTTCCCAGCTCCCGAGAGGGCTGATACTCATTTCTATTGAAGGCTGAGTAAACCTTGGCGGTATGTCGAAATGGGAACTCATTACTGAAACCTGCGATGGGAATCAAACCCGAGCTCTCAACAAAGAATGCAAGCACTCTACCAACTGAGCTATCGACCGGACATATGGCGATAAAAATTACTTGTTTTGTATTGTTGGATGTAACTTAGCACACAACCAACAATAGTTTTCATGTGTCTGTTGTGTTCCGCCCTGTAATACGGATACCTATATGCGTGTGTTGCAGTGTCTGTTGATATTGAAGACCCTGTCCCCACGAGGAGATTGAACCTGGCTCGTCTCATCATGATGTATGTCCGTAAATTTGAAATAACCGACCCTGCCGAGGCTCTGCAGTACTTCTACTTCCTCAGGTAACAAGTCTCGTGTTATGGAAATCCTTCCAAATCTATGTCTGGATGTGCTACTAACCTTTTATGAGAAGTTGTAAATGTTTGTACATGTAAGAAAAACTGACAATGCTGACAAAAAAATACTTCAAATAAAGCTAGATTCATTATTGGAGATTCATATGGGATATACAAAGCCAGCGTAAAAGAAGAAAATGCATGAAAAAGGCGATGGATATGAATGCATTGAAAGAGGTATGTAAGGATAGGAAGAAATGGAGGCAGCTCTGCAGAGGCTCTGGCCACCCCTAGTGGAATGAAGACAGAGTTACAGTTACATTATTGCTCTTTTCTATATTAAAAAATATAAACAAGTTACATAATAAGTTGAAGTTACTATATTTCATCAAAATCTCAATTTCTGCTTGCAGGGTAAAAAAGCTTGAATGAGAGGGCATACTTTTTTTTAAAAGAGCATTTATTTCAGCTCAAGTATCTTTGACTTGCTTACGTCGCTTTCAAGAGGACACTTAAAAAAACTGACTCATTTCTCTATGGTATAGTCTTGTCAATTGTGTAACAGTGTCCTCCTGAGAGTGACAAAATCAAGTCGAAAGTACTTGAGCTGAAATATCTCAATTTGGGAAAATAAACCACTTGTGTTTTAAAAAAAAATATATACCTGCTCATAAAATGAATCTTCACTGTGTAAATACACAAACTCTAAAAAGTTTATTATTTTTTTTCTTGCATTCAGGAATATGAAGGATCCCAATGGAAAAAATCTCTTCATGGTTTGTGTGAGTGAGCTAGCGTTGGAGAGCAGAGACTACGACACACTCTTTGGTGCAGTTGATCTTTCTACGGGCATCAGAACCAGAGGATTGGTGGATCAGTTCAACTCTTCCATTACTGATAGCCGGGTTTGCAACCAGCATTATTTTCAGTCTATTATTTTTATTTTTTTATTATTTAAACAAGAATACAACAGCAATGAATATAATTTTGTACATATATAAGATATTTTTTACAATTCATGTCGCCTATTACTGTATTCTACAAATTGATATTTTAAATTACAAATTATGCCAGGTAAATAAATAAAAAGTAAAGAAAAACAAAAAAGAAGCAGCATCCAAAACCAAAAACAAAGAAATACATAAATCAAAACAGAATAAAAATAAAAATAAAAAATAAATCTCGTCCTCATGATGGGATAAGGAAAGAAAGGTCAGGAGAAAAGGAAGGGAGTAGAAAAACAATGCGCACACCAAACACGACAATGATGATTAATAAGCAATACAAACCAAATAGGAATTGGGAATGATTAAAGAAATTAGAAATGAGATTCAAAAATGAAATTCAAATCCTGCAAGATTCAAAATCCTCTTTTTCAATGACTGTGCAGACAGAAAGAAAATGTCCAACTTAGGATCAGTCCTTTGGACACTATTCACTGCAACGCAGGCTCTACTTATAAAAGAATTTTGCTTATAATTTGTCCTGGCTGCACCCACATAAAATAAGGATTTGTCTCGATGAGTTCTGATTGGACAATGAAATGGAAGGAGGCTTGTGAGAGGTGCACTATCGATTTTGTTATTAACTATCTTATATATGAAGCTGATGTCAAGCATATTTCTCCTTGCCTCCAAAGATCGCATACCATAATTTTGATTAACCTCCAGTGTGCCGGTACGTAGATCTGCGCTTATAGTACTGATCGCAATTTTTTTGTGTTTCTTTAGTTCTTACACAGCAATAAGATCGAAAATCATTTAACATACTCCTAATAGGTAAAACTATCCACCAATAAACTCAAGGCATTCATTTTCGTTTGTGAATATTTTTAAAAAATATTTGAAGTTGACCTTGCAAACTAAGAGCTTAAAGATGAAATCCTTATTTTTTGTATATCGCACACACACCAAAAAAAGGTTTTTTTTACATTACAAGTCTTCCCTACTAGTAAACATTTATGATCCTACTTGGCTTCACGAGTTCGGTAGCTGGAGAGTGGTTAAAAATTGCCAGAACACGAGAAGTTAAACAAAATGTGTAATTGAGTAACTAGCTTCTATATAATAAGTGACTGCCTTTTTTATAACTGTGCTTACAAAACTGAAACTTTACAGATCATTGCTGCAAACCTTGCTGAAGAATTAGTGAAGAAGGGGCTGTTTGAAGACGCCATCAATATGTTTGATATTGCCGGGGTAAGAAAAATAAAAAAAAATTTTTACTGACACCAGACCAGGCTTTTACAGTTGACAACAAATGCATCTATGTTTATGTCTTCTTCCTGACCTAAGCAATGTGCACAACAATTTATTTTTCACCGGTCCGTAGTTCAGTGGTAACACTTCGGACTCTGAATGGAAAGTTGTGGGTTCGAATCCCGGCGAAGCACAAAACATATCCCATATATATTTTCAAATTTGCTCTTCGCTGGGTTGAAAAAATCATAAACCTTTACCAATGACCGGTCACCAAAGGTCCATCCAGCCTTACAGCAACTGGGTCTTGCTTGAGAATTGGTGCTTTGTAGCGACGACGACGACGACCAAGCTCATAAAAAAGTTTGATAGCTCAATTGGTAGAATGCTTGAATTCCATGCCGAGAGCAAGGGTTCGATCTCAAGGTTTACTCAGCCTTCATAAGAAATGAAAACCAGCCCCCCCAGGAGCTGGGAATCCCCCACTTCAACTGAAAGTGGTTGGTGTGAGCCCTTACCCGTAAAAATAAATAGGTCCCGAATCACCACATGCGACCCGTTCGGGGATAACGCAGGCAAAAAGTTACACTATATGTGTAGCTTAGTTGCGTTTTTTTTTATTTTTAAGTTAAAACTGAATAAGTGATATATTGAGCAAACGTGGGTTTCTCAGATAAATGCACCTTTCTTCCTATTTTCTACAAGAGAAAATTCCTGTAGTTTTGAAGTTTTTTATAAGCACTTATAATTATATTTTGTATTGTTTGTGTATTAACACTGTGAAAATTCATTTTGTTTCAATTTATAATTTTTGGATGAAATTTTTCAAGCAAAACACTGTTTATTTTCACTATAGACTTTATTTAAAAGATTAAAATCTTTAAAACAAAATTACGAACGTTTTCGACCTAGAAGGTCATCATCAGGTATGATTTGATTACAGAAATTAATTTTATTTTTTGAAATTTTGTCAATAGGCACAAATGATGTCAGGACAAAATTTCAAAAAATAAAATTAATTTCTGTAATCAAATCATACCTGATGATGACCTTCTAGGTCGAAAACGTTCGTAATTTTGTTTTAAAGATTTTAATCTTTTAAATAAAGTCTATAGTGAAAATAAACAGTGTTTTGCTTGAAAAATTTCATCCAAAAATTATAAATTGAAACTTATAATTAGTTCACTAACTATGAGAAATTACTCTCAATAAAATGTTTTATCCATAATTTCTCAAAACAGTAAATCAGCACTTATTTAGCTTTAGTTCTTACGTGGCGATATTTTTCCTTGGAACAAAACATTTTATGCCAAATAAGGCTAATGCTTAGGGCCTGTTGCGCCAACCTCCAATCAATATTTGATCGACACATTTAATTTGATTGCTTAATTCTGGTGGGTGTGTGATGTTGTAGAATGTTGAGCGCGTGTTTGAGCTGAGCTGCACGCTGCTTAGCCAGGTGGTGAGCCAGCCCGTGCGATCAGACTCCCTGCGCGAACGCCTCTCCCACAGCTGCGGCCGCCTGCTGGTGCGCCACTCCTCCACGCCCCTGCCCGCCCAGACACACCACACCTTCCACATCCTCACTCGCCTGGTTACCTTCTTCAACCAGTACCACGCCAACAACTACGTGGGAGCTCTTGAGGTGACTGCTCACACTTACATGATGCCATCCCCTCAGAAAGAAAGGAAAACAAGGAATGTCAGCAGAAATAAGAAAATGAGTTCGTAAGAAAAAAAGTAAAATCTAGTGGTATCTGTGTGCATCTAAAGCTCTACAAAATTTGTAATGCAACAATAGTCGCTATCACAGTCTATGGCGGTATTTCCGGTTCTTTGTGACAGGCAATAACCATGATTTCAAATTTAAATTTTTTATTTACTCATAATTTTCTTCAACTGACATTCCTTGTTCTTCCCCTGTAGTCTTCAAATACATTCATGACTTTATTTAAGCTACTTTATTGCCTTAATTCAAAAAGGTAGGAAATCATATTGAATGAACTCTGGGATATTGCAAGGGACATAATCAATTTCATACAAACTAAAAATATCGCAAGTCATTTAAAAACCCTAAAGTCCAAGAAATAGCTCATCCTCCTTGTGGGATGATTCCCCTTCCGCAAAGGAACTCAGCATTGCCTTACATATATTTTTTGTATGGGAATGCGAGTTGTGAAATATACAGATCATTGTTGTGTTCCAGACATTAGCTGAATGCAAAATAATCCCTCTGAGTCCTGATGAAGAGCATGAAATGGTGACATCATTCAGGCGCCTCAGCGGGGAAGTGTGCAAGGCCATTCCAGACGTTCTCCTGGCAACCATCACCATCCTGTACAACAAGTACCAGTCCCTGCGGGGACAGGACCAGCTGGGGCATCTCACGGCAGAGGGAAAAGATAAAGTGGGTGACGATTCCTTCTGCTTATTTTTTTAAGTATAATGTAGCTGCCAGTTAACCTTTTCGCTTCTGAATATTCTGGCTATATTACGGAAAACTTTTTCAAGCACATTTTTTCAAAACATGTATTGATTTCCTACCTTAATTGATTGACGACTATTACTTATTCAAGACAAAAATCACAAAGGTGTAGCCCATATTTCCACTTGCAGACTTTTGAATTCTTGAACACAGATGTCAAGGATAAGTTCAAAGTTGCATGACGTCTATTATTGACAGCCGCACTGCATGCAAGTTAACACTTGACGCCTATGCATGTCACCCGCAGTTGCGGGGTTAAAATATCTGCTTTTAAAAAATCAACTATTTTAAGCAACTTGTACAGGATTTCAGATGACCTTGCTCAAAAAATATTCTGAATGAATGATGTAATGAGATTGTTGGGATGGCTCAAGCTTCCACAGACGGCACACAGTGTTTCCAGTCGGAAAGTTGGAGGAAAGCTGCAGGGGGGAGGAGTAGCCAGAGGCGCAGCGTTTGGGGGCGCAAGGCTGTAACGCTTGAAGAGAGAGAGACATTTGAAGTCATTAGCATGATCCAGTCCCTACTGCTGTGGTTTGCAACACTTGACGCCTATGCGTGACACCCGCAGTTGAAGGGCTAAATGCTGTGCTGTGAGTTTGATTTGATTGTCTTTTGCAGCAAGTGGAGTTCCTGCGAGAACAGGCAGAGGCCCTGACGAGCTTTGCCGGGAACATCCCGTACCGCATGCCCGGGGACACTTACAGCCAGCTCACGCAGATGCAGATTCTGATGCACTAGCTGCTCACACACACATATTTACAATAATCATAACTCCACAGTTAAAATTTATTAATCGGATATTAGACAAACCGTTATAAGAGAGCTTACATTATTCTCGACGTAGCTAATGTCTTCAGGAGACACCCTCTCTGCACAACGACTGAGGATGAACTGATTTTTTCTATAACACGTGTCACAAATCACGGCAAACCTTCGAGCGGAGGTAGTAATTATGATTAGGTTTGTCCTGAATATTTACACTTTTATTTTGTTTCTCGTCCACATCACCAGATGGCACTATGTTATCCGTACATACGGAGCTGATTATATAATTGTCTTTGACACGAATATTAGGTATTGATTTCAAAAGTGTTCAGTTCATCCTCAGTCGTCGTGCAGAGAGGGTGTCTCCTGAAGACGTTAGCTATGTTGCTAACGAAACGTTGAGAGTAATGTAGTTCTCTCATAACGGTTCGTCTAATATCTGATTAATAATTTTTAACTGTGTAGTTACTATTATTGTAAATATGTCAAACGACCATAATTCCAACCTAAACCTAACACACATACACACTCAAACTCCCACATCTACTTACGCATCTTTTGAAATGTTTATTTTAGGTAATTTTTAAAAATGTAATTTGTATTATATATTTTTTTCAATAAAAACTACAAAATTGTTATATTCCATTTCTTGAACTTTGTAAATGATAACTTGTTATTGAAATGTCGGAACTGAAATCTGCCGTCTGCCCATTTTTTACCTAAAAAATATTATTCATGAAAGGAAGTGCAAATAGTATAAAGATACAATGTTCACCTTACAGCCATTTTGGTTTGATATTGGATCTCTGATTCACATTTCATACACACCTTTTTGAAATCCAGTATCATGTCCTTGAAAACCAGGAAGTCAGATACTGTGGAAAGAACCTCAAAAACTTCCCCATCAAGTTGTGGTCTATTTTCCCTGAAACAAGATTTTGGAGTTAAGTATGAGCCATGTAGGTCTTTATCTATAATCTAACTTGCAAAGATATATTAGCATTTAAAGTTCATATTTAATGCAGGCTCAACGAAGAAAGTGTACAGAAGAAATGGCAGGAAAGCTTGGAAGGGATGGATATACCAAAAAGGTGAGATTGCAAAAGAATGGAACCCGCAAATAAGAGAAGAGTATGTATGAGGAAAGTGATGAAAGAGATATGCAAGGACAGAAAAAAGTGGAGGCCCATCTGCGGAGGTACCGGCAACCCCTAGTGGAACGGCGGCAGGATGCAGTTTATGTAAGTTCACACTTACACATGCTGCATGTGTTGATACAAAATGAACAAAACATCACATGAGCATAAACTTTGCAACTGCTGCTGCCTTTCCCTGAAACGATTGGCATAAGTGAAGTAAGTTTTGAATGGGGGTCAGCCTCATACAAGCCTATTAGTCAAGGAACAACTATATTATTTTATACACTTAAGATAAACGGTTAGAAATAAGAACCTAATAACAATATTAGAATTTGATTTTATTATTTTTTTAATTATTTTAATTATTATTTATTGATTTTAAAAAATGTAATTTGTCGTGTCTGTTCCTTGACTTATAGGTTGTCAGAGGGCTCTTGAGGTGGGATACACACAAAAACAGCGCTCACCAAATAAATCATCCTAATATTATTATTATTTTTGGTATACGGCTGACCACCCATGCTGTAAAAATGGTTCACTTTGCCAATGTCACCCCTGTTTCAGGGAAGGACGGCAAGAGTTGCAGTGTGTATGTCCATTTGAGAATTTGTTCTTATGTTGTAGGTTCACATGAGGCATGTGCAAGCGTGAACTTGTACCTACGTGTCTGGTTGTGAGAATGCATGTAATGTGAATCTCCAATGTAACATATCTTTGCTGTTGTAAGTTGGTAGTGCGAGTTGGCAACTCAAAGCTGCAGTTTATTTTTATTGGGTTGCTCAACCTGTGCGAGAGAAAATGGAGGGCTTTTCAAGTTGTGTGAACTAAATGTTGTGTGTGATGAGAACTAACTAAGTAATAAAACATTTAAAACAATTAAATGAGTGTTTATCTTCAATTCCACCGCTGACAAATAAGATAACAATATTTGCAACTTAGATTAGATTAGAATGATTATTTGGTAAGCGCTGTTTTTTTTAATCACACCTCAAAAGCCTTCTGCGAGCTTGGTTGTCGCTATAGAAAGCGGCAATCCTCAAGCAAGAAATTTGGTAAATGAATTTTTCAACCCAGGGAAGAGCACATTTGAAAATTAAATATAAGGTACATACTGAAGGTCCTGCAAAAACTCCTTCATTGAGAAATTATTGATTTTCTCCATCAAGTATGTTGCGATGAATTTTTCTATCAACTCTGTGTATTCTTTGAAGATATCCGTGTACTCCAACTGATTTTCTTCAGAGTCTTCAAACACCGAATAATGCTTTTCCATGAAGTTTGAAACTTCGTTCTAAAACAAAAACATGAGATGAATGTGGTAAAAAAAGTATGGGATTCTCTATTTGATCATCTATATCTATAATCTATAATAATAATAATAATCTATAATCTAAGTTGCAAGGATATATTCATTTAAAGCTCTCAGATGTATGCCCACAAACCAACAAGTGTAGTTCGCTCTTACAAATGCTGAATGTGTACTTACAAATAAAATCCAAACCTCAAATGAACATAAGCCCCACAACTTTTGCCGACCTTCCCTGAAACAGGGGTGACATTGGCAAAGTGAACCGTTTTTTACAGTATGGGTGGTCAGCCTCATACCAACCTATAAGTCAAGGAATATGAATAATAAATTACATTTAAATATAAAAAAGAACAAAACCTTACAAAGAAATCTATACAAAAAAAGTCAAAAATTTCCTATGCAAAAAATGTAGCAAATGAATACACCAACATTAGAAATCAACATTGCAGATTAGCCGCCACTTCTTCCTGTCCTTGCATACTTCTTTCATTTCATCCAGAGTCATAACCTTTTTCATACAAGTCCTCCTTTTATTATGACTCTGGATATCCCATTCATTCGCTATTTCAGAGATTTGATCCTTCCATACTTTTCTCGGTCTTCCTCTACCACGACATCCATCTATTCTAGCAACATATACTTTCTTCGTCAAGCTTTCATCACTCATTCTCTCCAAATGCCCGAACCATCTTAACATACTTCTTTTAATCTTCACTTTCACACTTTCCCTTACACCACATTCTTCTCTTACAAAATCATTCCTCACCCTGTCACTTCGTTTTTTCCCAATCATACTTCTTAGATAGTCCATTTCTACTGTATGGACTTTACTAATTTCCCTTTCACTCACCGTCCAGGCTTCACTTCCATACATCAAGGTTGGCACTAGTATACCACCGTGCACCGCCAATCTAACATTTTTTGAGAGATTTTGGTTCCTGGCGATGCAAGCGGTCCTGTACACACCTGCCTTTCATTATTCTTCTTTCAAATTCACCGGCCATTCTTCCATCTTTTTCAAACTTACTTCCCAAATATACAAACTCATTTACAACATCAACATTCATTCCATTAATTTTAAATTCATAATTCATATTTTCATCATAATCTATAATCTATAATCTAAGTTGCAAGGATATATTCATTTAAAGCTCTCAGATGTATGCCCACAAACCAACAAGTGTAGTTCGCGCTTACAAATGCTGAATGTGTAGGTACTTACAAATAAAATCCAAACCTCAAATGAACATAAGCCCCACAACTTTTGCCGACCTTCCCTGAAACAGGGGTGACATTGGCAAAGTGAACCATTTTTTACAGTATGGGTGGTCAGCCTCATACCAACCTATAAGTCAAGGAATATGAATAATAAATTACATTTAAATATAAAAAAGAACAAAACCTTACAAAGAAATCTATACAAAAAAAGTCAAAAATTTCCTATGCAAAAAATGTAGCAAATGAATACACCAACATTAGAAATCAACATTGCAGATTAGCCGCCACTTCTTCCTGTCCTTGCATACTTCTTTCATTTCATCCAGAGTCATAACCTTTTTCATACAAGTCCTCCTTTTATTATGACTCTGGATATCCCAGTCATTCGCTATTTCAGAGATTTGATCCTTCCATACTTTCAAATCTCATCATCATCTCTTTCAAAAATCAAAACTTTCGTCTTTCTTGCATTCAACTTCAAATTATTACCTTTCAAAGCTTCGTTCAATCTAGAGAGCATCATTTGCAATTCCACTGCTGAATCAGATACAAGGACTGCATCATCCGCATACAGTAGAACGCATACTTTGCTCTCTCCTATCATTAATCCACAATCATCAAGTCTAGCATCTCGAACACACTTGTCCATGACTATGTTAAATAGCCATGGGCTCATCACACATCCTTGCCTTACACCCTTAAAAACTTCAAACCATTCACTATACTCACCATCAATACGAATGCAGGCCATACTATTCTCATAGTTCGCATGCACCGCATTGAGTAGAGCTCCATTCACTCCGTATGCTTTCAAAACATCCCACAACATACCTCTGTCCATTGAGTCAAAAGCCTTTTCCAGATCCACAAAGGCCGTGAATAGTTTCCCCCTCACCGATAATTGTTTTTCAACAAGTTGTCGTAGAGTGAAAATCTGATCAACACAGCCTCTACCGGCCATAAAGCCGGACTGTATATCGGAAACCCTTTTGCTAGTAGTCAGAATTACATTTTTTATAATCACCTTACAGAAGACTTTTCCTGGTATACTGAGTAGACTGATTGGTCTGAAGTTCTGACAGTCTTTTTTTGTCCCCTTTACCTTTGTAAATGGGAACAATGACTGCCTTCCTCCAATTCATCGGTACTACTCCTGCATTCACACAAAGCTTACATAATTCAAACATCCAATCTATTACACATTCACCTCCTGCTTTCAACATTTCACCATTTATACCATCAAACCCAGCAGACTTCCCATTCTTCAGACGTGAAATAGACACTTTCATTTCTTCTTTCAAAATCTTCAATTCATTCTCTTCATCTGTCTGTTCATAAATTATTCTTTCACCCTGGCCAAAAATTTCTTGAAAATAGTTCTTCCATCTCTTGCATACTTCTTCATTCTCCCATACCATCTCACCGGCAGCACTTTTGACTCCCGGAGTGGTCAATGCAGAAGATTTATTTCTATCCGCATTGATCCACCTCCAAAATTCCTTCTTACTGTCGGTGAAACTTTTGTTAATCCTTTCATCAATCTTTCTTTGTTCATTCATCTTGCTTTTATAAATTATAGTCTTTGCCATTCTCTTAGCTATCAATTTATCTTATATATCAATTTTTCAAAGTCTACCTGAAAATCACTGCTGATCATGATGTCCTCTATATGCCCAATAATCACATCAAATCTGTCTCCTGACTCCTTGCAATCAGATGTCTCATCCACATACATTTTATTTCGGTTTTTTTTAAAGTATTATCGTTAATTTAGCGCAATTTGTCACGTGATGACCAAATCATATTTCTCAATAAATATGTAGAAATAAATTTTGGACAAAAAACCTTCAGTTTGCAATATTAATTTATTTCATTTTTTTGCCACTCGAGGACTTCGTGCGGTTTGTTTACAAAAATTTCAGATACATAATATTGTTGTAGGTATTATCGGGTGAAGACCAATAGGGATGGGCGATATATATACCTATCGATATTTGAAAAGTACCTACCGTTAATATTTTTTTGAAGAATTAAAAACAATAGTTTTTCTTGAAATGTGTTTCTATTTCCCTCACCCCGTAGATTACTTTTTTTGGATGCCATTTTTTTTACCTGTGCCAATCGCGCGCTTACCCCCTCCCCGCTTTCTTCTTCCGTTGACGGTGTTTTTGAGACGAAATTTGGAAATGTACCTCACCATCGACTGTAACTGTAACTGTAACTCTGTCGCCATTCCGCTAGGGGTGGCCAGAGCCTCTGCAGAGTTGCCTCCATTTTTTCCTACCCTTACATACCTACCTCTTTCAATTCATTCATATCCATCACCTTTTTCATGCATTTTCTTCTTTTACGCTCACTTTGTATACCCCATTCTTTCACAATCTCCTCAATCTGATCACTCCATACTTTTCTCGGTCGTCCCTTCCCTCTTTTTCCTTTCACACTTTCTTTGTAAACATACTTTGTCAGTCTCTCATCATTCATTCTTTCCACATGCCCAAACCATCTCATCACATTCTTTTGTACCTTAACTTTCACATCCTCTTTCAAATTACAATATTTTTTTACCCATTCATTCCTAACTCTATCCCTCAGAGTTTTTCCTGTCATGCTTCTCAAATGCTTCATTTCCACCGTACATACTTTACTCATTTCGCTATCGTTCACTGTCCATGCTTCACTTCCATACATCAAAGTCGGTAACAATATGCCATTGTGTACCGCCATTCTCAGATCCATCGTCAATCGCTTGTTCTTTGCTATTCTTCCTATTGCACCGACCACTTGCTTGCCCTTACACATCCTATTCTCAAGTTCTCTTGTCATCTTTCCATTCTTGTCAAACATACTTCCCAAGTATCTAAATTCATCCACAATTTCAACTTTCGTACCATTCAACATAAACGTGCATTCTTCATTTTCATCCGTTCTGTCAAAAATCAGTACTTTCGTCTTACTTGCATTAATTTTCAACTTGTTCACACACAGAGCATGGTTCAGACTAGTGAGCATTGCCTGAAGTTCCGCTGCTGAATCAGCAATTAATACTGCGTCATCAGCATAAAGCAGAACTCCGACTTTTCTCTCTCCAATCCGTATGCCATGCCCTTCCAGATTCGCTTGTTTAACACAATGATCCATGATTATATTGAATAACCATGGGCTCATTATGCAACCCTGTCTCACACCCTTGTACCCAATACACATTTTTTCAGAAATTTTGATTTAAGAAAAACTTCGAGACGTTCATTTATATAAACATCGAAATGTCGACATTTTTTCCTTGATATATATCGATTCGACATTTTCTTCTCATTTGTCCATCCCTACGAGGAAACGCTTCCGGGAAACCTTCTTCCGTCAAATGCTGTGATAGTCCTTCCCTACTATTAAAATATCCCTGAACCCAAAATATTTCCCTACATCGGACTAGGGTTTTGCAAAAAGAAATTCAGAATGCTCCGAAAACTAATGCCTTTCACTTTTGAAACATAGATAACTTCACGTTGAATATCAAAAGTGAATTTTTACACAACGACGGCTGTAGTTCCGATTTCCCCCCCGTTCAACTTTGAAAATTGTGGGAATAATAGTTTAGGAGCACAGCATTCTATTTTGGTTTTCTGCCATCGGTCCATGATAAATGACTCCTATTGACATCTGTCATTTCTTGCTTTTAAAAAATACGTATAGAAAGGTTGCTGATAGAAGTTTTATAATTGTGTTTATTTACCTATTCCTTCTAATTATTTTGCTGTTTTCGTGCTCATGTTTCGCTATTTTATTTGGCATTCCTTGGCGCTTGCTTTCATTCTAGTACTTCCTACGTAAACAAACCGGATGTATTTTTTACGTTTTTACAGGAAAATTCGCTAATTACGGTTTGCAATTTTTTTTATGAGCTTGAGCGGCTAAAAATAAATTATGGAAATTCTCTCCTGGGTAAGAATACAATTCATGAGTTTTGTAATAAGTAAGTAACCTTGTTTGGTGTTCTATTAGTAAACTAGCAGTAACCGCCGTGTTTCTATTGAGCATACTTAATTATGTCCATTTGAGATTTGGTTTTTATGTTGTAGGTTCACATGAGGCATGTGTAAGCGCGAACTTGTACGTGTCTGGTTGTGAGAATGCATGTAATGTGAATCTCCAATGTAACATATCTTTGCAACTTAGATTAGATAATTAAAGAGAAGTAGAAACTTACTATATAACGGCATTGATATATTCTATGGGGTACAGTCGACCCCAGTCCTGTCAAATACAGCAGTGGTGTAGTCATACTAAACATGTTCTCACCTGGGAAAGCCTGTGTTTTCTTGCTTTCTCCATTTTGTGCTTTAACACCCAATAATTACACAAACCATGTTTTAAAATAATGTCTTATTCCTTTAAAAACTGACAAGTTTACCAATCAAAAGCTTTATAACCCTTATGCGCAATGTTCGCGCAGACGTGAGTTTTAAAGCTACACAAGGAAAGATTTATGGTTTCACCAAAGTTTTTTTTTTTCAACGAAATGATACTGAAGATCTTTGGTTGCTTTTTAACTTAAGACTATTTGCGGTTAAGTAAGATGAAATGGATATAGGGCCTATTTTCGTTAAAATAGTTTCTATTCCACAGATATCATAAGTAAATGCATATTTCAGGGCGCAATTTGGGCATGTGGAACTTACTCTTACAAGTGATAAGGGTAACGACAATGGCTTAGCCAGATTTCAAATTTTTATTTACTATGAGGTGGAAAAAATTCCCTAACCAAAAGTTTCTGAAATTCTGAATGATACAAAAACGCTGGAAAAAAATGATTTCTTCCGATCGACTTTAAACTTCACAGGATCTTGCCAGTAATCACACGTTTTAGCCAGGCATAAGGAACATCGGATTAGAGATTAGAACCTTCGGAGAACGGGTATCATTAGCTCAATTTTCCTAATATGAACACTTAATTTGAAATCCTTCCAGTGTCTAACGAAATAACCTGTTGGTGTCATCTTGTCCGCAATAGTAACTGCCAACGCAGTTGGTGATGACTACTTACTTCACTCTCTGTCCTTGCATGCTTTCAGGGGGCAAATTCAAACGGGCAGCTGGGGCAAGGTTCTGCCTCGGAGCAGGTGGCGTCCCCGCAAGCAGTGGTACGCAGCTGGAGCGGGGAGGCGGTTCAGGTGTGTGGGGGCGGAGCACACTCCCTGCTCATCGACAGTCTCTGTAGAATATACGCTTGCGGTTGGAACCTTCACCGGCAACTCGGCTTCGATGATAAAGAGTGTCACGAATTCCGAAGAATATGGGAACTGAGTGGAATTAATTTCACAAGCATATGTGCGGGTTGGAACTCCAGTGCGGCGATCACGGAAAGTAACTTTTTGTACTTGTGGGGCTCTAATGCATTCGGTCAGCTCGGCCTTCCCACAGAGCACTTCCCCGACAATGTTAAGCCCATCCAGTTGGAACTCAAGGTGAAGCAGATAGCCATGGGCATGCGGCACACGGTGCTCGTGGACGTGCATGGTTGCGCGTGGGCTACCGGAAGCGGCAAGCGGGGACAGCTGGGACTGGGAACTGATACTCTGCACTCTGACACGTTTCAAAAAATTAAGAGCGTTAACAGATTTGAAAAAGTTACCTGCGGTCAACATCACACATTAGTCTGGGATAAAGAGCAAAATGCGATATATTCATGTGGAGATAACAGCCGAGGGCAGGTGGGGTTAGATAGGAACTCTTGCCCGCAAGTGTTTGTGCTAACTAAAGTGCCGCTCCTGCTAGCGGCGACTGAGGTGATAAGAGACGTGCAAGCAGGGTGGACGCACAGTGCGGTGCTCCTGGACGGTGACGCACTCTACTGGGGCAGAAATGATTACGGCCAGCTTGCCTCCACTCAACGAGAACAAGATATACAATTACCTCAACGAGTTTCATTAAAAGGTTTGATCTATGTATTTAAATTACCATTTTTTGTAAAAGAAAGTTGCATATACTCTGCACTTATAAACCTCTTGGTTTTGGAAAGGTAGCATTGTGTATGTGGAAGCTATTTACTTTCAAAGAGAAAGGTGCTAGTCTTCCACAATCACTTAATTTTAAAACAGGGTTTTCTCTTTTCCCCTTAGGAGTAGGTTTTAATTCTTTGGGAGATGGAGTATCCCGCCTTGCATCCTGATTAAGGCTGGTTCGAGCGGTGCTGCTGAATCACGGCTCCCAAGATGTTTTAAAAGAAATACTTCAAAGTAAATAAAAGGTGGACCGAATTCAGTATTCAGATTAGTTTTAGTTAGCAATGAGTATATTTTTTTTATGGTAGGCGAGGATGAGTGAATACATCAAAATTTGCAGGCAGGAGCTTTGCAGTGGCCAGGCTAGTTGCCTGGAACAATTTGCCCGTCGGTGTTCGCGCGAACCAGCCTACAACCACCTTTAGAAAGGAACTGAAGACACTGCTTTTTTCCAGAAGCCATGGTGCCCTTGAGATGGTCCTGGACCATTAAATGGCGCCACAGGAAAAAAAATATCCATCATCATCATGAAGGGGGGAGAAGTGGTGGCCCCCATGATTTTCCATGCACCAGTTCCCCCAGTAGCTTTAATCCGAGTCTGCTTACATTGCTGTTATACGTTGCTGATGCATGTATGTGCCCCCTGTCCCCAGGTGGAGTGCGCATGCGGCAGCTGAGCGTGGGCTCCGAGCACAGTGTGTGCCTGGCGCAGGACGGCTCCCTGTGGGCCTGGGGCTGGAACGAGCACGCTAACACCGGCACAGGAGATCTAAATAACGTCACTGAACCTCTTCCAGTAAAAACTGACAGCAAAAATATCAGAAAAATATTTTCGGGGACTGGCCATAACTTTATATTATTACAATAAAAAAAATATCACAATTGACTATTATTTCGATACCTTAAAGGCAGGCGCGTGCATAGGGGCCCCGGGCCGTCCATAAATAAAATTACGTCATCGATTTTGGCTGATTTTCAACCCCCCCCCCCCCCCTTACAATCATCCTATGGTCATTATCTAATGACCCCACCCCCCCCTCTTGCTGTAATAATGGATGAGCTTAATAATTAATAATGTTATATTACTTACATAATATTTTGTAGAAATTGGTATTTACAAGAATGACGTCACTTTTGGTACTCGTACATCATTTGCCACCATCCGCAGACCAGACTCCCCCCCCCCTTAATGCGAATGACGTAATATATGGACAGCCCCATAGGGTATAGGCAAATACATTTCAGAATAATTATTTTCTCCCATTACTTTAAAATTACTCATTTGAAATTGACTGAACAGCTAACGATGGCTCCAATCGAACTTCAATTTTGAATTTGAAATCTCAATATCAACATTAAATGAGTTTTTTACCATATATATTTCCTATATATTCGGCGCATGCGCCCGTGTGTGATGCACGCCCCTGCTTAAAGGTGAAACTGAATATGTGACATATTAAGCTAACATGGGTTTCTTAGATCAATGCACCTTTTTTCCTATTTTCTTCAAGAGAAAACAATAAATAAGCGTAAAAAGCCTGTAGTTAAGAAATTTGTCACGAGCACTTCCTTATGATTAGTTCATTTACTATGAGAAATTACTCCCAATAAAATGTTTAATCCTTGATTACTCGAAAATGTGAATCAGCACTTATTCAGTTTTACTTTTTTGATAGTAATTTCCTTTCCCACATTAATTATTACAGAAAACAGGTTCCTTTATAAGATAATGTATCGTATAAGTTACAAAAGGTAACAATTAACAGTAATTTGCATTGGCTCATTATTTGCACAAGTGTCGGTGAGGAATTGATGGACAGTTCAGTAGTGTAAGCAAAGCCACCGTCATACCATACAATTATTGTTGACCTGCACCTTTGATGAAATTCTGTCTCATACAAAGCAAGTGTACAGTTTTTCGTTTCACTAGGAAGCTAATAGCTTGCAAAGAGCTCTGGAGGTGTGATTCACTAGGAAGCTAATAGCTTGCAAAGAGCTCTGGAGGTGTGATTCACTAGGAAGCTAATAGCTTGCAAAGAGCTCTGGAGGTGTGATTCACTAGGAAGCTAATAGCTTGCAAAGAGCTCTGGAGGTGTGATTCACTAGGAAGCTAATAGCTTGCAAAGAGCTCTGGAGGTGTGATTCACTAGGAAGTTAATAGCTTGCAAAGAGCTCTGGAGGTGTGATTCACTAGGAAGTTAATAGCTTGCAAAGAGCTCTGGAGGTGTGATTCATACAAAAACAGCACTTAATAGTTGTAATATTAGGATGATTCCTTTTGTGAGCGCTGTTTTTGTGTGAATCACACCTCAAGAGCCCTCTGCCAGCTTGGTTGTCGCTATCGATTTTTACTTCAAATACGATGTATATGTCCATTATATCATATTTGTAATTTAAAAAAATCGAAAGCGCCAATGCTCAAGCATGTCCCAGTTGCTACAAGGCTAGATGGACCTTTGGTGCCCTGTTTTTTGTTAAGGTACCTATATGAATTTTTCAAACAAGCGAAGAGCGTATTTGAAAATATGGATGGCATATTTTTTTGCTCCGCCGGGATTCAAACCCATGAGCTTCCATTTACTATGTGTTACCACTAGACTACGGACCAGTCACAAACAAAAAGAGCTTACCAAATAAATCATCCTAATTATATTATTATCAGACTGTTGAACATGGAACACATTAGTTTACGGAAAAACAGCATTGGCGACTTGGCTGGAGCAGGAACTAGACAGGGCTGGAAGTCTCATCACCACAGTAATTCTTACCTACCGAATATCGGTAATATTTGTATGAAGACCTGTCAATCCAAGATGGCCGTAAGTGAACAGCTGATTAGTTTTCATACAAATATTACCGATTTTGCGTAGGTAAGAATTAACGTGGTTATGAGACTTCTAGCCCAGGACAGAGTGCCGATAGAAGGAGCTGCAGCTGCATATTAGTGGTTGTATACGCGCGGACGATTTCTCGCGTACATCCTCACTCGGTGGAATGACTTAAGTTCTCTTCAATCCGACAATGACTGAGGTGCCACAATGCAGTAACCGTTCCGAGAGTCTGGATTTTCTATTTGTCGGGACAACAAGGATTTCCATTCACTTTGCTTCTTCTCCCTGTAATTCAGATCTCGACCGACTGCAGTTATCTTGTTCCAGGATGCATGGTCCCAAAGTAGCGATCTTGACGCCCACACGTGTTTGTCGCACTCCGAGAACTCACGTATAAGACGATTATCTGCGACGATAGCTCGATCACCAGTCTCACGACAACCTCCTTCCACGAAAGATTGAGAACAAGTAGCAATTATATAGGTAGGTAAAACGGATTTAGGATTTTATAGAATGAAAAAAAAATGAATTTTACTGACCGTGCGAAAGAGAAAAACGATTTTCTCTACGTTTCATCGGAGTCATATCTGACATCCTCAGGAGACGTGTGTCTTTTACAGAGAAGAACCACGAACTGATGAATTATTGTTGTTTGATCAAGGCCGAAGGTTGTAGGTACTTTTATTAACCTTTGGTGATGCATCCATAGATGTCGCAATAGCTCCAGTTGTACAGAACGACGATATTATGTCTTCTTGTGAAATCGTCCGATCAATGAAAGGGTGAATCATAGAAGTTAGTACTGGCCTCCATATACTGGAAAGTTTGTAGCTGTCATCTCTGTTGAAGTTGGGGTGCCTGTGTATTTCGATTGCTTCCTTCACAAGTTGGGGGATGAGAAATCTAGATTTAGGATTGTATTGTATAGGTGAAGTTTTCGATATGGGAAATTGATTTCAAGGATGACTAATAGATGTCGCTTTGGCGCGAACAGCGTTAGTAAGTGTTTGATCACGTGTCAAGTCTGGTACAAGTTTTATTAAATTGTATTTCAGTACAACGCTCTGACAATTATTGCTTCATATATAAAAGAAAAAACGTCAAATGTTTTAAAATAATTTTCAGTCCATAAAAAAGTTGTCGGCTATTTCTAGCCACTCTGTACATGTGAACTTTTTTAAATAATCTCTTTGTAAAAATACAACAAAGATGACACAACTGCAGAATAAAACAATATTGTAATTATTGTTGGTTGTGAGTCCTCCATCCCCCGTCTGAGATGAGATCTGCCACCTCCCAAATCTTCTACTTCATAATCACATAATTTACATTATAATTACAAATAAATAAACATATGTCAGCTAAAGTTGTCAGTGCTATCTCTTCCTTTCGTTCTTCACAGTTTTACGTTTTTCTTTCTTTTCTTCTTTTAGCTGCTTCTGTTTCTCTCTGCAACAAAAAGGTTGAATCAAATGTTGTTGTTCAATTAACTTACAAACCAATAATAGCACCTATCACTTTCTTGTTTTGACTGGGGTCCTTAGCAACTAATAAAAAAACATTATTCAGTTTTTTTTCAAAAATAATCCCCGGTTGTGTTGCTAGGAATTTTTCTTGCTTTGTTTGTGCTGTCTCCATTTTATGGCACACAATTATTCACTTGTTATGCTATTTGCACGGTCCACAAGTTTGGAATGTCCTGTGGCTAGCATGAGGTTAGTATGTAAGAAAGATTAGGCCTCATGGTGTCTGCAAGGAATGAATACTAGAATATTTGCAGGAATTAGTGCACCTAAAGGATATACAGGAGAGAGGATTGACGCAGCGCTTGGCAGAGAGGGTCTCCAAAACGTTGGTTAGCGAGCTAACCAGGATAGTAACTACTGTGTTTGGCAATCGTATGTTTGCGGTTGCAGGTCCCTCTTTGTGGAAGCAGCGGTCACCGGAAGTGCGAGCATTGAAATCCAGGGAAAACCTCTAAAAATCCCTCAAGACACACTATTTTGCCGCGATAGCACAGCAAGCGCCCTTGGTGTGACAATCTTTACAAAACGGCGCTATATTAAATCATCATCATCAAGTTCACCCACCTGTCTTCTTTGTCTTTCTCCTTCTTCTTCTGAGAGTCCTGCTTGGCCTGCTCCCTCCTCTCCCTGGCTGCAGCAGCTACTGTAGCAGCGTTAGTGTTGCGCACCAGGTCCCCATCCCCCTCGCCCCCACTGCTGGCTGCGTCCTGGAATTCAATAACACCTTATTCCATCGAGTAATAACATAGAGGAGCAGAAACTAACTTACTGCATTGATACCTACTATCTACCACTTATGTCTCAGTCCTGTCAAACGTTGCAGTTGTGTAGAAAACAAAACATGTTTTTACGTGTCAAATTTTATGTTTTCTTGCTTTTTCCATTTTGTGTTTTGACACCCAATTACAACACATGCCACAATGTCTTAAAGTAATGCCTTCTTCTATTAAAATTCGTCAATTTTATCGATCACAAGATTTTTACTGCATGCGTCTATGTTCGGACTGTTCCGGGCATAGTACGCACGCGGCAATACTGCCACCTTTCTAGAAACATTTTTACATTCGCCTGAGTTTTTTTGTACACATGGAAATGCAACTGTGAAGTCTTTGTTCTCTTTCTTACTAATGACCATTTTCGTAAGTAAGTTGAAACAGATACTCGTATATATTGTCTATTTTCGTTACAATAATTTCTGGTAATAATAATAATAATAATTGGACAATTTGTATACAGCGCCGTTTAGTGGCACTAGCCACCCCAAGGGCGCTTTTATGTGTTGAAGCTTCTGTTAAACAAATGTGTCTTAAGCAACTTCCTGAAACTGCCAACACTGGTCTCTGTTCTCAACTCCAGAGGTAGACTATTCCAGCAGGATGGACCAGCCGAACTAAAAGCCCTGTCTCCGAAACCAGTTCTGTTCCGTCGAAGAGGCAGTTGAAGCCTGTTTACGGCGTCACTCTGTGCAGAACGAAGAGTGCATCGTTTTCCACCTATCTGGTCGACTCTGCACAATTCACACAAGTACGATGGGGCAACTCCTCTGAGGGCATTAAAAACAGAAACACATATTTTGTACTCAATCCTCTCTGGGACTCGCAGCCAATGAAGGCGCCGCAACAGAGGAGAGACATGGTCAGTTTTTCGTCCTCCTAAAAGTAATTTGGCTGCAGCATTAAAGACGGACTGCAGTCTAGACTGCTGAAACCTTGGAAGACCCCAGAACAGACCATTGCAATAATCCAGTCTCGACACAACAAAGGACGCAATGAGAATCTTAGCAGCTTCGGATGTCAAACAGTTTCTGACCCATCTCAACTGCCTCAGGTGAAAAAAACAGGAGCTCACAGTCGAGCTTATTTGCGTACTCATGGAGAGAGTGTTGTCAAGATGGACCCCAAGAAACTTAATTGAGCTAGATGGATATACATCCAGGCCCATTACTTTAATTGGTGAAGAGCCAAGCAAGTGTTTCCTACCAGGAGACGACATCCAGATGAATTCTGTCTTGTCTGGATTCATTCTAAGGCGACACCTTGCCATCCACTCAGCCACCACTTCAATGCACCGGACCATCTCAAGACTACAGGCATCTGTCATAGATGGCTGACAGAAACGACAAAGTAGAATATCATCAGCATAAGAATAGTAGCTGGTGCCGTTCATCAGTACAGTGCTCTCAAGATCATTTGTGATCTTGTTGATCTGGTCTGCAGATATCATAAGTCAATGCCTTATTATATTTCTCTCTATAAGAATTTACCTACTAAGCCTGGAAACGAGCCGCAACCGATCCCTTTATAGTGCTCTCTCAAAAGGTCATCAACGCCTTAATTGACAGTCCCACCTGTGCTACAGGAAGCTACAGGTTGTATGTGCCTGATGACTATACCCGAGGGCGAGGACATTTATTTCATGTACCGAAAAGCCGTACTGATGCCGTGGCGCAACACCCTGTGACTCGGAGTATAAAGCTCTCAAATAAGTCTAATATAGGCATTTTTTATGAGCAGCGTCTTCACTGCCTGCGTGTCTCGGAGAGAGTGGAGTATAAAGTGCGCCTTATGGTTTTAAACTCTCTCAGATGAGCGGCGCCGTCTTATTTTACTGAACTGTGTGAAGTTGAGGAGATTGTAAGCAAGCGGTGCACCCTTCGCTCAGCGAGTGGTGTGATGCTATCAACAGGCTGAAAATGCCACCTTGATGGAGCAGAACGGGCTTTGGGGATAGGTTTTTGTTGTTTTTCTCAGCAGGACCATTGTGCTGGAACTAGCTACCTCTGAAGCTGAGGACGGAGACCGGTGAAGAACGCTTCAAGAAGATGTTGAAGAGTTACATTATTCCAGGAAGCAAGCGAAGGATGGGCGCCCTTGGGGTAGCTGGAGCCCCTAAACAGTGCCCAAAAGAGAAAACAAATTATCTAACTATATATATATATTTTATCAGTGGCGTAGGGTGCTATACAACTCGATTCCCATCGGTTTCCCTTTTAAAATGAGGCAACAAAGTAGTAAAAAAAATAGGCACAAAGTAAAAAAATACATTTAAAACCAAAGAAACAATAGGTACATATTTTTTCCCCATTGAAACCGTGCAGTCTACTTTATTATCATTTTTGCCTTATTTTAAAAGGAAAACTGATGGGAATCGAGTTGTATGGCACCCTTCGCCACTAATATATATATAATATTGAAAAGTCAATAATATAAAGACCTCGCCATCAGAGAGTTGACTGTACTGCAAGACAGCTTGTCTTATCTTCTTCTCCTCGTCTGTGTAGTGCCTGGGCGCCGCAGTGGCCAGGGTCTGCGAGCCCAGGAGTTTCACCAGCCGGTCCTCCACATCTGCAGATGAAGGAACAGGATTGTCTTCGGGAGAGGGCTGACAGTTCGTCCATTTCTCAATTATTTCAGTCACATGCTGGGTAATATCGTTCTCCTGAAAAAATGAATAGCAGTGAATTATAAATAATGTGAGTTGAGTAAAGTATGTAGGTAAGGTTGAAATGGCTTACCTGAGAGCAATGACTAGAAAGACACTGAATGATAGAGGGATGAGTATAGAGTTATGATAGATATTATGCAATGATTTGGTGATGAACGAGGGGGGTATAAAAGAGAATTTAAGAATGAAAGTACAAAAAAGCACAATGAGATGGTTTGGACATCTTGAAAGAATGGATGATAAACGACTAACAAAGAAAGTGTACAAACGAGATTTCAAAGGAAAGCGTAGAAGGGGAAGACCGAGGAAGGAATGGATAGAAGAAATAGGTGAGATTGCGAAAGAATGGAACCTGCAGAGTGAGAATAAGAGAAGAGTATGTATGAAGAAAGTGATGAATATGGAAAAGATGAAAGGGCAGAAAAAGTGGAGACGCATCTGCGAAGGTACGGGGCAGGCCTAGTGGAACGATGGCAGGACACAGTAACAGTGGCATTACCACACGATAAAGGATAAGAATTTGAAGGTTCAAAAATAAACTCACCAACATGTCAGATAAAACGCCTTCCAAGGCCTCCTTCTTTTCTTCGCTAGATTCATCTCCATCTAATATTCCTGAGATATACGCGCCGAATACGCTCTCATCGATGTTGAGAGCTCTCAGTTTGTCAATGAGCCAAGATCCGAAAGTGTCGACGGCGGCCGCCATATTTAGCAGCGTGAAGCAACCAACAGGTTACAGCTGGTGCTGTAAACGTCAATCTCACAATCCCCAATATAAGGGCGCACGTAACCTACAGCAACTATTTTAAAGACAAGTCCATTGATTTGATTTATCGGACAATTTTCTTTAGCTCTGTTTTGTGAAAAATCACCTCATTATAATGTACTCTTTATTATTTGTTTATTTTATTATTATTTGTTTTTTTTAAAGGTCATATTTGAAAGAAATGGTAGGTAGTATAAGCGCTAAGTTGCGACATTTCATGGAAAATCTTGAACTTCACTTTAAAGCCGTAATAATAATAATAATATTAGGATGATTTATTTGGTGATCGCTGTTTTTCTGTGAATCACACCCAGGCCCGGATTAACCCCTCTCCCTAGAGGGGTTAGGTGGGGGCCCTCTATATGCCCCTCCTCCAGCCATGAAAATTCTCCCCCACCCCACCTTCCCTCCATTTTTCACAACTCCAAAGATGCATATCTTTTCGAAAATAAAGTATAATAATTATTGAATGATGATGATAAGGATGCAGGATATGTTCTTAAAATAATAAAGCAGCCTACAAAAAGATTATCGGACCATGGTCTACAAGCCCGGAAAGATGGATTCTACATCCTTATCATCATCATCTGAAGCCGGCCATGAAAGCCTAAAAACACTTATAATATTGAATGTTTTTCTATACAATATATTTCAGCTTCTGGGGGGGCCTTTTTGGTCGCGCATGCCTCCAAGACTCGAGCCTCAAGGATATTTTGTCGTACTTCATTTAAAGTAATTTTTCTACTCCCAATTGGTAATTTACTAAATACAAAACGGCTAACGCAATCACAATGACATACATTTCTACAGCCCGTTGCGTAATGGTCATTACGCAACGGGTAATCGTGTTGAAATGAAATTGTGCGCATGCGCATTGTCTGAAATGGAACCATTTTTTAATTTCAAATATCAACCTTGTATGGGGGGTATGAAGACCTGTCAATCCAAGATGGCTGCAAGTGAACAGCTGATTAATCTTCATACAAATATTACCGATATTCGGTAGGTAGGAATTACCGTGGTGATGAGACTTCCAGCCCTGTTAAGATGAAAATAAATATATTTTATGTGTAGAGTCAAATAAAAATTCATCGAAATACTCCAAATTATAGCTTTCCTTTTTTAAAAAGAAAACAAAAGGCTTGAAAGGAAAATAATACATGATATTTTCACCGCAAAAATTAAACAAACTCAAACAGTTACTTGGCCAATAAGTGGGTATGAGGTTGACCACCTATGCTGTACAAACTTGGTTCACTTTGCCAATGCAGTTGCAGGGCATATGTTTATTTGAGTTTTTGGTTGGAATGTTGAAGCTTATATGCGGCATGTATAAGCGCGACCTTATATGTGTCTGTTTGTGGGCATGAATTTAATATGAATCCTAAATGTAACATATCTTTGCAATTTAGATTAGATTAGATAATCGAAGGGAATGATAAATTACACGTTTTGACAAAAGTAAGGTTTTAATTACTTCAAATGGACGAGTACATTATAATGACTATTATTTACTTTTTTGTTTTTCTTTCATGGTCGTAGAAAAAATATTGTATGCCACTACACGTAATTAGCCTTTGTAACACTCGTGCTGTCTATTGTGTCGTTCGGCTGCGCCTCATGGCATAAACAAGCACTCGTGTTACAAAGGCTATCATAACTAGGCAGTGGCATAAATAACTTTTCTATTAAGTCTGTCGCAAAAAAAGAAAATAGAGTTGTTTGGCCTTATGGGGGCCCCCCTAAGTGCGGGGGCCCTGGTCATACCGTTCGAACCGCCCTTAATCCGGGCCTGATCACACCTCAAGAGCCCTCTGCGAGCTTGGTCGTCGCTATAGAAAGCTCCAATTCTCCAGCAAGACCCATTTGCTACGGTTTACAGGCGCGGGTGGACTGGATCCGTCTTCTCTTCACTGTTTCTCTGTCAGCTGGTTGTAAGGCAGCTGCCTTTCCAATAATTCCAAATCTCGATGTCAGGGGGCAAAGCGGCGGGTCGTTGTCGTATCGAAGAATTAGAGAAAAGATGGTCAGGAAGAGTAGCAGATCGAAGTTCAGAAGAAAGCGGAGAGTAGTAGGTAGTAACAAGTCGGAAATAGGAGAACAAGTAATTTATTCATAAAACAGACGTCTATTTGTATCCCACAAAACAATAGATAACGGTATTTTACAAATATAGGGATGAGAACGAAAAATAGGGATGGGGCGTGAGAGTCTCGGTCCAATCGGAATAAATCTACAATTTTATCCATTATTAGCGAATATTACAGCTTCCTCAGTATTTGTGAAAGTGAACCCTGAAGTTGAAGTGTTTCTTTATTTTAAGGGTCCACATTTCACATTACACATACCTACCGAGGTCGCTGCAATAATTGTATTCTAATTGGTTGCCCTAATAAGGACCTTGAATGCCTAAACACGAATAATCGAAGGTCGCTACGTCTGTAACAGCTAGATGGATCTTTCGTGACTTGTCTTTGGTAAAGGTATACGACTTTTTTAACCCAGCGAAGAGCATATTTGAAAATATAAATGGTATATTTTTGTGCTCCGCAGGGATTCGAGCCCACGACCTTCCATTTACGAGTTCGATGCGTTACCACTAGACTACGGACCGGTCTAGTATTCAGGTTCTTTTTGGTTTTCAACAAGTAAAAAAATGTGGGGTGTGGGGCCTATGCCTCTCCCTGCACCAGGGCGCCCGATGGACTTAATGCGCACTTGGAAATAAGGTACCGTCTCGTCCACCTACCTATCCCAAGCCTTCTTAATACCTTTGCACTTGATATTGTACTTGGTGACAGGTTAAAACGGCACAGTGACCAAATGACGAAACGACACATGAAATTACGATAGGTGCATGGCAGAACAACACATAACAGATTAATATCACAATGACTGAATAATCACATGAAAAAACATCACTGACAAAACAACACAGAAAATATATTACTATGACAAAACAACACATGAAAAAACATTATTATTATTCTTCTTCTTCTCTTGTAATAGATGTAGGATCGGTTTATTGTTAACTGTGATGCAGAATACCAGCTGTTCTTCAATCTTTTGGGAGGGCGACCTAGTAGACGCTGGCTGTCCGGTATCTTCTGCACCACGACTCGGGCTATCCTTCCAGCTTCCTTCGTTGATGATAATGATGATGATTTGTAGAGCGCCGTATCGTGACTACTGTCATTGCAAGGGCGCTTTCAGGCTTGACGCGGCGGTGAAGAAATGGGTCGATTTCATTCCCTTCTTAAAGCTCTTGATCCCTTCCTTGGTGCGCACTTCAGGGGGCAGCTGGTTCCAAGTGGACGGTCCCGCAACGGCAAAAGCGCGGTCTCCGAACACTGTGCTTTTTTTCTGCATTGTATACTGACAGAGGTAAGAGCACTGTCGGCAGATCGCCAGAGTGAGCAGATCTCACTCGGACTCCTCGGTATTATCAGCTCCTGCAAGTACTCTGGCGCCACTCCATGCAGCACTTTATGTACCGTGAGACCCAGCTTGAATTTGATCCTTTCTGGGATCCTCAACCAGTGGAGCTTCTGCAGATGCGATATATATGGTCCCTGCTCCATTAAAAACATCACTTGACAAAAATCACAAGCATCTTGTTTTGTTATGTTTTATCATAGTGATGTTTTGTCATGTGACGTTCAGTGTCATGTCATTGTGATGTTCTGTCATGAATTGTTCTGTCGTGTGCCATTCTGTCATGTGTCGTTTTGTTACTGTGTTGTCCAACCATAACCGTATTTTACTCGCAAAAGAAGTCCTACAGCACGTTTCTTGCAGCGAGCCCACAGCCTGAACCAGTCTTTAGTTCACAAGCCGGTGCCCGACAGACAACAGGCATGGCTTCTGCGGTCAGCAAAGTCAAGCTCAATAATGGAAGGGAGATACCAGTTCTCGGGCTCGGACTGTGGAAAGTAAAAAAAAAAATTTCTTCCTTTTGATATTCTCCAATGTTGAAGGAATAATGCACCAAACTCCAATCAGACGAAAATCAAAATTAAGTGGGATTTCTCCCAATAAATAAAAAAAATGATTGTTAACCAGCTGATGTACATCATCTTCCTGTTGAAATTCCATCATATTATTATCCACTTCCGAGATATATTTAATCGAGGTCCTTACCAGAATTAAGCAATCAAATTTGATGTGTCAATCAAATATTGATTGGAGGTTGGTGCAACCTAAGTGCGCCCACCTAGTAACCGGTCGTAGTCTAGTCACTAGTGTTTAAATAATGTTTAGTCACTAGGGTTCGATTCTCAGAGATGCTCTTTGTTGAGTTAAACGCTACTAACGCTAAAACGCTACTAAGCTGCACATATAGTGTAACTTCTTGCCGCGTTTTCCTCGAAGGTGTCGAATGTGGCGGGTGGAACCTATTCAGTTTTACAGGTAAGGGGACCGGCCTCATGCCAGCTACTTTAGTTGAAGTGGGGGTTTCCTAGCTCCCGAGGGGTCTGGTACTATTTTCTTGTGTTGTGAAGGCTGAGTAAACCTCGCCGGTATTTTTATTTTGGGTTTGAAATAAACACTGAAACGGGAAATCATTTTTGGCACCCTTCGTGGGATTCAAACCCGAGTTCTCAGTATTGAATACAAGCACTATAGTTGAAATGGTGGAAATTTTTTTTGGCCTACATATATGAAAAACCGGTCACAAAGGTTCATCCAGCCTCACAGCAACTATGTCTTGATTGCAAAATCACCTATCATGGATCATACTAGTGCCAGACTGTTCAGTGTATGCATGTACAGTCGCACGTAGTTACTCCAAGTTCGTAACAATAGATTATGGTGGTTTTACAAGGGAGTGTGTTTTCTGCATGCAGTGTTCCCCTGGAGAGGGGCTCCGCACCGTGAAGGACGCCATCGACATCGGCTACCGACATTTTGACGGAGCGCTCTTCTATCAAAACGAGAAGGAAGTGGGAGCAGCGATCGTAGAAAAAATACAAGATGGCACTGTCAAGCGGTGAGAAAATTAAAATTTTATCTTGACACACTTTTTTTTTAAGAAATCCTGTGCGGGAGACTCTAGATTACAGAGACTCTAGGGATCTATTGATGTAGTGCCGCACACGGCACAGGTGTTTACGAGTTTGGTCGTCGCTACAAAGCTCCAATACTCAAGCAAGATCCATAGTTGCTCTAAGGCTGGATGGACCTTTAGTGGCCGGTCTTTGGTAAAGGTTTTATGAATTTTTCAACACAGCAAAAAGCATGTTATTTGAAAATATAAATTGGTATAATTTTTGTGCTCCGCCGGGATTCGAACCCACAACCTTCCATTTATGAGTTCCAAGTGTTGCCACTGGACTACGGACCGATCAACTGAGATACGTATTTGTGTATATTTTTTCGAAACACAATTAAACTTTTAAAAAATAAAGGCATTTATTGGCATTCCTATTAATGTGGTTTTACGATTTTTTATGTCACAAACGCCTTTAGGACAAAAAAGGCCAAAATTTTGTTACACCAAAACCATACATCGAAAACGCAGTTGTGTACTTGGGCATAAACAACACAAAAATCATCGTAGAGCTCTGGGAGTTAGCGCATTAGAAAGAGCGGAAAATTTCAAGTAGGATAGAATTCATAACTCATTAATTAAATTTTAGGAAATATAATATGTAAAATACTCTCGAGTCACGTATTGTACCCTTCGCGTGACCACGCTGGATTAAAATTGATGATTGCTGTGACTACTTTTTTCAGGGAAGATTTATTCATCACATCCAAGCTCTGGAACACTTTCCACAACCCGCGGGACGTGGAGAGAGCCTGCAGGAGGAGCCTGGCTGACCTGCGCCTGGACTACCTGGATCTCTATCTGATGCACTTCCCTTACGGGTTCGCTGTAAGTGCTTGCTTGTCTTATCTCCAACACAGACAATTTCACATGACCAATGTTTGTATGACGTGTACTGGGCTGGAAGTCTCATCACCACGATAATTCTTACTTACCGAATATCGGTAATATTTGTATGAAGACTAATAGCTGTTCACTTGCGGCTCTCTTGGATTGATTCATACAGATATTACCGATATTCGGTAGATAAGAATTACCGTCCTGATGAGACTTCCAGCCCAGCCCTGGAACTATGTGTCTTATGAAAACTGGAAATCGATTTAAAAAATATTTTAAACAACTCTCACATTAATGTTTTCCGGGATTTGTTGCCGTAGTCTGTGGTATCTGGAGCTTCCGGACGTTTCGCCCATTTCTACGATGGGCTTCTTCATCATCATACTTCACGATCCTGGCAATCAGTATAATGTTTCATTACACATATCACATGTTACATCAATGTTCATTAACTGAAATATCATTTGATTTCATTGGTAATTAGCTTTTTATGTTTGTGTGGAGCAGATCATTTACACCGCGAGTTTGTAAAGTGTTATCATTTCACCAGCAAGGCAGTTTGTATTGAGAATCTCTTTATTAAACCAAGCAGGTCATCAGTCAATAACCTCCTGGATCTCATTGTGATACGAGAAATGATATTGTTATGGTTTTCGCGGGTTCAATTTAATTAAAATTACGATGATTTATTTTCACACAATTTATTTCAGATTCGGTTCTCATACAGAGTCACTTTGCACCTGCACAATAGGTACAACGGTCAGTTGACTTCTCCCACCACAGAGAGTTTCAATTTATATATCATTCTCGAATCATTGAGAATTGGCACACGCAAGACTTTACTAGAACATCCAACCAAACACTCGAGCAACCTCGAACAATACAAATATCACATAAAAATTATATTTGTACCTAACATCGATTTATTTCTAGAGAGACACACCACAACACACAACTACGCATTCGTTACAATATCACACAGAAAATAATGTTATGTTTTTACTGGGCTCTCTTTTAATTAAACTGCAATTATTTATTTTAACAGAATTTATTTTACCCAATTTGATTCACAATTTGTAACAAGTGATTTCCAGCTCTGGTTTTCTAACTTCACGGCTGAATGTTGAATGTGCACTCTCCTGTTGCTCTATTGCAGTCCTCTTATATAGGTGCAACAGAGATCTTTCTTACACATTCCAGATCATTCTTCGATCTCTGGCTCACACCAGAACGTCATTCTACGCACTACAACCATCATGGACTACTCCCAGATGGTTCCCCCCACACTATCGTACATGAATAGATGTGCGTAGGTAATTTTATTTCGTAGTTCGTAACACCATTTACCGGTCCGAAGCTCATATCAGTGGTAACACTGCGGACTCTGAATGGGAAGGTTGTGGGCTCGAATCCCGGCGGAGCACAAAAAATATACCATTTATATTTTCAAATTTGCTCTTCGCTGGGCTGAAAAATTCATAAACCTTTACCAATGACCGGTCACCAAAGGTCCATCCAGCCTTACAGCAACTGGGTCTTGCTTGAGTATTGGCACTTTGTAGCGACGATCAAGCTAGTACACCTCTGCGGGACTACAACAAGTGTCATAGACCCCTAGAGTTTCTAGAATCCAGGGAGTCTCCCGCACAGGATTTCTTAAAAAAAAAAAAAAACTATCATCATACTAGTGCCAGACTGTTCTATGTATGCATGTACAGTCGCACGTAGTCCAGGTGCGTAACAATTGCATACCTATAAGGATATTATTGTTTGTGCAGGACGGCGACGACCTCGTGCCCATGGACAGTGACGGGAAGGTCATATTTTCTGACCACGACTACGTGGACACCTGGAGAGCCATGGAGGAGCTGGTGAAGACCAGCCTCGTCAGGAGTATCGGCGTCTCCAACTTCAATCGGGAACAACTTGAGAGAATACTCGACATGGCAACTATCAAACCAGTAACCAACCAGGTAGGTAGGTTGGTCCATATAACATGTAAGAAGGTACCTATCCTAATTCATATCTCAGATGACCGGTCCGTATAGTCTAGTCACTAGTGGTTAAAACTTCAGGCTCGTGATTGGAATGTTTTAATTTAGTTCGCTGGGTTTAAAAATTAATCTGCCATTACCAAAGACCAGTCGTCGTTCATACGTTCATCCAGCCTTACATCAACTGGGTCTTTCTTGAGAATTGACTTTCTGATTGAACTGTTGCTACTTCTGGTACTCTCTGGAAGCATACATTCTAGGGGCGTCTCTGCGGTTCTGTGAAGCTTCAGTGATCTTTTAACGCCCAAGCCGTGAAACCGCCAATACAGAAGTTACAGAGTGAACCAAGTGGCTGGAAGTCTCATCACTACGGCAATTCTTACCTACCGAATATCGGTAATATTTTTATGAAGACTAATCAGCTGTTTACTTGCGGCCATCGTGGATTCACAGGTCTTCATACAACTGTTACTGATATTCGTTAGGCAAGAATTATCGTGGTGATGAGACTTCCAGCCCAGGAAGGCCCAAAATGCGATGGATGGAGCACCTCGACGCGGATACATCAGTGATGCAAATGAAAAATTGGAGAACGAGGGCAACAAACCGACAAGAATGGAAGAAACTCCTGGATTCAGCTCCCAGGGCTGTCGAGCTTAGGATGATGATAATGATGATCCCGAAATAAATCTCAACAATATTTTAAAACTATTGCATGGTGGGTATTGCAGGTGGAGTGCCACCCCTACCTGCCGCAGCTGGCTCTGAGCTCCTGGATGCGGCAGAGGGGCGTAGTCCTAACTGCCTACAGCTCTCTGGGCTCGGGGGACATGCCTGCCCAGCTGAGGGGGCACCAGAACAGTCTGCTGCAGGACCCGCGCTTGCTGCCGCTGGCTGACAAATACAACAAAACACCTGCGCAGATCCTTCTCAGGTAAAGACAAACCACTTGGATAGGGAGTTCTCTGGACACCATCATGAGAGAGTCATGAGGGCTCAGGGCTGGAAGTCTCATCACCACGGTAATTCTTATCTACCGAATATAATATAACTCTTCACGTCATTATAGGACGGTCATGCGGCTCAGATTGGCTTGGAAAAGTCAGATTAAAAAATCATAGGTACGCTTCTAGTTTCTAATCTGTCTTTTTTAAAACTCTTGTAGGTATTTGGTTTCTGTGATCTAAGCTGCAAAGATTTACATTTAGTATTCATATTAAATGTTCACTCATATTAAGTTCACGTTTATGTATGCTGCGTGTGTACTTACAAAATAAAACACGTTTTTCAACAGATGAAATGTCCTCATTCAACTTGCTTATTTAGCATATTAAATTACTTTGTAATTCTGCCTTAGAAGTTCAACTTTCTCTACTTATCAACACATTGCATGTAAGCCGCAAGCCCGCTACTTATTAAAACCCTGTTTCAGTTCTGACATTCGCTTTGGTTGATATCTATAATACTGTTATGTAAATAGGCAGGCCCGGATCTAGGGCGGTTCGAGCGGTGCGACCGAACCAGGGCCCCGCGCCAGGATGGGCCCCGAAAGACTTTAAAGAAATTCTAAAAAATGTCGTAGGAATTGATATTGAATACTTTTGACTCAAAAAGCTGCGTTTTGCCCAGACAAAGACACCGATAATAAAAGTTTCTCACAGCAAACGTTCGGGGCCCCCGACGATCTGAATGGGGCCCTTAACGACTTGGATGGGCCTCCAAAAATTTTAAACAAGGCCTCCAGTAACAAAGAAAAAAGTTTCTGGGTAGGAAGTCAGAAAAAAAGTAAAGGTAAACAAAGGTATCGACTGCGTATGATTTTATGACACCTGTTCGTGTCTTATAATGAACTTCTAGGATAATAGCTGCATAACTTGCCTTTGTAAAGTCCACAGCGGAAATATAAAATAAAAGGCTCCGACGGCTGTAAAACATTTATTGCCATTGGCGCCGAGAGAGTAAACATTGCAAATTTAAACAATGGATGATTTATTGAAGATAGGCGGTGTCGAAAATAATGTAAATTTGGTTGATAGGATGTCAGATTTTTTGAGCTTTGTGATAATAATATTAACTTGATTTAAGTAAATTTTTGATGAACAGGTGACCACCCTAGTAATATGCAAAGGCGATAATTACACGTGACGCTTGTGGACAACGCAAAAAAAAACGCAACTAAGCTACACATCTAGTTTAACTTCTTGCCGCGTTCCCCCAAAGGGTTTCGCATGTGGCGAGTGAAACCTATTTATTTTTACATGTAAGGGGGCTACGCCAACCACTTCATTTGAAGTGGGAATTTCCCAGCTCCCGAGGAGGCTGGTATTCATTTCTTGTGAAGGTGAGTAAGCCTTGCCGGTATTTTATTTTGGGGTTTGAAATAAACACCGAAACGGGAAATAACTTCTGACATTCTCGGCGGGATTCGAACCCGAGCTCACGGCATGGAATGCAAGAACACAAGCAAGCAATCGACCGGTAGTGCATTAAAATGAGCCTTGAATGTCAATATATCTTTGCAACTATGACTATAGATTATAGAGGTCAGTTTCACACAAACTTATGTGTCAAATAAGCTTTATCTATTATGTGTGAATCACACCTCAAAAGACCTCTGCAAATTCGGAGGGAAAATTGCTAAGAAGTAGCATTGTACTTGCATTTTTTTTTACCTAAGTAGTACCGTTTTTATTATAATCTAAAACTAAATCAAAGATGAAAATCAATTGAGATTCATATTAAATGCATTCTCGCAAGCAGAGACGTATAAGTAAGTTTGCGCTTACACATGCCACATGTGGACCTACAATATTGTAATGTATAATTATGATATGATTATTTAGAGTAGGTAATATCATATATAAGGTAATGTATTATTGTAATATAATATTATTAGAGATTATTATTGCTTCACTGAGCAGTCTGGTTTTGTCTCTCGCCTTGTAAACACTGAAATGGAATAATACATCACATTGAAACCAAGACTCATCTGTTCGTCTGATTGATATCCCCCATCCACAATAAACATCCCCAAAATACATCACAGTGGCGCAGTCAGGATAAAGAAGAACCATATAAAACGGGATAAAAAAATTTTTTTTGGAAGAAATAAAATAATATTGTTGCAAGAGCAACATGTGGGAATCTTCGAGAAGGAAGAAGGATCTGAAGACTGAGGATCACGAAGCCAGCTGAGGCGAGGTTGCTGCAGGGAGAACTGGAAGAAGTCTGAAGAGAAGGAGCGGTTTTCTTCAAGAGGAAGAGAACTCACGGAGCCAAGAGGAATCGCTGCAGGGAGTTACTGCAGCGGTTTTTTTTTTCAAGAGGAGAGGATCCAACTGGGGCGGAGTGCTGCAGGGAGTACTGCAGGAGCTGGGAGCCTTGAGGGTCGGTTTCCTGGAGGTGACTGCTGCAGGGAGTGGAAGCCACTTTCTGAGGGTCACGTAGGCGTTTCCTGGACTGTCGGACGCAGAAGCAGATAAGATTTTTGTTTTCTTTCTTTCTGCCGTTTCAGACTATGGAGGGAACACGGAGGAGTCTAAGTCCTTTTTGCCATAGGACTGGAGATTGGGATGTCTTCAGACTTCGGCTCGACCAAGTCCTCATTTTGTATGATGAGAAGTTTTTAACTGAAGAACGCAGAAGGGCTGTTCTATTATCGTCTCTCACCAAGGAGACTTTTCAGACGGTGTCTGATCTATGTTTTCCGAAAAAGATTTCGGAGGCAAAATTCGAGGAGTTGATTGATATTATTGGGGGTCATTGTGGGGTAAAAAAAAATATATTTGAGTATAGGGAGTCATTTTATTCATGTAAACAGCTCGAAACCGAGTCAATTAAGGATTATATAGCTAGATTGAAAAAAATTGCGGTAGACTGTAAATTTGAGAATAGATTGGAGGCAAATTTGAAGGATATATTTTTAATAGGTATCAGACAGAACAAAATAAAGCAGAGAATATTTTTAAAAGCAATGGAATTGAAATTATCTGAATGTGTAGAATTAGCGAGAACAATGGAACATTTGTGTGGTCAAAACAATTCAGAAAGTATAAATTTAATGAGTTCGTGTAATTCGAGGGATTCCACAGAAACTCGGAAGTCAAGGGATAGACAGCGAAATTCTGAAATCAAGCGAAATAATTCAAATGATAGTAAGAAATCTATTTTTAGACATGCAAGTATTTCAAGTGATAGGAATAATAATTATAAATGCTTTAACTGTGGTAAATTCGGTCATAAACAAAATGCATGCAAGTTTTTAAATAAAAATAATAATAATATTAAATGCTTTAAATGTAACAAATCTGGTCATTATGCAAATAAATGCAAGTTTCGAAGAATAAATACAATAATGGCCATTAATGAGATGGATGGTCCCATTTTTTTAAACGTAAAGGTAAATGATACAGATCTAAAAATGATTTTAGATACGGGTTCTGGGGTGACTATTATTCCTTGGCACATATTTAATGAACATTTTTCAAATATTAAGTTAGAACATTGTGATTTGAAATTATCAAGCTATGATGGTACTCAACTACAAGTAAAAGGTCGTAAGTACATGAGAGTAGAATATCAAGGAAGTAAAGAGTACATAGAAATAATTGTTGTATATAAAGGGTCGTCTTCTTTATTAGGTCGGAATTTTTTGAATACTTTTAAAATAAATTCATTCAATGTTAGCGATAATATTTATTCAGTAGGAAATAATAATACGAATTATAATGCAGATTTTTTTTCTAGTATGAGAAAAAAATATCCAGCTGTTTTTGAGAGTAAAGCAGGTACTTTTAAAAATTTTGAAGCGGAGATAGAAGTTATAAAAGACTTTAAGGCAAAATTTGTTAACCCGAGGCCAATTCCTTTTAATTTGAGAATAAGGGTAGAAAAAGAAATAGATCGCATGTTACAAGAAGGTATTATTGAGAAAGTAGAGACTAGTGAAATGGCAAGTCCAATAGTGATTGTGAAAAAAAAAATGATGAAATCAGAATATGTGCCGATTTTAAAAATACTTTGAATCCAATGTTAAAAAAAATAAAGTACCCGTTACCTAGAGTAGAAGATTTAATAAATAGAGTAAATGGAGCAAAATTTTATGCAAAATTAGATTTGAGAAATGCTTTTTCTCAAATTAGGTTGTCGGAGGAGTCGAGAAATCTTTGTGTGATTTCGTCACCATTTGGGTTATTTAGGTACAAGGTACTTCCTTTTGGTCTCACGACGTCACCAGCGATATTTAGCAGAGCTTTATATTCGGCAATTCAAGGGTTGGATGCGATAGCATTTATGGATGATTTGTTAATTTATGGGAATACATTGCAAGAATTGGAGAAGGCAACGGAAGAGGTAATTAAGCGTTTAGAACGTAGTGGATTTAGTGTTAATTTACAAAAATGTGAATTTGGGTTGACAGAAGTTGAATATTTGGGATTTCAAATATCGAGGGATGGTGTGAAACCACTTCAACATAAAGTTGTTCCGTCAAAGGATAATAAAGCAGATTTTTTGTCGAGGTTACCAATGAGTAGTACGGATAATGAGGGGGAAGATAATATTGAGATCATAAATGAGATAAACATTGAGGATGTTGAAGGAGAATTTTTAAACTGTATTGCAGTAGAAACAAATTTAAATGTAGAATGCATCAAGAAAGCATCTCGTAATGACAAGGTCATTTGTGAGATAAAGGAGTATTTAAAAACAGGGTGGCCAAATAAATCCAAAATGACAAATGGATTGGTAAAATGGTGGTTTTTAAGAGAAAAGTTAAGCGAATCAAATGATTGTTTATTTTATGAAAACAGATTGGTAATACCATTGGCATTAAGGGAAGATATTTTGAAGTTTATTCACAAATCTCACATGGGAATTGTAAAAACGAAAACTTTGGCTAGAAATTATTTTTTTTGGTTAGGGATGAATACAGAAATTGAGAAAACAGTGAGAGAATGTACACAATGTGCAAGAAATATGGGATCTCCAGATAAAGTCGAGTTGAAAAGTTGGCCGGTAGAACAACATATCTGGAAAAGGATACATTTAGATTTTTTCGGGCCGCTAGCAGGAAAATATTTTTTAGTCGTAGTAGACGCAGCATCAAATTGGATAGATGCTGTAAAAGTTGATAAAATTGATGCAAGGCATACAATTAGAGAGTTGAAGAGAATATTTTCAGTGTTAGGTATTCCAAGTTGCATTGTAACGGATAATGGTACGGCATTTACATCAGTAGATTTTCAAAGGTTTTGCAAAAATTTAAATATTAAGCATTTAACTTCAGCAGTAAATCACCCAGCGTCAAACGGTTTGGCGGAGAATACGGTAAAAACAACAAAAAGTTTTTTAAAAAAAATTATGAAAAATGGTATGTTTCCTAACGATTATGAAGATAAGCTTTTGGAATTTTTAGTAGATCATAGAAATGCACCATCATTAGCAACAGGGATGGAGCCGAGCGTGCTTATGATAGGTAGAAAAATAAGATCCATTTTTGATACAGTAGTGCCTGGGGAGAAATCATTTAAAAAGACGGGGAGAAAGGTATGTGTTTTTAAAAAGAGAAATCAGGAAAATCAACAAAGGAATTACAGGGGAAGAAAGATTAAAGGACTATTCAGAATTGGACAAAAGGTAATGACTAAGGATTTCAGAAATGTAGGGAAGTGGGTTCCATGCATTATATTTAAAACATTGGGAAACAGGATTTACTTGGTAAAAGCTGGAAATCAGATTTGGAAAAGACATCATGATCAGATTTCCGGAAGAAAGGTGTCTTGGGAGGATGAGTCTGACAATGACCTGGGGTTGGGTCAGCTGTTGGATGAGGCAGGACAGATCTCTAATGACTCGGGTGTTTCCAGGTTCCAACCATGGTCGGAGCGCCTGCGTCCGAGGGGGGAGAACCGCCTGCGGTACCCAAGATGAAAGAAGATGAAATTGTATAAGATATAATTTTTATTGATATAATATGTTATAATGATAAGTATGATAAGTATGATATAATGTAATGTAGATTCGTCATTTAGTGAGGGAGGTGTAATGTATAATTATGATATGATTATTTAGAGTAGGTAATATCATATATAAGGTAATGTATTATTGTAATATAATATTATTAGAGATTATTATTGCTTCACTGAGCAGTCTGGTTTTGTCTCTCGCCTTGTAAACACTGAAATGGAATAATACATCACATTGAAACCAAGACTCATCTGTTCGTCTGATTGATATCCCCCATCCACAATAAACATCCCCAAAATACATCACAAATATAAAACCCAATCTCAAATAAATATAAGCCTTGCAACTCTTGCCGACCTTCCCTGAAACAAGGGTGTCATTGGCAAAGTGAACCATCTTTTTACAGTAAGGGTGGTCAGCCTCATACCAACCTAAAAGTCAAGAATAGAATCAAGGAATTCAACCATTCAATTAGCATGTTCGTAAATTGTATATTTTGCGTTCTGAAAAGAAATAAGCGGGAGGGGAGGGGATTTTGTGATAAGGGGGGAGGGGAAGGGGGGTGGGGGGGCTATAGGGGGCCCCGAGATTTTTTTTCGCAACAGATTGAGATTTGGTTTTAATTTGTAAGTACACATTAAGCTTTGTAAGCGCGAACTTACACGTGTCGGTTTGTGAGAATGCATTTAATATAAGTTTTGAAATATATCTTTGCAACTTAGATTCTAGATTATTATAGATGGTCATTGAACCCTTCTGTATGCAAACTAGGACTTTGTATGGTGGGTAAACTTTTGGAAAAATGTTTTGGAAAAGTAATAACTGATTATTATTGGTACCTATAAAATTTTAGGAGTCGCAGCCTTTTTAACTACCAAAAAAATTATGAATTCATTTGTATGGAAAATCTTCACTTTGTATGGTGGCTATACTTCTGATTCACTTTTTGGAAAAAAAAGTGATGGCAAAATATAAATTATCATTATGGTTTTACATTTGTAGAAGATACTTTTTTTATTAACCCTTTAACTGCCGAGAACTTTTCCATCTTTTTTTTCTTTTGTATGGCAACTCCCTAAACAATGATTAAAATAGTAAAATAGCACTGTTTTATAAACGGATTCACAGAAAATTTAAGAAAAATCGTTGTAGCGGTTTTTGAGAAAATCGAGTTAAAAATTTTCAGCTTTTCGGAAGCCATCTTGAATTTTCAAAAAAGTGAAAAATCTTTACTTATGAACTAAAGTGATAAACTAATTCTTTCTATGAAATCTAAAAGAAATTGAAATATTTTGCATTTTAATGGGTTTTTGTAATATTTACGATTTCAAATTTCAGGTCGTGTAAACTGTGCTTTATATAATTTTTTTCAAAAACTTTTTTTAATTTTTGTAGAAATGTATGTTGTCTATAATATTGTAGAACATTATATTTTTGTTAACTCTTTGACTTTCGAGAAAATCCCAATCGTTTGTTTTTTTTTATATAGCAACCCATAGATACAGATTAGCAAGAGTGTTGCCGTAACTAATTTATTAAGTTGAAAACTAATTTATGGCCATTCTGAAAATTTAAGAAAAATTCTTGAAACCGTTTTTGAGAAAAGTGCAATTTTATGTTTTTTTTTGTATGGCAGCCATCTTGAATTTTCAAGTTGATGTAATGCCCTGTTATTCATACTTAATACATTTCCAAAAAAGTCGAAGGAGCCAAAATTTGGTATCTCTAGGTCTTATACTTTGGAAAGTGACACACATACATACATACATACAGACAGACGTTTTTGTAAGATAATGTTTTTGGCATGTCCTGCACCAGGACAACTCATTTCCGTGAAAACTTCGAAATCAAATTTTCACACCAAATCAATACTTTCTTTATAGCCTTCAGCTATAGCAAGAAAGTAAAAAAAGGTGTATTGTGATTGTTTATCTATTTATTTATTTATTTATTTGAGAAAACTACAGCTTTATAAAAAGTAATTACAATGGTGTTCTTAAAATTAATATAAGCCAAAATTGTTTCTTCTATTTAAAATTAAAGAGATAGAATAATAATTTGATCAGTATGCTGAGCTAGTATTGACATATAATAGAAAATTGAGAAGACAAGAAAATAAAAAGAAAAAGAGAGCAAAACAAAAAACAAAAAGCAAAAAGACACAAGTTGACAAGCAACAGAAAAGAAAAAAAAGAAACAAGGTGCAAAAAAATAAAATTAAAAGTAAAAGTAAAGTGGAAAGGAATGAGGAAAAGGAGGGATTATTACGTAAGTGAAGGAGCTTGATTGAGGGAGTTAGGGGACAGAGTTGAAAAAGATCTCAATTTATTGCGAAAGGTTGTTAATGAGTCATGGAAAATATCTAGATTTTTGAAATTTTGGTTATAGTCACGCTGTATTCTGAATAAAGTTGAGTGGTATCGGTAATTGGTATGACAGATGGGTAGGTGAAATAAATTTTGCGAGCGGGTATGTCTGTTTGGTATAAGAAATGATATGTTACATAATAAATCAGGGGAGTCAATTGCATTATTGCATATTTTGTACAAAAGTAATTGATCAAAATAAGTCCTTCTATCTTGTAGTGTGTTAATATTGAAAAATTCTATGGAAGATTTGTAATCGCTGTGTTCAATGTATTGTCGTTTCTCTAAATATTTAACAAAAATCTTTTGAATATTTTCAATACGGTTAGTGTGAATTTTGTAGTGTGGATTCCATATTGGAGTACAAAATTCTAAATGAGGGCGTATATGTGAAAGGTATAGTGTTTTTAAAGTGTTGATATTATTAAATTGTTTACCGGTGCGGATGATAAAACCCAACATTCGGTAAGCTTTGGAGGTAATTGAGTCAATATGCTTGTCATACGTCAATTTGGAATCCAATAAAACTCCCAGATCTCTCACACTATCAACCTTTTTCAATAACAAACCATTTATGGAATAAGAGTGTGTTATAAGGGTGTTTTTGCGAGAAAATGTTAAAAGAGCACATTTGGACACATTGATGTCGATTTTATTTTTATAGCAATACACACTTAGTCTATTGATGTCAGCTTGTAAATTAATGCAGTCATTTATATTGTTAATTGTTGCGTAAATTTTCATGTCATCAGCGAAACCTGAAAAGTGTGAGGATTGGAAGCAAAATTGTATGTCATATATGTAAATATTAAAAAGAATGGGACCTAGGTGTCAGTGGCGGTCCGTGATCTGTTCCCCATGGGAAGCTGAAGAAAAACATAGATTCATATACCTACCTATATAAAAATAATTGTTAGCTAACAAACGAAATGGACGTACTTATTGTACTTATTGTATTTGACAGCCGTAACTAAAAAGATATCCAAATAATCGCTCTGCTCCGAAAGCCTTAAATTAACATATTATGTGCGAACATTTCCCTGATTACATTTTAATGATTTCAATAAACAATTTATATTTTTATTGTAAAAATGACTCACCTGATATTCATTTACTTATACTTGAGCTCAATTCTACGCTCTTTCTTCATAAAATCGTCGATTACAGCATCGTGAAAGGTTGACTTCTCCTTTAAGGACAGGAGACTTTCGAATATATTGAGTTGTGGAAATGTCTTACAAACGATTTATTCTTGCTGGTGATTTTTAAAATTGGAGTTGGTTTTCCAGTATCCACTATATGTTTTTTTTCCGCAAATTGTCTAGACAAAAAACTTTTACGTAACAATGATTCAATTAAACAGTCACGTCTATTATTTGAACAACCTGAGAACAAGATGGATCCATATTTTTATTTTTCAAAGAACAAAAATATTGCACACCGTGGCCGCGCGTTAAAAAGTCAACGTAAACTAATACATGAATGAAGAATAATTATTCATATTATTGTTAAAATTATTTATTTGATGTCATACAAAAGGGAAAATATAAAAGTAAGAGAAGATAGTCAAATCCGCTCGATTTGCAATACCCTATTTTGTCCAGTATGTCTGAAGACAATAAGGTCAATTTTCGTATGTGGGATTCTTTAAGCTCTGCCGTATTTTTACTCGAGTAAAGAAATCCCATCGATTGTATTGCGCATGCGCGAAAACAAAATATCTGCTTTGATTCTGGACGCGTTTGAGCTCCCCGTATTCGCATATTATGATGATTCGTTTGTTTACAACTCTTGACTTTACGGTATAGACATATATGCCGCATGGCATATGTATGTAGTTAGATACATACATAAAATATAATGTCTCGCTTCCGCGCAATAGCGAGATGTAAAAAGTATAACAATAATAAAAATGTTTGTAATCGCCGCTGTATAAATACGATGCTCTTGAGAAAAATATATAATATAATTTCCAGTACATTAACACTTTGAGGTTAAGGGATTCGGTGAATCCATCGTATGTATGAACCGCTCGCGCCTGCTAGGTGTGAGCCCTGGGGTACACCCGACGGGACACGAGTGAAATTGGACTTACAGCCGCCCACAACCACTGCCTGTTGTCTGTTTTTTACATAGGAAATAAACCATCGGAGTAGGTCACCATGGATTCCTACACTGTACAGCTTGTTAATAAGAATACTATGGTCTACCCTATCGAACGCCTTAGAAAAATCCGTGTAAACAGCATCAACTTGCAAGCGATCACCTAATCTATGCCTATCTATTAAGTTCTTTCACAAGCTCTCGAAAGCTCCGACTTAGATTGATATCCAAATTGTAAGGAATTGAGCAGAATAGCGCTTCTGAGCGTTAAAAAAAAAAAATAGGCTAATTTATTTGGTGAGCGCTTTTTTTGTGTGTATCACACCTCAAGAGCCCTCTGCGAGCTTGGTCATCGCTGTAGAAAGCACCAATTCCAAGCAAGACCCAGTTGCTGTACGGCTGGATCAAAATCAAAAGAGGACCGGTCTTTGGTAAAGGTTTATGAATTTTTAAGCCCAGCAAATTTGAAAATATAAATGGTATATTTTTTGTGCTCCGCCGGGATTCGCACCCACAGCCTTCCATTTACGAGTCCGAAGTGTATTTCATTCATAGCGTTTCTATGAATGTCACACACCAACCAGAGTGCCTAGGCTCACTTACGAACGAATCCCATACGTTCGTAACAATATATTTGCAACTAAGATTACAGTGTGGGGAGAGAGGGGGCTAGAGGGGTTGAGGCCCACTGACTTTCCTAGCACCAGGGCTCCTAGTGGTCTAAATCCGGACTTGCGGCTAGGGGTTAATATTTTTTGTTTACTGCATAGATATATCCTGGACCGGGAATGCATCGTGATCCCCAAGTCCGTGCAGAGGGCGCGCCTGCAGCAGAATATGGACGTCTTCGGCTTCCAGCTCACTCCTGAAGACATCGCCACCCTCAACGGGTTCAGCTGCAACGGCCGCTTCTTGACAATGAAAGGGTAAGCATATAAATATAAATATGTCGCGCTAGTTCCTTGACTTACCTATAGGTTGATATACGGCTGACCACCGATCTATAATAATCTACAATCTAAGTTGCAAGGATATATTCATTTAAAGCTCTCAACTGCATGCCCACAAACAAACACGTGTAATTCGCGCTTGCAAATGCTAAATGTGTACTTACAAATAAAATCAAAACCTCAAATGAACATAAGCCCTACAACTTTTGCCGACTTTCCTTAAAAATAAATCTATACAAAACAAGTCAATAATTTCCTATACAAAAAATGTAACAAATGAATAAGCCAACATTACAAATCAACATTGCAGATTACCCGCCACTTCTTTCTGTCCTTGCATACTTCTTTCATTTCATCCAGAGTCATAACCTTTTTCATACAAGTACCCATGCTGTAGAAAATGGTTCACTTTGCCAATGCCGCCCCTGTTTCAGGGAAGGTCGGCAAGAGTTGCAAAGAATCGTCTCTTCCACACTTATAAATACGGCAATTATTCTACGGGAGAACAGAGTCGCTTGGACCATTATAACGCAAAGACCTGTAAGCAGAGAGTGAAGAGTGAACAGTATTTTGTAAACGATTTTGTGAAAAATAAATTTAATTCGCAATTTAATGAAAACAACCCAAGCAAAATAATAACATAGCAATGGTTCCAGTTAGGGAAAGGCACATTTTGTCCCCTCAGTGTTTGTTTGGCTTATCTACCATTTGATTCCAAGATGACTTTTAGGTGCAGAGGGAATGTGAAAGGGAAAAGAGCCGAGGGAAGACAAAAAAAAGTATGGCTGGATCAGATTGGTGACATTGTGAAAGAATGGGATATAAAAAGCGAATGTAAAGGAAGGAAACGTATGAAAAAGGTGATGCTGGCGTGCGTAACTGGAATAGTGTCGAACAGCTAGTATACTGATGAAATGGATGATATAGTAGACTGCTCTGGTATAATCCATTAGTACGTGAGCCTAAGCACGCTGTTTGGTGTGTGTGTGTGTGGAACAATCCACTATGGAAGAATCTGGAATATGATCCATATGAACTGTATAAATATGAGCCGCAATGGTGCAGAGAGAGTGTCGCTTGAAACATTGTAACGCGAAAGCATAAGCAATGGTGCAGAGAGAGTGTCGCTTGAAACATTGTAACGCAAAAGCATAAGCAAAGTAAGAATAGTAATCAGTATTGTGCAAAATAAATGTTGTTCAATAAATAAAACGTAGTTTTATTATAAAAAAACCCCCAGTTAAATCATAACATATTGATCGTTGATTGCATTACTTCCCGCCACTCTAACTAAATGTTTTTTCGTCTTTGTTCCAGGTTTGGAGATACCCACAAATATTATCCTTTTAACGCGCCATTTTAAATAACAAGTAATCTGTAGTTACTCATTTATTAATCACTTGATCCTGAAAATGGTAATTCACCTGGGACTGCTTTTTGCTGGTATTTTTTTCAACTCAGCGACTTAAATTTTAAAAGATTTTGTTTGTGCTCCGCCGGGAATAGAAACAAGACCAGAAAGAGACCTTAAAATGAACATAGTTTTGGTAAATGAATAACTGTGAGCTCCTACTGCATGGACTGGAGAGCAAACCGTGGAAGCTCCGGTCATGTCCGGTCGATAGTTCAGTTCATAGATATGTAAGTATACTATAATATTCGTACTACGTGGCTCAGTTGGTAGAGTGCTTACATTCCATGACGAGAGCTCGGGTTCGAATCCCACCGATGGTGTCAGAAACGATTTCCCGCCTCGGTGTTTATTTCAAATCCAAAATAAAATACCGGCAAGGTCTACTCAGCCTTCACAAGAAATGTGACATCAACTCATCATCATGGGCGTAAGGAGCATGGAGCAAGTTTTGAAAATTGAAGATGAAAAATTGAACACAACTATATTATGCTATAAAGTCATGTACAGCACAGTGTACAATTGGTTATATCGTGGTTATATCAATAATTGTAAGATGTAAAAAAAAAATTGACTCAAAAAAAAAAAAAAAGGGAATTAAAACTGTATGTTTTTTTTAATGAATACAATGGACTTTCACAGTGTGAACCACCAAACCCTAGAAAATCCAGAACAAATTTTAATAACTAATTAGGTATTTTTTTCTTCCTGGGTACGCCCATGTACCAGCCCCCTCGGGAGCTGGGAAACCTCTATTTCAACTTAAGTGGTTGGCGAAAGGCTGCCCCCTTACCTTTAAAAAGAAATATATTCCACTCGCCACATGCAATGCCTTCGGGGTAAACGTGGCAAGAAGTTACTGAATATAATAAGTATTTTGTCTTGCATATAAATAAGTAGTACCTACCTGCACACTTGCACTAACTTCCCGCTTTATAAACTGTATTTTTATATCACAGATCAAGCTGTTTAAATAAAACGGACATACATACTTATTGCTTTGGGAAGGCATTGAATTTATTCAAGTAAGTACCTATACACTACTAGCCTGGAAGTCTCATCCCCACGGTAATTCTTACCTAAGCCTACCGAATATCGGTAATATTTGTATGAAGATCTGTCAATCCAAGATGACCGCAAGTGAACAGCTGATTAGTCTTCATACAAATATTACCGATATTCGGTGGGTAAGAGTTACCGTGCTGATGTGACTTCCAGCCCAGGTAACGGTAGTAATTATTGAGAAAATAGTTACAAATGTACAAAAATATTGTACCGTTTTTAGCAGGTTCAATAGATTTAACTAACTTGTTTAATAAAAACGAGGATTTGTATTTATTTAGATTTATTTTCTGTTCTGTTTTACAATGTTTCAGTTAGTACTTTACAGGTCGATGCTCAATTACAGAATGCCCGCAAGCGACTGTCCGCTCTCCTTATACGGATCTATCTATTTTGTTCTCGAATAATAATTATTGTTACAAGTACTTAGTCTAGAAGCACTAGTCGCTTCGAGGATATTCCTTCACACAGCATAATCGTTACATTGCCCCTTCCTTAGGCTGTTCCGTCCCGGAACAGTCTTGAACCTGGAACATGCCGGTATCTGCAAGATGTCCCTCGACTGCATCCGGATCTAGAGAAGAAGTAACAATCCACCGTCCGGTCGTCTGGGTGTCTTCTCTGCAGCTGCTCGCAGCACACCAGGATTTCGATGCCAGTATTTTCGAAGACAGTTTCCATTATGTTCCTGATGATCCTCCAGTCTCGTCCTGCTGGTCCACCACCCATCTTTGGTACGGCCAGCTTGGAAATGCCAGCTTGCATCAGTTGGTCCCGTAGATGCACGAAGCTGTCCCACAGGTCTTGATAACCAGTCTTCTCCGAAACTGTCATCCTTGTCACCAGGCAGTATGCGTGACGCTCTTCACCAGGTAGTCGTAATGCTCTCCCTGCAATAGGCCCCGACTCCACCGGTGCTGTTACCTTGCCGAACTTATTACGGAATGCTCCAGCAACCCCGCGAGACATGTCCAGGTCTTCAGCCGTGCAACAAGCCATGGCGTAGTTAGATGGTACAGCAAAGAGATCCTGTTGGACTTCTTTGGTAATGTCATGCCGAATTTTTCGCCCATCTTGTGCTTCAACCCAAAAATCATCAAAAGTGGCTGCTCCCTTAAATCCGGCACACCTTCGTACTTTTTGCTCCGGGCTGTCATCGTGGTTGTTTCCCAGATATGGTGTGAGGCGGTTAAAATGGACAATCCTTGGTTTTCCGCTTGGCTCTTTCCTTATCTTGTAGATGACGTCATTGATGCGTTTTACAACCTCATACGGCCCATCCCATGAGCGTTGTAGTTTTGGAGAGTATCCTCGGCGCCTTTTTGGGTCAAACAGCCATACTAAATCCCCAGCTTGGTATCCACCGTCCTCAGCCCGGATGTCGTATTGCTCTTTCATCCGACCACTTGCCTCACGGATGTTTGCTCGCACTTGCTCGTGGGCACCATCTAGTCGCTTGCGGAGATCCGAGACGTAGTCCTCTCCTGCAAGATCCTCAGTCGGTCGGCACCCAAACTTCAGGTCACATGGCAGTCGCAGTTCTCGCCCAAAAATAATGCTCCCAGGTGTTTGGCCAGTAGTTTCGTGAACTGCGGACCTATAAGCCAAAAGAAATAGGGGAAGATGTCGGTCCCAGTCCCTCTGATGAATTGACACATGCTTTGCCAAATATCTCCCAACCGTCCGGTTCATCCTTTCTACCATCCCATCAGACTGTGGATGCAGGGCTGTGGTTCTCGTCTTCTTGATCCCCAGCAAGTCGCACATTTGCTGGAACACTGTGGCCTCAAAGTTCCGTCCTTGATCAGAGTGCAGTTCCAGTGGTACTCCAAATCGGCTTATCAGTTGAGTCACCAGCGCTTCTGCTACCGTAACTGCTTCTTGGTTGGGTAAAGCGTATGCTTCTACCCATTTACTGAAATAGTCCATGGCCACCAGAATGTACTTGTTGCCATCTTCGGTAGTCGGGTATGGACCAGCGATGTCAATAGCGATCCTTTCAAATGGGCTCCCAACATTGTACTGGCGCATGGGGGCTCTCTTCTTTCTTAAGGGTCCATTAGCTGTGGCACATGTCACGCATTTCCGGCACCAATCTTTTACATTTTCCTTGCAGTTCACCCAGTAGAACCGATCCCTCAGTTTCTCCAGAGTCTTTTTCACTCCTAAGTGTCCACCGGACGTCCCATCATGCAGTAGCTTCAAGATTTCAGCGACTCGCACTTTTGGTACCAGTAACTGAAGTTTCTTCACTGTACCGTCTTCGTTTTCAATTGCTCGTTTAAGTATCCCATTTTCCAGTTGTATGGAGTTCCACTGAGCCCAATACGATTTGACGGTTGGTGATAACGGGGCGACTTGTTCCCAGGTTGGCCTTTGTTTTTCTCGCACCCATTGTATTAGATACTTCAGCTCTGGGTCGTTCTCTTGGTCCTGCCTCATTTCTTCTTCTCTCCAATCCTCGCTCGTGACTGTCGTCCGGCTTACTATAGCAGCCTTTGTGTCCACTCTGCTGCAATGTCTGCAGTCATCGTGACAAGGCCTTCTTGACAAAGCGTCGGCATTACGATGGATAATTCCTGCTCGATGTACAGCATCAAAATCATATTCTTGGAGTCTCTCCATCCACCTGGCTACTTGACCCTCAGGGTTTTTGAATTTCAACAACCACATCAGAGCGGCATGGTCTGTCCGCAACAAGAATTTCCTTCCATAAAGGTACTTCCGGAAATGTTCCACTGATTTAACCACAGCCAGGAGTTCTCTTCTAGTGACGCAATAGTTCCGCTCTGGTTTTGATAGAACTTTGCTGAAGTATCCAAGCACTGTCTCTTGGCCATCCTGAATTTGGGAAAGAACTCCCCCAATACCGACATTACTGGCATCTGTGTCTAGGATGAATTGCCCTTCATATCTGGGGTAACTCAAGATTGGCGCACTAGTAAGACGTTTTTTTAGTTCTTCAAATGCCTGTTGGCAGTCATTTGTCCATACAAAGCTGTTTTTCTCCTCGGTGAGACGAGTCAATGGCTTAGAAATGTCTGCAAACCTTGGCACAAATCGACGGTAGTAGGTACACAATCCCAGGAAGCTTCTGACCTCATGCTTGTCCCTCGGGACTGGCCAGTCTTTGACAGCTCTAGTCTTTTCTGGGTCAACTGCTACCCCTTTTCCGGATACTATGTGCCCCAGATAGCTCACTTGTTTTTGAAAAAGGTTACATTTCTTTGGATTGAGTTTTAGCCCGGCTTCTTGCAATTTTAGAAATACCTGTTCCAGATTCTTCAGCTGGTCATCAAAAGTTTTTCCAAGAATAATGATGTCATCCAAATATACTAGACATTTTTCCCAGGATAATCCACGTAGCACGCTTTCCATCAGGCGTTCAAACGTAGCAGGTGCATTGCACAGCCCAAATGGCATAACGGTAAATTGCCAGAGTCCAGAACCTGTCGAAAAGGCAGTTTTCTCTTTATCCTTTGGATTCAATTCCACCTGCCAATATCCACTCTTCAAATCGAGAGTTGAGAAGATCTCACATCCTGTCAAAGTGTCCAAAGTGTCGTCTATTCTGGGCAAAGGATAGCTGTCTTTCTTTGTGACATCATTGAGCTGACGATAGTCAACGCAAAACCTTGTCGTTCCATCTTTTTTTTTGACTAACACAACTGGTGATGTCCACGGGCTGTTTGATGGTTCGATGATGCCGTCCCGTTGCATGTCTTGGATAATTGTGTCTGCTTCCTCGCGCTTGGCAAAGGGTAGCCTTCGTGGTGCCTGTCGAATTGGCCTTGAGTCTCCAGTGTCAATGCAGTGTCGTACAATTTTGGTTCTTCCCAACGGACCGTTGGAATCCTCAAAGATGTCTTGATATCGGCAAAGAAGACTTTTTACTTTCCATTCATCCTCTTCGGGAAGCTCTCGGCAAGCTCTTTGAGTGAGTTCATCTAATCGGCCAGGCAACTTTCCTTCCTGGTAGCTCGAACTCTTCACGACTATATGGGTTTTTGTAATTCTTTCACTTTTTACAATAATAATTTATTTTTATTTCAAAAATGTTTTGCACAAGTAGGTAGGTACCTACCTGCTTCAAACACAATATCACTTCGGCTGTCAGTAACAACAGCGTAGGTACATAATAATAGTCAATAATAATTTTGAATTCGCGAATGTTGTAGGTACCTAGGTAGTTAGTTACGCACAATAATTATAAATTTTATAATGTCCACGAAATATTTTAATATTTAAAACATTGTCAATGCAGATTTTTTTTTAATTTAGAACTTATCACTTTAACGTCTTTTATTTATTTTATTTAAATTCTATTCCCACCTGACACCAATTGTACCGTTTTTAGCAGGTTCAATAGATTTAACTAACTTGTTTAATAAAAACGAGGATTTGTATTTATTTAGATTTATTTTCTGTTCTGTTTTACAATGTTTCAGTTAGTACTTTACAGGTCGATGCTCAATTACAGAATGCCCGCAAGCGACTGTCCGCTCTCCTTATACGGATCTATCTATTTTGTTCTCGAATAATAATTATTGTTACAAGTACTTAGTCTAGAAGCACTAGTCGCTTCGAGGATATTCCTTCACACAGCATAATCGTTACAATATGTATGACAATTTACAAAACACGATATAAATAAAGTACCTACTATGTAAGTTTCATTGGCTTTGGTAGTGGATACAGCTTACACACCCGGATTCAGCATTTTTATTTTAAAATGTAATAAATAATATAAGTACCTACCGTTTATTTTTAACTCGACTACTTAATTTTATTGCCATATTTTTCACATTTTGTGTATAAATTATCAGCGTGCGTACTTACTTATCTCCTCAATAAAAACATATTTGATTATTATTTAATGCGGTGATGTAAAATAAAAAAATAATATAAACAAGGTTTTTCTTCACGAGTTGTTTTATTTTCTCGAGCACCGGTGTTATCACACCGTTATCAAGATAACAACTAATAAATCAAATAATTATAACCCAGAATTTCGTAAAATGTTTTAGGGGTGGAGCTATGGTGTTGCGAGGGAAAGAGCAAGCATAAAATATTTAAAATACTACTCGTATAATAGGCGTTTAGGAGAAAGTTTTATTGTGATATCACACCATTATCAAGATAACAACAACAAATCTAAAAATTACAAGAGTGAATTCCGAAGAATGTTTTAGGGGGCGGAGCTATGATGCTGTGAGGGAAAGGGCAAACTTTATATTCAGTGATCTGTGGGGCAAACACAATATTTATAAGAAACAAAATAGGCGTTCAGCACCCCGAGTACGACTTGCATGTTTAGCAAAACTTGAGTAAAGTAAAAGTTTACGGAAATATTTAAACTTCGGTTTCAGTACCTACCCCGAGTACGAGTTGCATGTTTGGCATACGTTTAAATACTTTCCAACACGCAACTTTAAACAGCTTTCCAACTTTATACATGCTACTCGTATTTGGGGTACTGAAACCGAAGTTTAAATATTTCCGTACACTTTTACTTTACTCAAGTTTTTCTAAACATGCAACTCGCACTCGGGGTACAGGTGAAAGTTTTACATAAGGGGCGGTGCTACTCTAATAGTCTCATCCAATCTACAGTCACATCCACACTATATTCACATCTTACACTTTTATACAGTCACATTCACTCTACACACACGCCTTACACCAGTCACATCTACTCTACACTTACACTACATTACAGACACGTATACACTTTATTCACACCTTACACATCTCTACTGACCTTCAGTCACATCCACTCTAATCGCACACCTCACACTTTTCTACAGTCACATCCACTCTACACTGACACACACACGCAGCCAATCAGCAGTCTACAACGCGACCACGCTCACAGAGTAAATAGTAATCACACTCCTGCGTTAGTTTCGCGCCAGCTTCCGCGCCAGCAGGGTCAGCCAGCCGGAAATAGACACCAAGCCCATCTCATCAGCTCCCAGCATGACGTCTCCTGTGTTCAACGTGAAGCTCAACAATGGGCGCGAGATGCCGGTGCTTGGCCTTGGGACGTGGAAGGTGAGTTGGATATTTACTAAAGAATAATCCTGCTAATCTTTTATTTTTGACTAAGAGCCAGACGTACGAAACCTTACCTCATCGACTACCAGGCAGAGACATGGTCAGGCTGGTAGTTTGCATCGAGTACATCATTTTTTCACTGGTCTGCCTTTTCCTATCCTGGAGCGTTTTGGATGCGGCCTCTTCAAAGAGGCCCAAAAAATGGTGCAAACTACCTCATCGACTACCAGGCAGAAACATGTTTGGGGAGGTGTCCGGCATCGAGTACATGCCTTTTCTGCAGATTTTGGTGATCCTACCCTGGAGCGTTCTGGAGGCGGCCTCTTCAAAGAGGCCCAAAAAATGGTGCAAACTACCTCATCGACTACCAGGCAGAGACTAGTAAGAGATGCTGACCTACATTATTTACCTGCTTTTTGCATTAAAAAAAATACTCCAAACCTGGAGCATTTTGAATGCGGCCATTTTTAAAAAAAATATATAAATCGATCTTTTGATATAAGTTGTATGAGTCATGAGAATGAAGAAAAAAATATATATGTTACATTCGTTACTGATAACAATAAAATTAACATACCAAAAATTTGTATTTCCAACCCTTCTGGTTCAGGAGAAAAAAGAGTAAAACGGTATTTTTTACATTATATTTTATTACTCAAAAACAAAGTACAATAATTGAAATTTTTGTAAATCAAAAGTAAGAACGTTAATTTTAAAACAATAATAGTCTCTTACACATTCTTTCTATCTGCTATAGTTTCACGGGAAATGAATTTTAAAGTCAAATATTTTCCAAAAAACTTTACGTCGAGTCCCGTTTTTGGTCAAAATCTAGCTTAAACGCCTCAGTACTTTATTTTAACAGAATATAACAAATAATATCGTATAGAAGATTAAACATATATTAAAACTTCATGGATACTTACTTACTTATAATGAAGGGTTGTAAATTATCTGTCCTGTTATAGTTAGAATGTTGAAAATAAGTATATACCTCGTAGCACGAGGGATACGCGTGATATCATCGATGTATATATGCATGGATGGGCGACGAAAGCAATCTTTTGAGACGTAAGAATTCCCCAACGCGCGTATCAGAAATTAAATGTACAGTGGACTGCACATGACTTTACAGCATAAAATAAAGTTGTTTTGAGGTGATATTTAATTTTCACAACAAAATGTTTAATTTGTATTATTAATGAAGGCAATCTGCTTAAGTAATTTTAATTTTGCGGTATGATCATTTTCCTTGACTTATAGATTTGTATGCGGCTGACCACCCATACTGTAAAAGATGGTTCACTTTGACAATGTCAACCCTATTTCAGGGAAAGTAGGCAAGAGTAGCAGGGCTTATGTTCACTTGAGATTGGGTTTTTATATTGTAGGTTCATATGCGGCATGTGTAAGCGCGAAATTATACGTGTCTGCTTATGGGAATACGTTTAATATAAATCTCAAATGATATATATCTTTGCAGCTTAGATTTAGATTATTGGTCACTTTTGTATCAAAAATAGCACTTCAAAGCCTAGTATTTTAAATTAACCTTTTATAATCATTTTTGTATTTTTCTTCTACGTACTTTTTCATTGCTGTATTTTTTATATGGCTGATCATGTATTGCACCCTCCACGTGACTAAGCTGCAATTAACATTTTATTATTATTATTGCTATCAAGAAAATTACAATAAATTGTTGTATGGAAATTGTTCGCTTTATACGGTGGCTATATTTTACTTTTCGAAAACAATAGTGATAAATAAATGTAGGTTCATATAATGGCTTTCAAATTGGCTGGCAATAATTTTTGATTAACCCTTCCGCTGCCGAGAAATTTTAAAATATTGTTGCTTTATAGCAGTCCGAAGGAGCTATAAAGTGTTGTATTCGTCCGATTTTTTTTTTGAGGTTTCAACGGAAATGAGTTGTCCTGCACCAGGACATGCAAAAAAACCTAATTTGTCGAACCTGTCCGTCCGTCCGTCCGTATGTATGTATGTCCGTATGCCCTAGCCGAAACTACATATCGCAGAGACACCAACTTTTGAATTAATAGAATTGATAACCACAAATTTTGACGAGCCGACTGGCATGGCACCAACCTGAAAATTCAAGATAGCTGCCATACAAAAAAAACATAAAATTGCACTTTTCTCCAAAACGGCTCTAACGATTTACTTTAAAACTTCAGTGTGATCGTTGCTTAAATTGTCACTAAGAAAAATAGCTATAGCAGCACTCTTGCCAATCTTCGTCTATGGGTTGCCATATGAAAAAAATAAACAATTGTGATTTTCTCAGAAGTGAAAGCGTTGACAAAAGAATAATTCTTTACAATACGAGTTTTATACATAACATAAAATAATATATAAATTAAATATGTTGTTTTAATATAATAACATAAAGTGACGTTAACATGAAATTATCAAAAATTGAAATTAAAAGGCTACAAGAACCCATCAGAACGCAAAAAACTTTTATATTTCTTAACTTTAATAGAAAGAACTCTCTTATCACTATAATTCATAGTGAAACATTTTTCAAAGCTTAGAAAATTCAAGATGGTTTCCGGACAGCTGAAAGTTTCATATGAGATTTGCTCAAAAACGGCTCCTACGATTTTCTCTATTTTTTTTGCACAATCGTCATTATAATAGTGCTATGTAACAACAATTATCATTGCCTCATAATTTTCTTTGTTTTGGGGGTTGCCATACAAGAGAAAAAAACAATTTAAAATGTCTTGGCAGAGAAAGGGCTAACTAAAAACTATTGTTCCACAATTGAAAAGCTCTTATATATACCCACATATATAATGCATTACTTTTTAAAAAAAAATATTATAAAGTATGGCCACCATACAAAGTGACAAATTTCCATAAAAAAATAATTGTAATATTTTTGGTAGAAAACGTCTAATACCCATAAATAAACCTACAGAACGATTTGCCCAAACAAGTGCTATGTAAAAACAATAACAATTGCCTCATAAAACTCATTGTTTTGGGGATTGCGATACAAGAGAAAAGCTTGCATTACTCCCATTCTCAAAAAGCCTCAGTTGGACCCAGAAGACTTTTCAAATTTCCGACCCATCTCGAACTTGTCGTTTATATCTAAAATAATTGAAAGAATTGTGGCAATGAGACTAACTAGTTATCTACAATCTGAGGGACTTTTGGCCAAGAAACAATTGTCTTTTAGACACTCTCATTCAACTGAAACGGGCATTGATCTTATTTTATCTGATCTCACTACTCAAATTGAAGAAGGAAAACATGCCATTCTCACAATGTTGGATATGAGCGCTTTTTCGAAAATGTCGATCATGATATCCTTACAATAAGATTGAAGAGATTATACGGTATATCCGGAAAGGCTTTACTGTGGCTCACCGACTACCTGAACAATTGGAGTCAGGCTGTCCAACTCCAAAACGGAATGCCCATCTTTATTAATCTCACCACAGGTGTGCCACAGGGATCCGTTCTAGGACCATTATTGTTCATCTTATATACGAAGAAACTGGAACATATATTTGAAGGCTAGAATCTAAAATTCCATTGCTATGCTGACGACTGTCAAATTTATATCAGTTACACACCTGAACAAGCAAAAGACACTGAAACAAGGTCTGTCGGCTGTATAAACGTCATTTCTTGTTGGATGGCAAATAATTAATCGATTGGTGTTGAATCCTGACAAAATCAAAGTACTCAGAATCGCTACAGCAAGAAGGATTCATTCAATCAGCCAAACACCTATAAGAATTTGTGGGAATGACATCTTTCCTTCAACAAGCGTAAAACTTCTTGGTATAGAAATAGACCGCTGTCTGAGTATGGAAGAACACGTCAGCAAGACTGTTAGAACAGGCTTTTTTAGGCTACGGCAGCTGTACTTCATCAGAAGATGTCTCTCCACACATGCCATCAAGGCCATGGTGAACTCTTTTGTTATCAGTAAACTTGATTACTGTAACTCAATATTCGCTTCCCAGCCAAATAAGCAACTGAAGAGACTGCAGTCGGTCCAGAATGCAGCAGCGAGGCTTATATTTGGTCAGTCTAAATTTTGCCACATAACGCCCCTTCTGTTTGAGCTTCACTGGCTTCCAATTTCCCAGAAGATACAGTACAAGCTGTGTGTACTCACCTTCAGAATACTAAATGGAGCAGCATCTTACTACCTGTCTGAACTGGTCACCAAAATGGATGTTACTACCCGAGGACAGACACTCAGATCCAGGGACTCAAATAAAAGTCTGCTCCAGCTGCCGCGCAGAGCCACAAGGACGGTGTTTGGTGACCGAGCCTTTAGCGTTGCTGCTCCGACGGCTTGGAATTCTCTTCCTGTGCTCCCTCAAGGAGCTGAAGACTGAGGCAGCTTTTCGAAAAGGGCTCAAAACTTATTTTTTTCAAAGACAATTACAAAGCGCCTTTGCAGTGACTCAGTCACGAAAAGGCGCTGTACAAATGTGTATTATCTATAATCTATAATCTATAATCTAAGTTGCAAGCATATATTCATTTAAAGCTCTCAGATGTATGCCCACAAACAAACACGTGTAGTTCGCGCTTACAAATGCTGATTGTGTACTTACAAATAAAATCCAAACTCAAATGAACATAAGCCCTGCAACTCCTGCCGACATTCCCTGAAACAGGGGTGACATTGGCAAAGTGAACCATTTTTTACAGTATGGGTGGTCAGCCTCATACCAACCTATAAGTCAAGGAATACGAGAAATAAATGACATTTAAGTTTACAAAAAAAAAAAAAAAAAAACAACAAAACCTTAAAAATAAATCTATACAAAAAAAGTCAAAAATTTCTTATGCAAAAAATGTAGCAAACTAATAAACCAACATTACAAATCAGCATTGCAGATTAGCCGCCACTTCTTCCTGTCCTTGCATACTTCTTTCATTTCATCCAGAGTCATAACCTTTTTCATACAAGCTCTCCTTTTATTATGACTCTGGATATTCCATTCACTCGCTATTTCGAAAATTTGGTCCATCCATACCTTTCTCGGTCTTCCTCTTCCACGACATCCATCTATTCTAGCAACATATACTTTCTTCGTCAATCTTTCATCACTCATTCTCTCCATGTGCCCGAACCATCTTAACATACTTCTTTTAATCTTCACTTTCACACTTTCCCTTACACCACATTCCTCTCTTACAAAATCATTCCTCACCCTGTCACTTCGTTTTTTCCCAATCATACTTCTTAGATAGTCCATTTCTACTGTATAGACTTTACTAATTTCCCTTTCACTCACCGTCCAGGCTTCACTTCCATACATCAAGGTGGGCACTAGTATACCACCGTGCACCGCCAATCTAACATTTTTTGAGAGATTTTGGTTCCTGGCGATGCAAGCGGTCGCACCCAGTACACACCTGCCTTTCATTATTCTTCTTTCAAATTCACCGGACATTCTTCCATCTTTTTCAAACTTACTTCCCAGATATACAAACTCATTTACGACATCAACATTCATTCCATTAATTTTAAATTCATAATTCATACTTTCATCATCTCTTTGAAAAATCAATACTTTCGTCTTACTTGCATTCAACTTCAAATGGTTACCTAACAAAGCTTCATTCAATCTAGAGAGCATTGTTTGCAATTCTACTGCTGAATCAGATACAAGAACTGCATCATCTGCATACAGTAGAACACTCACTTTGCTCTCTCCTATCATCAATCCACAATCATTAAGACTAGCATCTCTGACACACTTGTCCATGACTATGTTAAATAGCCATGGACTCATCACACATCCTTGCCTCACACCCTTATAAACTTCAAACCATTCACTATACTCACCATCAATACGAACACATGCCATACTATTTTCATAGTTCGCATGCACCGCATCTAGGAGAGCCCCATTTACTCCGTATGCTTTCAAAACATCCCATAACATACCTCTGTCTACTGAGTCAAAAGCCTTTTCCAGATCTACAAAGGCTGTGAACAGCTTTCCCCTCACCGACAATTGTTTTTCAACAAGTTGTCGTAGAGTAAAAATCTGATCAACACAGCCCCTACCGGCCATAAAGCCGGACTGTATATCGGAAATCCTTTCACTAGTAGTCAGAATCACATTTTTTATGATCACCTTACAGAAGACTTTTCCTGGTATACTGAGTAGACTGATTGGTCTGAAGTTCTGACAGTCTTTTTTGTCCCCTTTACCTTTGTAAATGGGAACAATGACTGCCTTCCTCCAATCCATCGGTACTACTCCTGCATTCACACAAAGCTTACATAATTCGTACATCCAATCTATCACACATTCACCTCCTGCTTTCAACATTTCACCATTTATACCATCAAACCCAGCAGACTTCCCATTCTTCAGACGTGAAATAGACACTATCAATTCTTCTTTCAAAATCTTCAATTCATTTTCTTCATCTATCTGTTCATAAATTCTTCTTTCACCCTGACCAAAAATTTCTTGAAAATAGTTCTTCCATCTCTTGCATACTTCTTCATTCTCCCATACCATCTCACCGGCAGCACTTTTGACTCCTGGAGTGGTCAATGCAGAAGATTTATTTCTATCCGCATTGATCCACCTCCAAAATTCCTTCTTACTGTCGGTGAAACTTCTGTTAATCCTTTCATCAATCTTTTTTTGTTCATTCATCTTGCTTTCATAAATTATAGTCTTCGCCATTCTCTTAGCTATCTTATATTCGTCTTCTAGCTTTCTATCATTTCTATCATTCAGCCAATTTTCATAACACTTCTTCTTAACTTTCACAGCTTCTTTTACTCTATCATTCCACCAGGCATCTCCTTTCAATCTTCCACCTTTCGTTACCCCACATGCTTTTTTAGCGCATTCAGTCATTCCTTCTTTCAGATCTTTCCACATACTTTCAATATCTTTTCCACACACACTCTTCTCAAGTTCACTCACATTATTATTATTATCAATAATTAAATTTCTTAGCAGAGAACGAGTCAACTAAAAAATAATGTTGTCCAATTGCGAATCTCTTATATATACCAACATACATGAATCTGTATTTAGGGTAGTAATCAGGTTTTATATCCAACACCAATAATTAGTGTTAGATATAAAAATACTTCATCTCTAAAAACAGACGTCAGTATTTCATTTATTTACCTGGATGGCAAAAAAAATGAATGAATGCGAGTGTGTGGAGATGAACGGATTCGTAATTATCTCGTGGATTCAGAGAGTGCGGGGATATTCCTATGTTAGGTGTTCTTGTATTATTATTAGTGTTGCAAGATGTAGTTTAGAAATTACGCAAGTTGGCAGCGCATGAAAGTGCTCCCGTAGTGTATAAAGAGCACAACATTAATTCAATTATAAAATTAATATTTCTTAAAATAAAGTTTAAGGTTTAAGGGAGCAAGCCACTAGCTCCAGGACTCTAAAGTCAGCTAATGTAGGCTCCGCAAGGCTGAGCTTGCCTCTCAGGGCAACTTCAACTAACTTTGGTGATCGTGCTTTTTCGGTTTCGGGCCCAATCGTTTGGAACGAAATGCCGGTTGAGGTGAGGAAAGAACGGGACAGGGCAAGCTTCAGGAAGAAGCTGAAGACGCACCTGTTTGAAAGGTCGTGACTTAAGTTTAGTGAAAGCGGCGCTTCGGAAAAAAATCAACCAAGTATATATGTATATCCCGTTTGTATCAAAACTAACAATTTGTTTGGTGGGTATACTTTTCATTAATATTTTGGAAAGTTATGATTGATTATTATGGGTACTTACTAAATTTTAAGACTCGTAGCCTAGTATTTTATATTAGGCGTTTTAGTACCAAGAATATTAGAATTATTTTTTGTATGGAAATTTGTCACTTTGTATGGTGGCTACACCTTATGATATTTTTTGAAAAAAGTAAAGATTAATATATGTAGGTATATATAAGAGATTTTTATTTGGACACATTATTTTTTAGTAAACTCGTTTTCTGCCGAGAAATTTTAAATTATTGTTTTCTCTTGTATCGCAATCCCCAAAACAATGAGTTTTATGAGGCAATTGTTATTGTTTTTACATAGCACTTGTTTGGGCAAATCGTTCTGTAGGTTTATTTATGGGTATTAGACGTTTTCTACCAAAAATATTACAATTATTTTTTTATGGAAATTTGTCACTTTGTATGGTGGCCATACTTTATAATATTTTTTTTTAAAAAGTAATGCATTATATATGTGGGTATATATAAGAGCTTTTCAATTGTGGAACAATAGTTTTTAGTTAGCCCTTTCTCTGCCAAGACATTTTAAATTGTTTTTTTCTCTTGTATGGCAACCCCCAAAACAAAGAAAATTATGAGGCAATGATAATTGTTGTTACATAGCACTATTATAATGACGATTGTGCAAAAAAAATAGAGAAAATCGTAGGAGCCGTTTTTGAGCAAATCTCATATGAAACTTTCAGCTGTCCGGAAACCATCTTGAATTTTCTAAGCTTTGAAAAATGTTTCACTATGAATTATAGTGATAAGAGAGTTCTTTCTATTAAAGTTAAGAAATATAAAAGTTTTTTGCGTTCTGATGGGTTCTTGTAGCCTTTTAATTTCAATTTTTGATAATTTCATGTTAACGTCACTTTATGTTATTATATTAAAACAACATATTTAATTTATATATTATTTTATGTTATGTATAAAACTCGTATTGTAAAGAATTATTCTTTTGTCAACGCTTTCACTTCTGAGAAAATCACAATTGTTTATTTTTTTCATATGGCAACCCATAGACGAAGATTGGCAAGAGTGCTGCTATAGCTATTTTTCTTAGTGACAATTTAAGCAACGATCACACTGAAGTTTTAAAGTAAATCGTTAGAGCCGTTTTGGAGAAAAGTGCAATTTTATGTTTTTTTTGTATGGCAGCTATCTTGAATTTTCAGGTTGGTGCCATGCCAGTCGGCTCGTCAAAATTTGTGGTTATCAATTCTATTAATTCAAAAGTTGGTGTCTCTGCGATATGTAGTTTCGGCTAGGGCATACGGACATACATACATACGGACGGACGGACGGACAGGTTCGACAAATTAGGTTTTTTTGCATGTCCTGGTGCAGGACAACTCATTTCCGTTGAAACCTCAAAAAAAAAATCGGACGAATACAACACTTTATAGCTCCTTCGGACTGCTATAAAGCAACAATATTTTAAAATTTCTCGGCAGCGGAAGGGTTAATCAAAAATTATTGCCAGCCAATTTGAAAGCCATTATATGAACCTACATTTATTTATCACTATTGTTTTCGAAAAGTAAAATATAGCCACCGTATAAAGCGAACAATTTCCATACAACAATTTATTGTAATTTTCTTGATAGCAATAATAATAATAAAATGTTAATTGCAGCTTAGTCACGTGGAGGGTGCAATACATGATCAGCCATATAAAAAATACAGCAATGAAAAAGTACGTAGAAGAAAAATACAAAAATGATTATAAAAGGTTAATTTAAAATACTAGGCTTTGAAGTGCTATTTTTGATACAAAAGTGACCAATAATCTAAATCTAAGCTGCAAAGATATATATCATTTGAGATTTATATTAAACGTATTCCCATAAGCAGACACGTATAATTTCGCGCTTACACATGCCGCATATGAACCTACAATATAAAAACCCAATCTCAAGTGAACATAAGCCCTGCTACTCTTGCCTACTTTCCCTGAAATAGGGTTGACATTGTCAAAGTGAACCATCTTTTACAGTATGGGTGGTCAGCCGCATACAAATCTATAAGTCAAGGAAAATGATCATACCGCAAAATTAAAATTACTTAAGCAGATTGCCTTCATTAATAATACAAATTAAACATTTTGTTGTGAAAATTAAATATCACCTCAAAACAACTTTATCTTATGCTGTAAAGTCATGTGCAGTCCACTGTACATTTAATTTCTGATACGCGCGTTGGGGAATTCTTACGTCTCAAAAGATTGCTTTCGTCGCCCATCCATGCATATATACATCGATGATATCACGCGTATCCCTCGTGCTACGAGGTATATACTTATTTTCAACATTCTAACTATAACAGGACAGATAATTTACAACCCTTCATTATAAGTAAGTAAGTATCCATGAAGTTTTAATATATGTTTAATCTTCTATACGATATTATTTGTTATATTCTGTTAAAATAAAGTACTGAGGCGTTTAAGCTAGATTTTGACCAAAAACGGGACTCGACGTAAAGTTTTTTGGAAAATATTTGACTTTAAAATTCATTTCCCGTGAAACTATAGCAGATAGAAAGAATGTGTAAGAGACTATTATTGTTTTAAAATTAACGTTCTTATTTTTGATTTACAAAAATTTCAATTATTGTACTTTGTTTTTGAGTAATAAAATATAATGTAAAAAATACCGTTTTACTCTTTTTTCTCCTGAACCAGAAGGGTTGGAAATACAAATTTTTGGTATGTTAATTTTATTGTTATCAGTAACGAATGTAACATATATATTTTTTTCTTCATTCTCATGACTCATACAACTTATATCAAAAGATCGATTTATATATTTTTTTTAAAAATGGCCGCATTCAAAATGCTCCAAGTTTGGAGTATTTTTTTTAATGCAAAAAGCAGGTAAATAATGTAGGTCATCATCTCTTACTAGTCTCTGCCTGGTAGTCGATGAGGTAGTTTGCACCATTTTTTGGGCCTCTTTGAAGAGGCCGCCTCCAGAACGCTCCAGGGTAGGATCACCAAAATCTGCAGAAAAGGCATGTACTCGATGCCGGACACCTCCCCAAACATGTTTCTGCCTGGTAGTCGATGAGGTAGTTTGCACCATTTTTTGGGCCTCTTTGAAGAGGCCGCATCCAAAACGCTCCAGGATAGGAAAAGGCAGACCAGTGAAAAAATGATGTACTCGATGCAAACTACCAGCCTGACCATGTCTCTGCCTGGTAGTCGATGAGGTAAGGTTTCGTACGTCTGGCTCTTAGTCTATAAATGAAGTGGCCACCGTGCAGAGTACGTATACCTTAAAATATATAAAAATACAAGAAACATGTAGGTACCTAGTACCTACATAATAATAATAATATTGCGATTATTTTTTTGCTGATCGCTGTTTTTGTGTGAATCACACATCAAGAGCCCTCTGCGAGCTCTGTAGAAAGCGACAATTCTCTAGCAAGACCCAGTTGCTGTAAGACTGAATGGACCTTTCAGTGACCGGTCTTTGGTAAAGGTTTATGAATTTTTAAGCCCAGCGAAGAGATATTTGAAAGTATAAATTAAATAGGATATATTTTTAACTCCGCCGCGATTTGAACACACGACCGTCCATTTACGAGTCCGACGCGTTACGACTAGACTGCGGACCGGTCTATTGAAGGAAGACTTATTATAAACAAACCTATCTTATCATTAATTGATAAGGCATTCACTTTGTAACCTTTATTTTTTAAAATATTAAAAAATTATAGAACATACAATTTATTTTTTATTTTTAATATTTTAAAACCTATCTTGCACTGTTCTTTAAGGTTTGGCGGTAGCTCGTACTACTTGTTAATTACACACAGAGAAATTTAATATTATATTACAAGTAGCATAAATTATTAATCAATTAAAAAGATCTGTTGTACCTAATTCATTTAAACTAAGGATGTTATCGATAGACGATAGGGATACGGATATGGAATTATTACGGATATCCGATAGTTTCGGTTACGGCTATTGGATTTTTCAAACTTCTTGAAGTAAAAATATGTACCTACAAATGAGACCATAAATTGCATGACTTTATTTTTTGGAATATACTTACATATATTGTGTGAATACGTATTGTTATTCACTAAAAATGCAAAATCAATATCACAATAAAACGTATCAATAAATTCACAAACTAGCACTCGTGTTACAAAGACTATCATTACAAGGCAGTGGCATAAATAACTATTACATTATGAAATTGTATCCAAAACGTTTATATCCGTTTCAGTTACGGATATTTAATTATTTCAGATACCCGATAGTTACGGATATCCATAACATCCCTAATTTAAGCGCAGTTGAAGATTCGCTTACATTACATATATGTACAACACATCAGACTTGTATAGTATTTTTTAAAACAATATCATTTTTCAATGTAAAGTAATGTTTTAAATATAAAAGAGCCATTTGGTAGTCTTGTGCATTTTCAGGATAACCTTTTTGTTCCTCATTTCCTTCCAGTCCCAGCCGGGAGAGGTCCAGAAAGCCCTCAGCATCGCCATCGACTTGGGCTATAGACACATTGACGGAGCATTCTGCTATGAAAACGAAAAGGAAGTCGGGGAAGCCCTTAACCAAAAAATAAAGGAAGGAGTTGTCAAGAGGTAAGTCCATGCTGTGGGTCGTTTGCAGCCACACTTGTTCCCCCTCCACAAACCCACGTCTCTGCAACTTTGTTGACAAATACAAGCCTGTTTACAGAGAGGAACTGTTCATCACTTCCAAGCTGTGGAACACTTTCCACAACCCGGCGGTGGTGGAGACAGCGTGCCGGAGAACCCTGTCAGATCTGGGCCTGGAGTACCTGGACCTATACCTCATCCACTGGCCTATGGGGTACAAGGTTAGTCTCTCATACGCATCGTTCATTCACGTTTACTCTCCAACTTGAGATGGGTGAAGGCAGGGTCGGATTAACCGAAGAAGCAGTTCAGCCGAAGGTCAGTTGGAGTCGGTCAGCCCAAGAAGCAATTTAACCGCTTTCAATCTGTGTTGAATTCACGGATACGTGATAATATTAAGTGATATTACGCAGGCTGTTACGTGCTGCCAGGTGATGCAGCGTACTTTTACGTGCTGTCGCGTGCTGTCACGTGCTGCCGTGTGCTGTCGCGTGCAGTCACGTGCTGTCACGTGCTGCCGCGTGCTGCCGCGTGCTGTCGCGTGCTGCCGCGTGCTGCCGCGTGCTGTCGCGTGCTGTCGCGTGCTGTCGCGTGCTGCCGAGTGCTGCCGCGTGCTGCCGCGTGCTGTCGCGTGCTGCGGCGTGCTGTCGCGTACTGCCGCGTGCTGTCGCGTGCTGCCGCGTGCTGTCGCGTGCTGTCGCGTGCTGTCACGTGCAGTCTCGTGGTGTAACACGCTGTCACGTGCTGTAACGTGCACGCAACAGCACGCGACTGTCTATTTTCGTTAAAATAATCTCTAGTCTACAGATATCATAAGTCAATGAGAGCACGACATGATTGCAGGAAGGCACCAATGAGCTGTTCCCCAGGGACGCCAATGGCGACGTGGCGTACGCGGACTTTGACTACCTGGACACCTGGAAGGCCATGGAGAAGCTGGTGACTGCCGGCCTGGTGAGGAGCATCGGCGTGTCCAACTTCAACGCTGAACAGATAGAGCGCATCCTCTCCCACTGCACCATCAAGCCAGTGACCAATCAAGTTAGTGTGATTTACATTATATTTTTATTTTTTTATTAAGATGGTTTATTTGGTGAGCGCTTTTATTGTGTAAATCATACCTCAAGAGCCCTCTGCAACTCAGTTGTCGCTGTAGAAAGCGCCAATTCTTAAGCAACACCCAGTTGCTGTAAGGCTGGATAGACCTTTAGTGACCAGTCTTCAATAAAGGAATATGAATTGTTCACCCAGCGAAGAGCATAATATAAAAGGTATATTTTTGTGCTACGCCGAAAGAACTCACGAGCTTCCATTTACGAGAACCACTAGACTATGGACCGGTCAAAATTGTTCGGTATTCATTGTATTATTATTCGGTATTCATTGGTGACTAAGGCCTAGTATTTTCAACGTTAGCATACGCAACTTTGAAATGATAACAAAATCTTCTTTTTTATTCTTCTCTTTTTTCTTCTTTAACTTTTACATTCTTATGTTTTTCTTTGTTTACTCTTCTTGTTTCTCCTTGTTATTTTTGTTTCTTTTACTAATTTTATTACTTTTGAATTTTGACTTCCTCTACTTCTTTTATATTTTTATGTCAGCTATTAAATTTATAATATATATGTGGGAAATTTTTAAGGATGTAGGCATTTTAAATTATATGTATCCACTTTTTTGTTTATTGCAACTGTGTCTGTATCTGTTTTTTCTCCTAATAAAGTAAAATAAAATAAAATAAAAATAACTTCACGATTGGCATAAGTGCGTCCCTTTCATTCAGTATGAAGTCGCAATGCTAACGTTGAAAATACCGAGCCTCAGTAAAGTGTTTCCCGGAATAAGTGTGGTTAAGTATAGATAAGACAACTTAGCTCATGACCAGTCTGTAGTCTAGTGGTTAACACTTTGGACTCGTGATGGGAAGACAGGGAGATTGATTCCCGGCGGACCATAAAAAAAAGAAAATCTAAAAGTCTTCGCTGGGTTGAAAAATCAAACTGCCTTTACTAATAATAATAATAATAAAGCTTTATTCCAGCCCGGTCACGCGGAGGGTGCAATACGTGATCAGCCATATTAAAAAAAACATTAATCGAAAAAAAACTTAAAAGAAAATAGAAACATATAAGAAAATAGAAGCAGATGACAGCGTGGAGATGAAGAATGCGTTGTGGCTGAAAAACCTATGCTAACGGTTTACTTAGATCGGTCACCACAGGTACATCCATCTTCTTTTTTTCTTTATTTATTCCACAAACAGATCAATACAATAATGTTTATGATACTTATGTGTATAAAACAAAGATAATAATATAGCATGTTGATATTAAAATATACCATGATACTAAAATAATAAAACAGTTAATAAAATCTGTACCGCAATTGGGTCTTCCTTGAGAATTGGCGCTTCTACAGTGACGTCCAAGCTTGCAGAGGGCTCTTGAGATGTGAATCACACAAAAACAGCCCTCACCAAATAAATCCTGTTATCATTATTGTGAGCTGTTAATAATGAATAATTGCTTACTTACTACTTTTTACTTTCTTCGGCTCATAAGCCTTGAAGGCTCAGGGCCTCCCACACCACAATCCTCCAGGACTCTCTGTTTTGTGCTGCTTCCCTCCATGGTCCCCTCACTCCCAGAACTTCGGCGTCGGCTTTAACATTAAAAAATGCTTAGCTGTTGAATATTGTTTGTTTCAGGTGGAGTGCCACCCTTACCTCGCCCAGCTGGAGCTGGGGGAGTGGCTGGGGGCGCGGGGCATTTCCCTCACGGCCTACAGCCCCCTGGGGTCCCCCGACCGCCCCAACTCTCTGCCCACAGACAAGGTGCTGCTGGCGGACCCTGTGGTGGCAGAGGTCGCCCGCAAGCACAACAAGTCACCGGCGCAGGTCCTCATCAGGTGGGTGATCATCCAACTGTTCCCCTTCGTGATAAATTAATCAATATCGGGGGGGTAGGTACCAGTGGCGGAGGGTCCTAATAACATGATTCCAATCGGCTTCCCTTTTGAAATTTTGCAAAAAATATGTATAAAGTATTTATTAAATTATTAAAAAGAAACTAAAATATTTTTTGAAAACCACGCGAACTTCTTTTGAACGTGTAAAATAAAGCTGCCGATGCGGGCCGGAAACACTCGACAAACGATTGATTCCTGAAGTGCTATTCTGCTAAATTCCTTACGACCGTAAGGCGACGAGATAGCGATTCGTGTCCAAAAATAAAGTGGGCTGTGATTTTTTTATATATGGAGCTCTTTCGCAAGCCCTAGCAAATCTCCGACTTGGATTGATATCCAAAGTGTAAGGAATTTAGCAGAATAGCGCTTTTGGCCAGTCTATCGAGTTGTGTTTACGACAAACTATGGACGCAGAGTGGAGCAGTGAGAATGTGCGGGTTGGAGTCGCTTATCAGCGATGAGTCCCGCAAAATTCGTCATAATAAGCCGGTCCATCACCGAGTTGCGCCTTTACAATCAAGCTGTCAAAAGGGAGGATGTGATTTTCGGTCGAAATGAGTATGGAATCTTTCAAACGTTTGCATGTTTACGGAAATAAAAAATATATTTTAAGAAAATTCAATGAATAATTAATGAATATAATGTTTTTTGAAAGATAAACCATTATAAATGTTTAATTTCTGTCAATAAAATATGTTTTTACTGTACATTAATTTCAGACACTTACATGAGATTTTCGTAATTACGGCCTTCTCTTTTCTGTCTCTTGATGATGATTTCCTTTATTTCTAAGGATTTCACATCATTTTTTTCAAGTCACGATTTTCAAAGCCACTAATTGCAAAAGAGGACCTATTTTCTTTTAACAATAATATTTTATTTTTCCCTTCGAATTTTAATGTTTCATGCATTTATTTTTCTCAATCCTTTATTATATTACCCTTCGTCGTCGTCATTCGTCGTCGAGTTTCGATTTTCAAAATCAATGCCATCACAGCAGATGAAACACATTCATGCTCAAATTAATTTTTGTATATATGCTGCAATGCGGCGAGCTTACGCGTGTGTGTTTACAAATGTATGAAAACTTTTAGGAATTAATCTGTTTGTTCATACTAAAAATGTATGGAACAATATTGACATCTAGCGGCAAAACGTAAAAGTTTTTTTTACATTTTCTTTTATTTCATGCAAATTAAAAATAAAAAAAAAGCCAAATAAAAATGGATTTCAATCTGTAATCTAAGTTGCAAACATATATAACATTTGAGATTCATATTACATGCATTCTTACGAGCAGACATGTATAAGTTCTAATCTAATCTAATCTAAGCTGCAAAGATATATATCATTTAAGATTTATATTAAATGCATTCCCACAAGCAGATATGTATAAGTTCCCGCTTACATATGCTGCATGTGTACTTACAACATAACAGCCCATTCCAAATGAACATAAGCCCTGCAACTCTTGCCAACCTTCCCTGAAACAAAGGTGAATTTGCAAAGTAAACCATTTTTTAAAGTATGGGTGGTCAGCCTCATACCAACCTATAAGTCAAGAAAATTATTTTGTGTATTTCTTTACATAATCTAAGTTGCAAAGATACATACCATTTAAGATTCATATTAAATGCATTCCCACACGCAGACAGGTACAAGTTCACGCTTACAAATGCCCAATGTGGACTTGCAAAATAAAAAAACTAATCTCAAATGAACATAAGCCCTGCAACTTTTGCCGACTTTTCCTCAAACAGAGATAAAATTTGCATGGTAAACCATTGCTTACAGTATGGGTGGTCAGCCACATACTAACCTTTTAGTCAAGGAAATTATTTTGTTTAGTTCTATAATCTAAGTTGCAAAGATACATACCATTTGAGATTCATATTAAATGCATTCCCACAAGCAGACAGGTACAAGTTCACGCTTACAAATGCCCAATGTGGACTTGCAAAATAAAAAAAACTAATCTCAAATGAACATAAGCCCTGCAACTCTTGCCGACTTTTCCTCAAACAGAGATAAAATTTGCATTGTGAACCATTGCTTACAGTATGGGTGGTCAGCCACATACTAACCTTTTAGTCAAGGAAATTAATTTGTTTAGTTCATTAATCTAAGTTGCAAAGATACATACCATTTGAGATTCATATTAAATGCATTCCCACAAGCAGACAGGTACAAGTTCACGCTTACAAATGCCCAATGTGGACTTGCAAAATAAAAAAAACTAATCTCAAATGAACATAAGCCCTGCAACTCTTGCCGACTTTTCCTCAAACAGAGATAAAATTTGCATTGTGAACCATTGCTTACAGTATGGGTGGTCAGCCACATACTAACCTTTTAGTCAAGGAAATTATTTTGTTTAGTTCATTAATCTAAGTTGCAAGATACATACCATTTGAGATTCATATTAAATGCATTCCCACTAGCAGACAGGTATAAGTTCGCGCTTACAAATGCCCCATGTGGACTTATAAAATAAAAAACTAATCTCAAATGAACATAAGCCCTGCAACTCTTGCCGACTTTTCCTCAAACAGAGATAAAATTTTCATGGTAAACCATTCTTACAGTATGGGTGGTCAGCCACATACTAACCTATAAGTCAAGGAAATTATTTTGTTAAGTTCTATAATCTAAGTTGCAAAGATACATACCAATCGAGATTCATATTAAATGCATTCCCACAAGCAGACATTTATAAGTTCACGCTTACACATAATGCATGTTGACTTACAACATAAAAACCCAATCTCAAATTAATATAAGCCCTGCAACTCTTGCCAATCTTCCCTGAAACACAGCTGAAATCTTCAAAGTGAACCATTTTTTAAACTATGGGTGGTCGATTTTCTTTTACAAAGGCTGCATGTTTTTATTTTACATGTTTTCCGAATTTTAACGCGAGGAAACTATGCGCAATATACACATTCACCAAATGTTAAGGGGTTGGGCTGCGTAGCAGCCAGGGGCAACGCCCCTAGTCGGGTTACATTCTGAAAAAAATCACTCTTCGCCACTGGTAGGCATGGGTTTCAGAGAATCATCGCCCCCACTGAATCAGCAGAACACTATGATCATGATCCACTTTCATCATTTCATCACTCATGTTTTTGCTTACTCATGTTTCAGGTATCAAATTGATCGTGGATTCATCGTCATTCCCAAGTCCGTCAACAAGCAGAGGCTCCAACAGAACTTTGACGTATTTGACTTCAAGTTATCCGCAGAGGACGTGGAAAAGCTTAACAGCCTCAACTGCAACGGCAGATACATCACCATGAAAGGGTAAATCATTTAAGGCTTTAAGTACTTCAATAATCCATATTCTAAGTTGCAAAGATAAAGTAATATTACTTTTACTTACTTACACAGCCATCTCCGTCCACTGCTGGACATAATCCTCACCTATATCTCTCCATCCATCTCTGTCTTGCGCTTTCTGAATCCAGTCTCCAGCAAGCCTTCTTATATCTTCGTCCATCTCTGGTCGGTGTTTCTAGCAACATGTCCTGCAAAGGACCATTTTTGCTTTGGCACTCTCTCTACGACATCGGTTACCTACTCCCGACCTTATCCGTAGCTCTGTTAGTAAGTAAAATTAAAAATTCCACAGACACGCGTAAATAAATTTTTAAACTTTGACTTTCATGGTCAGTGTTACATGACAAATTGTTTTTGTTTTCTTTCGGATTAGACCATGGTCTATTGCAGCTTTTTTATCTGCCGACGAATCGCTTTCTCGAGTAGAAAGCATTCTCAAGGCAATGCCACACCTGACCCCCCCCCCCCACAGAGTGAAGGAAGGTGAGGACAGCGCATCGAATTTCCAGCCAGTTAACATCAGCAAACAACCGCGAAGACAACGTAGACCGTCGCGGCGCTTTGATAACTCGCCTTGGAAATGCTTTCTGCTCGAGAAAGCAAAAACCAATACAATTTGTCTGACACGTGTAAGTTTGCGCTTACAAATGCTACATGTGTACTTGCAAAATAAAAATCCAAGCCTCAAATGAACATAAACCCTATAAGAAAATGATCCAGTCAGTAGTTAATCAGTAAAGACTCCTCAGTCCTCATAATGATATTATTACTAATCTATTTTTATTTTTTAGGATTGGTGATACTCACAAATACTTTGCATTCAATGCAAAATTTTAAATGGACCATTATTGGCGCCTATACTGTAGCTGCATAATTCATCAAGAACTGCCTGGATCACCCTGTGGAATAACATAATGCAAGGAAGAATTTAAACTAGAACTTTACGGTCGTTTGAAATATTTGCAAATTAAAGCCTGGTATTTTCAACGATAGCATAGCGGCTTCATACTGAAATGGTGGAGACGTATTTGTAAAATTACTTGAAATAAAATAAATACCGGATATTTATGCAAACGGTTAGTTAGAGAATTTCAGTGTTCTTGACGTTTCGTCGGCTTCTTATCCAACATCATCAGGAGACAGATCCTTGTTTGGCGAAGGGCATAAAAAAGGGATGATAAAGGTGCCTTATGTCAAATGTGTGGGTAGCTGTTTTTATCAGTTCAAAGTCTAAGCTAACGTTGAAAATACCGGCCTGAGTAACTTTCAAAAGTATACAAAATAAATAAAACTTTTTGGATACACACCATTATTGAAGAATTTTTATTATTATTATTATTTATGTTTCACTAGTGTCTTACGGAATGTCTTCATGAGGCACTTTTTCTGTACAACGATGATTTCATCCTCAAGCGTCTTGCAGAAAGGGTGCCTTCTGATAACGTTGGCTACGATGCCAGTGGTTTGTCTAATCTTCATCCTACATACAATGGTTTGTCTAATATCCATTGAGTTATATGGTCTAATATTGTAACAGTATAATTAATTTTTAAATTTCATAGATATTGCTTTAAATTACCTGGACCTAGTTATTGTTTTTATTGTGCAATGATTCACATTTGTATGAAATTGAAGTACCTAAGTATATTTGTATCAATAAAAATTAAGTTTTTTACTTATAATAGTATTAGGATGATTTATCTACTTGCTGAGCGCTGTTTTTGTGTTAAACACACCTAAGATCCCTCTGCAAGCTCGGTCGTCGCTATAGAACGCGCCAATTCTCAAACAAGACTCAGTTGCTGTGAGGCTGGATGGATCTTTGGTGGACCGGTCTTGGGTACAGGTATATGAATTTTTCAACCCAGCGACAAGCATATTCGAAAATATAAATGGCACATTTTTTGTGCTCTGCCGGGATTCGAACCAAAAACCTTCCATTTACAAGTCTAACGTGTTAACAACTAGACTAAAGAAATAAATAATATCTAAGTAAAGGTTAAAGGACTACTAATCACTCATTTGAAACGGATGATCAATTCACATATTATACGTTCATGAGAGTCTGTTCTGAAAATATTAGGTACCTACTTGCAACTATTTTTTTCCTTAGCAAACGGGTGAACGAGAGCCAGTCTGCGGGCGCACTATCGGTGAATTAAATGCATGCCCACAAGCAGACACAAGGAAGTTCGCACTTACACATGCTAAGTAAGTAGGTACATGTAAAATAAACGAAACCTCGCATGAACATTCACCTTACAACTTTCGCTGCCTTTTCCTGAAACAGGGTGGCAGTGACAAAAGTAACTGTAATTATGTCGCCATTCTACTAGGGGTGGCTAGAGCCTCTGCAGATTTGCCTTCAGTTTTTTCCTATCCTTGCATACCTCTTTCAATTCATTCGTATCCATCTCCTTTTTCATAAATTTCCTTCTTTTACATTCGCTATGTATACAATATATCCCATTCTTTCACAATTTCACCAATCTGATTTAAACTTCATTTTCTCGGCCTTCCCTTTCCTCTTTTTCCTTTCACGTTTCCTCTGTGGACAAAGTTTTTACAGCACGTGAGAGTCAGCCTCATACCAACCTATTGGCCAAAATGAAGTGAAAATAAAGCACACATATTTTTTACTTGTGTAATCATCGATATAAATAAAATACATATTTTATTTAAATCGATGTGTGTAATGAAAGCTAATTAGGTAAACATGTTTTTCTACTCCCATTTGGTAATTTACTAATTACAAAACGGCTAACGCAATCACAATGCCATACATTTCTACACCCGTTGCATAATGTTACATTATGCAACCGGTAACCGTGTTAAAATGAACATGTGCGCATGCGCATTGTCAGAATTGGAACCATTTTTTAATTTCAAATGTCAACCTTGTATGGGGGTATGAAGACCTGTCAATCCAAGATGGCCGCAAGCGATCAGCTGATTAGGCTTCATACAATATTAGTGATATTCGGTAGGTAGGAATTACCGTGGTGATGAGACTTTCAGCCCTGTTCAGATGAAAATAAATAAGTATATTTTATGTGTAGAGTCAAATAAAAATTGTTAATAGTGCTAAAATTTATCGAATTTATTTATCGGATTGCTCCAAATACAGCTTTCCTTTTTTCAATGGAAAATAAAAGGCTTGAAAGGAAAACAATACAAAAAATTTCACCGCAAAAAATAAACAAACTCAAAAAGTTACTTGGTTAATAGGTGAGTATGAGGTTGATCACCTATGCTGTACAAATTTGGTTCACCTGCCAATACAACTGCAGGGCATATGTTTATTTGAGTTTTGGGTTTGAATGTTTAAGCTTATATGCAGGATGTAAAAGCGCGACCTTATACATATGTGTCGGCTTGTGGGCATGAATTCAATATGAAACCTAAATATAATTTATTTTTACAACTTAGGTTAGATTAGATAATCGAAGGGAATGATAAATCACACGTTTTGACAAAGGTAAGGTTTTAATTACTTCAAATGGACGAGTAGGTACATTATAATGACTATTATTCACTATTTTGTTAATTCTCTCATGGTCGTAGAAAAAGTATTGTATGCCACTGCACGTAATTAGTCTTTGTAACACTCGTGCTTTCTATTGTGCCATTCGGCTGCGCCTCATGGCACAAACTAGCACTCGTGTTAAAAAGACTATCATTACTTGGCAGTGGCATAAATAACTATTTCAAACTGCAGTAAATTTAAATTTCATGCCACTCATGAAATTACATGTATACACGGCTTAAAATGAATTTAGATACAAAGAAAGTGTGAAAGGAAAAAGAGGGAAGGGACGACCGAGAAAAGTATGGAGTGATCAGATTGAGGAGAATGTTAAAGAATGGGATATACAAAGTGAGCGTAAAAGAAGAAAATGCATGAAAAAGGTGATGGATATGAATGAATTGAAGGAGGTATGTAAGGATAGGAAAAAATGGAGGCAACTCTGCAGAGGCTCTGGCCACCCCTAGCGGAATGGCGACAGAGTTACAGTTACAGTTACAGATGACAGCTAAATGAGGGCGCTATTACGACTTTAGGGCCTTCAAACTTCCATCATCAATGTTTGATACTTTATATTTTTTCAACAAAATACTTCTTCAATTTTCAGCTAAATTCACTTTGAACTATAAAAAGTGATGTTTTGCAAGATGACTATGTTAGTTACGATTTTTACTACGTTTAATTTAAACTGTGTAGGTCTGTAATCAGGTCACAGCTCTCTTCCTCGTTGTCAGTGTTTCAATGACAGATCGAGCGAAGTAACTAAATAATAATAATGTCAATGACGTCATACTGCAGGGTTGCTAGGGAAAGTTATTGGTTCCATACAACTGTGACGTCTGCTTGCCGATAAATTGTATTTTTTATCGCATGAAAATAATGCAGTCGGAAAGAAGTAAGAAAAACGTTAGTTTTGTTTGAGACTGGCTTTCTGAACAACCAATATATGTATGCATTTTCTCTAGCCACCCGGCCGAGCGACGAAAAAATTCAGTCTGTCATTTAACGAGCGGTGCGGAGTGCGGCATAATATTAATTATCAGAGTGCGGACCTCATGTCTGAAAAAGTAGCAATGAAGTGTGTATAGTACAGCGTTCAAGTGACCACAGACAATGTATTGTTTATATTTTTTGTGATATTATTGTTATTGAATATCAACATCCGCCGGCCGCTTTGTATTGGACGCCGGGAAAACATGGAGAAGATTATGGGAGACTTGGAGCTGAAGATCCCGGATTGTGAGTCTGGCCCGCATCTACTGGTGTCCAAGGTGAGCCCACTGCACGGCCACCAGCCTGACCACGCGGGGCTCTATCGTCCGTACATGATACAGCGTAGTTTGTGCTGGGAAACGGATTATCGGCTTTCTGCTGACCTACGCATGTAATATGCCTCACGTGCTGTAATGCTTAGTCCAGAAAGACGGTCGACCGTGTTTTCATGATGGTGATGCTGGGGGGCACATCGATGGTTTTAGCGCTTTTGGGAAACTGGGGCCATTTCATCATTTCTAACCCGATCAGATAAACAGCACTAGCTCTCGAGGAGAGAGAATAATTAATTGTATTTTTAAATATCCAAAACATATTTCCGAAATAGCGAATGAATGGGATATCCAGAGTCATAATAAAAGGAGAGCTTGTATGAAAAAGGTTATGACTGGATGAAATGAAAGAAGTATGCAAGGACCGAAAAAAATGGTGGTTGATCTGTAATGCTGGCGTTATGTTTTGTAGGTTTTAATTTTTACTGTTTAATTGCTTAGTGGTTGTTTTATATACTTAAGTAAATGTAATTAATTGTTCGTATTCCTTGACTTATAGGTTGGTATGAGGCTGACCACCCATGCTGTAGAAAATGGTTCACTTTGCCAATGTCACCCCTGTTTCAGGGAAGGTCAGCGACAGTTGCAGGGTGTATGTTCATTTGAGATTTGGGTTTTTGGGCGGCAGGCGGCATGTTTAAGCGTGAACTTATACATGTCTGCTTTTTGAAATGCATATAATGTAAATCCTTAATGTTACATATCATTGCAACTTAGATTAGATTAAATTGTTGACTAAGCAGTCGAGTGTGTCTGTGTGTTGAGGTGAGGAAGGCGTACCTGCAGTACATGATAGAGCTGCTGGCAGAGAACTATGTCTCCTGGTGCGGCGAGGCGCCCCCCAGCTTCCTGGTGGGAGCGGCGCATCACCTGGAGCTGCAGGCAGCGGGGCAGGCCATGGTGGTGCCTGTGTACAGGAAGTGCATGCTCAAACAGGTAACTAGCTTCCCCTTATCAGCGCTGAATACAACATCACAAGTGAATACAACATCACAATTAAATATTCGTTCAAAGTACGACCTGCCAAATTCAAGTACAGTGGAACCTCTCTTCACGAGTGCCTCCCATAATGAGTAATTTGCATAACATGCAAAATTTCACTTATGAAGTTGGATCGTATTTCACAGTGAATTTTTTGAAAAACAAAAAAAACGAATTTGTCGGTGTTATGGCCGAGGGGGCCAAGTGGGCTGATCTTTCTAGCGTGTTTGGAATAGAACAACGTTGGTTCGATCCCCGCGTGTGTCACTTGACCATAACTTTGACCCTGTTCCAACAGATGTTATTGGGTATATTAATACCTGTTTCTGGCCAGGCAGAATAGGTTGGTGAATTGTATTCCTCTTCACAAATCTATTTTTTAAATTAAAAAAAAAATAAAGAAGTTGTGAAGGAGAGTTTGTTAGTGAAGGAAGAGAAAGTAGCAGAGCAACAATCTTCTGGCGCAATAAGAGAAATGCTGAAAGCATGGGAAACTGCTTCATCGTACATTGAGAAGCATCATCCTAATAAGGAGGTGGCTATGCGTGCTACAAATTTATTCAATGATAACGCTGTGCCACATTTTCACAAAATTTTAAAGAGTTGGCTTAAACAAATGTCTCTGGTCAACTTTCTAGTAAAAAATAAATAAAAATTGTTAGAAATTAATAAATAATAAGCCAGTTTGAATTTTTTAAAATGTTTTTGTCTAGGTTGTTACGATCGTCAACAATTTATAAGTATGTAATTTTATTTGTAGAAAAAAAATCCCATGAAACGCATTATCGTGGTTGACATTGATCTATATGTGAAAATTTGTCTCGATTAACGAGTGTTCCACATAACCAGCAAGATTCTGGAACGGATTATGCTCGTTAAGAGAAGTTCCACTGTATATAGGTACATTATCTAAGTTTTTAGCAGTAAATTTGTGAAAGTTAATTTTTATTATTATCAAATTAAATTAGTCCGGTCGATAGCTCAGTTGGTAGAGTACTTGCATTCCATGCCGTGAGCTCGGGTTCGAATCCCACCGAGGGTGTCAGAAATGATTTCCCGTTTCGGTGTTTATTTCAAACCCTAAAATAAAATACCGGCAAGGTTAGCTCAGCCGTCACAAGAAATGAGTACCAGCCCTCTCGGGAGCTGGGAAAACCCCCACTTCAACTGAAGTGGTTGGCGTAAGGCCGGCCCCCTTACCTGTAAAAATAAATAGGTTCAACTCGCCACATGCGACCCCTTCGGGGATAACGCGGCAAGAAGTTACACTATATGTGTAGCTTAGTTGCGTTTTTTTTTTAAATAAAAATTCAATTTTTTTATTAAAAATGGTTCACTTTGCCAATGTCACCCCTGTTTCAGGGAAGGACGGCAAGAATTGCAGGGCTTATGTTCATTTGAGATTGGGTTTTTATAATGTAGGGCCACATGCGTCATGTGTTAGCGCGAAATTATACATGTCTGCTTGTGGGAATGCATTTAATGTAAATCTTAAATGAAATATATCCTTGCAGCTTAGATTAGATTAGACTCAAAGGGTTATTTTATGCACAACCAGTTTCGGAAGAAGCGGTAAGTCCCCTCGAAACTAACACGTCACAAAAAAATGTATTTTTGATTAGGACTGCCGTCCTTAGCCACCAATGACAAAATATTTGTTTCCCTACCCCTCCACACAGCTCCTCCGTTGAGGGCTTTTTGAATAAAATATATGATTATTTGGGTGGGAACACATTGGTAAGTAAATAAATATTGATAACCACAGTTCATCAGAAAAAAGTAAGAAATCTCATTTCTAAAATTTACCCCGGTTGTTGAAAAGGGTGCTGTAGACTAAGCCTTCTACAAATCAAGATCATTGCTGCTTATTCCTACCTCATTGGGAGAGCGGCCAACTGTATCTACTTATCAATGTAACTGAATTGCTTTCTAAGGAATATGTTGTATTTTAGATAAAGTCACTGAAGGAGTGCACGGCAAGAAACGACTTATTTCCAAGTTTCCAAGACTACTGCATCATGTCCCAGTCCTGCAATAAGCTGACTCAAACAGAGGAGCTACCGGAGCTGCCCAGCAATGCCGCCCACTCCACCAGCACTGCTCAGGCCTGCCAGGCCGACTCCCCGGAGGACATGGACTGCTACTTCGTGGAAAACCCCAAACAAGTGGTCTACGAGATCCCAGATGAGCCCCATCCCGCCAATATCAAAGTAGAGCAGCAGTATGACAACATCACAAAAGAGATGGAGGAGCTGTTTCAGTCTGAAGGGGAGGAGGACATAGAATCCATATTGAGAGGAAACGACCAGCAGGCTAAGATCATCATAGATCAGGTAATCTGCAATGTAGATTTGTAATGTTGGCTTATTCATTTATGTTACATTTTTTGTAAAGGTAATTGACTTTTTTTTGTATAGATCTATTTTTAAGGTTTTATTGTTTTTATATACTTAGATGTTATTAATTATTTGTATTCCTTGACTTATAGGTTGCTATGAGGCTGACCACCCATACTGTAAAAAATGGTTCACTTTGCCAATGTCACCCCTGTGTCAGGGTAGGTCTGCAAAAGTGTTAGGGTTTATGTTCATTTGAGGTTTGGATTTTATTTGTAAGTACACATTCAGCATTTGTAAGCGCGAACTACACATGTCTGTTTGTGGGCATGCATTTGATATGAGCTTTGAATGTTTATATATCTTTGCAACTTATATTATAGATTATTATTACAGGTGAAGAAGTCGTTCAGGAATGATTCCATTGACTCTGCGGAGGGGAGCATCAGGAGCCAGAGCCTGGAGGAGAGGATGAGCGGGGCGGAGAGGGAGCCGGCAGCAGAGGCTGCTGCTGCGCCCCGGGGCGCCCCCGTGTGCTCCGTATGGCCCTGCGAGCTGCATTACATGAGACAGCACCTCAGGGCCAAGCTGCGCGAGATGGCGCAGACCAATATATGGAAACACACCAAGGTGAGGAACTTGCTTATATCATGAGATAATAATAATAACATTAGGCTGATTTATTTAGTGAGCACTGTTTTTGTGTGTATCACACCTCAAGAGCCCTCTGCGAGCTTGGTCGTCATTGTAGAGAGCGCCAATTCTCAAGCAAGACCCAGTGTAAGGCTGGATGGATCTTTTAAGTTGACCGGTCCGTAGTCCAGTGGTAACGCTTCGGACTCATAAATGGAAGGTTGTGGGATCCCGGCAGAGCACAAAAAATAGACCATTTATATTTTCAAATTTGCTCTTCGCTGGGTTGAAAAATTCATAAACCTTTACCAAAGACCAGTCATCAAAAGGTCCATCGAGCCTTTCAATTGGGTCTTGCTTGAGAATTGGCGCTTTGTAGCGACGACCAAGCTCGTAAAAAGTCCGGTTGATAGATCAATTGGTAGAATACTTGCATTCCATGCCGAGAGCAAGGGTTCGATCCCAAGGTTTACTCAACCTTCACAAGAAATGAGATATAATTCACGTACATACACCAACAGTTATTTAAATGAGGTCGGAACATTGAAAAGGGCGCAAATGTAAACATCGTCACCCGGCCGGGCTGCAAGAGAAAAGGCTACCAATACAAACATTTTGTTATTGGTAGCTAATGATGGCAGTCCCATACAACACTGACGTTTCCTCGCCGAGAAAAAAGTTTCAATAAAAAAAATATTTAGACCTTTTTATCAATTAATAATATTTACACATAATAAAACATCAAATTGACTTTGTGAATGTTCCAGTGCAAGAGGAAGATCCTTGTCCTGTTTGGCTCTGACTCCGAGGATGAGGAGGCGGAGCAGCCTGAGGACAACAGTAGTGAGTTGCGACGCAGCTGCCGGCAGCGTGCGGCTCCCTTCCTGGCCAAGCACCTGCAAGCCTACCTGAGGAAGGGCCGCCTCACCACACACCTGTACAAGCCGCTCTTCAGGCACCTGCTCTACAGGCTGGTGCACCACAACCAGTACCCAGGTACTCTCCCTAACATGCTCTACAGCAGGACTTCCCAACCGGTGGGGCGTATAAATCTTAGGGGGGGCATGAAATGTTTGGATATTTTAATCTTCTTACATATCATTGTTTATTATTTAAAACACTTACACACAGATTTAGTCACGCTTCTTTTCCATACAGAAGTACGCTGGTTGTCCAAAGGTAACATGTTGGCACGCTTTTATGAGCTCAAAGAAGAGGTCATCCGCTTCCTTGAGTTTCAAGAAAAAAAACAACTTTTTGTCATTGTTCAACAATGAACAATTTTATTAGTAGTTTTTTTTTTAAGAAATCCTGTGCGGGAGACTCCATAGATTCTAGAGATTCTAGGGGTCTGTGACACCTGTTTTAGTGCCGCAGAAGTGTTTACGAGCTAGGTCCGGTCGATAGCTCAGTTGGTAGAGTGCTTGCATTCCATGCCGTGAGTTGGGGTTCGAATCCCACCGAGGGTGTCAGAAATGATTTCCCATTTCACCCATGGGAACCTACAACATAAAAACCAAATCTCAAATGGACATACACCATGCAACTCTTGCCGTCCTTCCCTGAAACAGGGGTGACATTGGTAAAGTGAATCATTTTTACAGCATGGGTGGTCAGCCGCATACCAACCTATAAGTCAAGGAACTCAAGTCATGAAAACTGATATATCAACTCATTTGGAAGCGTTGCAAACAGAATTTCACCGATATGGCACATGACCAGAAATCCACTTGTGATCAATGTTCTGCAATTACCAGAAGATGTCCAAGAATAATTTCTGGAAATGAAGGCAGATTCGACAATGAAAGATGACTTTCACCTCTTGACTTTGGAGAAATTTTGGATAAAACTCTTTCTCCTTAATCCAAAAGTTGCCACTCTTGCCTTGCGAATACTTCTGCCGTTTTCTTCAACTTACTTATGTGAAACCGGATTTTCAGCATTCAGCAGCAAGCACTAAGCATGTTACTATAATCTATCTTTAATCTAGGTTGCAAGGATATATTCATTTAAAGTTCTCAAATGCATGCGCACAAACAAACATGTGTAGTTTACGCTTACAAATGCTGAATGTGTACTTACAAATAAAATCCAAACCTCAAATGAACATAAGCCCTACAATTTTTGCTGACCTTCCCTGGCACAGGGGTGACATTGGCAAAGTGAACCATTTTAAGTCAAGGAATTGCAACAACATATATCTTCTCAACTCTGCGAGGTATTTGAACCTGTCACTTCCGATAGCATGGATGAGAAATAACCACCAAACTGTTGCCATGTATTTTTTCCACAGTTTTGGACAGATTTTAATAAGTAAAAATGTTTCAGCGGATTTTGAGATATTCTTCTTCGTCAAGAAATACTTCAAGAAGCATCCTGCCATCCGCCACCTCTCTGACTTCTAGGCGCTGGGCTCTCGCACAAGCTGAAGTCCGACTACACCAAAGATGTTCATACAACAAATGCGGTTCCTCAAATCAAATAAAATATGTGATGACACAGGGTGTGAGATGTTATTGCATCGGATGTATAAACACATTTGTAAAAGAAGAATTATTCCCAAGACATTGAAGTAAAGCAATAAAAAGTTTGTTCAAAAAGTTCATTCATTGGAGCTTAAACTTTTTTACTTTTTTAGGTTTTGTGTATTTACTCAGTGATAATTCATTTTTATGAGAAGGTATATATTGTTTTGTTTTTAAAAAGACCGAGTTATATTTTCACAAATTTCATCAACTTTTCGACTTGCTTGCAATGTTCTGCTGTGTTCTCTTAAAAATGATGTAAGCGAGTCGAAAGTACTCGAGGTGAAATAAATGCTCAATTTGTGAAAATAAAACTGTCATTTAAAAAACAAATTATACTTTCTCATTCGAGGTTTATCCTACAAACAGAAATTGAGATTTTGATGGAATATAACTACTTGAACTTACTATGAAATTTGTTGATATTTTTTAATATACATAGAAAAGAGCAATAATGAATCAAGCTTTATTTAAAGTATTTGTTCCTCGGCACTGTCATTTTTTCTGACATGCCACATAGAATTGTATTTTACACAAATTGCATTTACGAGCAAAATATGTTAAGTTTTATCCTTTTTTAAATAATGTCTGGAAATGCATGAAATAACCCTGTGGGTGCTGTTGAGACTATTTGTGTTAGTCAGTTACGTTTTATATTAGTTAGCATTTCCCAGTATGACTTTATCAATTAAAATTTAAAATTTCTGTTGAATACTTTTAATATTCTAATATTTGTTTTTTCCTATGACAGTTGTAAAGAAAGAATGGTAACAAACTTTTTTTTAACAAATCAAAATTAATTTCATAAAATATGGAGAGAGTGTAATTAATTAAAAGTTTTTCAAATATTTCAGTATTTTAGTACAAAAATTGTGACCGTTTCAAATCTAATAAAATAACTTAGTCTGTTCAAGGCATTGATATAAATAAAAGGCATAGATGGAGCATCTGCGCCGATTTGTGTACCAAAAGGCAATTGTCATGTTTATGTCTCTAATTGACATGACGTTAATATCTGGAAGTTCAGTGGCGTTCAGTAAGATGGTTCTGGAGGGGCTAAATTCCTCCAACCGTTCGGCCATTGCTCGCAATATTTGTTCTGCTCCAACCCTTGGTCAAAAATCAAATAAACCCTTTACGCAATATCTTATGTCTCATTTTTTCATTGTTTGAGTACCTATTATTCCGTTTCATGGTATGTTTGTTACCTGAGAAAAAAAAGTTTTAAGCAATCTATGTCTTTTACATTGATCGATGGTTCAAGTTTGTGTAGCGGAATTTTTTTGAACTCTCAAAGGACTTAGCCCTAGAGTACCTAAACTAGAGTTGAATTTTCATATCTTTATTACTTTTTATCCAGTTTTGTGAAAATTATATTATAAGAATTTCTGGACAAATTCATTATTATATGACAATAGAATCTCCTGTATTAGTTAGCTTTTGATAAGTACAAACTTTTATGATATCACCACCTTAAAGGTAACACTTAATAAGTGCCGATTCACTGATTTGAGAAATCGTGGATGAAACATTTTATTGTGAGTAACTCTCATAGTAAGTGTACTAATTATAAGGCAGTGCTCATGAAAAACTTTTAAACCACAGGATTCTCACACTTTTTTAGTGTTTTCTCTCGTAGAAATTAGGAAAAAATGTGCATTTATCAGATAAACCCATGCTAACTTAATATGTCACTTATTCAGTTTTACCTTTAAGGTATTGATTTGTTTATAATTAGTATTTTACCAGTATTCGGGGAGGCAATTCTGCTTCGATAGACAAGTGGGTGTTTGTCTATTTTATCCTGTTATTCACAATCGATGCTATAAGAGCTCATTAAGCTATGTATCAACTCCACTCCCAACATATGATTGGTTACACACACTTACAATTCATACAGTGGGGTCTCATAGCATTGATTGTGAATACTGGTGTTAGTTTATATCGGTATGTTAGGTTTTTAGTACAAAGTTATATTATAGTTTTGACATTTTGGTGCCATCCCAAAGATTTGATTTATATTAGTGATTACCATTTAAGTATTGTCTTTTGTTGTTTTAAAGTTGTTCCTGCTGGGAGAGCTTGGTAGGGAGTAAGGAAGAGTCTATGGCAGTTCCTGGTCGCGCCTTACAATCAATAGGCCAAAAGGGAGGATGTGATTTTTGCTGTCTGGCCATAGAAAATCCTATAATTTTTTTGAGGATTTTTTTGTACTTCACACAAACCATTTCATAATAAAGAAGGTACGTAATAGGTTACTTGTTTATTTAAAAGCGAAACTTGAAGGAATTGTATGAAAACAGTTTTGTGTGTTACATACATTTTTAAATATATTTTTGAGTCCAGTGCAATTAAATTGAGTTTCCATTATCATTTAAAAGTACAGAAACTTCCTCTCAAAAAAGGCCAACACTTCTCTGATTGAAATAAATTTACAAATATTTAATAAAGTTATCTTTATTGTCAGAAATATCATAGAAGAGATGACTTGAAAAAGCAATACCTTACAGCAATAGCATCTATAATCTAAGTTGCAAAAGATACATTAACATTTAAAATTTAGATTAAATGCATGCCCACGAACAGACACGTGTAAGTTTGCGCTTGCTTACAAGTGCTGCATGTGTACTTCTTAATTCAAATCCAAACGAGAAATAAACATAATCCCTGCAACTTCTGCCGACATTCTCTGAAACATGGGTGGCATTTGAAAAGTGGTGCTGTCACATAGATTTTTTATTATTTCACATTGTCACCGAGCAGAGAAAGTCAAACAAAACTTACACACTAAACACTGACATTTTAAAATAGAAGTTTGATTTAGTTTAGATCTCGTGAACACATGCAGCAAAGCATTGCATCTTGAATTTGCCAATGATCAAAAGGTTTTTTAATTTGTACACAGCACACAATATTATCCTAAGTGTGGAAGCTGTAGCTCCAAAATAAAAATACTTGTTAAGTTGTCAGGTGTTCGATGTTGAGTCAAGAGAGTACAAGTTATACATACAGAATGTTTAGTTAAGTTAGTCAGATAGAATCAACGGGGGCAATCTAGGTTTTTTTTAAATGACAAATATATGGAAACAAATCATTAAAAAAAATATATATTGCCTCCTTTGATCTTATGCTGATCTACTAAATTACTTTATCCTACGTTTTTTATAATTATACACTAGAAATTACTTATTTTAAAGAAAATGTAATGGAAGTGTGTGTGGAGTATTATGTAGACGTGTAACTTCCTATGGACTGATTTGGGTTCTACTTTACATTTATAAGATTTAAGCCTTTATTGAATTGTTAAAATTAATATCACAATAAAATACATTTCAACATCATTTTCATCTTTTTTATTGATTGTAGAGGCATTCACTTTGTAATCATTCATCTTAAAAGCTAAAAAATTAAAACAACCTTGTTTTTTTATTGCGGCGAGTATAATAAGTTCCACGACAGGTTTCGCAAACAATTTGTTCGCATCTTCAGGTCACGCCATGGGGGAGCTCGACAGGGCGCATTAAAAAGATTAATTGTACACCTATATAGTAACAACTTTTTTGGTCTCAATAACTTAAGAAGACATACTTTCAAGAAAAAATGTGCAGTTTTATGGCCCAAAACCAGGAGCAGTCACTGAACCACGAGGTGATTCCTTAAAGGCACAAGCACCAGCTGCTATTCTCTTATTTTCAATAGTGTATGGATATGGACCGGTCCATAGTCCAGTGGTAACACTTCGGACTCGTAAATGGAAGGTTGTGGGCTCAAATCCAGGCAGAGCACAAATAATATACCATTTATATTTTTAAATTTGCTCTTCGCTGGGTTGAACAATTCATAAACCTTTACCAAAGACTGGTCATCAAAAGGTCCATCCAGGCATCCAGCCTTACAGCAACTGGGTTGTGCTTGGGAATTGGCGCTTTGTAGCGACGACCAAGCTCGTAAAATGTCCGTTCGACAGCTCAGTTGGTAGAATGCTTGCATTCCATGCCTACAGCGAGGGTTCGATCCCCATGGAGGATGTTAGAAATGATTTCCCGTTTCGGTTTCTATTTCAAGCCCGAAATAAATACCGATAAGGTGTACTCAGCCTTCACAATAAATTAGAACCAGCACCCCCGGGAACTGGGAAACCCCCACTTCAACTGAAAGTGGTTGGTGTGAGGCCAGCTCTCTTACCCGCAAAAATTAATAGATCCCGAATCGCCACATGCGACCCCTTCCGGGATAACGCAGGCAAGAAGTTACACTAAATGTGTAGCAGGGTTTTTTAATCATAGTGGAATACATGCGCTGCGCAATCAATCATCTGTTTTAAGCTTCTTGGCGTCCTGTGAGCTGCCTTCTTGCTGTCTGCTCCTCTTGCTGGGGCTCCCCTTAAGCCAGGAGCTCATGAGGCTCACGGAGCCCAGGCTTTTCCCCTTGTCCTTCTTCCCCTCGGCTTTGAGAGCGTTAGGCTCCGCTGGCTTGTTGCACTCCTCTGACTTGTTGCGGGAGTTGTTCACGGCTGTGGAGACAGGGTGCCAGCACAGCTTGCGGGCAGGCTGCAGCAGGGACAGGGCATCTTGGGCAGGAACACGATCTGTGTCCAGCCAATCCTGAAAAACAAACTAATATTAGTCCTTCAAAGTCTCCCTCTATAGAACACAGTTGAGATAATCATGAGATGCATTTTCTGACACACAACAAAATCTATTTTTCTACAAAAGAAATGTACAAACAATTTCACAATAATGCGAGTTTCTTTCCGGGATCAGTTGCCGTGGTCTGTGGGAGCTGGAGCTTTCGGTCTTCTCGGAAGCATCCAGCATCATCAGTCAAGTGGGTAAGCCTAAAACTCCTATTCAATTTCACAATAGGTTTGAAGATCACAGTGATCACACACCTTGCAATCATAAGGCAATTCATCAGAAAAATTATTCCCTTTGTCAAGATGCTGATGGGTCCAGTGAATAACAGTCAGCAGTCTGGCTGTCATTACCAGGGATACTTCTTCTGATGCTTCTTCAGAAGCTTGGCCATCATCATAGCAATTTGCACCTTTGATACTGCAGCACGAAAGAGGGATCTTGTGCCTCTGCCAAACCACTGCCTCAGGTTCTTCAACCAAGATGTTCTCGCCTGACCCAGAGCTTGTCGTCCCTCAATTCTTCCATGTATTATAAGATGTAGGAGCGAATATTTCTCATTATGTGTCCGAAAGTTTTTTTTTTGCGTTTTGTTGGAAATCAAGAGTTTGGCTCTGGTATTTGTATGGGCTGGGAAACGTACACTGAATAAAAATCATTAGCATCCCCTATTTCAGGGAAGGTCGGCTAGAGGTTTATGTTCATTTGGGGTTAGGATTTAATTTGTAAGTGCACATTCAGCATTCGTAAGCGCGAACTACACGTGTCTGTTTGTGGGCATGCATTTGATACGAGCTTTAGTCCGGTCGATAGCTCAGTTGGTAGAGTGCTTGCATTCTATCCCGTTAGCTCGGGTTCGAATCGCACCGAGGAGGGTGTCAGAAATGATTTCCTATTTCGGTGTTTATTTCAAACCCCATAATAAAAATACCGGCAAGGTTTACTCAGCCTTCACAAGAAATGAGTACCAGCCCCCTCGGGAGCTGGGAAACCCCCACTTCAACTGAAGTGGTTGGCGTAAGGCCGGCCCCCTTACCTGTAAAAATAAATAGGTTCAACTCGCCACATGCGACCCCTTCGGGGATAACGCAGCAAGCTTAGTTGCGTAGTTGCGTTTCGCGTTTAAATGTTAATACAAGTAAATCTTTGCAACTTAGATTATAGATAGCTGAGACTGGGAGCATCGGAGCCTGGAAAAGATAGTTGTGATGATGGAGTAGCTGTACAGGCTGCCCCCTGTTACCTGCACTTGCTGTGGAGTCTCCAGGAAAGCAGGCATCCTGTGGTGCAGCCAGCCCAGCTGCTCGTCCGCCTCCTTGGTGATGATGGAGTAGCTGTACAGGATGCCCTCCTCCTCCTCCTCTCCCCGCCAGCTGTCATACAGGCCGGCCATCTGCAGCAGCCGCACTCCCTGCCAGCCCAGCTCAGGGGAGAAGGCATTCCCCCATGTGGCAACATCCTCTATCTGCACATCATACAACATTTATGGAAGCAGTGGCGTGACTCTCTTACAAGCTAAAAAGCTAAGCATGCGTACCCTCAGAAATGAAAAAATAATATTTTTGCGTAGATTAGACACTAATCGTCATTCATCTTTTTAAAATTTCCGCCATCAACATTCGTGCTACTGCCATCTGTGAGTGGCAGTGGGATATTATTATTAGTTATTGACGAACGAAACTATGTTATTCAAAGAGAACTGTCTTTGTTTAACATATTATGAAAAAAGCTTGGTCTCTGTAAGCTTGTATGAAGATAGTCGGTTAAGCTCTTTTTTATTCTAAAGGCACACGTCATTCATTCACAGATGGTACTTGGAGTACGCGTAATAACAATGTCATATAAGCTAAGCTTTTCGTCCATTAAATTTTACGATTCCAGATTGTAGCTGTTAACAGATTTATGAATGACTTATTGTGTTTTGAAAATACTGTCGCATCCGGTGTGTTTTATTCAAATATCAGAATAGTTAACTTATTCCTTGTTTGCGATCGAGAATCCGTTTTTTTTTAGTATACAATGAATTCCTGTGAAAATATAGTTGTACCTCGTGAGGATCTTAAGTATGTAAAGATTTATTGATAAAATCTAAGTCTGAAGAGATTAAGAAACACCGAGGTAAGAAACAAAGGGGTAAGATTTATTATGTGTGATTTAGTGCAACTTTAATCATCCAGCATGCGCATGGCAGAAACCGTAGGCACGCCAATGTATGGAAGTACAGAGGTTTGGTAGAGCCATTCCAATTCTACTTGCCAAGGCTCTCCATTGGGAGTGATTTGACGTTAGTCAACAAATGAGGCCCATAAAATCCGATGCATCACTTTTTCCTCCCGGCCATACACATTACCATCTGCCTCCAGGGTTACCATCTCCCCTACAATTCCATTTCTCCGCACTGCTCACAGATGTCTACAACTAACTTTGTTTTCTAAAGACGATGAATGGATCTTCAGGTGACTAAATAATAAAATGTAAGCGGATGGCTTGCGAAACCGGTTGTGGTATTTAATATAGGTTGGTATGTGGCTGACCATCCATGCTGTAGAAAATGCTTCACTTTGTCAATGTCACCCTGTATCAGGGAAGGTCGGAAAGAGTTGCAGGGCTTATGTTCATTTGAGATTTGGTTTTATATTGTAGGTTCACATGTGGCATGTTTAAGCGCGAACTTATACCTGTCTGCTTGTGGGAATACATTTAATATAAATCTTCAATGTTATATATCTTTGCAACTTTGATTATAGTAGTAGTGGCAAGTGCAGGGCTTACCTTGACAGTCTCCCCCTGTGGAGAGTAGACGTAGTGCGGCTGCTTGTGGTCCTGCGTGGTCTGCCACTCATAGTAGCCCTCGGCCACCACCACACAGCGATTCCCACTCCTCAGGCAGCTGCCATACAGCCTGGAGGAGATGAGGCCCTCCAGCCGGCAGTTGTTGGTGGAGAGGCCGTGCCGCCTGTAGTCTCCCTGAGTACAGGACACTGTTACAGCTGAGTAGTCAAGGGCTAATGTTCTAGCGTATTGTTACGAACTTGGAGTACCTACTTGCGACTGTACATGCAACGCAACAAGCAACACATATAGTGTAACTTATTGCCGCGTTATCCCCGAAGGACTCGCATGTGGGGAGTTAAACCTATTTGTTTTTACAGGTAAGGGGGCCGGCCTTACGCCAACCACTTCAGTTGAAGTGGGGGTTTCCTAGCTCTCGGGAGGGCTGGTACTCATTTCTTGTGAAGGCTGAGTAAACCTTGCCGGTATTTTATTTTGGAGTTTGAAATAAACACCGAAACGGGAAATCATTTCTGACACCCTCGGTGGGATTCGAACCCGAGCTCACGGCATGAAATGCAAGCACTCTACCAACTGAGCTATTGAACGGACACGCATACATAGAACAGTCTGGCACTAGTATGATGGTGATAGTGTTACAAACTACGAAATCAAAGTACCTACGCACACCTTAACATGTACAATAGTGTGGGTAGAACCATCTGGGTGTGGTCGATGATGGTGGTAGTGCGTAGAATGACATTCTGGTGTGAGCAAGAGATCGAAGAATGATCTGGAATATGCAAGAAAGATCTCTGTTACGCCTATATAAGAGGACTGCAATAGGGCAGCAGAGAGAGCGTCGATAAAACATTGAGCCGTGAAGTTCGAAAGCCAGAGCTGGAAATCAATTGTTGTTATTTGTGAACTAAATTGTGTAAAATAATTTCTGTGAAAATAAATAATTGCAGTTTAATTAAAAGAGAACCCAGTAAAAACGTAACAGTATGTTTGAAATAAAACAGTGCCAGTTTGATTTCCCGCTGTGGCTCCTGTTTCAGTGTTTTCTAACCCAGATCTCCAACACTTGCTTCACCGAGAGAAAATGATACTTGTTGGTGAGAGTATAGGTGACCCCATGGGTGATTCCCTTGCCTGAGAAAATAAATCACAATAACCCCTTGTTACCCCTTTAAAGCATGAGAACTAATATTGTAACTGTCACCATTTGGCTAGGGGTGGCCAGAGCTTCTGCAGAGCTGCTTCCATTTCTTCCTATTCTTAGAAACCTCTTTCAATTCATTTCTATCCATCACCTTTTTCATAAATTATTCACTTTGTATATTCCATTCTTCCACCATCTCCTCAATCGGATCACTCCATACTTTTCTCAGTCGTCCCTCAGAGTCGTATACAGGAGACAAATAAACACCCTGAACTTGTCCAGGGCTGGAAGTCTCATCACCACGGTAATTCTAACCTATACCGAATATCGGTAATATTTGTATGAAAACCTGTCAATCCAAGATGGCCGCAAGTCAACAGCTGATTTCAGTCTTCATACAAATATTACCGATATTCGGTAGGTAAGAATTACCGTGGTGATGAGACTTCCAGCCCTGGTCTCCCCTAGCAGCTCCCCCTCACCTTGTGCCAGGGCGGCACCATGCCCCACATCATGGGCTTGAGCACCTGCTCCCCTGGGGGGCCCACGCCGAAGCCGCTGGCCGCCACCAGTACCGGCGTCACCTCGGAGGGCGCCACGTTACAAGAGGGCGCGTACTGGCGGCCTAGGTTGTGCTCATCCTGCCAGGCAGGACGAACGTACTCCCGCTCCCCCGCAGGCAGATAACTGCATGCGCCGCGGACATCCTCAGCGCACAGCGACCTGAAAATCAACAAGAACAGTGGACTGGATATATACCGCCAAGCATTGACTCTCACGGCTTGGAATCAAATATAAATGATCTTAAATATGTTCACTACTCACAACGCTGTTCGGCCACACATTTCTTGAGGTTAGTTAATAAAAATACTTCAAATTAAATCAAAACAAACCAGTGCCTGATATGTCACAAATTTAAAAATGGCGGTATAAGTGTTGCTTTCTACACATCACACAATAAAAACGCTTCACTATTTTTCGTTTAAGTTTTTTTTTCGCGCATGTTTTTAACATTTTGTCTTACAAATTCAGAAAAATATTATAATGGGGCGTCCACACGCTTGCCAACCATTCACAAGTCAAGCGCACAGTGTGTCGTCTAGAACATGCTAGCTGGACAAAATTTTGTCTAATGGACTCATTTTGTCCAGCTAGCATGTTCTAGACGACACACTGTGCGCTTGGCTACAAGGCAAGCGCACAGTGTGTCGTCTAGAACATGCTAGCTGGACAAAATTAGTCCATTAGACAAATTTTTGTCCAGCTAGCATGTTCGAGACGACACACTGTGCGCTTGACTTGTGAATGGTTGGCAAGCGTGTGGACGCCCCATAATGCTCATTTTTTCAAATGACTTAAATTACTTTAGTTCAAGTTGTAGAGAAAATGTTTATCGGGCTAGCACACTCTGTGGGTTAGCAATCGTTTTAGCTTCAGCTGATGATGGGCAAATGAAAAAAAATATCTATATTTTCAAACACTAGGGCAATATATGGAGTAAAAAATATCTGTACTTTTAAAAAATATAGAAATTTCGAAAAATATATCAGGGGGTTGTGTTGGGCAAGGTTTTTTTCAAACACAACCACCTATCGAGCGAGGAAACAGAAACGCATTGCAAAAAGCAATTATTTTTTATACTCCAAAGCAAATATGGATATTTTTAAAATCGAAGAAAATATCGATATTTTTAATATCAAAAAAATTATCGAAATTTAAAAAAATTATCGGTCCTTTTGAAATATCGATAAAAATCGCCCATCCCTACTTTCAGCCATTTTAAATTTCTCCATCTGTCAAAATAAAGTGATAACAGCGATGTCTCCTAGGGGGTCAGAGTAAACAACAATGTGGAAGTACTTCAGCGGCTGCGTGCGGGACACGCTCCAGCGCAGCGTGCACTATTTTGATGTGAGATGCGGCGCGGGGCTCGCCAACAACCAGGGGAACTGCGTGGTAGCGCGCAGGGAGCAGGGGGGCCCCGTGGAGCGCTGCCCGGAGCGGCAAGGCTGCAGCGGCAGGGCTGATGAGAGGAAGGAGTCCCACTGGCAGCAGCAGCTGCACAACTCCTGGTTCAGCGCCTTCACCTGGGTAAGCTCATACTATTTTTTTAGTTTTTTTGATGCACAAGAGGTTACCCTAGTTACAGTGCACCCTCTTAGCCATCAACAAGCTGGGAGGAACCCTTTCACCATGGATTTAAAGGTGTTTAAATTATATTGAAATATGTCAATTTTGTACTTGTTAATTAACGAGTCTCGGAGTGACAAACTCATTAATGAGTTTGTCACTCCGAGTTAAAGGATGCTGTACCAAGACATCGGTGCAGCTCATTGCTACATGAAATAGATCATGACCTCGCCTCCGATTGTAATAATTTGGTACAAACAACCTGAAACCCTCCAACAGGGTAGGACTGACCTTATAATTGAGCACAATCAGGGTTGCGCCTAGTTTGTAAGCTCTTGAATCCAGTTTCCCGAAGCAGGTCCTCATGGTGCATGAACTAATGCTGCTCAAAAAGCTGTTCAGGCACAGGCATGTTCTATTCCGTCCTATCTTCAAATAGATATGGTAAGATCTACTGCCGACCGTTGGTTGATGTTGGGGAGATCTTGTGGCAGGAGAGTTAGCCTTGGTCCGTATGGTGAAAATTGCTGTGCAATTATTTATTTAATGCTTACAAATATACAGTTTGTTTTTAATCGCATGGATACCCAGAACATCCGGTCGATAGCTCAGTTGGTAGAGTGCTTACATCCCATGCCGAGAGCTCGGGCTCGAATCCCACCGAGGATGTCAGAAATGAACTACCCTTCGGTGTTTATTTCAAATCCAAAATAAAATACTGATAAGGCCTTCACAAGAAATGAGAAGCAGCCCCCTCGGGACCTAAGAGACCCCCACTTCAACTGAAGTGATTGGTGTAAGGCTGGCCCCCTTACCTGTAAAAATAAATAGGTTCACTCGCCACATTTGATCCCTTTGGGGAGAATGTGGCAAGAAGTTACGCCATGTGTGTATTTTAGTAGCGCTTTTAAGGTGCTACCAGCACATTAATAAACACTATCGCATTGCCAGCTCAGTGCTACACGAGTTTGTTGAAGCATTAAGAAGACCAGCATGCTCTCCTGGTCTGGAAGTCTCATCACCATGGTAATTCTTGCCTACCGAATATCGGTAATATTTGTATGAAGACTAAAATCAGCTGTTCATTTGCGGCCATCTTGGATTGACAGGTCTTCATATAAATATTACCGATATTCGGTAGGTAAGAATTGCCGTGGTGATGAGACTTCCAGCCCTGGGTGTTTACATGAGTCTGCATGTCACGTGCTGGCTGTGCTTACATAACCTGCAGCAGTGTGTGTGTGTCCCTTGTGAGTGTGTGTGCGTGGGTGACCTTGACTCCCAAATTAACATGCCATCTACTCGCCTCTACAGACAGAGCTGCAGCAGATACTACTACTTGTATAGCTACACTTCACTTTGACCGGTCCGTAGTCTAGTGGTAAACACTTCTTACTGGTAAATGGAATGTTGTGGGCTCGAATCCCGGCAGAGCACACAAAATATACCATTCATTTTTTTAAATATGCTCTTCGCTGGGTAAAAAATTCACATACCTTTACCAAAGACCGGTCACTAAAGATCCATCCAGCCTTACAGCAACCGGGTCTTACTTGAGAATCGGCGCTTTGTACAGCGACGACCAAGCTCGCAGAGGGCTCTTTTTTGTTTTGTTTTTTTTAATTAAAAAAAAAAAAATAGATTTGTGAAAAAATGCAATTCACCAACCTTTTTTGCCTGGCCAGAAACAGGTATTAATATCATCATTTAATAATTCATTATTGTTTATTTTGAATGAATTATTAAATCATAATTACCCAATAACATCCGTTTAACCAGAGTCAAAGTTATGGTCAAATGACCCAAGCGGGGATCGAACCAACATTGTTCCATTCGAAACACGCTAGAAAGATCAGCCCACTTGGCCCCCTAGGCCATAACCCCGACGAGGTGTGAGGTGTGATACACACAAAAACAGCGCTCACCAAAGAAATCATCCTAATACCGTTATTATTATTATTACACACTTGCTGATATGCCAACTATTTGTCCCCCCAGTGCTTGTTTGGCTTATCTACCATTTGATTTAAAGATGACCTTTTAATGAAATAATCTTAATAATGACATTCTGTACAATCTGAGCTATGAAAAAAATGTAAAACAATAATGTGGGAGTTGTTTTAAATATTTTTAAAATCAATTTCCAGTTTTCATAAGACACATTGGTCCAATACATTGCTTGTGTGAAATTACCTCTGGTGGTCATAAAACAAACAAGCACTAAGGGGACGTATTGTGGCATAGAGCCATAATTATTCTTTTTTAGTCAACAAACCATATTTTCACACAAAGTTAAATGAAATAGCTGCAATGGCATTCCTACTCCTGCTAAAATGCTACTAAGGTACATATTATGTAGTGTAACTTTTTGCCGCGCTTTCCCTGAAGGGGTCGTATCTAGCGAACGGAACCTTCATTTTTATAGGTAAGGGGAGCGGCCCTACACCAACTACATAAATTGAAGTGGTGGTTTCCCAGCTCCTGAGGGGACTGTAACTCATTTCTTGTGAGGGCTGAGTAAACCTTGCCGGTATTTTATTTTGGGGTTTGAAATAAACACCGAAACGGAAAATCATTTCTGACATCCTAAGTGATTCAAACCTGAGCTCTATGTACATACTGAAACCAATACAGAAGCGCTATTCTGCTAAATTTCTTACAACCTTAAGGCGACGAGCTGGCGAATTGTATCCAAAAATAAGATGTACTGTGATTTTTTATCTATGGAGTTCTTTCGCATGGATTGTATGGATTGTATGGACTTTTACGACGGGTTGAAAAATTCATAAAACCCTTACCAATGACCGGTCACCAAAAGGTCCATTCAGCCTTACAGCAACTGGTTCTTGCTTGAGAATTGGCGCTTTGTAGTGACGACGATCAAACTCATAAAAAGGTCGATAGCTCAATTGGTAGAATGCTTGCATTCCATGCTGAGAGCAAGGGTTCGATCTCAAAGGTTTACACAGCCTTCACAAGAAATGAGAACCAGCCCCCTCGGGAGCTGGGAAACCCCCACTTCAACTGAAAGTGGTTGGTGTGAGGCCGGCCCCCTTACCTGTAAAAATAAATCGGTCCCGAAGCGCCACATGCGACCCCTTAGGGGATAACGCAGGCAAGAAGTTACACTATATGTGTAGCTTAGTTGCGTTTTTTGTATGGATATCCAAAGAGTAAGGAATTTAGCAGAAAAGCGCTTCAGATCTTTATCACTTATCATCATCCATATATTCCTTGACTTATAGGTTGATATGAGGCTGACCACCCATACTGTAAAAAATGGTTCACTTTGCCAATGTCACCCCTGTTTCAGGGAAGGTCGGCAAGAGTTGCAGGACTTATGTTCATTTGAGATTGGGTTTTTATATTGTAGGTCCACATGCGCCATGTGTGAGCGTGAAATTATGCGTGTCTGCTTGTGGGAATGCATTTAATTTGGACCTCAAATGATGTATATCTTTGCAACTTAGATTTAGATTTAGATCATCACCCCTCGCCACATTGCTCGTGCAGGGTTGCGTTCAGTGACTGATGCTGTATCCCCTGTCTCCTTGCAGAGTGGGTGCGTGGTGCTGGGCTGGTACTCCACCCAGTTGGTGCAGCTGAACCAGAAGCGGCGTGCTTGGGCTGAGGCCCTGCAGCGCAGCAGGCGGGACTGCCCACTCAGCAGGGCCGCGGGGGCGGGGGCGCTGCTCAGCTCTCAGGCCCTGCACTACACCAGCAGGGCGCACTACGCCTTCGCCCAGCCCATCAACAAGCTCCACAACAAGTACCAGCACGAGCACTTCAACGCGCACAACGTTTCCAATGACGCGGACCCTGGCACAGCTCAGATATCAGAGGCCAAATCCGAGGCGGCCGTGGGGGAGTTGGTGGAGGTGACCAGCTACATCGAGAACAAGCTGGGAGTTGCCGCCATGGACCATGGAGACCCTCGCGCGGGGCTGGCTCTGCTGAAGACGGCGGCCGAGAGAAACTACGGGCCGGCTCTCTACAATATGGCCTTGTGCTATGAGCTTGGCATAGGGGTGAAAAAGGATGAAAAAATGGTGAATATACCAGTGGCGAAGAGTGCCATACAAGCCGGCCCATCGGCTTCCCTTTTAAAATGATGTAACAAAGTAGTTAAAAAATATAGGCACAAAGTAAAAAATACTTTAAAACCAAAGAAACAATACATATTTTTTTCCCATTGAAACCATGCAGTCTACTTTATTATCATTTCTGCCTCATTTTAAACGAGAAACCGATGGGAATCGGCTTGTATGTCACCCTTCGCCACTGGAATATAGTACATAATCTAATCTAATATAATCTAAGTTGCAAAGATATGTAACATTGGCGATTCATGTTAAATGCATTCCCACAAGCAGACCCGTACAAGTTCGCGCTAACACATGCCGCACTTGGACCTACAATATAAAAACCCAATCTCAAATGAACATACACCCTGCAACTCTTGCCGACCTTCTCTGAAACAGGGGTGACATTGGCAAAGTGAACCATTTTCTACAGCATGGGTGGTCAGCCACATACCAACCTTAAAGTCAAGGAACATAAACAGCAAGTTACATTTTTTAAATCAATAAATAACAACACGCATGGACATCCAAACTAAAACAGAAAACAGATTCCAATTTAATAAACCCTAGCCGTCAACTTTACAGATCAACCGCCATTTCTTTCGGTCCTTACACACTTCTTTCATTTCATCCAGAGTCATAACCTTCTTCATACAAGCTCTCCTTTTATTATGACTCTGGATATTCCATTCATTTGCAATTTTATAAATTTGGTCCATACATACCTGTAGGTTAAGGTTGTCTGTAAGATATCGCCATGTGCGATAAGACCGCCCATTGTACATGTCTCTTTTGTTTATAATTTTAATGTAATTTATTTGTGGTGTACAATAAAGTTTATTATTATTATTATTATTATACCTTTCTCGGTCTTCTCTACCACAACATCCATCTATTCTTGCAACGTATACTTTCTTCGTCAGTCTTTCATAATTCATTCTCTCCATATGTCCAAACCATCTTAGCAGACTTCTTTTAATCTTTACTTTCACACTTTCTCTTGCACCACATTCTTTTTTAATAATTTGAATATTTATTGTATTTTGCTAAACTCATTTATTTTTCAGGCAACACAACTGTACCACTCGGCCGTCAGCAGGAACCACCCGACGGCCATGTATAACCTGGCTCTGCTGTACGGGCAGGGGCGCGGGGGGCTCAGACGGGACACGGTGCTGGCCGAGCATCTGCTGAGGCAGGCCGCCAGCCACGGCAACCCCAGCGCTGCGCAGGCGCTCCGGACTATGGACACACACGCCCAGCAGCAGCCGCCACATGCAGTCCGTGACAAGTGCCACACAACCAGCAGCGCCAACCCCACACAGACATTCTTGCATCTCATCGCCAACTGAACAGTTCATCTCGTTACTTCATTTAAAACTTTAATTTCCTCCCAGTGTTGCTATAAAAACAAAATAAAACAAGTATACAATAACGCAGATACAATCTTTTAAAAGTTTGAGGGCCTGTTGCACCATCCTCCTATCGGTATTTGATTGGCACATCAAATTTGATTGCTTAATTCTTCTTTGTGACCAGTCCATAGTCTAGTGATTAACACTTCTGACTCATAAATGGAAGGTTGTGGGTTTGAATCCCGGCGGAGTACAGAAAAATATACCATTTATATTTTCAAAAATGCTCTTTGCTTGGTGAAAAAAAAATCATATACCTTTACCAAAGACTGGCCACTAAAGGTTCATCCAGCCTTACAGCAACTGGGTCTTGCTTGAGAATTGGCGCTTTCTACAGCGACAACCAAGCTTGCAGAGGGCTCTTGAGGTGTGATACACACAAAAACAGCGCTCACCAATTATGAGCCGAAGAAAGTAAAGTAAAGTAAGGGAGCCGGCCTTACTTACGCCGAAAACTTCAGTTGAAGTGGGAGTTTCCCAGCTCTCGAAGGGCTGGTACTCATTTCTTGTGAAGGCTGAGTAAACCTTGCCGGTATCTCATTTTGGGGCTTGAGATAAACACCTAAACGGGAGATCATTTCTGACACCCTCGGTGGTATTCGACATGGAATGCAAACACTCTACAAACTGAGCTATTTTAATTTTTTTTTTAAGGACTTTTATTAAATACTAGCAGTACCCGGCGTGTTTCACTACGCCATTTGGGCATGTGGTATCAATTTTTTTCTACAGATAAAAGAGGAAACAACAGGATCAAAAAAAAAAGTGTGCTAATCGGAATCAAGCTTCACACAATTTATCTCTAGGTTAATCTTCACGTTTTCTAAAAAAAAAGGTCTAGGTACAACTGTTAAGCAGCAGAGCCAAGCATAGGGAAAATCGATTGCGGTGCTCCATTTATATTTAAGATAAAAAAATCGGCTATGTAACGTCACTCATCTAATCTATTCTAAGTTGCATGGATATAATTGTTACATTTGGAATTCACATTAAGTGCATGCCCACAAGCAGACACGTATAAGTTCACACTTGCACATTCTGCGTGTGAACCTACAACATAAAAACCCAAATCTCAAATGAACATACACCCTGCAACTCTTTGCTGACCTTCCCTGAAACAGGGGTGACATTGGCAGAGTGAACCATTTTCTATTTATAGTTGGTCAGATGCATATTGACCTATACTAATCTAATCTAATCTAATCTAAGCTGCAAAGATATATATCATTTAAGATTCATACTAAATGCATTCCCACAAGCAGATATGTATAATTTCGCGCTAACACATGCCGCATGTGGACCTACAATATAAAAACCCAATCTCAAATGAACATAAGCCTTGCAACTCTTGCCGTCCTTCCCTGAAACAGGGGTGACATTGGCAAAGTGAACCAATTTTTATATTATGGGTGGTCAGCCGCATAACAACCTATAAGTCAAGGAACGAGAAAAGAATATAAAGAAAAGAATATAAACAATACATTAAATTTTATAATCATACAATTAAAGAACTAATCTATAAAATTCACTATACTCTTTGAGCAAAGTGAAGAAATAAATGTATTCCAAACAATCAGGAATATTTTTCAATGTAACCGCACTGTGAAACGTATGCAGTTGGGGAAAATGCTTCATACAATATGATGCACTTAAGTGTTTTTTCAACTATCTCCATGAAAGTGTTTAATTTATGTTGAATTTTTGACTCCCTGTCCTGTCTTTATCCCGGCCAAGTGAATTCACATTTTTTCCCCACATTTAAAATGTGCTCTATCCATTATTTCAATAAGTGAAAGTTTTAGGTAGTGCACACGGAACATTTTCTATTGACAACAAAATTGTAAGTCGCACGGCCGGGTTAGGTAAAAGGCAAACATTTTGTTTATCTTGGTTGCTTTGGATCATTGTCACATAGAAGAAAGACGTTTAACCGCCGAGAAAAACACGATCTTTAAATTTGTGGTGAGTATATAATTTTACAGAAATGCGTTTTTTGAAAAAACAACTATATTATGTATATTTTAATTAAAAGTATGTTTCAATAAAAGGTTTTCATAATAATAATATATTTCAATATGGTCTTCTAGTTGTGACCTACGAACTTTTGTTTATCGTATTTTTTATAAGTGCGGGATATAAAAGCTTTCTTACATTTCTAAAATTCAACTTGGAATACTTGAATAACATTTTTTAATTTGGAACTTTTGTCTAGGCCAGGGGTCGGCAACCTTTTGAGTCGGAAGAGCCAAAAATTACAATTTACAAATTTCAAAGTTTTTCCTTGACTTATAGGTTGGTATGAGGCTAACCACCCATACTGTAAAAAATGGTTCACTTTGCCAATGTCACCCCTGTTTCAGGGAAGGTCGGCAAGAGTTGCAGGGCTTATGTTCATTGAAGATTGGGTTTTTATATTGTAGTTGGGGGGAGGGTGGGGGGTGAAAAGCGAGTACAAGTAGCGGAGAGATCGTTAATCGATTCAGAACGATTTAGTTTTTTTCGATCAGAAGTATAATTCTGTGTTTTTTTTATATTTGCGTATGAAGCTAAAGAGCCGTAACTTCACACCCAAAGAGCCGCATGTGGCTGGTGAGCCGCAGGTTGCTTACCCCTAACCAAACCGATATCGATCCACCATATTTGTAAAAAGTCCGGTCTATAGCTTAGTTGGTAGAGTAACTGCATTCCATGCCGAGATCTCGAGTTAGAATCCCACTGAAGTTGTCAGAAATTATTTCTCGTTTCAGTGTTTATTTCTAACCCAAAATAAAATACCGGCAAGGCTTACTCAGCCTTCATAAGAAATGAGTGTCAAGCCACTCAGGAGCTGAATAACATCCATTTCAAGTTAAGTAAAGTGGGTAAAGTTAAGTAAAATTTTCCCAACTTTTTTTTTTTCCCCATTTTTAGGTTAGGTTAGGTTTTTCCCGACTTTTGGGGAAAAAATAATTTCCCCACTTTTGGGGAAATTTCCCAACTTTTTTTTTTTTTCCCATTTTTAGGTTAGGTTAGGTTTTTCCCGACTTTTGGGAAAAAAAAAAATTCCCCACTTTTGGGGAAATTTTCCCAACTTTTTTTTTTTCCCCATTTTTAGGTTAGGTTAGGTTTTTCCCGACTTTTGGGGAAAAAAAATTTTCCCAACTTTTTTTTTTTTTTCCCAGATTTGAAAGTGGGAACCATGCGCAGGGGGATAAGTGGGAACAATGCGCAGGGGGAAATTTCCCAACTTTTTTTTTTTTTCCCATTTTTAGGTTAGGTTAGGTTAGGTTAGGTTTTTCCCGACTTTTGGGGAAAAAAAAAATTCCCCACTTTTGGGGAAATTTCCCAACTTTTTTTTTTTTTTCCCATTTTTAGGCGTAAAGTAAAAGTTACTGGGTTGTTCATTTTAGATTTGGATTTTAAATTATGAGTGGGTACACATGCAGCATTTGTAAGCGTGAACTTACATGTGTCTACTTGTGAGCATGCATTTTATATGAATCTTTAATGTAAATGTATATTTGCAACTAAGATTATGTATTGTAGTTGAATATAATGGTCTTCTTCTATTGGGTGGTTTCAAAATTTACCGACCTCGTTGCTGAAATATCGAGAATTGAGAACCACTGTTTATTTGATCACCATCAAACTTCACAGGATTCGTTCTAAGAATATGTTACATGTTTCCTGAAAATTTCGTCAAAATCGGATGAGCGGTTTATGAGTCTATAGGGGACATACATACATACATACATACATACATACATACATACATACATACATACATACATACATACATACATACATACATACACACATCCTTCTTTATAGATATAGATTTCTCGGAAGTGGGCAATAATATGATTGAATTCGAACAGCAAAGATAGATGATGTACATCAGCTGACTTAAGTACATGCAACCAAATTTTTTATTTTATGGGATAAATCTCGACTCATTTTGATTTTTGTCTGATTGGAGTTTGGTGCAACAGGCCCTAAGGGTTTGTGTATTGACATTGTGAAGATTCATTTTAAATTAATAATGTAAATATTTAACAAAAAGATTTTTCAATTTATGAAATGTTTCAGCGGAAACTTTGTAGAACTCCATTTTAAATTAAAGTAAACACTGTTTGATTCTACTTTTTTAACACTGTTTGATATTTTCATTTAAAAAAGGTTTAACACAAAGTTTTTCTGCATAAGGTTGATTTATTGCCTGGGGCGCTTTCGATGTTATCACACCATTATCGAAAGAACAACCTCGTGTTTGACTTTTTACATTATTTATGATATTTATAATTTTTTATCAGCTTAATATTGTTTTGCTGACTTTATGTATGTGTAAATACATTGTTGTAAAATTATAATAATATGATCGCCGAAAACGAATATGTATATTTATTTTTGTAGAATTGAAAATAATGTTAGTGAAACTATCCATTATTTGTTAAAAATTAAATCCCTTGTATATCTATAGGAATAACACTTATTCCTAATTACTAAGTTCTAACATCTTATATTTCTTTTGGTGCCACGTGTATCGAAGATCGGTAATCATCATGGCTATTTTTACCGTGGATGCTGCGGCTCTAAACAGGGACTTGGTTTAACATCAGGAAACAAAAAACTACCTTCATGGCATATTGACTTTATATCCTCACGATTTTAAAAATTATAATAAAAGTATCAAGGAATTGGTTAAATCATCATCTATCCTTCAATCTAATATTCATTGATGAATAATTTACTTTTATAATGTAAACATTACCTACTGGTATTTTAATGAAATACAGAATTGTTTGTTGAACATTTGTTTTATTTTATTAATCTTTCGATGGTACTGGAGTAGAATTTATGGTAAGGGTCGTTCCTGTTCACAATGTAAACTCGCGTATATTCGCTGTTAATGGTGGTTTTACTGGAAAGGGCTTATCAACCAGTTTACTACTAGTACTACGTGTAAATCTACTAGCAGTCCCCTGCACTCAGTACTCATTTCTAACTCCCAATGACCCCTGGCACCAACTGTCTAGGATGACGTAGCGTGCACGCGACCCTGGACGATGCAGTTACTTGGAATGTCGGCCACCTACACTCCACTCGCCACAAAAAAACCTGGAGCTGACTGGTCTACTCTAGAAAAGTCATTTGCGTAGTGAACGCCCCTTGGCATTAGACTAAGACAAAACAAACATGATAGGTGTGGACCAGAAAATACAGAGAATGAGAGGAAATGAGATAAAGATAAAAATTTTAATAAAATTATCATCTAAGTATTTAATTTAATTATTATATGAAAGAAGTGTGCAAGGACAGGAAGAAGTGGCGGCTAATCTGCAATGTTGGTTTATTAATTTGCTACATTTTTTTCATAGGAAATTTTTGGCTTCCTTGACTTATAGTTTGGTATGAGGCTGACCACCCATACAGTAAAAAATGGTTCACTTTGCCAATGTCACCCCTGTGTCAGGGAAGGTCGGCAAAAGTTGTGGGGCTTATGTTCATTTGAGGTTTGGATTTTATTTGTAAGTACACATTCAGCATTTGTAAGTGCGAACTAAGTACCTACACGTGTTGGTTTGTGGGCATACATCTGAGAGTAGGGCCGTTCTTATAAACATCCGTTTGTTAAATGTCAAATCTAATAAACCGAAACTTGGTACAAATTTCGTTTTTCTGTATTATAACAATTCGTTCGTAAATTTTCGGTTTAATTTTACCGGCGGATCTAACCGACAGCCGACCCCCGGTTTCCAGGTAGATACCGGTCGGTTTGTTAAGGTTTGAGGTTAGGTCAGCTGTCAAAGCATTATTTTTTTGCGGTGAGTTTTGCGCGTCTTTGGACTTCTCCGCTCTATCGTGTTGAAGATAATTTCTTCCGACAGAGATAGAGAATTCATTAAAATAGGGCTGTATCAGTCGTTTTCGTGTTTGTCATACGCAACTTTAGGTTATGTTTCTTCCCTGACAGCAAACGGATGACATATGTTCATGAATGCACGCAAAAAATCATCAAAAATACGAGTGCATTATTGAGAACTAACGGACGGTTAAAAAAGCTTTATAAGGGCCGGTCTTATAAACGAGAGACCAAATATCCGTAAGTATCTCGACAACAAACTAACGGATGGACGTTTACGGATTGATCTTACCGATGGTCGTCCTATAAAGCTTTTTTTACCGTCCGTTAGTTCTCAAAGATGCACTCGTATTTTTCTATGACTTTTAAGTGCATTCATGAACATACGTCACCCGCTTGCTGTCAGATACGAAACATAACCTAAAATTTATTGTGCGCGTCATATTCCCTGGTTAAAGTTTATCAATAAAATGAATGTAAGTACAGTTATTTACTTGTGATAACTTATGTATTATTATTTATATATAAAATGACTTATGTGCAATGGTTATATCTTGATAAAAAGTTAATTTTATCATGAAAAACAATGACGCTTCTCTTGCATCCTTCTAATGTGATTTTTATAATTTCAGACAAAAGGCAGGAGCAAACAATTCACGGCAGAGGAGGTGACAAAATTAATTGAGTTATTAGAGGATAACAACGTACTTTTGTCGAAGAAGACGGATGTGGCATCAAACGCCACTAAAGAACAAGCGTGGCAGTGCTTGGCGATGAGCTTTAATGCCACCAACAGGGTGCCAAGGGATGTGGCCCAGTTAAAACTCAAGTGGGACAATTTGAAGAAGGCCGCAAGGAAAAGAGCAGCACTTAGCAACAGCAATTACAGGTATTCTTTATTGTTTATCAATATTGTAGATTCCAAAATGTTCATAATCATTTCACAGTCATGCCAAATATCATCATTGATAGAACGGCGGCAGGAGTTGCAAGGTTTTTCTTATTTGTATGCACACATGCAGAATGTGTAGGCGCGAACCTACATGTGCCTGTCTGTGGGCATGCACTTAATATGAACCTTAAATGTTAACATATCTTTGCAGCTTAGATTATAGATAGATAGATTGTCATTTGCCATGTGAAGCTTATTTTAAAAATGGCAAAATGCATTTCGCTGTACAAATATTATATTTTCATAACACTAGCCGGCCGCTCGATAGCTCGGTTGGTAGAGTGCTTGCATCTTATCCCGTGAGCTCGGGTTCGAATCCCGCTGAGGGTGTCAGAAATGATTTCCCGTTTTGTTGTTTATTTCAAACCTCATAATAAAGAACCGACAAGGTTTACTCAGCCTTCACAAGAAATGAGTACCAGCCCCCTCGGGAGCTGGGAAACCTCCCACTTCACTGAAGTGGTTGGCGTAAGGCTGGCCCCCTTACCTGTAAAAACAAATAGGTTCACTCGCCATATGCAACCCTAACACGGCAAAGAGTTACACTATATGTGTAGCTTAGTTGCGTTGCATTTAGCCAGACACATTTCTGCCCTAAATTCTGTTTGTTAATAGTGCATAAAATAAAACATAATACGTTTGTTTACAGGGCAACTGGTGGAGGTCCAATGCTACCAGTAAGCGAGGATGCTACCCTGGATAAAGTGACATCACTGATCAAACTGAGTTGCTATGGCCTAGAAAATCAGTTTGATAGTGACGCCATACAAATTGAGTACGTCTCACAGCCAACAACCAGCCAGCCAGTTTTGGAGTTTGTAATAGACGTGCCACCAAATGATAATTTTCCTCCAGAAGAGCCTGTGAGCAATGTCGAAAGTAAATGGCAGACGTGGACCCCGGCATCATTAAAAACACCTGTTGATTCAAGATTGACAGTGAGAAATGAAAAAAAAGAAGCAATCGACAAAAATAAGCTAACAAAATCAAAAATTCGTCGAAACAATGCTATAGCTAGCTACTACGAGTATAAATTTGAATTATTAAAAGAAAGTAAGAAAATTTAATTTCAATTTAATAGAGGAAAAGATGCTAATTTGGAAAACTAAATTTGTTTTTGTGATCATTGAGGCATTAGCGAGGCGTAATAATGTATTGTTCTGTGCCATTTAGATATTATTTGCTGCTCTTCAGTTAGATTGCCTTGTCTTGTATCCTGCCTCCATTCTTTTAGGGGTGGCCGGTACCTCCACTTGACTCTGTCCTTGCATACTTCTTTCATCTCATCTAGTTTCATCACTCTTTTCATGCACGCTCTTCTCTTATTTCCATTCTGTAAATTCCATTTGTTCGCAATCTCACATATCTGATCAATTCATTCTTTCCTAGGTCTTCCCCTTTCACGCTTACCTATTACATTCCCTTCATACACTTTTTTGTCAGTCGGTCTTCATTCATCCTTTCAATATGTCCAAACCATTGCATCACATTGCTGTAAACTTTCACTTTCACGCTTTCTTTTACTCCGCATTCATTCAGAACCCATTCGTTTCACAATTTATTTTTCAGTGTTTTTTTCTGTCATACTTCTCAAATGAACCGTTTCTACGGTGCTTACCTTATTTGCTTCTCTTTCATTCACGGTCCACAACTCACTTCCATACATCAGGGTCGGCAGCAATATACAATTGTGTACCGCCATTTTAATTTTTTGTAGATTCTTTTATTCTTCGCTATTCTACCGAACGCTCCCATCACGCATCTTCTTTGCTGGCACTCTTTCTAATTCTCTCGCCATCTTACAATTTGCCTCAAACTTACTTCTACTTCAACTTTTGTTCCATTCAAATTAATTATAAGTTCCTCACATAGTTATGATTTATTTAATAGTGGTATTCCAAATATGCATAACTTACTCTATAACTTTTAAGATAAGCACTTCCTACATTTTTTAATTAATTAAAATTATTATGTATAATTATGATTTATGTTGAAAATCTTGAGGTTTATAAACTCTGTACATTATCTTGTTCACTTTTTAAATAAATAATTAGTAATAAACTATACTTTATCCTTAACTGTGTTCAATAAAGAAAATGGATATAAAACCTTAGAAATTATTTTGAGTTGGAACAATGGCTCTAATTGGTTTATTTCAATGTTAAATGCATTTCTTATTAAATATGTTGCCTACCTTATACTTACATGTGCCTTTATTGGATGCACGCCAGTGGCAAAGGGTGCCATACAAGCCGATTCCCATCGGTTTCCCGTTTAAAATGAGGCAAAAATGATAATAAAGCAGACTGCATGGTTTCAATGGGGGGAAAATATGTATTGTTTCTTTGGTTTTAAATGTATTTTTTTACTTTGTGCCTATATTTTTAAACTACTTAGTTACATCATTTTAAAAGGGAAGCCGATGGGAACCGGCTTGTATGGCACGCTTCACCACTGATGCACGCCCCTGCTCATATAATATGAATAAGTAATGTAATATTGATACTTGTAGAGGAGTGTCCCCAATAATAAGACAAAAGGTTTTAAGATTTCAGAAATATATTAAAAAATGGACAAAAAAACATTTCAAAATACAACAAAAGTAATATTTACATAAAAGAAACATCAATATTCAATCTCATAAAATATATTTACCTATCATCTAATTTGCAAAGATATACTAACATTTAAGATTCCTATACCTTGCATGCACACAAGCAGACAAGTGCTTACACATGCTGCATGTGAACATTACAAAATAAAAACTCAAATCGCAAATGAAAATAAGCCCTGCAACTCTTGCCACCATTGCCTAAAATAGAGGTGACATTTGCAAAGTGAACCAATTTTTACAGAGTAGGTGACCATCCTCATACCAACCTTATAAGTCGACGAACAAAAATTATAAAATGCAATATTTAATATAGGTACATAAAAAAAAAAACAGAAAAATCATTTACCTACATGGAGCTGCAAAGTACATTATAATACAGGTATGTATATATTTTTAAAAAAGTCTTAACCACCAACATTGTCGATTAACTGCCATTTATTCGGCCCTTGCATACTTCTTTCATTTCATCCAGAGTCATAACCTTCTTCATACAAGCTCTCCTTTTATTATGACCCCATTAAATCAGAATGTACAAAAAATAAAACCAAAGTTAGGAGTATCTAAGAAAAATATAAATCAAACATCAAAATATACAAAAATAAAAATCAAAGATATCGGAAAGAAATACAAATCAAAAATCAAATTTAATATACAATCAAGAGAAACAAAACTACAAGTCATCGTCATAATTTCTTACATTAAAATTTAATTACACCAAATTTTTAAAATAATTATCTATTAAATCTCTTCTGTAATAATCTTGTGTGCCAGGACCCGATGCAACACTTTCTGCTGATGGCAAATCGTTATCCTGAGGTGACTCTTCTTGGACATCTGGGGGTAGGATGTCTTCACTGTTCAATCGGCAAATGTTGTGTAAGACAGCTGTTGCCACAATGACAGACTGAGCTCTATTCACAGCTATTCTCAATGGCATGAAAAGAACTGGAAACCGCCGCTTCCATACGCCAAAACAACGTTCAATAGAATTCCTCGTTCGAATTTGGGATTCGTTGTAGAGAATCTCTTCTGATGTCTGGGGATTGGAAAGAGGAGTCATGAGGTACCGTTTTACAGCATATCCGCTGTCTCCAACCAACATAGAGTCTCCAAATTCTCCACTCTCAAAACGGGACTTCAACATGGATGAATTGAAAATATGAGAGTCATGTGAAGCTCCCGGCCATTTCACAACAATGTCTGTGATGCATAAATTGGCATCACAAACACACTGCACATTCAGTGAAAAATAGCCCTTCCTATTTCTGAAGGCCTCAGCATCCCGTCCTCCAGGCGACTGAATCCTGATGTGCGTACCGTCGATTGCTCCTATCACACAAGGAAATCTGGCCAAGTTATAAAACAATTCTTTGGTAGAATTATCATTGGTTATTTTTATATAGCGAGCTCTTATGCCACATATTTTCTTGGATACTTCCCAGACAATATTGCTTGCACTTTGCTTCGATACTCCCACAAAATCCGCAGAGGCTAATAATATTGACCCTAACGCATACAACCTCAATGCAACAAGTAGTTGGGTTGATGGTGTCAATGCATTATTTCGGGCTGTAGGTCGGGTCAACGTGCTCCCAATCATGTTTAATACATTTTGTGCACTGCTCTTTGTCAATCGAAAGCGACACACAAAATCTAAATCATCTAGGATGTTGAAATAGTCCACGCGACATCTGAACACTCTTTTTCTTCGTCTTCCTGCATCCTCGTCAGAAGACGACGAATACAGCACATTCTCAATTAATTCACTATCACTGTCGGAAAACATTTTAGAGTCAGCACAAAACACTTCAATAGGACAGAGCGTAGAAGTCCGATATGGATTACACTGGATGACACAAAACTCACCGCAAAGAAACAATGCTTTGACAGATAACCTAACCTCAAACCTTAAGTTACCGGCCGGTATCTGCGATTAATCGCTGCCTCGGCTGTCGGTTAGTTCTGTCGGTAACTTTTTACGGAAATTAAACGAACGGATCGTTATAAGACGAAAAATGTGACGTTTGTATTATTTTTCGGTTAATTTGGTACGACATTTAACTAACGGACGTTTATAAGACCGGCCCTAAGACGACCATCGGTAAGATCAGTCCGTTAACGTCCATCCGTTAGTTAAATGAGTATTTACTTACGGATATTTAGTCCAACGTTTATAAGAACGGTCCTTGCTACTTAGATTATAGATAGATTATAATTATAGATACAAACTTTTTTTACAAAATGTGTTTTACCACGTTAATTTGTTTTTATTTACTGCTCCAACTGAGTAGAACAATGATATTGGGATGATATTATGAAAGGCTTAGTACTGTCTAGACACGTAGGGTTGGTACTGGCGCTATCCGTCGTCCATATAATATTATACAACACGGTTACAATTTTTAGTTCTACAACCCTCTGTACAAAGCACTGCTGTATTGCCAGCTATACCTACATTATTTCCCTCCCTGGTTTGACAGTTGCTCATTGTTGTGTTGGCGGCCTGCTGGCCCAGTTGGTTCCTTCACCAAATTTCGACCAACCTTGACAGGACAGTTTTTATATATCGAAAATGGCTGCTACGGCTCGATTCCTCACCCGCGTCAGAGGTAAAGGACCTTTATTATGTAATGCATGAAACACAAGGATCGCAGAATCGCTGGAAAATCATACAATCAACCAGCTGCCGTAACAGTACCCCGGCTTTTGTGTCATTGGTCTGCTTGGCGGTCATTTTTCATTCAACACACATAACTTTTATTTAGGTATTATAATTTTCTGATGAGTTTTGTCTTAAATGCTGATAGTTGATTGGTTGAATCATCAATTTGTGTCCTCAGCTAGTCGTTACTTGACTAGGAATGTCTTCACAGGCAGATGTCGGTCTCTAGGTCACGGCTCTGTCAGCTTTAACGAGTTATAATTAACCCAATGTTACGAGCCATTTTTTAGGTGGTGTATTTTGTAACATGTGTGACGGGGATTGTCATGTATTCTCCTCTAGACTCGCTTCCCTCACATTAAGGAGAGGAAAGTTATTTAATTTCTCCCAGCTCTGTTCCTACTGGTGTAGTAGTGCGAGTTTATGGTCACTGTCCAAAGGTGACTGCCAGTAGGTAGTGTGTTGTCTGTTATCATTACACACACTGCAGTAACTGCTGCAGTTGCCCCCTGATAGTGATATAGTGGGCTAGTGATATAGTGGGATGGGGGGGGGGGTCAAGTTTTGAAAATTGAAAATGAAATTACTTAATGTAATAATAATATCAGGATGATTTATTTGGTGAGTGCTGGTTTTGTATGTATCACATCTCATGAGCCCTCTGCGAGCTTCCTCCCCCTGCCCCTTACTGGGTACGCCCATGCCCCCAGTGCTTGTTTGACTAATCTACCATTTGTCTCAAAGATGAACTGTCTATGAAATTGTCTTAGGAATCACATTCTACACAATCTGAGCTAAGAAAACAACGTAAAACAGGATAATGTGAGAGTTGTTGTAAATATTTTTAAAATCCATTTCCAGTTTTCATAAGACACACTGGTCCAGTTCACATGCAAGCATTGCTCATGTGAAATAACGTCTGATGGACATAAGTTATCACTCTGGAGTACAGGTTATTCTGGGCTCCAGAGTGATGTAGTGTGTTTATGTTTCACTCGCAGATGGGCTGGTGTTCAGCAATGTGCGCTTCAGCTCCCAGTACACACAGACCCGCAAGAACCTCAAGATCAACTCCAACACTAAGGTCATCTGCCAGGTACATGCAGCTCCTTGTTACAGCTACTAACCCTAATGGGAACCTCAAGATCAACTCCCAACACTAAGTTCATCTGTCAGGTACATGCAGCTCCTTGTTACAGCTACTAACCCTAATGGGAACCTCAAGATCAACTCCCAACACTAAGTTCATCTGTCAGGTACATGCAGCTCCTTGTTACAGCTACTAACCCTAATGGGAACCTCAAGATCAACTCCCAACACTAAGTTCATCTGTCAGGTACATGCAGCTCCTTGTTACAGCTACTAACCCTAATGGGAACCTCAAGATCAACTCCCAACACTAAGTTCATCTGTCAGGTACATGCAGCTCCTTGTTACAGCTACTAACCCTAATCTCTCAAAAGCCCTCTGCGAGCTTGGACGTGGCAATAGAAAGCACCTATGCTCAAGAGCAAGACCCAGTTGCTGTAAGTCTGAACGGACCTTTGGTGACCGGTCTTTGGTAAAGGTATATGATTTTTTCAACCCTGTGAAGATCACATTTGAAAGTATAAATGGTATATTTTGTGTGTTCCGTCGGAATTCGACCTTCCATTTACGAGTCCGAAGCATTACCACTAGACTACGGACTAGCCATAAAAGGTAAGGTAATGCATGTACATAGGTAGTATAGAGATCTGTGATTGCTGAGTGACTCAACGACAAGTAGAACGTGGTGTGTGGAGCACATTGTTTACATGCTTACTTGTTTATGTGCTGCAATGTTGTATAGATTATGGTTGGATCAGTAAACTCATGGTTCATTTGCTGAATTTTTTCCGAGTGTGTTTGATATCATCTGAGTATGTGACGGCTGATGACATCATTATCTATAATCTGAGTTGCAAAGATATATTACATTTAAGATTCATATTAAATGCATTCCCATTAGCATGCCACATGTGGACTTACGATACTTACAATGTACTTACTTACAATATATATAATATACGGACTTACAATATAAAAACATAAATCTTAAATGGACATATACCCTGCAACTCTTGCCGACCTTCCCTGAAACAGGGGTGACATTGGCAAAGTGAACCATTTTTACAGCATGGGTGGTCAGCCGCATACAAACCTATAAGTCAAGATAGGAAAGAGAAATCTATATTGTTTGAATTTCTAGGGTTTCAAGGGCAATAAGATGTTAACATATGTTTACAACTTACTTAGATTATAGCTTACAGATGAGCTAATATGTGTTGATTGTTGTGCTAGGGCTTCACGGGCAAGCAGGCCACCTTCCACATGAAGCAGGCCATAGAGTACGGCACCCGCGTGGTGGGGGGCGTGTCCCCGGGCAAGGGCGGCAAGTCCCACCTGGAGCTGCCGGTGTTCAACAGTGTGGCGGAGGCGCGGGGGGCCACGGGCGCCGACGCTTCAGTCATCTACGTGCCCCCGCCCGCAGCAGCCAACGCCATCATCGAGGCCATAGACGCTCAGATGCCGCTCATCGTCTGCATCACTGAGGGAATACCGCAGCATGTGAGCACCAACTTTTTTTTTTTATGAAAGAGAAAACCGTCAAAAGGTTCCTGCCATTGTTTCCGCCGGCAGGATATGTGAGATTTTTACTCACTAAAAACCCCCCTCGTCAGCTTGCCACATCTTGGAACTGCCCTCAAGCATTACTTCAGAGTGTGGTGCATTGAGTAATAACAGAAAGCAGCAAGAACTAACTTACTTCATTGATAATATTATACATTTATCCTTATTTGTCTCAGTCCCGTCAAACGTTGCATAGGTGTAGTCATACGAGATAAGGCCATTTTGTCCAAGTCCATTCTGTATTTCGACACCCAATTATAACACATGTCATAATATATTAAAATAATGCCTTTTTCCTTTAATATTCATCAATTTTAGCAGTCACAATATTTATAACGCGTGTTATCTGTCAACTGGCAGCCATTATAATTCGCAATAGTACCAACTTTCTAGGAACATTTTTACATTCGCCCCAGTTTTTTTGTACACATGGAAATGCAACTGTGAAGTTCTTTGTTCTCTTTCTTACTAATGACCATTTTCGTAAGAAAGTTGAAACAGATATAATGTATATTTTCGTTTAAATAATTTCTAGTCCACAGATATCATAAGTCAATGATGTGGTGCGTCTTACATGCTCAGCATGTCTTCACAATGCAATTGTCGGTGTTATGGCCGCGGAAATCAAGTCGGGTTATTTGGAACCGGATAACGTTGGTTCGAATCCCGCGACGATAACTTCGACCCTGGTTCAACAGATGCCGTTGCATGCACACAAGCTTCTGCTTTCGCATGAAGACAACTGGCCTGGCAAAATAGGTTGGTGGATTGCATTGCTTTCCACAAATCTATTTAAAGGATAGGAGTTATATATGAAAATGGTATAAATAAATAAAAAACAAACATTTTCAGAGGTAGTGTAGAGACGTTAAGCTTCTCACTAATTTGAAATGTTCTTACCAACTTTTTGGATGCCCAAACCTTTCCTAGATTACAAACTTTATTGGGGAATGGAAAACAGCCAAAACCGCAAAAGCCTTTCTCGATTGATGCTGTCACCAACGAACGATATTCATGCGTGGTGTTGTTGTTGCAGGACATGGTGCGCGTGAAGCACAAGCTGCTGAGGCAGAGCGTGTCCCGCCTGGTGGGGCCCAACTGCCCGGGCATCATCGCCCCCGAGCAGTGCAAGATTGGCATCATGCCCGGCCACATCCACAAGAAGGGCTGCGTGGGCGTGGTCTCACGCTCCGGCACCCTCACCTACGAGGCCGTGCAGCAGACCACCGAGGTAATCACCACATGCGGATCTTTATTCTTTGTGCTTTCAATTCAAAATGGAAAATTCTCTGGCCTTTTCAACTGTAAATCTATCTGTATACAGTTGTTTTAATCTAATCTAAGTTGCAAAGTTATGTTACATTGGAGATTCACATTATATGCATTCTTACAAGCAGACACATACAAGTTTGCGCTTGCACATATGCTTGAACTTACAACATAAAAATCAAATCTCAAATGGAAATGCACCCTGCAACTCTTGCCGTCCTTCCCTGAAACACAGGTGACATTGGCAAAGTGAACCATTTTTATAGCATGGGTGGTAAGCCGCATACCATGCTGGAGAGTTATTTTCTGAGATCTGTTGCCGTGGTCTGTAGGAGCTGGGACTTTTGGACGTTTCGCCCAAGTCTACGATGGGCTTCTTCAGCGTGAGAGTGAAATTATGAAGATGATCTTGATGAAAACTGTGATGTTAAAAGTTGTAGCAGGGTAGCTGCAGGAATAGTGGTGCCCCGCAGGAGTTAGGACTTAAGGAGACTTACCTCCGTATTTTGATCAACACTGACTCAAGTACCAATACTTACCTAATTCAAGCGCTACACTAACTCAAGGGTTGACATTCTGGAGCGTTTTGTTTCACAAAGAACACTAAGGGCCGTTCTTATAAACGCTGGACTAAATATCCGTAAGTAAATCCTCATTTTACTAACGGATGGACGTTAACGGACTGATCTTACCGATGGTCGTCCTATAAAGCTTTTTTAACCGTTCGTTAGTTCTCAATAATGCACTCGTATTATATTTTATATTTTTGATGATTTTTTGCGTGCATTCATGAACATATGTCATCCGTTTGCTGTCAGAGAAGAAACATAACCTAAAGTTGCGTATGACAAACACGAAAACGACTGATACAGCCCTATTTTAATGAATTCTCTATCACTGTCGGAAGAAATTATCTTCAACAGGATAGAGCGTAGAAGTCCAATGGCACGCTAAACTCACCGCAAAAAAAGAATGCTTTGACAGCTGACCTAACCTCAAACCTTAACAAACCGCCGGTATCTACCCGAAAACCGGGGGTCGGCTGTCGGTTAGATCCGCCGGTAAAATTAAACTGAAAATTTACAAACAAATTTTTATAATACAGAAAAACGAAATTTGTACCAAGTTTCGGTTTATTAGATTTGACATTTAACAAACGGATGTTTATAAGATCGGCCCTTAAGCAGTAATCAGCCTAGTGCCCAACTTAGTGGAGATGTACGGCCAGTCATTGGCTCTCGAAAAAACCCAGATCTGTAATTGGTCAGTAACTTCCGACCAATATTCGGCGTACTTCATTCTTATCATTGCCGCTTCTTTAAAATTTCAATGACATTTGAGCTGTTGAACTTGACAAATCGAAGAAATGTCAATGTCATATTTTGAGCTGTGCATAAAACTTGACAATCGAAGAAATTGTTGGCTTTGTTAAACCCTCAATGAGCAACAGAAAGACTGTATACAGAACGACGCATTTTTTCAATCTAGAACGCCTTCTAAATTCTTCCTCGTCGTAATACGTAAATGGGTCTTTACAGTCTCTGATATATTTTCTTGGGACACTATTTTTGGTCAAAACAATGTTTTTATACTCGTTAAAATCGTCTTCATCGTAAGAGTTCATTATTTTATGTAAATAATTCACAACCAAACCAAAACTTTGCTGACGAAATGCGATGGAATATTTTGACAGTTCATCTGTAAAGAAGTATACTTAGATGGTTTGGATATTTGGAGAGAATGAATGAGGAACGACTGACGAAGAAAGTAGATGCTGCAAGAATTGATGGATGTCGTGGAAGAGGAAGACCGAGAAAGGTATGGATGGACCAAATTTTCGAAATAACAAGTGAATGGGATATCCAGAGTCATAATAAAAGGAGAGCTTGTATGAAAAAGGTTATGACTCTTGCAAGGACAGGAAGAAATGGCGGCTAATCTGCACAGGAAGAAGTGGCGGCTAATCTGCAATGCTGATTTGTAATGTTGGTTTATTAGTTTGCTACATTTTTTGCATAAGAAAATTTTGACTTTGTATAGATTTCTTTTTAAGGTTTTGTTGTTTTTTTTTTATACTTAAATGTTATTTATTACTCGTATTCCTTGACTTATAGGTTGGTATGAGGCTGACCACCCATACTGTAAAAATGGTTCACTTTGCCAATGTCACCCCTGTTTCAGGGAATGTCGGCAAGAGTTGCAGGGCTTATGTTCATTGGAGGTTTGGATTTTATTTGTAAGTACACAATCAGCAATTGGAAGCGCGAACTACACGTGTTGGTTTGTGGGCATACATCTGAGAGCTTTGAATGAATATATCCTTGCAACTTAGATTATAGCTTATAGATCTGTCATTACAGTATGGTCCTAGACCATACCGGAGAAAAAACCCGATTCTGATGGCCAAACAATGTTAATACACTCGTAAAAATCGTCTTCATTGTAAGAATTCATTTTTTCATGTAAATTCACAATCAAACAAAAAATGTGATAACAATTAAATACGAAGGAATATTTTGACAGCGCTTAAGCGTTGGTTAATATACCTGTCGACCTTACTAACCTAAGCGCTAGTATTTGGAGAGCTATAGCGCTGCTTTTACCCTAAGTATTGTTCTTGAAATGAATTTCCCCAATCTAAGCGCTAGTTTGCCCTTAAGTAAGTGCTAGTTTTGATCGTGAACGGGGGTAGACCCACCCCAGGGCTGGAAGTCTCATAATCACGGTAATTCTTACTTACCCAATATCGGTAATATTTGTATGAAGACCTGTCAATCCAAGATGGGCCGCAAGTGAACAGCTGATTAGTCTTCACATTTACAATAATTATAACTACACAGCTAAAATTTATTAATTGGATATTATATATATATATCAGGCTTATTTATTTTTAATTGCACATGATAAGAGAGCGCCGTTTTTGTGTGTGTCACACCTCAAGGGCCCTCTCCGATCACGGATAAGACTTTTTGAAAAGGTGCGTCTTAAGAGCTCCGCGAAATATGCCCATAGATTTGGAGTTCTTCACTCCGGGTGGCAGTCTGTTCCACTCCACCGGACCCGCAACACAGAAAGCACGGTCTCCAAAATTTGTACGGATCTGACGGTGCGGCTGAACCAAATTGATCGCACCATCGCCCGCAGATCTGAGTGTCTGCCTCCTCACACCCATCTCAACAGGCGAAATCATGTCAGTCAGATAAGGTGGAGCCACGCCATTGATGGCTTTATATACCATCAGACAAACACGGTAGACCACCCTCTCCGGGAAACGAAGCCAGTGTAGTTTTTTTAACAGCGGAGTGATGTGAGCGAATTTGGATATCCCGAATATGAGCCTTGCTGCTGAATTTAACACGGATTGAAAGCGGTTGAAATGCTTCTTTGGCTGCCCACTATAAAGCGTTGAGCAATAATCAATCCGAGACATCACAAACGCACTCACCAGGGTCTTAACCGCATCTGACGGAAGACACTTTCTAATCGCCTTTATTTGGCGCAGTGAAAAAAAGGAGGAAGCTATTGTGGCATCTATTTGCCTTTCCAATGTCAGGTTCCGATCCAGTAAGATTCCTAGGAGTCTCACCGAATCGGAAGGCTGGATTAGCTTACCTCCTATAGAGAGTGCTACCCCATTGACCAATAGATGGTCACGCCTAGATGTGGCTGCCCAGAGTATCTCCGTCTTATCCATGTTCAGGATTAGGCCATTGTTCACCATCCACTCACCGACCTCCGAGATACATCCAGAAACTTAAAAAAAAATTAGACGAACCGTTATAAGAGAACTTACATTATTCTCGACATTTCATTAGCGACGTAGCTAACGTCTTCAGGACACACCCTCTCTGCACGACGAGAATAATTTAAGTTCTCTCATAACGGTTTGTCTAATATTTGATAAATAAAGGTTAACTGTGTAGTTATAATTATTGTAAATATGTCAAACGACCGTAATTCCAACCAAAACCTAATGATTAGTCTTCATATAAATATTACTGATATTCGTTAGGTAAGAATTACCGTGGGGATGAGACTTCCAGCCCAGGTTGTTGTGAGCACTCACAGCGGAATGACTACAAAACAACAGTACTATCAGCATTGTTTACCTTGCAGGTGGGCCTGGGGCAGACCCTGTGTGTGGGCATAGGAGGAGATCCCTTCAATGGCACCGACTTCATCGACTGCTTGGACGTGTTCCTCACCGACCCGGAGACCCTGGGCATCATCTTCATCGGGGAGATTGGTGGAGTGGCGGAGGAGCAGGCGGCAGAGTACCTCATCAAACACAACTCTGTAAGAGCAACAACTAACACAAACACACACTGCATCATCTCATCTATCCTGAAAGTAAAAATAAAACGGTGAGGCGCCTGAAGTCTGTATGATACAGTTGGGTTCAGCAACATCATAAGTAAAATTCTGGATCGCTTTGAAGATATTGTCCTTCAGAATTACACCTTCCTTGTATGTGATATTAATTCCATGTATAATTGTCCAATGATAGCTCAGTTGGTAGAATGCTTGCATTCAATGCCGAGAGCTCGGGTTTGAATCCCACATTAGGTGTCAGAAATGATTTTCCATTTCGGTGTTTATTTCAAACCCGTTTCGTTCCTTGACTTATAGGTTGGTATGCGGCTGACCACCCATGCTGTAAAAATGGTTCACTTTGCCAGTGTCACCCCTGTTTCAGCGAAGGACGGCAAGAGTTGCAGGGTGTTTGTCCATTTGAGATTTGGGTTTTTATATTGTAGATTCATATGCGGCATGTGCAAGCGCGAACTTGCGCACATGTCTGCTTGTGAGAATGCATATAATGTGAATCCCCAATGTAACATATCTTTGCCACTTAGATTAGATTAGAAAAGAAAATACTGTCAAGGCTTAGGCCTTCACAAGTACTGAGTGCCAGCTCCCCCCCGGGAGCTGGGAAACCCCCACTTCAACGGAAGTGGTTGGCGTAAAGCCGACCCCCTTACCTGTAAAATAAATAGGTTCCACTCACCATATGCGACGCTTTTGGTGTTTTTCGATGTTTATGTTGTCCTGACTTCCTAGTGGTCCCCTCCTCTCCTATGTTCAGGTTTATTGATGTTTATGTTGTCCTGACTTCCTAGTGGTCCCCTCCTCTCCCATGTTCAGGTTTATTGATGTTTATGTTGTCCTGACTTCCTAGTGGTCCCCTCCTCTCCCATGTTCAGGTTTATTGATGTTTATGTTGTCCTGACTTCCTAGTGGTCCCCTCCTCTCCCATGTTCAGGTTTATTAATGTTAATGTTGTCCTGACTTCCTAGTGGTCCCCTCCTCTCCCATGTTCAGGTTTATTGATGTTTATGTTGTCCTGACTTCCTAGTGGTCCCCTCCTCTCCCATGTTCAGGTTTATTAATGTTAATGTTGTCCTGACTTCCTAGTGGTCCCCTCCTCTCCCATGTTCAGGTTTATTAATGTTAATGTTGTCCTGACTTCCTAGTGGTCCCCTCCTCTCCCATGTTCAGGCTTATTGATGTTTATGTTGTCCTGACTTCCTAGTGGTCCCCTCCTCTCCCATGTTCAGGTTTATTAATGTTAATGTTGTCCTGACTTCCTAGTGGTCCCCTCCTCTCCCATGTTCAGGCTTATTGATGTTTATGTTGTCCTGACTTCCTAGTGGTCCCCTCCTCTCCCATGTTCAGGTTTATTGATGTTAATGTTGTCCTGACTTCCTAGTGGTCCCCTCCTCTCCCATGTTCAGGTTTATTGATGTTTATGTTTAACTGGTGGTGTATTTGGTTGTTTGACAGGGTCAGGGGCGCAAGGTTAGTTCAGACATAAACACAAGTTAGCACAGAGCTGTCGTTAGCTATACAGGAGCTTGTGCTCGTGCTCGTATAGCAGTCAGGTTCTGTAACTGCTTATTTACTTGGTTTGCTCTCCTCATGTTCAGATATCTACTTCCCTCATCATCATCACAACACTAGCCTCCCGAGTGCCGGAACGCGGATCCTCGCTTATAGTACTAATTGCATTTTTTATGTTTTTATTTAGTTTTTACACTGCAATAAGATTGAAAATTGTTTAAATTACTGATATTAGGTATAACTACCCTCCAAGTAACTCAAAACATTCATTTTCGATAGTGAATATTAAAAAAAAAAACAAGTTGAACTTGTAAACTGAGAAGTTGAAAGATAAAATTCACAATTTTTTTTACAAAACACACGCACATAACCAAAAAAGTGTTTGTTTACATTCCAAAGGGTCATTGATCCGGAATATTTATGTACGTAGTCGGGCTACATGGCCTAACAATAATATTATGTCTATTTTTACAACACTATGTTTTTTTCGCAATCATAATGTTAATGGGCGTGCATTAAATACGTCACTTTTGATTTTTTACTTTGTTAGGCATTAAAAAAACTTTTTCAGTGTCTTTTGAGGTAAAAAATCGGATAGGTGATTGGTTTTGTATCTTTGGAGATATTTAATATGAAAACCAAGAGTTGGGTGGCTGGACTACGGCAGACAATCGCTGGCACTCTTGAGGCTAGGCTTCTTCATGTTTGTTGATTTATTGAGCTTTTATTTTTCATCTTTTATTTTTATCAGCATTTTGAGATTGCACTTTACTCTCGTCAGTTGTCTATGAATTCCCAGCATATTACATCATATTATCGCATCTTGTATATTGATAAGTCACTGGGAGACTCTGGACAACAATGTCTCAGGTTTGGTATGCGGCTGACCACCCATGCTGTAGAAAATGGTTCACTTTGCCAATGTCACCCCTGTTTCAGGGAAGGTCGGCAAGAGTTGCAGGGTGTATGTTCATTTGAGATTTGGGTTTTTATATAGTAAGTCCACATGCGGCATGTTTAAGCGCGAACTTATACGTGTCTGCTTGTGAAAATGCTTATAATGTGAATCCTCAATGTTACATATCTTTGCAACTTAGATTAGATTAGTACATGCTTTTTTGATTTTCTGCAGAGCTGTGCGGTCCTCGCATAGGAGATTATATTCATAAAAGAATTTGTAAATAATCTTAGCTTGTAAGTTTTACGTCATTTGCCTCTAATTGTCATGAAAGTATATAATACATGTGACTGCTGAAATCACCTCTATGTTCTTCATTGCTTGAAGTACTTTTCTACACTTTTTATAACATTCATGAGCAATGTAACTTCAGTGTTTCATAAGGTTTGTACAATGTTAACAAAGAACACAAAGTTGATTTTTGTCCGATAAAAAAATTATCATTCAAACTAGTTCAAAGGTCTTTGTACCTGCTATTCTTTGATAACTTGATTCTATAAGGAAATATATCGCCACCTTAAAGGTAAAACTGAATAAGTGCTGATTCGCTGATTTGAGAAATCGTGAACATTTTATTGGGGCTAACTTCTCATAGTAAGTGAACTGATTGTAAGGAAATACTCATGACAAGCTTCTAACCTACAGGATTATCTTTTTTTTTTTGTGTTTTCTCTCGTAGAAAACAGGAAAAAAGTTGCATATTTTGTCTGAGAAACCCATGTTAATATTAGGATGATTAATTTGGTGAGCGCTGTTTTTGTGTGTATCACACCTCAAGAGCCCTCTGCGAGCTTGATCGACGCTGTAGAAAGCGCCAATTCTCAAGCAAGACCCAGTTGCTGTAAGGCTGGATGGACCTTTAGTGACCGGTCATTGGTAAAGGTATATGAATTTTTCACCCAGCGAAGAGCATATTTGAAAATATAAATGGTATATTTTTTTGTGCTACGTCGGGATTCGAACCCACAACCTTCCATTTACGAGTCAGAAGTGTCAACCACTAGACTACGGACCGGTCAGAACAGAATTTTAGCTTTATATGTCACATATTCAGTGTTACCATTATGATATTGATTTATAGATTTTTATAGGATCATTTCTTTCCTGTGACTGTTTCCTCGTACGGCTCATTGCATCATCTTGCATGCTGGAGTTGACCTCACACGAGATCCCAACAATGCACCAACAATAAATAACCATGTGCTTTCCAGGGAATTAAAGCCAAGCCAGTGGTTTCCTTCATAGCTGGTTTGTCGGCGCCCCCGGGCCGCAGGATGGGCCACGCGGGGGCCATCATCTCCGGGGGCAAGGGTGGCGCGCAGGACAAGATAGACGCGCTGAGGGCGGCCGGGGTCATCGTCACTCCCTCCCCCGCCAAGATGGGGCAGGAGCTGCTCAAGGAGATGAAGAGGCTGGAGCTCGTCTAGCTAACTCACACAGAGCGCTGGGCGGGAGAGAGAAATGAGGGCATTGCAGTTAATTAATTGTAAACACAAAAACGTATCATTTAATATTATATTACATTTCGTTTTCAGGATGTTCTACCATAATGTAATCTATAATCTAAGTTGCAATGATATATTAACATCCAAAACTCATATCAAATGCATGCCCACACACAGATACGTGTAAGTTCACGCTTACAAATGCTGAATGTGTACTTACAATTTAAAACCAAACCTCAAATGAATAAGTCATGCAACTTTTGCCGACCTTCCCTGAAACAGGGGTGACATTGGCAAAGTGAACCATTTTTTACAGTATGGGTGGTCAGCCTCATGCCAACCTATAAGTCAAGGAATACCCTTTTCACGACTGAATGCAACTAAGCTGCACATGTCACCGCCTCAAAGGTAAAACTGGATAATTGCTGATTCACTGATTTGAGGAATCGTGGATTAAACATTTTATTGGGGGTAAGTTCTCATAGTTAGTGAACTAATTATGAACTATTACTCATGACAAACTACTTTACACTGTTTTCTCTCGATCGGGAAAAAGTGGCACTGAAGTACCTGAGAAACCTTTATTGGCTTAATATGTCACTTATTCAGTTTTACCTTTAAGGTATCGATGTAGTATAACTTCATGGCTGCATTATTTCCGAAGGGGTCGCATGTGACGATTCGGGACCTACAGATACAAGTAAATAAATGTCATTATTACATTCTGAAATGCCTTACAGTTTTTGCTTTAACTGTGTTTACGATCCCCGACTGTAAGTCACGTTGAAGTTCATATGAAAAGCCAGTCCTGGCAAGAACAGAAACTTGTGTATTACGGAATGTATTATTGCGTAATTTGCAATGTTTTTACCACAAGCTCCATCTGAAATAACAGTCGTCTTAATATCTTAGGTAAGCAGAATAAGACAATGCCTTATTTCTTTCTCCATCCATTTTTCTGTACAAAATCTATTATTTTATGTCATTTTCTCACACGCGATTTAGCAATCTTGTAGAGTTGTAACCTGTGAGTCTCTCCCGAGACTTGCTCCTGGCAACACTCTCAATGTTGCGCAAAGCGTTCAGCGAGAAAATGGCCAACCTCCATTTTGTTCATGTTTTGTTATGTTCACTTCTGTCTTCATTGTTCATCTATAAAGTTAATATAAATTATAATAATGATTGTATTATAGTGTATAAATATATATTTTAGACAAATTTTGCAAATTTTATTGCCTTGCGAAACACAGGGAAGACTTGAGTGCTTGTTACATGGGATGTTTGCCTTTACAGTATTTTGTACTAAAACTTGAGCACACTGTATTATTTCTCATTTGATTATAATCTCTGTCCTTATGTTTGAGTTGTTGTGCATTATTATTTAATGACAAAAATTTGAATATGTTTAAAGAGAATTTATGTTTTCGGAGAAAAAATGCTGTGCTTTTCTGATCTCTCAGTTTTGTTCTGAAAGCACTTTTTAAATAGGAACCCAAAAATATCACTCGATGTTGTACTGCACCAATATTTAATAAATCTATAAAATAATCATTTAAGGGCCGGTCTTATAAACGAGAGACCAAATATCCGTAAGTATCTCGACAACAAACTAACGGATGGACGTTTACGGATTGATCTTACCGATGGTCGTCCTATAAAGCTTTTTTTACCGTCCGTTAGTTCTCAAAGATGCACTCGTATTTTTCTATGACTTTTAAGTGCATTCATGAACATACGTCACCCGCTTGCTGTCAGATACGAAACATAACCTAAAATTTATTGTGCGCGTCATATTCTCTGGTTAAAGTTTATCAATAAAATGAATGTAAGTACAGTTATTTACTTGTGATAACTTATGTACTATTATTTATATATAAAATGACTTATGTGCAATGGTTATATCTTGATAAAAAGTTAATTTTATCATGAAAAACAATGACGCTTCTCTTGCATCCTTCTAATGTGATTTTTATAATTTCAGACAAAAGGCAGGAGCAAACAATTCTCGGCAGAGGAGGTGACAAAATTAATTGAGTTATTAGAGGATAACAACGTACTTTTGTCGAAGAAGACGGATGTGGCATCAAACGCCACTAAAGAACAAGCGTGGCAGTGCTTGGCGATGAGCTTTAATGCCACCAACAGGGTGCCAAGGGATGTGGCCCAGTTAAAACTCAAGTGGGACAATTTGAAGAAGGCCGCAAGGAAAAGAGCAGCACTTAGCAACAGCAATTACAGGTATTCTTTATTGTTTATCAATATTGTAGATTCCAAAATGTTCATTATCATTTAACAGTCATGCCAAATATCATCATTGATAGAACGGCGGCAGGAGTTGCAAGGTTTTTGTTCATGTGAGGTTTTGCTTATTTGTATGCACACATGCAGAATGTGTAGGCGCGAACCTACATGTGCCTGTCTGTGGGCATGCACTTAATATGAACCTTAAATGTTAACATATCTTTGCAGCTTAGATTATAGATAGATAGATTGTCATTTGCCATGTGAAGCTTGAAAAATGGCAAAATGCATTTCGCTGTACAAATATTAGATTTTCATAACACTAGCCGTCCGCTCGATAGCTCGGTTGGTAGAGTGCTTGCATCTTATCCCGTGAGCTCGGGTTCGAATCCCGCTGAGGGTGTCAGAAATGATTTCCCGTTTTGTTGTTTATTTCAAACCTCATAATAAAGAACCGACAAGGTTTACTCAGCCTTCACAAGAAATGAGTACCAGCCCCCTCGGGAGCTGGGAAACCTCCCACTTCACTGAAGTCGTTGGCGTAAGGCTGGCCCCCTTACCTGTAAAAACAAATAGGTTCACTCGCCATATGCGACCCTAACACGGCAAAGAGTTACACTTTATGTGTAGCTTAGTTGCGTTGCATTTAGCCAGACACATTTCTGCCCTAAATTCTGTTTGTTAATAGTGCATAAAATAAAACATAATACGTTTGTTTACAGGGCAACTGGTGGAGGTCCAATGCTACCAGTAAGCGAGGATGCTACCCTGGATAAAGTGACATCACTGATCAAACTGAGTTGCTATGGCCTAGAAAATCAGTTTGATAGTGACGCCATACAAATTGAGTACGTCTCACAGCCAACAACCAGCCAGCCAGTTTTGGAGCTTGTAATAGACGTGCCACCAAATGATAATTTTCCTCCAGAAGAGCCTGTGAGCAATGTCGAAAGTAAATGGCAGACGTGGACCCCGGCATCATTAAAAACACCTGTTGATTCAAGATTGACAGTGAGAAATGAAAAAAAAGAAGCAATCGACAAAAATAAGCTAACAAAATCAAAAATTCGTCGAAACAATGCTATAGCTAGCTACTACGAGTATAAATTGGAATTATTAAAAGAAAGTAAGAAAATTTAATTTCAATTTAATAGAGCAAAAGATGCTAATTTGGAAAACTAAATTTGTTTTTGTGATCATTGAGGCATTAGCGAGGCGTAATAATGTATTGTTCTGTGCCATTTAGATTGAAGTTTATTATTTGCTGCTCTTCAGTTAGATTGCCTTGTCTTGTCTTGTATCCTGCCTCCATTCTTTTAGGGGTGGCCGGTACCTCCACTTGACTCTGTCCTTGCATACTTCTTTCATCTCATCTAGTTTCATCACTCTTTTCATGCACGCCCTTCTCTTATTTCCATTCTGTAAATTCCATTTGTTCGCAATCTCACATATCTGATCAATTCATTCTTTCCTAGGTCTTCCCCTTTCACGCTTACCTATTACATTCCCTTCATACACTTTTTTGTCAGTCGGTCTTCATTCATCCTTTCAATATGTCCAAACCATTGCTGTAAACTTTCACTTTCACGCTTTCTTTTACTCCGCATTCATTCAGAACCCATTCGTTTCACAATTTATTTTTCAGTGTTTTTTTCTGTCATACTTCTCAAATGAATTGTTTCTACGGTGCTTACCTTATTTGCTTCTCTTTCATTCACGGTCCACGACTCACTTCCATACATCAGGGTCGGCAGCAATATACAATTGTGTACCGCCATTTTAATTTTTTGTAGATTCTTTTATTCTTCGCTATTCTACCGAACGCTCCCATCACGCATCTTCTTTGCTGGCACTCTTTCTAATTCTCTCGCCATCTTACCATTTGCCTCAAACTTACTTCTACTTCAACTTTTGTTCCATTCAAATTAATTATAAGTTCCTCACATAGTTATGATTTATTTAATAGTGGTATTCCAAATATGCATAACTTACTCTATAACTTTTAAGATAAGCACTTCCTACATTTTTTAATTAATTAAAATTATGTTGTATAATTATGATTTATGTTGAAAATCTTGAGGTTTATAAACTCTGTACATTATCTTGTTCACTTTTTAAATAAATAATTAGTAATAAACTATACTTTATCCTTAACTGTGTTCAATAAAGAAAATGAATATAAAACCTTAGAAATTATTTTGAGTTGGAACAATGGCTCTAATTGGTTTATTTCAATGTTAAATGCATTTCTTATTAAATATGTTGCCTACCTTATACTTACATGTGCCTTTATTGGATGCACGCCAGTGGCAAAGGGTGCCATACAAGCCGATTCCCATCGGTTTCCCGTTTAAAATGAGGCAAAAATGATAATAAAGCAGACTGCATGGTTTCAATGGGGGGAAAATATGTATTGTTTCTTTGGTTTTAAATGTATTTTTTTACTTTGTGCCTATATTTTAAACTACTTAGTTACATCATTTTAAAAGGGAAGCCGATGGGAACCGGCTTGTATGGCACGCTTCACCACTGATGCACGCCCCTGCTCAACTCTCCCATAATATGAATAAGTAATGTAATATTGATACTTGTAGAGGAGTGTCCCCAATAATAAGACAAAAGGTTTTAAGATTTCAGGAATATATTAAAAAATGGACAAAAAAACATTTCAAAATACAACAAAAGTAATATTATTTTACATAAAAGAAACATCAATATTCAATCTCATAAAATATATTTACCTATCATCTAATTTGCAAAGATATACTAACATTTAAGATTCATATACCTTGCATGCACACAAGCAGACAAGTGCTTACACATGCTGCATGTGAACCTTACAAAATAAAAACTCAAATCGCAAATGAAAATAAGCCCTGCAACTCTTGCCACCATTGCCTAAAACAGAGGTGACATTTGCAAAGTGAACCAATTTTTACAGAGTAGGTGACCATCCTCATACCAACCTTATAAGTCGACGAACAAAAATTATAAAATGCAATATTTAATATAAGTACATAAAAAAAAAACAGAAAAATCATTTACCTACATGGAGCTGCAAAGTACATTATAATACAGGTATGTATAATATTTTTTTAAAAGTCTTAACCACCAACATTGTCGATTAACTGCCATTTATTCGGCCCTTGCATACTTCTTTCATTTCATCCAGAGTCATAACCTTCTTTATACAAGCTCTCCTTTTATTATGACCCCATTAAATCAGAATGTACAAAAAATAAAATCAAAGTTACGAGTATCTAAGAAAAATATAAATCAAACATCAAAATATACAAAAATAAAAATCAAAGATATCGGAAAGAAATAGAAATCAAAAATCAAATTAAATATCCAATCAAGAGAAACAAAACTACAAGTCATCGTCATAATTTCTTACATTAAAATTTAATTACACCAAATTTTTAAAATAATTATCTATTAAATCTCTTCTGTAATAATCTTGTGTGCCAGGACCCGATGCAACACTTTCTGCTGATGGCAAATCGTTATCCTGAGGTGACTCTTCTTGGACATCTGGGGGTAGGATGTCTTCACTGTTCAATCGGCAAATGTTGTGTAAGACAGCTGTTGCCACAATGACAGACTGAGCTCTATTCACAGCTATTCTCAATGGCATGAAAAGAACTGGAAACCGCCGCTTCCATACGCCAAAACAACGTTCAATAGAATTCCTCGTTCGAATTTGGGATTCGTTGTAGAGAATCTCTTCTGATGTCTGGGGATTGGAAAGAGGAGTCATGAGGTACCGTTTTACAGCATATCCGCTGTCTCCAACCAACATAGAGTCTCCAAATTCTCCACTCTCAAAACGGGACTTCAACATGGATGAATTGAAAATATGAGAGTCATGTGAAGCTCCCGGCCATTTCACAACAATGTCTGTGATGCATAAATTGGCATCACAAACACACTGCACATTCAGTGAAAAATAGCCCTTCCTATTTCTGAAGGCCTCAGCATCCCGTCCTCCAGGCGACTGAATCCGGATGTGCGTACCGTCGATTGCTCCTATCACACAAGGAAATCTGGCCAAGTTATAAAACAATTCTTTGGTAGAATTATCATTGGTTATTTTTATATAGCGAGCTCTTATGCCACATATTTTCTTGGATACTTCCCAGACAATATTGCTTGCACTTTGCTTCGATACTCCCACAAAATCCGCAGAGGCTAATAATATTGACCCTAACGCATAAAACCTCAATGCAACAAGTAGTTGGGTTGATGGTGTCAATGCATTATTTCGGGCTGTAGGTCGGGTCAACGTGCTCCCAATCATGTTTAATACATTTTGTGCACTGCTCTTTGTCAATCGAAAGCGACACACAAAATCTAAATCATCTAGGATGTTGAAATAGTCCACGCGACATCTGAACACTCTTTTTCTTCGTCTTCCTGCATCCTCGTCAGAAGACGACGAATACAGCACATTCTCAATTAATTCACTATCACTGTCGGAAAACATTTTAGAGTCAGCACAAAACACTTCAATAGGACAGAGCGTAGAAGTCCGATATGGATTACACTGGATGACACACAAAACTCACCGCAAAGAAACAATGCTTTGACAGATAACCTAACCTCAAACCTTAAGTTACCGGCCGGTATCTGCGATTAATCGCTGCCTCGGCTGTCGGTTAGTTCTGTCGGTAACTTTTTACGGAAATTAAACGAACGGATCGTTATAAGACGAAAAATGTGACGTTTGTATTATTTTTCGGTTAATTTGGTACGACATTTAACTAACGGACGTTTATAAGACCGGCCCTAAGTCTATAAGAAGATCATCAGCAGGTAGAGGAGCATCGGGTAAACTATTGTTGTTTTTTCTTTTTAAACTAATTTTGTATTCCCCTACAAGTGTAAACTCATGTACAGTTGGACAAGGATCTTAAAGTATGACTATTGAAAAAGGGCGCTGATGTGATATTCAGTGCTATCTAACGCAACTAAGCTACACATATAGTGTAACTTTTTGCCTGCGTTATCCCCGAAGGGGTCGCATGTGGTGATTTGGGACCTTTTTATTTTTGGGGGTAAGGGGGCTAGCCTCAGGCCAACCACTTCAGTTGAAATGGGGGTTTCCCAGCTCTGTAGGGGGCTAGTTCACATCTTGAAAAGGCTGAATAAACCTTGCCGGTATTTATATTGGGTTTGAAATAAACACCAAGACGGGAAACCATTTCTCCTCAAAAACCCAAACCCTCGGTAGAGATCAAACCCGTTCTCTTAGCATGAAATGCAACCAACTGAGCCATCGACCGGACTTTTTACTAGCTTGGTCGTCGCTACAAAGCGCTAATTCTCAAGCAAGACCCAGTCGCTGTAAGGCTGGATGGACCTTTGGTAAAGGTATATGAATTTTTCACTCAGCGAAGAGCATATTTGAAAATATAAATCGTATATTTTTTGTGCTCCGCCAAGATTCAAACCCACAACCTTCCCTTTACAAGTCCGATGTGTTACCACTGGACTACGGACCGGTCTTTATTAAACAAAATATTCCTTCATCTTTAACACAACCTCCCTGAGATGACTCCTTTTAACTTTTGGAATGTTTATTGTGTGTTTTTTTTATTAAAATGTAAAATAAGACCACGAGCAAAGAGCAACGCTTTCAGGAGAAACTGTCAAAACTTATAGTATACAAGATGGCTCCGGTAGTGCCGTTTTTTTTTGCCATGTTCATAAAGATCCTTGTCTAACTGAAGCGGAGATCATTGTTTTGGGTCTGACATTTTCTACCTGCCGGGTTGCTATGTCTTCTTTCTTTTCCTGTTGATAATCTGTAAGCTGAGGTGAGTGTTGTCCTGCATCTTATACAGACGGTGCACAGATGTTGCATCGTCTCACAAGAATGGGGTGATGAATGCCTGAAGATGATATCATGAGACCATCCTATTATGAAATGACATTTCTGATCTACTGCTGTTTGTTTCATATGAAATTGTGATGTATTATTTAATTTTAAACTATTAAAAAGAGAAGTTACACAAAACATTACATGACATGTGTTTTTTTAATGGTGAAAGAAATTGAGGATTTATAACCGACTCAGTGACAATGGCAGTGGCAGAAGACATTAAATTATTTGTTAAAAAAACCTGAAATACTTAACTCAGGAGAGCATTCAAATGTGTTAAATTGATTTGGGTAAAAGTATGAACATGTGACTACTCGCTCCCCCAGTTCTTGTTTATCGTATACGCAAATCTTGTCAAATATGACTTTTTCATGCAATTGTCTTATGAATCAAATTCTACACAATCTGAGCTAAGAAAAACCGTAAAATTTGATAATGTGAGAGTTCTTTTAAATATTTTTAAAATAAATTTCTTGTTTTCAAAAGACACATTGGTCCAGTACACATGCAAACATTGCTCATGTAAAATTTTCTCAATGACGTATACGATAAACAAGAACTAAGGCAGCGTACTGTTAACATCAACTCAAGGGTATACAACCAAAACGCACTAAGTCAAATTTGACAATTTTGACTTATTTACCCTATTATACTTATTTTTTCTGATTTTCTTCTGCCAAAAAACACTAAGTGCTATCAAAAAAAATAAAGGACATAATGAAGAAACTAAGTCGTATTTCAATTTATTATTTCAGCCAAAAAGCATTATGCATTCTGGTTGTAAAGAATTCAGTTTTTGTTTATTTAATAATGACTTACTGCGTTTTGGTTGTATACCCTCGATTACTGTTAAGATAACTTTGAGGACACTGAAAATTTTCTCACCCAGCCATGGATATATAGAACTGGATGGGCTAAGAAATCAATCCTTTGAGAATTAGAAATATGCTACCCCACTCATCACACAAAAATCCAAATTCAGTCTATCGGTAACCTTCCAACTGTGAACAGGTGTGTTACCTAATTGGAAAAAAATACATATAAATGCCAAACTAGGTATTTTCTAAACGTGCCAACAAATGAGAGTAAATGTGTTATGGAACATGGAATAATATTTCACTTTAATCACTATTCTATATGATTACGTTGATAAAATTTATTTTTCGTTTGTCGAAATATTTTGTTCGCGAAAGTGACAGCCATTTCTAGAACAAGTGATGTTCAAATATATAGGTACTTGCTTCTTCAAGTATGTAGCTTCTATGCTCGCGGTAATAGATACTTGTGGAAATCATCCCGTACACAATGAGGTGGGAACATTTTTGAATTCGAATTTTTCAGATATCTTCATACTTGCAACAACACTACTAACAAATCCGTTACCATAGTGATTTCATGTGTTTCCTTGGTGATTTGTAAATAGATTGAAGACGGAGTAGAGACACGTTGCTTACATAGAAAATGAGAAAAGCATTTCATATGTCGTGAGCGAGACAGCATTATAGGCTGGTTTTAGTGTCGCGCTGACAACACGCTGACCGTCAGCGCTGACAGCCAAATATATGAACTTGTCGCGCTGACAGCTACGCGCCATTCTAAAACGCTTCCTACAAGTTCATATATTTCGAATGGTCAGCGCTGAAGGTCAGCGCGTTGTCAGCGCGACACTAAAACCAGCCTTAAACAGTGTATGGTGTCAAAGACGGTGAATCATGTTGATTGGTACTAAATCACATGTACGACCCCTCCATTTAATACTTCCTCCATGCACCCAGCAACATGTGTGGATATTCCATAAAAATAATATAACCTGAATTGCAAAAACATATTGACATGCTCATATTTAATGCATGCCCACAAGCAGCCACGTGTAAGTTAGTTTTAGTAAGTAAGTTACAAAATATATCAAACCTCGCATGAACATAAACTTTGCAACTCTTGTCGCCTTTTCCTGAAACACCTCAAAGGAAATTCTGCCAACCATTAAGCAGGAAAGCTGAGGTACTTCGATCACATTTTGAGAAATGAGAAATACCGTCTTCCTTATCTTATCGTACAGGGTAAGATTGAGGGGAGAAGATCTCAGGGACGCTGAAGAATATTGTGGCTGAAAAACCTAAGACAGTGGTCCAACAAAAGCATCAAGAAGTGGCACCAAAATAAGAAGAGCGCAGTCGAAAATAGTCATGGTAAAAAAACAATGATGAAACACCTCTGTTTGTAAATTGGAACTTTTTTCTCACCCAACAATCATCAGTCTTGTATGAGACTGCCGTCCTTAGTAATAAAAACAAAAAAACGGAACTAAGCTACACATATAGTGTAACTTCTTGCCTGCGTTATCCCTGAGAGGGTTGCATGTGGCGATTCGGGACCTATTTATTTTTACGGGTAAGGGGGCCGGCCTCACACCAACCACTTTCAGTTGAAGTGGTGGTTTCCCAGCTCCCAGGGGGGCTGGTTCTCATTTCTTGTGAAGGCTGAGTAAACCTTGAGATCGAACCCTTGCTCTCGGCATGGAATGCAAGCATTCTACCGATTGAGCTATCTACCTGTATACGAGCTTGGTCGTCTTCGCTACAAAGCACCAATTCTCAAGCAAGACCCAGTTGCTGTAAGGCTGGATGGACCTTTGGTGACCGGTCATTAGTAAAGGTTTATGAATTTTTCAACCCAGCGAAGAGCAAATTTGAAAATATAAATGGTATATATTTTGTGCTCTGCCGGGATTCGAACCCACAACCTTCCATTCAGAGTCGGAAGTGTTACCACTGAACTACGGACCGGTCAATCTATCTATAATCTAAGTTGCAAGAATATATTCATTTAAAGCTCTCAGATGTATGCCCACAAACAAACACGTGTAGTTCGCGCTTACAAATGCTGATTGTGTACTTACAAATAAAATCCAAACCCCAAATGAACATAAGCCCTGCAACTCTTGCCGACATTCCCTGAAACAGGGGTGACATTGGCAAAGTGAACCATTTTTTACAGTATGGTCAACCGGTCAGTCAATGAATAGCAAAATATCTGCTTGCCTTTTCTCCAGAAACTTCGCCAGGTGACGACATAATTTTATTTATACGTATTCACATGCGGACCTCATTAAATATTTTGGGTGATAATAATGCACTGGGAACATTTTTAAATTTGAAAAAAAATTCTCGGCGGACTAACGTCAGTCTCGTATGGCACTGCTGTCCTTAGCAACAAATAGCAAAATATATTTTTTTGCCTTTTCCCTAGGAACCCCGCCAGGTGACGGTCACAATATTGTTTATGTCAAATAATGTGCGAATCTCATTGAATCGACGAACTTTCAGTTTGAAACTGGCGCCTCCGCGGGAAGTTACCATGTTAAAAAAAAAAGTAAGGGATTGTATAGTCAATTTGTTACTGGCGCTCCTACTCTCTTCTGAAATTCGCCATAAAGAAGAAGACAAGATTTTATTGTCAAGGGAAAATATTTCCCAGCACAAATCTGTGGCACAAATATCAGCTGTCATTTCAGTGTCAAAATTCAAATTGCGTAATGTCATATTGGATGGAGAAAAGTATTTCTATTTGTATTCAGTACGGGTAAACTTGTGTAATTATTGTATATTGAACGCTATGCATCCAGACCTCTCCTCTCACTTACACAGCGACGAGTGCAACAAACTCATCAACGATCTGAAGGCATGCCACAAAGAGGTTAGTTTACCATTTTGTTTTCTTACACATTTCTGAAATTACTAAACATGTAGATGGGTGTTTCACATCTTGTATATTGTTACGAATGTATAGGTTTATGCTTCCGTGTTTTTGTGATTGTGTGCCTAGGCGTGTTTTCTTGCTGTGTATGTGTGTGTGTGTGTGTGTTTGATACTTTGAACTGTTGGTACTATCTGGAAATATCCATTCCAGAGGCGTCTCGACTGGTCAGGAACACGCGAGAATAGGCCTTGGTCACATATAAATACAAGCTGCGGTCCTGTGAAGCGGCAGTGATCCATTAGCGCCCAAGCCGTGAAACCGACAATAAAGAAGTTACAGAGAAAACTATAATATGTTATCAACTTGTTAAAAATAAATTCAACTGCAATTTTGTTAACCTTTTCGCTTCTGAATATTCTGGCTGTATATATACCCCCAGTACGGAATACTTTTTCAAGCACATTTGTTGTGTTCTACCTTAATTGATTGACGACACTTGTGAACAAACTATGTGCACGGTCACACATATTAGTTATTCAAGAACAACAATCACAAAGGTTTAGCACATTTCACTTGCAGACTTTTGTATTCTTTAACACACATATCAGGGATAAGTTCAAAGTTGGATGACGTCTATGATTGACAGCCGCACTGTATGCAAGTTTACACTTGACGCCTATGCGTGTCACCCGCAGCTAAAGGGTTGAAAGTGAATTCAAACTAAATCATAATATAATTTTCAGCACGCGTTCAAAAAGTTTCTCGGCGCTTGCAACTCCATTGATTCTCTGATGGTGAGGTGCCTGAAGAACGAGCGTCTGCAGAGGAGAGCCAGGAACATCGAGGAGGCCAAGGTCACGCAGGAGGCACGGCGCGTGCGCATCGAGAACGCCACGCGCAACTGAGCCACGAGCACAGCAGCCCAACAGTTGGAAAACAGCAGCTAAGGAAAAGGCTTACAACGTTTCGTTATTGGTTTGTAAGAATCCTAGTCATATAGACCTGTGACCTTTGCTAAATCTAAATCTAAATCTAAGTTGCAAAGATATATATAACATTTGAGATTCATATTAAGTGCATCCCCGCAAGCAGACGCGTATAAGTTCGCGCTAACACATGCCGTATGTGGACCTACAATATAAAAACCCAATCTCAAATGAACTTACGCCCTGCAACTCTTGCCGGCCTTCCCTGAAACAGGAGTTTCATTGGCAAAGTGAACCATCTTTTTACAGTATGGGTGGTCAGCCTTATACCAACCTATTAGTCAAGGAATCACACCAACCTATAAGTCTATAATCTAATATCATAAGTCAGGGCAGAAATTTGCTCACGGAGAAAAATACAAATTTGGAGCATCTGTTTGAAGTTTATTAAATATATTGTAGAAATGGAGGTCCAGACTGCTGAAATAGTGGACTCTATAAGCTGCGATGCTGCGTACAAGTCTGTGACTGACAGGTACTTCTCCCGGAGGTATTGTACCGACGTGAAGAGCATCCCGGGCAACGACCACCTGCTGCTGTTCCACTCCAACAAGATCTGTGTCATCACTCTGGCGCCCAGCCACCCCGTGTTCTCCCAGACGAGTGTCACTGTAGACTACCAGGTGGGGAATCTGGACAGGACAAAGAATGCCGTCAAGGGAAAGGGAAAGAAGGGGGGACAGCATCTGGAGGCGGATTCCTTGCTGTGTAAGGTTGTGTGCGGAGACGGGAGGGAGTATGTGGTGAGGAGCTGCATCAGGGGGAAGCTGGTGGAGGTAAACGAGGCGCTGGTGACGCACCCGGAGCTCCTGCTGAGCTGTCCGGACTCCAGCGGGTACATCGCTGTTGTCTTGGCCAACATCCCCACCAGCACACAGAGGAAGGAGGAACTCCTCACTCCCGAGGAATACACAACTGCCCTGCTCAACAAATAGTTCAATACTTAACTACGTATCTATCCTCATCTTTAGTTTAGTGATTGTTTGTTTTATATACTAAACTGTAATTAATTGTTTGTATTCCTTGACGTATAGTTTGGTATGAGGCTGACCACCCATACTGTTAAAAATGGTTTACTTTGACAATGTCACCCCTGTTTCATGGAAGGTCGGCAAAAGTTGCAGGGCTTATGTTCATTTGAGATTGGGTTTTTATGTTGTAGGTCCACATGCGGCATGTGTTAGCGTGAACTTATACGTGTCTGCGTGTGGGAATGCATTTAATATGAATCTCAAATGATATATATCTTTGCGACTTAGATTTAGATTTAAGCTGCAAATATATGTTAACATTTAAGGCGCACATTAAATGCATGCCCACATACAGGCACATGTAGGTTTGCGCCTACACATTCTGCATGTGTGCATACAAATAAAAAATCTCACATGAACATAAACCTTGCAACTCCTGCCGCCTTTCCCTGAAACCGGGGTGGCATTGGCAAAAGTGAACCAATTTTTACAGCACGGGGGGTCAGCGCCATTCCAACCTATCAGTCAAGGAACACAAAAAATTATAAATTATGTACAAAAATTACCTAATACCTAACTGCATTTCTACCCTTGCATCTTCTTTTGGTGCCACTTCTTTTGAAGTTTGGCGATCATCATGGCTATTTGGACCTTGGATGCTGTGGCTCGAAACAGGGACTTGGTGCTTTAGTTGAACCATTGTCGCAGGTTTTTTAGCCACTATGTCTTATCGTGTCCCTGAGTTCTTCTCTCCTCAACCTTACTCTGTAAGATGGAGAAGACGGTTCTTCTCATGTCTCATAACGTGACCAAAGTACATCGGCTTTCTCTGCTTAATGGTTGGCAGAAGTTTCTTTGTGGTGCGTCAATTTCTATCTGTTAATACATTTTCTATACATTACCACATCAAAAGGGGTCTGTTAAAATGGTTTGGACATATGGAAAGAATGAATGACGAAAGACTGACGAAGAGAGTGTACGCTGCAACTATGAATGGAAGCCGTGGTAGGGGAAGACCGAGGAAAGTATGGATGGATCAAATTTCCGAAATAGCGAATGAATGGGATATTCAGAGTCATAACAAAAGGAGAGAGTGCATGAAAAAGATTATGACTCTGAATGAAATGAAAGAAGTATGTAAGGACCGAAAGGAATGGCGGTTGATTTGCAACAATGGCGGCTAGGGCATTAATTCTAAGTGTAATATTAAGTTTAATTTTAATTTTACTTTATTTTAATTTTAATTTGTAATGTGTCTCATTATGAATTTCTGTAAATCATTTATAATTTTTTGTGCTCCTTGACTGATAGGTTGGTACGAAGCTGACCACCCGTGCTGTAAAAATCGGTTCACTTTTGCCAATGCCACTCCGATTCAGGGAACGGCGGCAGGAGTTGCAAGGTTTATGTCCATGTGAGGTTTTCTTTATTTGTATGCACACATGCAGAATGTGTAGGCGCGAACCTACATGTGCCTGTCTGTAGGCATGCATTTCATATGAGCCTTAAATGCTTACATATCCTTGCAGCTTAGATTATAGATTATAGATAGACCACGAAATTACTTCCTGGAAACTCAAACTATGAACATTGCTACGTTGTTGGGTATTCTGTTACCCATTCAGGATATTAATACTTATTTTATAAATATAATTTTCCCACAGTCACCTCTTTTGATTCTCTTTGATTGTGAATCACTTGAATGTCATCTCCTCAAACCCTTAGGCCGGGTGTTGCAAACTCACACAGCTGCCTCCACAATGGGGTAATTTCACTTTTTAGTCTACGTTTTAAAAAATCTGACGTAGCTTGTAAATTTGGCTCTTTAAAATTTGCGCATTTTTGATTTCTGGTAAAACAGCACATTTTTTATTTAGGCAGATGTGACGTCACTGGATCTTCAGATAGTATGTATTTCATAGAACTGCACCGAGGCCCCCAGGTAGCCTGGCAGGTCCAGTGATGTCGCGGCTTGTCTAGACGACCGCCCTGTGTTTTGGCGGGACTCAAATTCTAGGCTTTTTATTTTAGAAAATTATCAATTAAATCTTTATTTTAAAAATATATGAAAAAATATAAATTCATGACCTACGAGGTTGAAAACGTTAGTGTAATTTGTTTAAAGATTCTAAACTTTTTAAATAAATTTTATAGTGAAAATACTTGTAAACTCGTTTGTTTGAATTCATCCAAAAATTATAAAATAAAACAATATGAATTTTCACAGTGTTAATACACAAACAATACAAAATATATATGGTTGTGATCCTTGAAATGTACTCTACACCAGTGTTCCGCAAATCGTGTGCCGCGGCACACTGGTGTACCGTGGTCATCAGGAGGTGTGCCGTGGAAAAAAAGTCAAGTTTTTGTTAAGATAATACACCTAAAAATAGCTGAAAGCTATAAGAGCAGGCGCTTTGTTGGGCGAGGGGTGGGACGGCCTCCCCTAAAAAACTAAATTTTTCCAAAGTAGAGGTAGCACATTTTTGGCTGCATATAAAAAATGTGTATCCACTGCTTTCAAAGCGTGCTGTTGCAATTCTATTACCATTTGCCACAACCTACATATGCGAATTGGGATTTTCAACTCTCACTACTATTACGCCTGAGGACGATCAATGAAGAGATGAGAGCAGCCTTATCAACGATTGCTCCAAACAGGCTCACATTTCTCACTAAACATCTTTTCATAGTAGGTATATTGATTTCAGTAATAAATAAATATTAAATAGTCATTGTTTTTTTCTTTGGTGTACCTCTAAAATTTTTTGATTTGATAGGTGTAAGTACCTTGAACACAATAAGTTTGCGGAACACTGCTCTACACAACCATAGCACTTTCAACCGTATTCTTCACCACTGCAATTACCCGATTGTCATGTCTTTTTCATTCGACTTGAAGTTTCCAAGCTATATTTGAGACGCCCGAGCCTTAATAGACTAAGAACAATAGTTAGTATATTTTGTTTTATTTGGAAGAGAGTGTTACAAATGCATTCTATCTGTAAATATTATACAAGAAGCATGTGTGAGTTTTAAATTGGTTCTGTACCCTGAGCATAAAACACTTACATAAGCTCTCCTCGATTGCATAAATAAAAAATTAATGAAATATGCGATAGCACTGATAGTGAGTGGTTTGGTATTCTGGAGAGGTGCTTCCCGGGATCTGTTGCCGTGGTCTGTGGAAGCTGAAGCTTTTGGATGTTTCGCCCATGTCATAGTTTTATCGCAGATTCAAACACTTTCATTTTCACATTGCAGAAGCCCATCCTAGACATGGGGCGATCAGGGATAGCATTTCTCCAGCATCATCAGCCGGCTGTGTAAGCCTGAAACTCGAATTCAATTTGGTATTCATTCATTTTATTCAATTGACGCAATGGAAAGGAGTTTACGTGATGTTGTATACTTGGGGCATTGCATTCTAGTTGTATAATTGATTTCTTAATGTAATTTTGTTTTTAAAAAAATTCACTAGAAGTATAAATATATACCTAGTACTTTATAGTAGATAATTCATATTTGCTGTGTTTAAAAATATTAAATTAAAAATATTTTACTGAATTAAAAAAAGAAGAAGATATCACTGTCTTTGTTCTGTTCTTTTATATTCGTAGGGATTATTAATTCTACTGTGGACTTCATATGTTCTTAAGGGTTTACTAATCATACCTCAGTATTTGCTCATCACGTTTCTCCAATGCTTGTTTGACTTATCTACCATTTGATTCAAAGTTGCCCTTAAAATTAAACTGTCTTGGAATCATATTCTACACAATCTGAGTTAAGAAAAAAAAAATGTAAAACACAATAATGTGAGTTGTTTTTAATACTTTCAAAATTAATTTCTAGCATTCATAAGACACATTGGTCCAGTACACATACAAACATTGATCATATGAAATCACCTCTGTTGGAGATAAGACAAACAAGACGCTAACGAGACGAAACCCTGTGCACTGTGCATTTCTGTCAAATAAGGTTGAAATAAAAAGCGTCTTACATTTTTAATTTTTAAAATTTTATTTGTGGTTTTAAAACTGTAAAAATGAAAAGGTATTTACATAACAAGTGTACGAGTACATAAATAAATAAATGACTGGAAACAAGATCGCCGACGTAAACAGCTGAGGGAACAACGTGTGGGGGAGCTCGCATACCTGGCAACACCACTACAGAACAAATACAAGTACAAGGTTTATAGAAAATGCAGTTAAATAAATAGTTGACATGAAAGCCTCAGTTTGCGAGTCTCGTTCTTTCACGTTCAAATTAAAAGCAAATAAAATATGATGGAATACAAAATGATGGTTAAGAAGTAATCTAATACTTGATGCTGGCGCACATTGCGATATATTAGTCATACCCTGTACGTATTCAGGCATATATTCAAAATATAAAGCTAAAAGAGTAAATAAAAATTTGAAATGTTAAAACGAATAAATATAAATATTGTTTGTATAAACGCAGCGTGATATAAGTACGTGGGACTAGATGCTTATGAACCGAACAACTAAGTGACTAGACGGTTCCACATGAATAAGTCGTTCATGACACCTAAGCAGGGAAAGAGTGCCGCAATAAATAACATAATAAATAAAGGCAAAATAATTACTTTAATTAACTAAATTATTTACATGTTGATGAATGAGGGGATGACTTGAGTTTCGTTTGTGATTTTTTTTAAATCAGAATTCAAGGTAATTGTGACATTTTGTTTAATTTATGTTGATTGAAGAATAAAACTGTGTGTGGATACAGCATGATGAAATCCTTTCATTTCAATTAATTGGTTGATTGTTATAAAATCAAGAATTTCGACTACAACTATTTGATGAGTATAATCCAATTGCTTATTGTAACGTTGTTGTGAATTGTTTGTGACTGATGCAGTGTGAGGGATGAGTGCTCATCACCACGGTAATTCTTACCTGCCGAATATCGGTAATATTTGTATGAAGACCTGTCAATCCAAGATGGCAGCAAGTAAACAGCTGATTAGTCTTCATACAAATATTACCGATATTCGGTGGGTAAGAATTACCGTGGTGATGAGACTTTCAGCTGGTGTTGCTAGGGTGGAGTCTCAACTCTTGGGCATGCCCTGCGGCGTCGCGGACTCCACCATCTTCTTGTACTTCCCCACCAGCTCGGGCAGGTCGTATGCGATGGCGATGTCCAGCTTGTTGATGGGGCAGCCCCGGAAGTAGGTGCACGTGGCGGACAGCTGCTGGAACTCGTACAGCGGGTTGAGGCGGAAGAAGTCCCGGTAGGTCTCCGGGTCCGGCAGATCGTAGCGGGAGATGTTGGTGAGGGTGCTGAGCCCCTCGTAGATGTGGTAGTTCTGCGGGTGCTCGATGATGGCCTCCGCCACTACCCTTTTGTTCCCAAAGATGGTCTTGTGGTTGTAGTAGGTGGTCAGGTAGCAGTCCACCATCTTGGCGTGATTCCTCACCCGCACCTGCAGGCAACAAGGAATGATCATTTAAAGTAAAGAAATTGTTTAAAATACTCAGACACTAAAGCTGTAATGAATTGTTTTTGTGTGTTTTTTTCGGATTAGACCATGTTCTACTTGCAGTAATTTTGTCTGCCGACGTTTCATTCCCTCCAGCTGGGAACATTTTCAAGGCTCGAAACGTCTGCAGGCAAAATTACTGCAAGTAGAACATGGTCTAACCCGAGAAAAACTATATCATTGAACACCGACCATGAAAGTGAAAGTTTAAAACTTTGTTTTTTTTTAAATTTATCATTCAAAACTTGTATGACATCTGATACAACCTTAGCAATTTATCAGACCTGGTGGTACAACTGGATTGTTCGAGTGGTGAATTTGAATAAAAAACGATGATTAATTGAATTCAAATGAATTTATTGACAGAAGTTTCGACCCTGAATCCGAGTAGTCTACGGACAGAAAATGCTGAAGCCAAGATGGTAAAGGTTCAACTGTGACCTTCCTTCCCTCGCGGAGTCTATTTATCTACTTTTGGGTGACGCCAATATCGATTCGGATACAGGATCCTGCAGGAGGATGGCTTGGCTAGCCAGATATAATAAATAGGGGTGTACGATTCACGGCCCCGCAGATGGTAAAAGTCATGTAACACCTCATGTGACAGGGTGTTTGAATCGTAACTCCTGGCTTAAGTAATGTTTTTGTTTTTATTATTTCACAGCATACAATTAGTGATGGATAGATTGAGCACCTCTGTGATAACCTTCCTAGTGGGATCAATGTAGCAAAGTAGTATAAGCTCCCGTCGTGCTCCTATCAGTGTCAGTATAACCAGGCCTGGATTAAGGCCACTGGGGGCCCTGATGCGGGGCAAATCAGGGGTCTCTCAAACCCCCCCCCCCCCCTCGTCTCGTGCCCACCAATTTTTTTTTTATTGTGAACTAAAACCACCACCACTGCATACGTTTAAGTTTATTTTAAGGAATCCTGTTCGCAAGACTACACAAATTTCAAAATATCTGGTCGTGAATGCATTCAAAACCTGGGCCCTCGAAGAAATTTGTGTTGAAAAATCCTTTGAAGGATATAATTTTAAACATCTCGGGGGACCCTGGGCTGGAAGTCTCATCACGATGGTATTTCTTATCTAACGAATATCGGTAATATTTGTAAGAAGACTAATCAACTGTTCACTTGCGGCCATCTTGGATTGACAGGTCTTCATTCAAATACCACCGATATTCGGTAGGTAAGAATTAACGTGGTGATGAAACTTCCAGCCCAGGGCTCAAGTAATGTTTTTGTTTTTATTATTTCACAGCATACAATTAGTTACAAGTATTTTGAGCACCTATGTGATAACCACAGATGTAAAAACCTTCCTAGTGGGATCAATGTAGCATAGTAGTATAAGCTTTCGTTGTGTTCCTTACAGTGGGAGCATCTAATAATAATCTAAGTTGCAAAGATATATAACATTGGGGATTTACATTAAATGCATTCTCACAAGTTCGCACATGCCATATGTGAACCTACAACATAAAAACCCAAATCTCAAATGGACATACACCCTGCAACTCTTGCTGTCGTTCCCTGAAACAGGTGTGACATTAGCTAAGTGAACCATTTTTCACAGCATGGGTTTCACAGCAAAGAACACAAGTAGTATATAATTTTAAACATCTCGGGGGGCCCTTTAGTTTGCACGTGCCCTGGTTCTGTCGCACTGCTCGAACCGCCCTTAATCCGCGTCTGAGCATGGGTGTTGTAATGACTTACAGCAAATCTCCTAGCGCTGGCAATCTTGTTGTCAATGCGCTTGTCGATGGCTTCCCTGAGGTCCCGCAGCAGCGCGCGCTCCTGCGCCTGCAGTAGGCGCGCGGGGGCCGCAGGCTCGTAGGGCAGAGACCACAGCGAAGCCGTGTACATGGCGGGGGGCTGCGCCGAGCTCATCAGCGGGGAGATGTTCCAGATCAGGGCGCTCTGCACGCGCATCAGCTCCTCCGGCTTCACCTGGTCGGCCTTGTTCAGCAGGATGCGGGTCTGCAATACAACAACAATCAAATATATTAGGTTATATATTCAGTCGATTGTTCAAACTTATCGTGTCATCATGGCAAGGTCTCTAGAAAAGGTGAATCTATATATGAGTCGTATAACTGCAAACCCCGTCATCTCCAAAATTTATGATTTGTGAGATAATGATTGAATTTGATTCTGCGCAGTGTAACAAATCATTTGCTGTGTGCGATATAATGTAAACCTCACTTAATCCTTCGTAATTTTAATTGAAAAAGTATGATTTCGTGCAAACGCCGTCATCTTCAACTGGTGTTGTGGTTTTAAAAGTTTACAAGTTTATTTTTCTCAAAATCATCGTGTAAGGAGTTGACGGCGTTTGCGACTCATATGAGTGCGAGTGTGTATAAGGTTCCTTCCTCTGGATGCAATGTGTGCATGAGATGACACCAAGTGGGTAAAGTTAGAATTTGTTGCAAGTAATAACTTGATTAAAGAAAATAAAGTAAAGTAATAACTTGATTAAAGAAAAGACAGTAAAGTAATAATTTGATTAAAGAAAAGAAAGAACAATGCTGAGCTATGAGCTACCTTTAAAGTGTTGTATCATTGTTGCAATATCATGTTGTATCATATTAGACCGGTCCATAGTCTAGTGGTTAACACTTCTGATTCGTAAATGGAAGGTTGTGGGTTGAATCGAGACGAAGCATAAAAAATACACCATTTATATTTTCAATTTGCTCTTTGCTGGGTTGAAAAATTCATAAACCTTTACCTAAGACCGGTCACCCAAGGGCCATCCAGCTTTACAGCAACTGGGTCTTGCTTGAGTATTGGCGCTTTGTAGCGATGACCAAGCTCGTAAACACCTCTGCGGCACTACAACAAGTGTCATGTCCCTAGAATCTCTGAAATATAGGGAGTCTCCCGCGCAAAATTTCTTAAATAAAAAATCATTACTGAGTTATGAGCTACCTCTAAAGTGTTGTATGGTAGTGATCAAAAGCTTTTAAAAAGCACGAATAGATGGCACTTTTTCCTAACAAACCTGTAAATTTTTAATTTTGTTGAAACTACTAACACTATTTTTATTGTAATAACACCCTTTTTAATGTCGCGGTCACCAATGTTAGGGTATTTGTGTGTTGGGTGTTATTAAATAAAACTCTCGCATGCCCTTGACTTACACGCGAATTTATTGTACTTAGATACTTCTTCTTCTTACAAAGTTCAAAATTAACTGTTTTGTCAAGAAAAAGTGCCATCTATTTGTGCTTTTTTAAAGCTTTTGATCACTACAGTTTATCACTATCCGAGTTTAAAGTGCTGCATCATTACCTGGTGCTCTCTGCCCTTGAGCTGGTCCAGAATGGCCTCCGTCTCGGGCCCCACGTCCAGCTTGGAGGGATCGTACACCAGGAAGATGATGTCCGCGCGGTCTATGAACCACTGGCAGGCGTCGTTAAAGGGAAACACGCGCGACACCTGCTTGCGTACCTCCAGGATGCCCGGGATCTCCACGATGTTCACCTGCAGGACACAACAACAAGATGCAGGTTAACTTATACCGATCACTTTTTCTAGCTCTTAGCTTATCGACTTCACGGCTCAATATTTCAATCGAATCTCTGCCCTCTGTACCATTGCGGCTCGTTTGTATAGGTACGAAAGGGACGATTCTTGCTTGTTATAGATTATTCTATAGTAGGTTGTACCAGACACCTCTATCCAATCTAATCTAATCTAAGTTGCAAAGATATGTAACATTGGGGATTCACATTATAGGTACTTATGCATTTCACAAGTAAGTACGTTGCGTTGTTCTCATCTTACAACCAGTTAACACCAACGCGCGTCCGCGAAGACAACGAAGACCTCCACGGCGCTTTGATAACTCGCTTTGAGGATGCTTTCTGCTCGTGAAAGCGAAACGTCGGCAGATGTAGGAGCTGCAAATAGAACATGGTCAAACCCGAAAGAACACAAAAACAATGTGTTTATTATTAAATAAACAAGTTACTTTTTCAAGTAGTTTGCTGGGTAGTTTGACTCCTCGCAGCCTCTCCTCCAGCCCCTGGCCGAACTTCTGCAGGCCGGAGAACGTCCAGTCAGCCGCTAGCTGGGTGCCGTCCAGGATCTGCGGCTCCGCGCCGTGCATCAGGATGTTGAAGTAAGCGGGAGACGGTTCAGCTCCTGCAAGCATCAAGGAAATGTTCACAGAAATTCACTGGAAATGTTGCCAGTTGTCAGGGAAGAGTTCTGAAATATGTACAATCTAAAATTCATGAATAACTTTAAAAAGCGGCCTTAAGTCTCTCATTTTTGTTTCTTAAAAGTGACAGTAATGAAAAAAATCAGGCGTGTTTATTAATTTTGTATCTAAATTATAAAGGTTAAAAAAAATATGTAACTTAAAAATTGCCACCACAAAAAAATATTAATACAAACACATTTTTTAGTTTTTTTTTATAGTTTTTTCCGTATGCCATACAGTACTTAAGGATTTTTTTCTTTTAAATTACAGAATTATAAGTAGGTACCTACATTGTTTATCATCCCATAGGCTTTTTTTTGTAATGTCAATAGTTTTTGAGTAAATATGGAAAAACCGTCAATTAATTTAATCAATAAATTTAATCAGTTTTCCATATTTAGGGTAGGTATACCAAAAAGTATTTTAGAGTTCAATGGTTAGCTAAGTTATAAAAAGAGTTAACACAATGTTTGGAGAGTGTGCATTGTGCACACAGTTGCTGGTCCTCTGGCCTGGAACCATCTGCCACATCATGTGAGAAAGCTAGAGGACCATGGAAAGTTCCGGAATGCATTGAAGACAAGCCAATTTCTGGCATCATTTGCACAAGCGCCCTTGGAGTGACTACATCACGAAACGGCGCTATAAATAAATCATCAACTCATCATCATTATTTAGCTGCGATCCTGTTATTGAATCTATTTCATGATCATCACTTTCCTGAATGATAAATGGGTCCAAATATAAACATAGGTGATCTTCTTAAACAGAAGAAGAGTGCTAAGATGATTCCAGAATTACAAGAGATTATAAGCGCACAAAGATGGCTCCAGAGAAAAATATAAACCATTACCTTTAACCTTTGAATAAGCATTTAGCAGGGCTGTACACTCATAAAGGTGAAAAGTTCTTGCCGAACTACAATCTGTTGATAAATGATAGTGAAATAAAGAATTTCATGTAGGTACTTGGGAAAGTTAAAGAGAGAAATGTTGTCCTGATGTCATGCACCCTCTTTTGTTCTTGGCCGTTTCAGCCTTCTGGTTTGGTGTAAGCCTATAACTAAAACTTGCTTTTGAAAGTTGAAAAAAAACTGCCTAACTATCTTTTAAAACCAACGATCGCCCCTGGCTTTTAGTATAATAATTAGGGTCACGAACAAGCACTTTTCTCTCAAAATGAATTGAAATTTAATTCAATTCTTTAAGTTGTTGGCAATGATACTAGCTTGTACCTGCTAAAGTATCTGTTACACGAATTCTTTAATGTAGGAGAACAGCTGGCAGCTTACCAAGAGATGGAATTTTCAGCCGACCACCACAATGGCTAGTTAGACTGCTGCCCGCTGTCACCAACAACTCCTTCATTTTAAGATTCCCTTAATTTAATTCTAATGGCAACTAAGTGTAACACTTAGGGCCTGTTGCATCAAACTCCAATCAGACAAAAATCAAAAAGAGTGATTTCTCCCATCAAATCAACAGGTCTGGTAAGGACCTCGGTTAAATATTTCTCAGAAGTAGATAATAATATGATGGAATTTGAACAGGAAAGATGATGTACATCAGCTGATCTATGTATATTCAACCAAATTTTTGATTTGATGGATGAAATCACACTTAATTTTGAGTTTCGTCTGATTGGAGTTTGGTGCAACAGGCCCTAAAACTGGTAAAAAATGCGTCTTGAAATCTATACAACTCCTATAAATCGGGCAACAAGTCGCTCCCCCAGTTCTTGTTTACCGTATACGCCAATCTTGTCAAGTATGACATTTTCATGCAGTTGTCTTATGAATCAAATTCTACACAATCTGAGCTAAAAAAAACGTAAAACTCGATAATGTGAGAGTTCTTTTAAATATTTTTTAAATGAATTTCTTGTTTTCATAAGACACATTGGTCCAGTACACATGCAAACTTTGCTCATGTAAGATTTCCTTAATGACGTATTCGGTAAACAAGAACTAAGGCAGCGAAGTGACTTGCCAGTTCTCAGGGACCATTCAGTGAACTCGTTGTCGGTGAGGTAGTTGATCAGGGAAGACTTCCCGCCGCTCCACGGCCCCATGAAGAGCACCAGCGGCTTGGAGAAGATCTCGGGGTCCCCGAAGTGTCTGTTACTGAGGTCGCGGTACTTGTAGAGCAGCTCCAGCGGCTTGATGGAGTTGTCGTACAGCCTCTTGAGCTCGCGCAGGATAATCTCGGCAGACTTCTCCATCAGGAGTTCGGATTCCGTCGACTCTTCGTCCAGACGAAGCAGCTGAGTTATGTGATCTCGAGATCGCAAATTTTCTGGAATGTCGAACTCCTGCAAGCACCGACAAATAAATGAACATTGTCTTTAAGAACATATACCTACACGACAAAAAAATCTACTCAGAATATAAAAAAAGAGGATAACGCTAGTCAAACAAGCTTAATGAAAATATATAGCCTTTTCACAAATGCTCATTTAAAAATATAAACAAAAAAGGGATTGATGAAAGCTTTTGTTTGGAACATTTTGTTGTATGGATGCGAAACCTGGACCATCCAAAAATATGAATATGACCGTCTGGAGGCATTCGAGATGTGGATTTGGAGAAAAATGTCCAAGACATCGCGTGTATCGAAAATAAGTCCAACGAAGAGGTGTTGCGGGACGTAAAAAAGAGAAGAGAGCTTACAAGCCACATTTTGAAGAGGAAATCCAAGCAAATAGGGCACACGATTAGACATAGCACCTTTCTTAAAACATCTTTGAAGGCAAAATCTTGGGAAGACGAACAAGAGGTCGCCCAAGAACTTCATACTTCAAGGATGTGAAGCGACTCATGGATGTCTCCTCCTATTCGCATCTCAAGAGGATGGCAACAGACAAGAGACAAATGGCTGACACAACAAGGCGCTGCCTTTAAAATATGATAATGATGATGATGACTTTAAGTAAGCCACCTTCTTACAGGTAATAAGTTAAAATGCAAATGACATGACTGTCTCACCATCAGTAAGTCTTCTTCTGGCATAGCGGCTACTTCAGTGGCTTCCTCTTCAGTAGCTTCTTCTTCAGTGGCTTCAGCTTCTTTCGCACTCTCTCCTTCTTTCTCCTCAGACGCTCCCTCTTCCTCCTCCTTTGCAGGTTCGTCTTGTTGCTCTAAAGACTCCGCCTCAGCCGTCTCCTCGCCTTCTTTGGAGTCAGCCTCCTCTGCTGCTGCGCCTTCCTGTTCCTCCTTAGAATCAGCATCACCTTGTTCCTTGGATGAGTCATCTCCGTCTCCTTCCTTTGAATCTCCATCTGTGGAGTCAGTTTCTTCAGCTGAGGTTTCCTTGGAGTCTTCTTTCGAGTCGCCTTCCTTAGAGTCCTCGTCAGTCTGTTCCTTGGAAGAGTCATCACCTGACTCTTGTTCTTCCTTGGAATCGTCTTCTTCCACGCCTGCCTCTGTGCTCTCTGCGGACTCGTCTACGCTTCTCTTAGATCTCTTGCCTGCTTCTACTTCCTCTTCACTCTCCTGCTGGCCTTCAGCTTCACTGGACGCCTCGTCTCCTCCCTCCTTGCTGTCGTCATCAGTCGCAGTTTCAGATGCTTCGTTGCTATCAGTTCCTGGAAAACATGCACTGCTATTAGTCCTGTATTCGTAACTATCGTCATCATCAAAAGGCCCAACCAGCCTTAGAGTATTGGCGCTTTGTAGCGACGACCAAGCTCGTAAACAACACCTCTGCGACACTACAACACCTCTGCGGCACTACAACAAGAGTCATAGACCCCTAGAGTCTCTGAAATCTAGGGAGTCTCCCGCACAGGATTTCTTAAAAAAATCGTCCCTTTCGTACCTGTATAAACGAGCCGCAATGGTACAGAGGGCAGGTCAATAGAAACATTGAGCCGTGAGAGCTAGAAAAAATGATCAGCACATTATAAACTGCATTGTGTAAAAAAAATCTTGAAAAATAAATACGTTGCAGTTTGATTAAAAAACCCTGAGTTAAAATCACAACATGATTATGTTGCTATGAGAATGTATTCCCACCGTCACTGGCGTTGTCCTCAGCTGACGCATCCTCAGCGGTCTCTGTACTCCCGGCCTCCTTCTCCTCCTCGGTTCCCTGCTGCTGCTCCTCCCCGCTGTCTCCGTCCTTCTCCTGGCTCCCATCAGCATCCTCCTCTGCCTGGTCTGCCTGCATCTCCTCGCTGGCGCTGTCGTCATCGGCTCCCTGGTTGGTGTAAGGCTCCTCCGTGACCTCCACCTCCGGCGCCTCCTGGCTCTGGTCCTCCAGCACCTCTACGCTGCTGTCCTCGTCTGCCTCCTCTTGCCCCGCGCTCTCCGCGGAGTCGTCATCGCCAGTGGCGGCGGCCGCTTCGTCACTGTCCGCTTGCTCTTCTGCGGAACCTGAACACCACCAACAATACACAAGGCCATTTCATAAAGAGGAATAGTAGCAAGAAAGTCGGTGCTATGGCCGAGGGGGCCAAGTGGGCTGATCTTTCTAGCGTATTTGGAATAGAGAAACGTTGGTTCGATCCCCGCCGGGTCATTTGACCATAACTTTGACCCTGGTTCAACAGATGTTATTGGGTAATTATTAATTAATAATTCATTAAAAATAAATCTAATCTAATCTAATCTAAGCTGCAAAGATATATATCATTTAAGATTTATACTAAATGCATTCCCACAAGCAGATATGTATAATTTCGCGCTAACACATGCCGCATGTGGACCTACAATATAAAAACCCAATCTCAAATGAACATAAGCCTTGCAACTCTTGCCGTCCTTCCCTGAAACAGGGGTGACATTGGCAAAGTGAACCAATTTTTATATTATGGGTGGTCAGCCGCATAACAACCTATAAGTCAAGGAACATACATACATGACAAAATACATTTTTTAAAATCAAAGAATAAAAATAACAATATATACATGGACATAAAAAACTAAATCATAAAACCAAATTCACTTTAACAAACCCTAGCCGCCAACATCACAGATCAACCGCCATTTCTTTCTATCCTTGCATACTTCTTTCATTTCCTCCAGAGTCATAACCTTCTTCATACAAGCTCTTCTTTTATTAAAATTCTTCTTAAAAAAAAAATAAACAATAATGAATTATTAATTTATGATATTAAAAACTGTTTCTGGCCAGGCAGAATAGGTTGGTGAATTGCATTCTTCTTCACAAATCTATATAAAAAAAAAATGAGCACCAGCCCCCTCGGGAGCTGAGAAACTCCCACTTCAACTGAAGTGGTTGGCGGAAGGCCGGCCCCCTTAACTGCAACTCTAAATAAATTGCACAGAATCTGTACTCAACTTTCTTGCAAAAATTAACCCACTTTATGACGTATGTAAAGCTAGAATCACCTACCAGCTTATGCCGTTTCAATGAAAATATAATATATCAATAATAAATCAATTTTATTCCACCGCGGTGTGTACCTGCATACTCGTACAATATGGATATCTTATATATAAAAAAGGAGAGGGTATTTGCGTCTGTTTTTTTCGAATTTGCAAAAATGTTTTTCTAACAAGTGTTTCTATTGACAAACTGAACTAACGCTGTGTTCCAGAATTTTTGGTGTTTGTTTGTTTGTATATTTGTACCATTATAGGCGCCCACACCGTTCGCAGCACGATGCTGAAATTTTGCACACCCCCATAAAGTGTTAGTGGCTAACCAACTGTCAGGGTCCGAATGACGTCACGTGCATATTTCGCATACCTGCCATACAGACTCAAAATTGAAATCTTGCCGCTGGCGGCCATTTTGAATTTACAGACTTAATATTTGAAACGGTCATGCCTCTCAGTAATTTTAACAACTTTTGAAAGAAACTTTTTCGCAAAAAGTAAATTCTTCAAACTAAATTTGTAAATACCTACATAGAAAAAAATAAAAAATAATAACTTTCAGGTGGCACAACGGGCGCATGCATAAAGTTGGAACATTGAAATTAGGCATGCTATCTGAACATAAACAGACTTAAATATTTTTAAAAGAACAACGAAATACATGAAGGATTAAGAGTAGCTGCCATACATTTTTTTTGGTTTCTTCAATATTTAACATTCTCCTGGCGTTCATTTTACAAGTCTGAAGGTTTTCCTCAATGATCAATTTGGTTTTGCTTATGTCAACATTTTTTGAAAGAAAACTTTTTTCAATGACAATTTTTTCCTACAAAATTTTGAAAAACCTGATTTTACAAAAAAAGTCAAATTTATAAGTAAAAAAATCAACTGATTTGATGCTACACAAACAATTATAATTTAGCGAAATGTAATGATATGTAATAGGACAATCCCGCCAAGTATATATTTTGCATACCCGCGATACCAACTAAAAAAATACATTGCTCTGCAGGCGGCCATTTTGGATGTCTAGGTCTCAAACTCGAATTTTAAATGCATTTTAGTAAACCCCATAAATGTTGGAAGAAACTTTTTTGTTACGGCAAATTTCTTTGAACAAATATTTAAAAAGTAAAATTTCATACAGTGTCTTATATATAAAAATAAAAAAAGTTAAAAAGTTTTTTTTTTTAATTTTCAAAAGTCATTTTTTTCTTAGAGTTCTGTCGATGGGTCGAACGTTTTCCCATACTTAGATTTTTTGTAGATTGTGAGTTTAGGCATTTTGAGGTATCTTCAGGTACCAAGCAGTATCAGACACTAAAATATCGTGAAAAGTATCACAAGCAGTTTTAAGATGTCCAAAGATAATTCAGAGCAGGACGAGCAGTTTGAAGGCATTTCATGACAATAAGAGCAGCTGGAACAATCTAAAAACAAAAGCACCAGTACCAACAAAACAATGCCGTATAGCAAACGCAGTCATGTTTCATGCCACTATAAGACAATTGCTAGCAACACAGGTACGCTTAAGATACTATTACCAGCAAAACGAAAAAAGGGCAGAAAAAGACAAGTTATACACTTAAATGATAATGAACGGGTCGAGCATCATTATAAACCATCACCAGAAAATTAAAGAGCAGAAATAAAAAACAGGATAAAGACTTTAGCACCTGCACAACAATAGGAAGTAGCACGATCAGGCCTGGGATTCTACCATAAAATTGTCCACTTTTTGTTGTTATTGTTGGTCAGTTCTCATGTATCTTTTAAAAATCAAAGCAAGGGTAAAGTGTGCTGGCGAAGCCGGAGCTTAAACTACCCGTAGGGCCTAGCAGCCAACCGTGCGAGAGCGCGGTTTGGTCTGCTAGTAGTCATATAAATACTTAAATGAATATAAATATATGGTTGATTTATTTGTTGAGCACCGTTTTGTGTGAATCACACCTCAAGAGCCCTCTGCGAGGTTGGTCTTCTCTGGAAAAAGCGCCAATTACACAAGAAAGATCCTTGACTTATAGGTTGGTATAAAGCTGACCACCCATAGTGTAAAAAATAATTCACTTTGTCAATGTCACCCCTGTTTCAAGGAAGGTCGGCAAGAGTTGCAGGTTTTATTTTCATTTGAGATTTGGTTTTAATTTGTAAGTACCTACACATTCAGCGTTTTTAAGCGCGAATTTACACGTGTCTGTTTGTGGGCATGCATTTGATATGAGTTTTTAATTTTAATATATCTTTGCAACTTAGACTTTAGAATCTTGAATCTAGATTATTATAGATGGTCATTGAACCCTTTTGTATGCAAACTAGGACTTTGTATGGTGGGTAAACTTTTTAGTTGTATTTTGAAAAAGTAACGACTGATTATTATTGGTATTTATAAAATTTTAAGAATCACAGTCTTTTATATAATTTTAACCCTTTGACTACTAAGAAAATTGCTAATACATTTTGTTTGGAAAATTTTCACTTTGTATGGCGGCTATACTTTTAATTCACTTTTGGAAAAAATACTGATGGCAATATATAAGCTATCATTATTTACTTACATTTGTAGAAGATTATTTTTTTATTAACCCTCTAACTGCCGAGAATTTTTCATTTTTTTTTCTTTTGTATGGCAACTCCCTAAACCGAGATCATGATGAAGCAATGATTGTAATCGTTAGATAGCACTATTTTATAAACGGATTCACAGAAAACTTGGGAAAAATCGTTGGAGCCGTTTTTGAGAAAATCGCATTTAAAATTTTCAGTTCTTCGGAAAACATCTTGAATTTTCAAAAAAGTAAAAAAAAAAAATTACGAATAAAAGTTATAAACTTGTTTTTTCTATCAAATCTAAAACAAATTTAAATATCTTGCATTTTAATAGGTTTTTGTAATATTTTCGATTTAAAATTTCAGGTCGTGTAAACTGTACTTTATATTTATTTATTTTTTCAAAAAATTTTTTTTGTAAATTTGTAGAAATTTATGTTGAAAGAAAAAAACGATCACAATATTTTTTTTCTTTCATATGGCAACTCATAGACGCAGGTTGGGGAGAGTGTTGCCATAACAAATTTTCTTCGCGACAATTTAAGCAACGACCACTCTGAAATTTTAAAGAAAATCGTTGAGCCGTTTTTGAGAAAAGTGCAATTTTATGTTTTTTTTGTATGACAGCCATCTTGAATTTTCAGGGTGGTGCCATGCCAGTCGGCCCATCAAAATCTGTGGTTGTCAATTCTCTAAATCCAAAAATTGGTGTCTCTACGATCAGTAGTTCCGGCTGGGACATACATACATACATCCATACATCCATACATCCATACATCCATACATCCATACATCCATACATCCATACGGACGGACGGACGGACGGACGGACGGACGGACGGACGGACGGACAGGTTCGACAAATTAGGGTTTTTTGCATGTCCTGGTGCAGGACAACTCATTTCCGTTGAAACCTCGTCTTTTTTTTCGGACGAATACAATACTTTATAACAGTTCCTTCGGACTGCTATAAAGTAAAAACATAAAATTGCACTTTTCTCAAAAACGGCTCCAAGAATTTTTCTTAAATTTTCAGAATTGCCATTAATTAGTTTTTAACTTAATAAACTAGTTATCGCAACATTCTTACTAATCTGTGTCTATGGGTTGCGATATGAAAAAAAACAAACGATTGGGATTTTCTCGAAAGTTAAGGGGTCAACAAAAATATAATGTTCTACAATATTATGGACAACATAAATTTCTACAAAATAAAAATATTTTTTTTTTGAAAACATAAATATAAAGCACCGTTTACACGACCTGAAATTTTAAATCGAAAATATTACCAAAACCCATTAAAATGCAAGATATTTAAATTTGTTTTAGGTTTGATAGAAAGAACAAGTGTATAACTTTTATTCGTAATTTTTTTTTTACTTTTTTGAAAATTCAAGATGGCTTCCGAAGAACTGAAAATTTTAAATGCGATTTTCTCAAAAACGGTTCCAACGATTTTTCCCAAGTTTTCTGTGAATCCGTTTATAAAATAGTGCTATCTAACGATTACAATCATTGCTTCATCATGATCTCGGTTTAGGGAGTTGCCATACAAAAGAAAAAAAAATGAAAAATTCTCGGCAGTTAGAGGGTTAATAAAAAAATAATCTTCTACAAATGTAAGTGAATAATGATAGCTTATATATTGCCATCAGTATTTTTTCCAAAAAGTGAATTAGAAGTATAGCCGCCATACAAAGTGAAAATTTTCCAAACAAAATGTATTAGCAATTTTCTTAGTAGTCAAAGGGTTAAAATTATATAAAAGACTGCGATTCTTAAAATTTTATAAATACCAATAATAATCAGTCGTTACTTTTTCAAAATACAACTAAAAAGTTTACCCACCATACAAAGTCCTAGTTTGCATACAAAAGGGTTCAATGACCATCTATAATAATCTAGATTCAAGATTCTAAAGTCTAAGTTGCAAAGATATATTAAAATTAAAAACTCATATCAAATGCATGCCCACAAACAGACACGTGTAAATTCGCGCTTAAAAACGCTGAATGTGTAGGTACTTACAAATTAAAACCAAATCTCAAATGAAAATAAAACCTGCAACTCTTGCCGACCTTCCTTGAAACAGGGGTGACATTGACAAAGTGAATTATTTTTTACACTATGGGTGGTCAGCTTTATACCAACCTATAAGTCAAGGATCTTTCTTGTGTAATTGGCGCTTTTTCCAGAGAAGACCAACCTCGCAGAGGGCTCTTGAGGTGTGATTCACACAAAACGGTGCTCAACAAATAAATCAACCATATATTTATATTCATTTAAGTATTTATATGACTATATCCATATTGTACGAGTATGCAGGTACACACCGCGGTGGAATAAAATTGATTTATTATTGATATATTATATTTTCATTGAAACGGCATAAGCTGGTAGGTGATTCTAGCTTTACATACGTCATAAAGTGGGTTAATTTTTGCAAGAAAGTTGAGTACAGATTCTGTGCAATTTATTTAGAGTTGCAGTTAAGGGGGCCGGCCTTCCGCCAACCACTTCAGTTGAAGTGGGAGTTTCTCAGCTCCCGAGGGGGCTGGTTCTCATTTCTTGTTAGGGCTGAGTAAACCTTGCTGGTATTTATTTTGGGTTTGAAATAAACACCAAAATGGGAAATCATTTCTCACACCCTCGATGAGATCCAAGCCCGAGCTCTCGGCATGGAATGCAAGCGCACTAACAACCTAGACATCGACCAGACGGCAGACCTATACATTATCTAAAAAATGATGTTGCATGACGACAGGACAGCGCGCCTGGTTGATAGGCAATCTACTAGAACAATTTTTCATTTATAAACACACAAGGCGCAGCTTTTACTATTTTTACATCAGTCGGACTTATTATGCTCAAAAACACTATGCAGAGTGTTTCTCATTGTTTTTAAATTTAAATTTGTAACCATCAAGGTTTATTCCTTGACTTATAGGATGGTATAAGACTGACTACCCAAACTGTGAAAAATGCCTCACTGTGCCGATGTTACCACGTGTTTCAGGGAAGATCGGCAAAAGTTGCAGGGTTTATGTTCATTTGAGGTTTGTATTTCGATTTGTTAGCGCGAAATTACACGTGTCTCTTTGTGGGCATGCATTTAATATTAATTTTAAATGTTAATATGTATTTGCAACGTAGATTATGGATGTCATAATGTGCATTGTTGTCAACATACCTGAATGTGTGTCTCCCGTCTCCAAGTCCTTGAGCGCCTTCTCTATGTACGGCCTGCATTGTGACTCTGAGGGAGCTTCCTGTTCTTCAGCTGAAACAGAAACAAAGCCATTGATGTACTTCAAACAAACCACTGATGTGCTGCAAACAAAACCACTGATGTACCGCAAACAAAACTACTGATGTACCGCAAACAAAACTACTGATGTACTGCAAACAAAATCACTGATGTGCTGCAAACAAAACCACTGATGTGCTGCAAACAAAACCACTGATGTGCTGCAAACAAAACCACTGATGTACTGCAAACAAAACCACTGATGTGCTGCAAACAAAACCACTGATGTAATGCAAACAAAACCACTAATGTAATGCAAACAAAACCACTCATGTACTGCAAACAAAACCACTGATGTGCTGCAAACAAAACCACTGATGTGCTGCAAACAAAACCACTGATGTGCAGCAAACAAAACCGCTGATGTGCTGCAAACAAAACCACTGATGTGCTGCAAAAAAAACCACTGATGTACTACATTGTTATGTAGGCGTAAGCTGGAATTAGGACGTTTGACATATCGCTACCTTAAAGATAAAACAGAATCAGTGTAGATTCACTGATTAGAGAAATCGTGGATAATTTTTTCATTGGGTGTAGGTAACTTCTCATAGTCTTGTCTTGTCTTGTATCCTGCCGCCATTCCTCTAGGGGTGGCCGGTACCTCCACACAAGTGCCTCCACTTGACTCTGTCCCTGCATACTTCTTTCATCTCATCTAATTTCATCACTCTTTTCATGCATGCTCTTCTCTTGTTTCCACTCTGTAAATTCCATTCATTCGCAATCTCACTTATCTGATCAATCCATTCTTTTCTAGGTCTTCCCCTTCCACGCTTAAGTAAACTAATTACATAAGGAAGTGCTCATAAGAACTTTAAGTGCTCATAGAAGCTCAAAGAATGCTAGCCGAAGGCTATAAAGAAAGTATTGATTTGGTGTGATTTTTTTTTTTTTGAGGTTTTCACGGAAATGAGTTATCCTGGTGCAGGACAAGCCAAAATACACTATCTTGCAATCTAACGAAAATGTTTGTATTATATATATTTATATATATTTAATATATTAAATGAGTGAATTAAAAAACAGTGTTTAATAAAAGGAAAGTTTTTGAAAAACAAACCAATAAAGATTTTTTACTTTTTCGAAAATTTAAGATGGCTTTCAAAGAGCTTAAAAATTTTAAATGCGATTTTCTCAAAAACGACTCAAGCTATTATATTTTTATTTTCTGTGAATCTGTTCATAAAAAAGTGCTGTCTAACAATTATAATCATTGCTTCATTATAATCTTGGTTTAGGGAATTGCCATACAAAAGAAAAATTTAATTGAAAAATTCTCGGCAGTTAAAGGGTTAATAAAAAAATAATCTTCTAAAAATGTAAGACATAAACAATATGAAATGGTAACGTCAACGACGTTACCATGTTGAAAGCACCGGTTCCCATAGATCACCGAAGTTAAGCAACATTGGGCGCGGATAGTACTTGGATGGGTGACCGCTCAGGTACACCGCGTGTCGTTGGCATCTTGGACCGGTCCGTAGTCCGTAGTGGCAACACTTCGGACTCGTAAATGGAAGGTTGTGGATTCGGATCCCGGCGGAGCACAAAAATATACCATTTATATTTCGAATGTGCTCTTCGCTGGGTTGAAAAATTCATAAACCTTTACCAAAGACCGGTCACTGAAAGGTCCATCCAACCTTACAACAACTGGGTCTTGCTTGAGAATTGGCGCTTTCTACAGCGACGACCAAGCTCGCAGAGGGCTCTTGAGGTGTGATACACACAAAAACAGCGCTCACCAAATAAATCATCCTAATATTATTATTATTATTATGAATTTTTACAGTGTTAATACACAAACAATACAAAAATAATAAACTATATTTTACCATCTTTATTTTTTCCAAAAAGTGAATCAGAAGTATAGCCACCATACAAAGTGATTTTCCACACAAAATGTATTTGTAATTTTCTTGGTAAAAATTTGATAAAAAAAAATTTGAAAAAAAAAAATTTGAAAGAAAAATTTGAAAAAAAAAAAATTGATAAAAGACTGTGATTTTTTAAATTTAATAAATACCGGAAATAATCAGCCATTACTTTTCAAAAACATTACTAAAAAGTTTAATCATCATACAAAGTCTTAGTTTGCATACAAAAGGGATCAATGACCATCTATAAAAATCTATAATCTATATCTAGGTTGAAAATATATATTAACATTCAAAACTCATATCAAATGCATGCTTACAAACAGACAAGTGTAAGTCCGCGCTTACAAATGCTGAATGTGTACTTACAAATTAAAATCAAATCTCAAATGAACATAAGCCCTGCAACTCTTGCCGACCTCCCTTGAAACAGGGGTGACATTGGCAAAGTGAATTATTTTTTACACTATGGGTGGTTAGCCTCATACCAATCTATAAGTCAAGGATCTTTCTTGTATAATTGGCGCTTTTTACAGAGAAGACCAACCTCGCACAGGACTCTTGAGGTGTGATTCACACTAAACGGCGCTCACCAAATAAATAATCCAATATTATTTATATTCATTTAAGTATTTATATGGCTGTTTGTGTATTGTATGAGTATGTAGGTGCACACGGCGCGGCGGTGGAATAAAATTGATTTATTATTGATTTATAATATTTTTATTGAAGCTGCATAAACTGGTAGATGATTCTAGCTTTACACTCAGTGGGTTAATTTATGCAAGAAAGTCGAGTGCAGATCCTGTGCAATTTATTTAGTGTTTGCTCTCGTAGAAAGTAGGAAAAAGGTGCATTTATCTGAGAAACCAATGTTAGCTTATTATGTTACTTACTTCATTAGCTAATATATCACTTATTCAGTTTTACCTTCAAGATGTCAATATTTACAATTATAATAACTAAACAGTTAGGTAATTTAACATTTAAGATACAAGGCGAACCATTATTGGAGAACTTCCATCATTCTCGACGTTTCGTTGGCGACGTAGCCAACGTCTTCAGGAACCACCCCCTCTGCACGACGACTGAGAATGAACTGTTTTTTTTAATCATTCTCGATGTTTTGTTGCCTAAATCGCCTACAAAACGTCTAGAATGATGTAAGTTCTCTCATAACTATTCGTTTAATATCTAAAAGTTTATATTATATTTTAGTAATCACCCTTATTAGACCGGTCAATAGCTCGGTTGCCTTCCATGCCAAGAGCGCGGGTTCGAATCCCACCGAGAGTGTCAGTGGTGATCTCCCAGCTCCCGAGGGGCTGGCACTCAATTTTTGTTAAAGGCTGAGTAATCCTTGCTGGTATTTTATTTGGGCTTGAAATAAAAACCGAAATGGGAAAGCATTTCTTGCGCTCTCGGTGAGATTCGAACCGAGCTCTTGGCATGGAATGCAAACACTCTACCAACTGAGATATGACCGGATCTATGTTGTTAATTTAATTGTAAATATGTACCAATTTCTTAAAGAAATATGCACTAAGGGCCTGTTGCACCAAAATCCAATCAGACAAAAATCAAAATTAAGATTGATTGCTCCCATCAAATCCAAAATTCGGTTACATATATACGTTAATCAGCTGATGTAAATCTTTCATCATATTATTCATCTTTCCTGTTCAAATTCCATCATATTATTACCCCCTTCCGAAAAATATTTAACTGAGGTCCTTACCAGAATTAAGCAATCAAATATTGATTGGAGGTTGGTGCAATAGGTCTAAAGGCTCTCTTCCCTGAGTGGGTACTTACACCGCTATCACAAGAATCTATAAGAGCTCGCAATGCCATGTTGTGTAACTGCAAAGCACATTAGATTTTCTGCTGAAGTATACCAACCTGAAGTATAACAACCATTGACTGATGATATCTGTGGACTATAAATTATTTTAACTAAAATAGACATTATATAATTATCTGTTTCAACTTACTTACGAAAAATTTCATTAGTAAGAAAGAGAACAAAGAACTTCACAGTTGCATTTCCATGTGTACAAAAAAACTCCGGCGAATCTAAAAAAAATCCCAGAAAGTTGGTAAGTACGATTACGAATAATACCTAATCGCTACCGAGCAAGTCCAAACATAGCTAGAGTTGACAGATAATACGCGTTATAAATATTGTGATCGCCAAAATTAACGAATTTTAAAGGAAAAAAACATTATTTTGACATGGCATGTGTTATAATTGAGTGTCGAGATAAAAAATGTCCTTATTTCGTAGTATTACACCACTGCAACGTTTGACAGGACTGAGACAAATGTGGGCCATACTATTTTATAAATCTAAGCTGCAAAGATATGTATCATTTGAGATTCATATTAAATGCATTCCCACAAGCAGACACGCATAATTTCGCGCTCACACATGCCGCATGTGGACCTACAGTATAAAAAACCCAATCTCAAATAAACGTAAGCCTTGCAATTTTTGCCGACCTTCCCTGAAATAGGGGTGACATTGGCAAAGTGAAACATTTTTTACAGTATGGGTGGTCAGCCTCATACTAACCTATAAGTCAAGGAATACTTGATATGCAGCAAATTAGTTTCTGCTCCTCTATGTTATTATTCAATGAAAAAAAAAAACATTACAAGCTTGGAATCGATTTAACGGGAATGGACTCTGTTATTTTCTCGGCGAGCAAACGACACACGTCTATGTGACAAGACTGACTAGGATCCTTAGCAACTGTACCAACCGGTATTTAGCAAGGAATAACACTACATCGACTGGGTGAATATATCGGGCATAAGCGACATAAACTAAATTGTTCAGGAGAGCAGTTTAAAGTTTGAGATTGCAGAAAAATTGTATAACTTTTTCTTTTTTATCGTATCGTTAAAATCAAAACAGCTCTAAAAGAAATGAAATAAAGGCATTTATTGGCATTCCTATTAATGTGGTTTTACGATTTTTTTTATGTCACAAGCGCCTTTAGGACAAAAAAGGCCAAAATCTTGTCGCTTACACCAAAACCATACTTCGAAAAAGCAGTTGTTTGCTTGGGCATTAACAACACAAAAATCATTGTAGCGCTATGGGAGTTAGCGCATTACAAACAGCAGAAAATTTCATGTAGGATAGCATTCATAACTCATTTTTGACCAAAATGCTGCTTTTAACTGCGTTTTAACCGTCGATATGATCTTTGATACGGAATTGGTTTTTGTACGCAGCCAGACGAGGTATTCTCAGTGGCCAGCTCATGCTCATGGGACAGAGCTCCGCCACCAGGCAGAGCCAACAATGTCTTAACTCTGCGCTTAATTGATGGCTTTAAATTCTTCTTTATCTCATCTGATAGCAGAGATTAGCGCCGTAATGTTCATTGCATGAATGTTTGTCTGCCATGCTACCGCACGACCAGCAGATATCGTCCCCCAGCGCTTGTTTGGCTTATCTGCCGTTAGATCAAAGATGATCTTTCAATGAAATTGTCTTAAGAATCACATTCTACAAGATCTGATCTAAGAAAACTACGTAAAACACGAAAATGTGAAAGATTTTTTTAAATATTGTTACGAACTAAGGATTTGAAGGACCCAAGGGGTGCCTTAACATGTACCTACGCTAGTTTGTAGAACAATCTGGCTCTAGTATGATGGTAGTATTAAGGTACATAAAACGGAGGTCTGGTATGAGCGAGAGATCAAATGATCTGGAATATGCAAGAATGATCCCTTTTGTACTACCTATATAATATACGGATCACAAAGGGCATCAGTGGATTAGTCGCTCCAAGCATTTTGCCGTGAAGACCAATAAGCATAAATGATCAACTCTCATAAATTGTGAACCAAACTGTGTAAAATAAACCCTCTTAAAATAAATAATTGCAGTTTAATTAAAAGAGAACCCCAACTATGATCATAAAAATATTTTTGAAATCAATTTTCAGCTTTCATCACATTGCTCATGAAATTACTTCTCATTGACATAAGACAATCAAGCACTGAGGGGACGATATGCCAGTCTCAGCTGGCACCCAAGCCGTTGTACCTGGCACTCATGTTTGTCCTCCTCTTGCATCTGCTGATGGCTTATTTATTAAAATGTCATCTACCGTGAGTGGTACAAAGAGCGCGCTTCTCGTGTCACAACTTGTCGCGTGCGATTTATCAGAGAATGCGCTACTACAGAAATATTGCCAATTTGCCAAAAGTATTTTTACCAGGCCTGGGATGGAAGTCTCATCACCACGGTAATTCTTACCTACCGAATATTTGCATGAAGTCCTGCCAATCCAAGATGGCCGCAAGTGAACAGCTGATTTGTCTTCATACAAATATTTTATATTACCGATATTCGGTAGGCAAGAATTACCGTGGTGATGAGACTTCCAACATTGGATTAGGCGCGGTTAGACTGCACCGACGCCCAAAGTAGCTAAAAAATAAACACATTTGAACATCCATTTTTTAAAACAAAAAATCATACTATAGGCGTAAAACGCTTAAAATGAACGTGGTACATATCGTAACTAACACCGTCATTTTGTATTACGTCGCTTTTGATCGAATCTAATCTAAGTTGCAAATATATATAACATTAAAGATTCACATTATATGCATTTTCACAAGCAGAGACGTATAAATCTACAATATAACAAGCCGAATCTCAAATGAACATACACCCTGCAACTCTTGCCGACCTTCCCTGAAACGGGGGTGACATTGGCAAAGTGATTTTTTTTTACAGTATGTGTGATCAGCTTTATACCAATCTATAAGTCAAGGAATACCGAAAATGGTAAATATTTTCTCACACCCTCGTTGGGATTCGAACCCTAGCTCTCCGCATGAAATGCAAGCACACTACCAACTGAGCTAATGACCAGACCTATACATATCTAAAAAATGTTGATGTTGCATGACGAGAGGACACCGCGCCTGGTTGATAGGCAATCTACTAAAAAAATATTTCATTCATTCGTTCATAATATAACTAGACATTTTAAAAAGATAACATATAGAGCAGGGGTGCCCATAGTTTTTCTTGAGGAGATCGGCCTAGCAAAAATTTATGAATAGGAGATCGACATTTTAACTGTTTAGCCCACTAAATAAACTCGCAAAAGCATAATGTATAAATATTTATTAAGAAAAAAATTACCATAAGTAAAACTACATTGAGTGCAAAATGTCAAATCAGTTTTAAGGACGATTTTAAGGCATCACTGAAATTTTAGCTATCCTCGGCGATCGACCTTTTAAAACCTTCCGCGATCGACCGTATGGGCACCTCTGATATAGAGTAAGCGTTTTCCCCGAATGGATCAGCATTTGGCGAGCGAAACTTATTTATTTTTACAGGTAAGGGGTCCGGCCTCACGCCAACCACTTGAATTGAAGTGGGGTTTCCCAGCTCCCTACAGGGCTGTTACTCATTTACTATGAAGGCTTAGTAGCTCTTGCCGGCATTTTATTTTGGGGTCGGAATAAACACAGAAACGGGAAATCATTTCTGACACTCTCGGTGGGATTTGAACCCGAGCTTTCGACATGGAATGCAAGCACTCTACCAACTGCAGTTGATAGAATTTGTCTATATCTATAAAGAAGGATGTATGTATGTATGTATGTTCCCTATAGACTCATAAACCGCTCATCCGATTTTGACGAAATTTTCAGGAAACATGTAACATATTCTTAGAATGAATCCTGTGAAGTTTATTTGATGGTGATCAAATAAACAATGGTTCCCATTTCTCAATATTTCAGCAACGAGGTCGGTAAATTTTGAAACCACCCAATAGAAGAAGACCATTATATTCATCTATAATACATAATCTTAGTTGCAAATATACATTTACATTTAAGATTCATAAAAAATGCATGCTCACAAGTAGACACGTCATGTAAGTTCACGCTTACAAATGCTGCAAGTGTACCTACTTATAATTTAAAATCCAAATCTAAAATGAACAACCCAGTAACTTTTACTTTACGCCAACTTGAAATGGATGTTATTCAGCTCCTGAGTGGCTTGACACTCATTTCTTATGAAGGCTGAGTAAGCCTTGCCGGTATTTTATTTTGGGTTTGAAATAAACACTGAAACGGGAAATAATTTCTGACAACTTCGGTGGGATTCTAACTCGAGATCTCGGCATGGAATGCAGTTAGTCTACCAACTAAGCTATAGATCAGACTTTTTACAAATATGGTGGATCGATATCGGTTAGGTCAGGGGTAAGCAACCTGCGGCTCACCAGCCACATGCGGCTCTTTGGGTGTGAATTTGCGGCTCTTTAGCTTCATACGCAAATATAAAAAAAAATAAAAATTATACTTCTGATCGAAAAAAACAAAATCGTTCTGAATCGATTCACGATCTCTCCGCTACTTTCACTCGCTTTTCACCCCCCCTTCCTACCCCCGCCCCGTCAACGCTATTTATTGTTGACAAGAAAACATTTGTGGCTCTTTACAAATCCAAATCCATAATCCAAATCTAAGTTGCAAGGATATGTATCATTTGAGATTCACATCAAATGCATTCCCACAAGCAGACACGCATAATTTTGCGCTCACACATACCGCATGTGGAACTACAATATAAAAACCCAATCTCAATTGAACATAAGCCCTGCAACTCTTGCCGACCTTCCCTGAAACAGGGGTGACATTGGCAAAGTGAACCATTTTTTACAGTATGGGTGGTCAGCCTCATACCAACCTATAAGTCAAGGACAAACTTTGAAATTTGTAAATTGTAATTTTTGGCTCTTCCGACTCAAAAGGTTGCCGACCCCTGGCCTAGACAAAAGTTCCAAATTAAAAAATGTTCTGAATCCGTTCATAAAATTAAGTATTCCAAGTTGAATTTTAGAAATGTAAGAAAGCTTTTATATCCCGCACTTATAAAAAATACGATAAACGAAAGTTAGTAGGTCACAACTAGAAGACCATATTTAAAATTATTATTACTGAAACCTTCCAGATGTTATGTTCATACTTTTAATTAAAATATACATAATATAGGACTTTTTAAAGTTTGTGTATTCACACAGTGAAAATTCATTTTTATAAATAATTATAAAAAAATATAAAAAACACAGAGTATCAAGAGGATACTCTGATAATGACGTGAATAAGTCGAAAGTACTTGAGGGAAATAAATACTCAATTTGTGAAAATAAAACTCTGTGTTTTTTATATTTTTTTATAATTATTTATACATAATATAGTTGTTTTTTAAAAAAACGCATTTCTGTAAAATAATAGCCTCACCACAAATTTAAGATCGTTTTTTTCTCGGCGGTAAATGTCTTTCTTCTATGTGACAATAATTCAAAGCAACCAAAATAAACAAAATGTTTGCCTTTTCCCTAACCCGGCCGTGGCGACTTACATTTTGTTGTCAATAGAAAATGTTCCGTGTGCATTACCTAAAACTTTCGCTTACTGAAATAATGGATAGAGCACATTTAAAATGTGGGGAAAAATGTGATTTTACTTGACCGGGATAAAGACAGGACAGCGAGTCAAAAATTCAACATAAAGTAAACACTTTTATGGAGATAGTTGAAAAAGAGCATCATATTGTATGAAGCATTTTCCCCAACTGCATACGTTTCACAGTGCGGTTACATTGAAAAATATTCCTGATTGTTTGGAATACATTTATTGATTTACTTTGCTCAAGAGAGTATAGTGAATTTTATAGATTGTTTTTTAATTGTATAATTATAAAATTTAATTTATTGTTTACATTCTTTTCTTGTATAGGTCGATATGCATCTGACCAACTATAAATAGAAAATGGTTCACTCTGCCAATGTCACCCCTGTTTTAGGGAAGGTCAGCAAAGAGTTGCAGGGTGTATGTTCATTTGAGATTTGGGTTTTTATGTTGTAGGTTCACGCGCAGAATGTGCAAGTGTGAACTTATACGTGTCTGCTTGTGGGCATGCACTTAATGTGAATTCCAAATATAACAATGATATTAATGCAAATTAGAATAGATTAGATGAGTGACGTCACATAGCCGATTTTTTTTAAATCTTAAATATAAATGGAAGCACCGCAATCGATTTTCCCTATGCTTGGCTCTGCTGCTTAACAGTTGTGGACCTTTTTTTTTTTAAACGTGAAGATTAACCTAGAGATGAATTGTGTAAAGTTTGATTCCGATTGGCACACTTTTTTTTTTTGATCCTGTCGTTTCCTTTTTTATCTGTAGAAATAAATTGATACCACATGCCCAAATGGCGTAGTGAAACACGCCGGGTACTGCTAGTTGTGTATATTCCTTGACTTATAATTGTAATAAATTTCAGCAACAAAATTGAATAACGATTTAGCAATTTTTTTAGCTCCAGGGCAGGGGGGACAGCTTCCCCCCTCTGCCCCTTTCTGTGTACGCCCATGGAGCAGTTCATGAGTAGGTACAGAGAGACACCATTTTGATTTTCAACAGAAACTGAAGCGGCATTTCCCTTGTAAAGCATCATTATTTAGTGGCGTCACGTCTCGCATCATCTAGTTGTCCGGAGTGAGGTGGGGAGGAGAGGAGGAGTGGGGCGAGGAGGAGTGGGGTGAGGAGAAGTGGGAGGAAGAGGAGTGGGGATGTAGGCCAGGGTCCCCTACAGCAGAAATACCAGCGGGCTAGGAGACATGCCTTAACTAACCCACTTCACAAGTCTGATGTATTCCCACCAGCATACCAATAAATAACGCGTCATGACAGAATGCCCACCGCTCAGAAATGATCGTTGGACATCTCGTCGGTGAACATAATGTCGGTTGGACGTTTTGTCTGTGAAAATTGTGTCACGTGGACATTTTGTCGTGTTGGACATTTTGTCTGTGAAAATTACGCTGATGGAGAATTTGTCGGTGGACATTATGTGACTTGGCCATTTTGTCGGTTGAACATTTTACCGGGTGGACATTTTGTCGATGGACATTATTTTTTTTTTTTTTTTTTTTTTTATTTAATATAAGACATTTTAAGTACATACATTACATTTTTCAAACTTATTTCTATTACATAGTATTCATTTGTTTTATATGCTATACCTCACCAAAAAGAGTCAAAGCTCTTGTGTGTGGTGAGGGATTCACAATTAATTTAGTCAATATGAATGAAGAGATCTGATATGTGGAGAAATCAAATTAAAATAAAAAAAAAACTGTATAATAAACAATGCAAATATATAAACATAGATAATATAGGCAAGTAGGTACCAAAGTATAATAAATAAAAACATACATACATATGATTTATAGAGGTCTACTACAAAAAATACAAGGCACATGCAATAATATCAATTGGTATACAAATCTAATATTTTTCGAAATGTTTTTTAAGTTTATTTTTAAATACATGATAATCTTTTATATTTTTTAGTTCAGTCGGTAATTTATTAAAGTTTGTTACACCAACATAAATGAAGCTATTTTGATAATGTTTTGTGTCAAATTTTGACATTTTGAGGTTATGTTTGTATCTTGTTGAATGATTTGTTTCTAATTTTAATTGTTGTTTTTCCTTTAATATTTGCAATATGGCGTTTTTTTTAAAAATGATATCTACTGAGGGAACTTTAAATATTTTAAATACTAATTCAGTCGGGTAATTCGATGGTTTTTTTAAAATTATCTTAATGATTAATTTTTGAATTATTTTTACAGGGTTTAATGTGTTTAAGTATGACCCTCCCCATCCTATAATGCCGTACTGTAATATAGATTGCACAATTGCGTAGTAGACTCTTCTTAAGTTATCTATTCCGAGTATATTTCTAAGTCTTATAAATATGTATATGCACTTTCTGATTCGTTTTATCAGTTTACTAGTATGTTCCTTCCATTTTAATTTACTATCTATGTCAACTCCTAAATATCTTGTAGTATCTGTTTGCTTTAGTATTGAGCAGGTTAGATTACAATTCGTTTTATTACATTTATTTTGTTGATGAATAAATACGTTTAAATTTAGATTTAATTTATTTTCATTAATAGAGAACGGGACAATGTAAGTTTTTTCGCTGTTGAGTGTTAACAAATTCACGTCGAACCAGTGCTTTAAATTGTCAATGTCAACATTTGCTTTATTGGTGACACTATTCCAATTTGTATCTTCGATGATAATAACTGTATCATCGGCATAGGATATTATTTTTCCGTTTAGTTTCAGTGTAAATACATCATTGACATACAATATAAATAATAAAGGGCCTAATACTGTGCCCTGTGGTATTCCGAAATTACTAGTTTCTATTTGGCTGTACACCTCATTTATTTTGACAACTTGAGGTCTTTGATATAGATAGCTTGTTATCCACTCGAGTGTCCTGCCTTGGAAACCGATACTTTCTAATTTTGAAGTCAATTTGTAATGAGATATGCTGTCAAAAGCTTTTTTTAAATCTATGAATATACCGATACATTTACGAGATTTGTCCAGTGCATTCAGTACATAGCTAGTTAATTTAGCAATTGCATCTTGTGTGCTTCTATTTTCCATAAAACCAAACTGGTTTTCATTTATTATATTATTGCTTTTTATATATGCGTTGATTCTTCTTTTAACTATTTTTTCAAATATTTTAGCTATGTTTGATATTATAGAGATAGGTCTGTAATTTGTTATTTCATCCTGTTCACCAGATTTAAATATTGGAATTATTATGGATTTTTTATATATATTTGGAAATTTTCCAGTCTCAAAACTTTTATTTATAATGTACATTAGTGGTTTTGAAATTTCTTTTTTAATGTGTTTTAGTGTATCGATAGTTATGCCATCAAATCCTGGAGTTGATCCTCCTTTCATATTGTCAATAATTTTTTCAACTTCCTGTTCAGTACAGCTGTTAAGGATTTCCATTTTGTTTGTGTTTGTTTTTATTGTTGGCATTGTGACTGTGTTTGTTTGTATCAGTTTAGCAAGATTTTTTCCTACATTAACAAAATAATTGTTAAAAATGTTTGCAACTTTAGTGGGTTTTGATTCGCAGCTTATTTTTGTGTTTTCATATGTGATTTCATTTATAACATTGGTTTTTTGTTTTTTTTTATCAATTATCTCATTTATTACCTTCCACACTCTTTTGTTATCATTTTCGGTGTTTCCTAACTTTTTTTCATAATATTTTTCTTTAGTGGTTTTTATTAAATACGTGAGTTTTTTTTTGTACAACTTATAGTGTTTGTATATGCTTTCATCGTTTGGTCTTTTAGTGGTTATTTTGTAAAGTGTTTGCTTATGTCTTATTGAAACTATTAGGCCATGGGTGATCCATGCTTTGATAGGTTTATATTTAGATTTTGTTCTGTTTATGTTCTTTGTTGACTCATTAATGATTTCAGTTAATTTCATGTTGAATAAATTGTTGCTTTCATTTACATCACTACATTTATATACTTCTGACCAATTTTCATTTTGTAGTTTATTTTTTAAAATGTCTAGGTGTAGAAACATGGTTTTTAAGTTTTTTTGTGTTGTATCATTTGTTTTACTTGGAATATCTAATTTGTATTTTAAAATACAAGAATAATGGTCAGTAATGTTTGTATGTATGACTGCGGATATTATATTATGATATTCCGGAATATTTGTAAATATGTGGTCAATACACGAAGGTCTTTGATTTTTGATGTTTCTAGTGTAAGAATTTATACAAGATAAGAAGTTTAATTCGGCGAGCATATTTAAGTAGTTGTCTTTATCGTTCGATGAATAATCATTCGCTATATTTAAGTTGATATCGCCTACAATAATAGATCTTTTGTTTTTATTTCTAATTAATACGCTTTTTAATTCGTTAACAAACTGGGATAAGACTGTTGCATGGGTTCGATATATGGCAAAAATATTAAATATCTCGTTTTGTACCTTGATTTCAATATTAAGTATATTAGTATATTTTATGTCATTTATTTCTTTAAAACTAATCATTTTACATTTTTGTGATAGAAATAATGATACGCCGCTATTCTTATTAATTTTGTTTAGTGTTGTGAAGTAGCTATAGTCAGGGATATTATAGTTCATTTCACCTGCGCTATGCGTCTCCGTTAACACTATAACATCCGGTGAACATTTTAATGATTTTAATGTTAGTACAAATTCGCTAAAATTTTTTTCGATGCTTCTTATGTTCATATGAAATAATAATAACGTATTGGCAGATTTATGTAAATTTATGTTTATGTCATTAGTCGAATCAAAAACCCGTTCATCTATGTTCATTTTTTTATCAAGAATATTATCTTCGAAGTTAAACATTTTTTAATTTTAAGGTTGGATAAACATATATTAGGTATTATTCATAATCAATGCGTTCATTTGCTCTTTTAATCATTTTTTGTCTGTAGCCACATGTTATGCTGGTTGTTCTATGGTTTGTGTCACTTTTAGTTTTATATTTAATATTCAAAAAATTGCAGTTGCTGCAGATTTGTGTGTTTTTTAAATTTGTACATTTGTCATACGTATGTTCTTCTGCGCAGTGAGGACATGTTGGGGGCCGTGTCCTGTTCAGGCATCTTAGTGCAGTGTGCCCAAACTTCAGGCAGTGGTAGCACTGCACCAGAGTATTACAGTCCTCAACTAGCGCTCTATTGTATTTTATGTTTATTTTTCTTTTTTCTAGGAGGATTTTCCTTAGTCCCCCCGTGGTTTCCATGATGTAGTTTGTCATTTCTCTCTGTTTTCCACTTTGTTTGTCAATACTTTTTAGCTCTTTTATCAGTTTCATGTTGCTTCTTTCCCTTTCGTCTATACCCTCATTTTGCATTGTAATGCCCATTATGATTTCCTCTTCCGTAAGGTTTCTTTCAAGTCCTTTTAGTACTATGTATGGTTTCTTTTTTTTAAATTCCTCTGCCCTTATTTCCTTCCCAAGTGTACTTGTAATTTCCTTAGTTAATTTTTCTGCACTTTTTTTCTCAGCGCAAATGATTGTAATTTTATTTTCACCTGTTGTTTTCATTCCAGCTATTCCAATTTTTAAATTCGTCACATCAATTCTATTTTTAATTTTTGTTTTCATTTCGTCCGCCTTTAATGTGTTTTTTTTTTATTCTACTTGTATTGCATATTTTGTTTCTTCTCTGTTTTTATCTTTTATAAATGTGTTGGTAGAGTTTGTTACAGTCGCGTATGTTTTGCGTCCACTTGTTGTTCCTCTTAGTTCTATTCTTAATTCTTGTATCTCCTTCCTACACTCTTCTATCTGTGATTTTAAGTCCTTGAATTGCCCATTTAATTCTTCCTTTATATCGGCGAATTTTTTTTCCATGAATTCCATGATTTCTTCCTTCATTTCTTTGTTTGCTCTCGTCATCTTCCGTCAATCTGTGTTAATTTTTAATTTAGTCACTCAAGTTACTCGAAACACATCGCGAACACGCGTTTGGTGACGCTGTAAATTTACAGCGATGCGATGTTCCTCGCTCGGCGGCTGATTGTGAACTGATGATTATGTTATATAATAAATGATTATGTTCGTAAACATTTTGTTAGTGAACATTATGTCTAATCTAATCTAATCTAATCTAAGCTGCAAAGATATATATCATTTAAGATTTATACTAAATGCATTCCCACAAGCAGATATGTATAATTTCGCGCTAACACATGCCGCATGTGGACCTACAATATAAAAACCCAATCTCAAATGAACATAAGCCTTGCAACTCTTGCCGTCCTTCCCTGAAACAGGGGTGACATTGGCAAAGTGAACCAATTTTTATATTATGGGTGGTCAGCCGCATAACAACCTATAAGTCAAGGAACATACATGACAAATTACATTTTTTTTAAATGTCGGTGGACATTTTTTCGATGATTTTTTTTTTTGGTGGACATCAGTACCCTGAGTGCGAGTTTTTTCACTTTACTCGAAGGATTGTGTATTCGAGAAAAATCTATGTGAACTTGTAAAGCACCCCTGGCAAAACAAGTTTCTAAACATTTTTTGCCAGGGGTGCTTTACAAGTTCACATACATTCTTCTCGAATACACAATACTTGGAGTAAAGTGAAAAAACTCGTACTCAGGGTACAGGTCGCCAGGATATTATGTCGATGGACATTTTGTCGATGGACATTTTGTCGATAAATATGTTGTCGGTCGACATTTCTTCGGTGGAAATTATGTAGCGTGGACGTTGTGTCGTTGGACAGTCTGTCTATGGACATCTTGCCTTGGAACCAATCAATACCAACCATGTTAGTTAAACCTGTGGATCATCCACCGATCAAAGTTAATTTTACATACAAAAGAATAATGATCCGTTGAACATTCATAATTTACGAAATCGCCACCTTTAAGGAAAACATGAATAAGTGCTGATTCACTGATTTGTGAAATCGTGTCTTCATTTCATTGGGTGTACCTAACTACTCGTAGTTAGTGAATTAATTATATGGAAGTGTTCATGTAAAGCTTGTAAATTGCAGGATTTTCCGGGTTTTTTTTAGTGTTTTCTCTTGTAGAGAATAGGAAAAAAGTGCTTTTATATTTGAAACCCTTGTTATCTTTATATGTCACTTACTCAGTTTTAGCTTTACGGCATCGAATTATTATGTAAATAACATTCTATCTGTGTAATCTATAAAAAAATATTCCTCAGATTTTCAGTATTTGTTATAATAATATTATTCCTTAAAAAATTTAAAATAAAAAACAAATTGTATAAGGCTACGGGGCGAGTAAAATTTAATAATGTACGACCGGTTTCGGAAACAATGTTTCCATCGTCAGGTACTTTCCGAAACCGGTTGTACATTATTAAATTTTACTCGCCCCGTAGCCTTATACAATTTGTTTTTTATTTTTAATTTTAATTTTTTTTAAATGAAAGGTTACAAAGTGAATGCCTCATCAATTAATGATATTATTCTTGACTGATAGGTTAGTATGAGGCTGACTACTTATACTGTAACCAATGCCACCCCTTTTTCAGGGAAGGTCGGGAAGAGCTGCAGGGCTTACGTTCATTTGAGATTGTTTTTTATGTTGTAAGTTGGTCCGGTCGATAGCTCAGGTGGTAGAGTGCTTGCATTCCATGCCGAAAGCTTGGGTTCGAATCCCACCGAGGGTGTCAGAAATGATTTCCCGTTTCGGTATTTATTTCAAACCCCAAAATAAAATACCGGCAAGGTTTACTCAGCCTTCACAAGAAATGAGTACCAGCACTTTCGGGAGCTGGGAAACCTCCACTTCAACTAAAGTGGTTGGCGTAAGGCCGGCCCCCTTATCTGTAAAAATAAATAGGTTCAACTCGCCACATGCGACCCCTTCGGGGATAACGCGGCAAGAAGTTACATTATATTATGTGTGGCTTAGTTGCGTTTTTTTTTTTTTTTTTTAAGTCCACATGCAGCATTTGTAAGCGAGAACTTGTCCGGAGAGATGTTTTCTGGGATCTGTTGCCGTGGTCTAAGGGAGCTGGAGCTTCACACTTCATCCACAGTTTTCATCAAGATCATCACACTTCACGATGAAAAAGCCCATCGTAGACATGGGTGAAACGTCAAAAAGCTCCATCTCCCATAGACCGCGGTAACAGATTCCGGAAACATCTCTCCAGCATCATCAGCCGGCGGAAAAGCTTTAAATCACTTGGATAGATGCTTTGCTGGATCTGTTGCCGTGGTCTTTCGGAGCTGAAGCCTTCAGATGTTTCTTCCATATCTACAGTGGGCTTCTTCAGCGTGATGATGATGACACTGTTAAAGCCCCAACTACAATAGACCACGGCAACAGATCCCAAAACACTATTGTGTCGTCACGTGGCCGGGTTGCTAGGGAAATGACATATAAATATTTTTTTACTGGCTGCTAAGGAAATCAGTGTCAAACAATATCTACTGACGTTTGCTCGCCGAGAAAGAAATTCCAAATTGAAAAATTTTCGTTCCTCATTCTCCAGTGTCAATCGGCGGTCGTGTAAACCTAAAGCTTCAATTCATAATAACTTGTTTGAGGTTCACTCTACAAGCCACTCGGATAAAAAATGCGTAAAGTTTACTTAATGAATTCATGAAAGTTAAGAGCGCCCTAGACCTGTCGTTTTTGTTTTGTGAGGAAAAGAATGACAGTAATAAAAGAAATCGGGCGTAGTTATTGATTATTTATCTAAACTATGAAGGTTACAAAAATGTATAACTATTTAAGTAATATTAAAAAAAAAACGTATTTAAAAATGTAACTTGACTTATAAGTTGGTATGCGGCTTACCACCCATGCTGTAAAAATGGTTCACTTTGCCAATGTCACCCCTGTTTCAGGGAAGGACAGCAAGAGTTGCAGAGTGTATGTCCATTTTAGATTTGGGTTTTTTATGTTGTAGGTTCACATGCGGCATGTGCAAGCGCAAACTTGTACGTGTCTGCTTGTGAGAATGCATATAATGTGAATCCCCAATGTAACATATCTTTGCAAGTTAGATTAGATTACATTACGTATAGATTAGATTAGACACTATTTTTTATGTGATTTATTTTGGAAATATGAAACCTGAAACGGTTTTTCCGTATTTTCTCAAAAACTATTCACAATATCATAAATTGTCTACTTGCGAGACTAAGGATAATGTATAATTCTGTGAATAAAAAGAAAAATTATATTTTTAACCTTCATAATTTAGATAAATAATCAATAAAAACTAGGGATGGGCCGAAGTTCGTTTCATATTCGGTTTAACCGAATTTCGGCAGCTTGAACCGAACTTCGGCCGAAATTCGGTTCAAATGCCGAACATTCGGTGTAAGAAAAAGTGAAACAAAATTACCTACTTGCACCATTTTGACTGTTAATAATTGTATATCATTCTTGGAACTGTCCGTAGTCCAGTGGCAACATTTCGGACTCGTAAATGGAACGTTGTGAAAAATTCATAAATCTTTACCAAAGACCGGTCACTGAAAGGTCCATCAAACCTTACAACAACTGGGTTTGCTTGAGAACTGGCGCTTTCTACAGCGACGACCAAGCTCGCAGAAGGCTCTTGAGGTGTGATACACACAAAAACAGCGCTCACCAAATAAATCATCCTAATATTATTATTATCCATATGTTACTATCATAGTCTCTTTTATAACCGCAAAATAAAAAAAATAGGTCTTTATATACTCACTCATGGTCATTTATTGTAGGAACAAGTGAAAATTAACTTACAATTTGATAAAAATTAAATCATCTTTTACTCCGCTATGTAGATATCAGATTGAAACAAAAATTAAATAAATTGAGTATTTTTAAATAAACAAATACTTAGTAACAGTAAGTAGAAACTATAATGCGTAACTTGTTTGCCGAACCGAAGTTCGTATTCCGTTCAAACCACATTCGGCCCATTCCTAGTAAAAACGCCTGATTTTTTCCATAACTGTCACTCTTTTACTAAGACCATAAAATTTAAGGAACTGCAACGACAGGTTTAGGGTATAAAGCGCTTTTAAGTCGTTTTCCCGACTATTAAATCTAGAGTTAAAATGCCAGCTGTCCGGTCGATAGCTCAGTTGGTAGAGTGCTTGCATTCTATGCCGTGAGCTCGGGTTCGAATCCCGCCGAGGGTGTCAGAAATGATTTCCCGTTTCGGTGTTTATTTCATACCTTAAATAAAAAAAACCGGCAAAGTTTACTCAGCCTTCACAAGAAATGAGTAGGAGCTGGGAAAACCCCCACTTCACTGAAATGGTTGGCGTAGGCCCCTGTAAAAATAAATAGGTTCACTCGCCACATGTGACCCCTTCGGAGATAACGCGGCAAGAAGTTACACTATATGTGTAGCTTAGTTGCGTTTTTTTATGGCTTAGTGCCTGGAAATCACATCAATGTCGTAAAGATGAAATTTACAATGGAGACGGCACAAATTTCATAGACTGTGACGCCAAAAAAACGCCCCCCTGTGCTTGCTCGGATTAGCAATCATTTAATTCAATGATGACCTTTCAATGAAATTGTCTAAGAGTCACATTCCACACAATCTGAGCTAAGAAAACAACGTAAAACACGATAGTGTGAGAGTTGTTTTAAATATTTTTAAAATCCATTTCCAGTTTTCATAACACACATTGGTCCAGTACACATACAAACATTGTTCATTTGAAATTACCTCTGATGGACATAAGACAAACAACCACTAAGCGGACGAAATATTTAGTTATCGGTTGCTAAGAACGCTAGCCACAGTGTGACGTTTGTCCGTCGAGAAAAACTTGTACAAAATTGTACGGAGTCCATCGCCGAAAATATTGCACATCGACAGTTAAAAGGAAGTACCTACATAATAAGCGCATAAGGAAGGGCGTAAGCGACGTTATGGTCAAAAATGAGTTATGAATGCTATCCAACCTAATTTTTTCCGCTCTTTCTAATGCGCTAACTCCCATAGCTCTACGATGATTTTTGGTATTTTATGCCCAAGCAAACAACAGCGTTTTCGAAGCATACTTTTGGTGTAATCGACAAGATTTTGGCCTTTTTTGCCCTAAAGGCGCTTGTGGCATACAAAAAAATGTAAAACATCGTAAAACACACATTAATAGGAATGCCACTTAATACCATTATTTTTTTTATTTTTAGAGCTGTTTTGATTTTAACGATATGATAAAAAATAAAAAAGTTATGAAATTTTTCTGTAATCTGCTCTTTAACTGCTCTCCTGAACAATTTAGTTTTTGACGCTTATGCCCTATTGCCTTTTAACCGTCGAGTGTCGACGTATTTTCAACAAATTGGGTGTACAATTTGAAAGCATGAAAAATAGCGTTCGTTGCATCGATATAAATAATATACATATTTTATTTAGATCAATGCCCATGTCGTTTGTAACTTAATCAAATTTATAGCCTCTGCATAGAGTTACAACTCCACGACTGCAACACGTTCGCGCGTTTTCAACTAAGAAAATAGTATCAAGTGTGCGGGTTGCCTACATCAAGGAGTAAAGCTTCCAGCCCTTTGCCTTCGTACTTTACTTCTCGGTATAGAACTAGATGGGCTAAGAAAGCAATCCTTTGCGAATTAGGAATGTGCTAACCCAATCATCATACAAAAATCCAAATGCAGTCTATCTGTAACCGTCCAACTGTCAACAGCTGGTGTGTTACCTAAATAGAAAAACAACATATAAATGCCAAACTGGATATTTTCTAAACGTGTTAACAAAATAAAATATACGTTTTATAAAATGTGGCATATTATTTCACTTAAAAAAGTTCATAAATTTATTTTTCATTTGCCGAAATATTTTGCTCGCAAAAGTGACAGCCATTTCTAGAACTAGTGGTTTTCAAGTATGTAGGTACTTGCATGTAAACAACTGATTGTTAATTGGGTGCACACTATCGTTTTGGGTGCACATGATGTGGATCGGGAATAGACACTAATGCTCCATCTACATAGATATTTTATTTAGATCGATGGTACTTGCTTATTCAAGTATGTAACTTCTATGCTCGTGGTAATATGTAGATACTAGTGAAAATCATCCCATGTACAATGAGGTCGGAACATTTTTGAATTCGGAATTTATCAGATATTTTCATACTTTCAACAATACTGATGGCAAATTACGTTGCCATGGTGATTTCATGGTTTCTATGATGATATGTAAAAAAAAGTACAGAAAATCATCCCGTACACAATTAGGTCAGCACATTTTCATACTTTCAACAACACTAGTAACAAATACCGTTGCCATGGTGATTTCATGGGTTTCCATGGTGATATGTACATAGATTGAAGACGGGGTAGAGACACGTTGCTAACATAGAAAATGACAAAAACATTTTATATGTCGTGAGCGAGACAGCACTATCAACAATGTATGGTGTCAAAGACGGTGCATCGTTTCTATTGGAACTAAATCACATTCATAAGCACTCCATGCTCGGTATAACGTATTTTTCGTCCACATTTCTCTCCTCGCTCCGTCTGCAGGAAGCTCTAGTCTATTCTAGCCGGCGTGGAGTTCTGGCAACCTCTCCCTCCCAGGCGAGCGTGCTGGGCCGGACAGAAATAAAATCTCTTTACATAATTTCATTACGGGATCACACAGAAATAGACAATGCTGGATATTAGTTTTTTCAGCGTGCACGCCTGTCACCAGAGAGCCGTGTTGTTCGCCCGTTATTCACGTTTATATACAGAACAGATGACGCGACCGACCAATGGAAGCCGACGCTCCAAATCCAAAAAAAAAACATCTCAATGCCAAAAACTAAATATGACACCTTCGCACGTTTCGAATTAAGAATCACTTGAAACTGATTGTCTCTGTCTCTTTGTCTGATGAAACTGATTTGTCTCTGGTTTAGCTGTGGCTCCGCCTCACCTTGTGCACATGCAGCCAACGTCCCCAGGAGCAGCAGCGAGCACACCAGGATCCTGCACAGCTTCCACTTGAGTGTCCACACCGCCATGTTTTGAGTTAGTGACTACACGGCGCACATTCACACATTCACTGTAACCGAATCCACGTCGGGGTAGCCGCTCTGCAATGCGAGAGGAATATATAAGAAAAACACACGCAGTGACGTCAATTATATCTCAAAGCATTCACCTCATTTAATTATACATTTTATTTTTGTACTTTAAAAGAATATGATTAGAAAAAATAATGTTTAACTTCACCAACAAGTCTCAAAATATTTTTAAAGTGGTCCTTAATAAACTTTATAAATGTCAGACAAATTGAAGTCCTTGCTCCAAAATCAAGTTCATTTATTTGTGTCTCTTTTGAAAAGCAGGAAGATTATAATAATTATAATGCAAATTCCAGAGCCTGTTTAAATTTTACGGAAAGCCATTAAAAAATTGAGATTTGTTGGTGAATGAGGGATTTGTTTGTACGCGTAGGGGGGAAATACGAAAGAAGAGTTTTTAATATCGTGAAAGTTTTTTTTTTACAAAATAATGATTTATTAAGCAGCTGAAATTAGGAACGGGGCTGTCACTCAGACAGAAATAGACTGTCAGGGTTACGAGAGAAAATGGATGAACTCCATCTCAACAACTTCAGCATCTCTCGCGGGAAATGACAACCACCACGTCAAAAAGTTTTTAATTTTTACAAAAGCTTAAACATTATTGTAAAATGCTTTGTTTAGTTGTTAGAAGGTTTCAGTTTTTTGTTATACATGACGGACTTTTTATTTTCACTCAACCATTGCGGTTGTAACTAATAATCACGATGAAACACTCGGAGTTGGCAACTTTTAATGTTAGTAATTAAATGAGGGAGCCGCCATGTTGGTACGTTAATCAGCTGTAGAGGGAAATGGATTTCGCGGCACAGAGAGAAATTGAGGTTATAATTAGAGCGCGCGCGTGGGAGGGTGACGCGCTGCGTGTGTGTGTGTTAGTGAGGGATCTGGGTGGGTGCCAGGAGCGTCGGCAGCCGGGAGAGAGCGCGTACCGGAGATGGAACCGCATGGCAGGCTGGACCATCACTGGCGCTGCAGAGACACCGGCCCTTCAATAACGCACCAACACAGAGACGGACCATCAATCTCCTCTCATTTCTGATTAATTATTTATTGATTATCAATTTTGCGGAAAGATGTAGGTATTTTCCTTGACTTATAGTTTGGTATGAGGCTAACCACCTATAATATATAATTTAAGTTACAAGGATATATTAACATTCAAAGTTCATATTAAATGCATGCCCACAAACAAACGTGTGTAAGTTCGCACTTGTACATGCCGCATGTAAACCTACGACATAAAAACCCTAACCTCAAATGAACATACACCCTGCAACTCTTGCCGACCTTCCCTGAAAAAAATGACTTTTTTTGGCACTTTGGGGCCTCTGAGCGTGGGGGCACCGTTTCGGTTGCACCACTCGAACCGCCCTTAATCCAGGCCTGTCTACTGCAGGCGCGGTTTTGCTGGATCCGTCTTCAGGAAGTAGAGCATCATCTGCAGAACTAATGACTGTTACTTCATTTCTGCGTATCTTCATATCTGAATAGATTTGTGGAAATGGACTGTTGACTTTTCTTTCATTACCTATTCATTTCCACTGAGGTTTTTATTGATACAAGTAAATCGTTTACTTTTGACGAACAATACAATGAATCCCTTTCATTGCAAATCATATTTAGACAGCACAAAATAAGGTTTCCTTGACTTATAGGTTGGTATGAGGCTGACCATCCATACTGTAAAAAATGGTTCACTTTCCCAATGTCACCCCTGTTTCAGGGAAGGTCAGAAAATGTTGCAGGGTTTATGTTCACTTGAGGTTTGGTTTTGTATTTGTGAATATACATACGGCATTTGTAAATGCAAACTTACACGTGTCTGTTTGCGGGCATGCTTTTAATATGAATTTTAAGTTTTGAAAGAGTTTGAAAGAAAAAGCCGCGAAAAAGTTACAAATTCAAAAAAATACCGACGTCATTATTTTGAGGTTTTATAAAATAATTGGCATCCTGAAATCAATAATGAAGTCAGTAAGCAAGTTATTCCTTACTTGTTGTTTTTAATTGCTTCTCGTGCACCCAGCTCCTGACCTGTACTACGCCATCTATAAAGAGGTAACTCCATTAACGTATGATATCTGTGGAATATAAATTATTTTAACGAAAATAGACAATATACATATATATATATATAATATATATATATATGTTTCAACCTACTTACGTAAATGGTCATTAGTAATAAAGAGAATAAATAACTTCACAGTTGCATTTCCATGTGTTCAAAAAAACTTCGGTGCATGTAGGTAAAAATGTTTCTAGAAAAGTGGCAGCATTGCCGCGTGCGTACTATGCCCGGAGCAGTCCGAACATAGATGCATGCGGTATAAATCTTGTGATCGATAAAATTGACGAATTTTACAGGTAAAAGGCATTATTTTGAGATATTATGGCATGTGTTGTAATTGGGTGTCAATACAAAAAATGGAGAACGCAAGAAAACAAAAAGTTTGACACGTAAAAACATGTTTTGTGTGACTTCACAGCTGCATTGTTTGACAAATGGAGACAAATGTGGTAGAAAGAATGTATCTATAATCTATAATCTAAGCTGCAAGGATATGTAAGCATTTAAGGCTCATATGAAATGCATGCCCACAGACAGGCACATGTAGGTTCGCGCCTACACATTCTGCATGTGTGCATACAAATAAAGAAAACCTCACATGGACATAAACCTTGCAACTCCTGCTGCCGTTCCCTGAACCGGGGTGGCATTGGCAAAAGTGAACCGATTTTTACAGCACGGGTGGTCAGCCTCGTACCAACCCGGTATCAATGCGGTAAATTAGTTTTCATTTGAACAAAGATTGAACATAGTGGGGAGGAGCTATCAATAAATTGAAAATATTCATGTAATGACTGACGTTTAAACGGGGTTGCTATGAAAACGGCAAATAATAGAAAATGGTTTCATTTCTGACAATGCGCATGCGCACATTTTCATTTCAACACGGTTACCCGTTGCGTAATGTAACATTACGCAACGGGTGTAGAAATGTATGTCATTGTGATTGCGTTAGCCGTTTTGTAATTTCAGTTACTTGGCTAATAGGTCGGTATGAGGTTGACCATCTATGTATCTATGCTGTAAAAACTTGGTTCACGTTGCCAATGACACCCCTGCTTCAGTGGTTGCAGGGCTTATGTTTATTTGAGTTTTGGGTTTGAATGTTTAACCTTATATGCGGCATGTATAAGCGCAACCTTATATGTGTCTGCTTGTGGGCATACATTTAAAATGAATCCCAAATGTAATATATTTTTGCAGATTATATTAGATAATCGAGGGGAATGATAAATTACACGGTTTGACAAAGGTGGGGTTTTAATACTTCAAATGGACGAGTACATTATAATGACTATCATTTATTATTTTATTATTTATTTCATGGTCGTAAAAAAAGTATTGTATGCCACTGCACGTAATTGGTCTTTGTAACACTCTTGCGATATCTATTGTGCACACAAACTAGCACTCGTGTTACAAATACTATCATTACTAGGCAGTGGCATAAATAACTATTCTGCTCCTCTATGTTATTACTCAATGGATAACTCTGAAGTCGGAATTTAAATTCTCTACCTCTGGTTTGATCTAGCCGCCACTTGCATACTTACCTACCCACTGTCTCACTTGCACTGTCTCACTTACCTCCTGCACTCACGGACGTCAAATAGCACTAGCCATATCGCTATCTTGAAGGTTTCGCAACTTTTTTCGAAACTAAACTACACATATAGCGTAACTTCTTGCCTGCGCTATCCCCGAAGGGGTCACATGTGGCGATTCGGGACCTATTTATTTTTACGGGTAAGGGGGCCGACCTTACACCAACTACTTTAATTGAAGTGGGGGTTTCCCAGCTCCCGAGGGGGCTGGTTCTCATTTCTTGTGAAGGCTGAGTAAACCTTGCTGGTATTTTGGGTTTGAAATAAACACCGAAACGGGAAATAATTTCTGACACCCTCGGTGGGGATCGAACCCTTGCTCTCAGTATAGAATGCAAGCATTCTACCAACTGAGCTATCGACCGGAATTTTTACGAACTTGGTCGTCGCTACAAAGCACCAATTCTCAAGCAAGACCCAGTTGCTGTAAGGCTGGATGGACCTTTGGTGACCGGTCATTGATAAAGTTTTAAGAATTTTTCAACCCAGCGAAGAGCAAATTTGAGAATATAATATATGTGGTATTTTTTTGTGCTCCGCCGGGATTCGAACCCACAACCTTCCATTTAGAGTCCGAAGTGGACCACGGACCGGTTCATCGAAGGTGAAACTGAATAAATGCTAATTCACTGATTTGGGAAATTGTGGATAAAACATTTTATTGTGAGTAACTTCTCATAGTAAGTGAACTAATTACAAGGAGGTGCTAATGACAAACTTCTAAACTACAAGACTTTCACACTTTCTCAGTGTTTTCTCTCGTAGAAAATAGGAAAAAAAGTGCACCTGTTCATTTAGGAAACCCATGTTAGCTTCATAATGTCACTTATTCAGTTTTACCTTTAAAGTATCAAATGGTGTATTTTATTGGTTGTAGAGGCATTCACTATTTAATCATTCACCTTAAAATATAAAGCATAATAAATAGAACAACGTTGTTTCTGATTACTGACTACTGTGAGTATAGTCAATTCCACAACCGGTTTCGCAAACAATCCGTTTGCATACTCAGGTGGTTAAATAATTATAAAATGGTCCAGATACGGAATCAATCGTTGAGTGTCATCGTGTGAGGGTATGAAGGAAGAAAAAGATGCAATTCACCAACCTATTTTGCCTGACCAGAAACAGGTATTGACGCTACCACTTAATCATTGATTATTTGATATTTTTAATGAATTATTGATTAATGACATAATATGTTGAACCAGGGTCGAAATTATTGTTGATAGGACAGAACGCAGGAGGGGTCCGAACCAGCGTTATTGCCAAAAACGCAAATTTGAGCACCAACGCTATTAGGCATTCACATTATTTGTATTATCACAAGCAGACACGTATAAGTTCGCGCTTACACATCCTGCATGTGGACTCGTAATATAAAAACCCAAATCTCAAATGAACATACACCCAACTCTTGCCGTCCTTCCCAAGCAGGAGTGACATTGGCAAAGTGAACCATTTTCCACAGCATGGGTGGTCAGCCGCATACCAACCTATAAGTCAAGGAACATACACAACAAATTACATTTTTTAAATCAACAAATAATATAATGTGTATGGACATCAAAACTAAAACATTATACAAAATTCTCATTAAAAAAAAACTCTAGTCCTAGCCGCCAACATTACAGATCAACCACCATTTCGTTTTGTCTTTAGGTACATACTTATTTCATTTCATCCAGAGTCATAATCTTCTTCATACAAGCTCGCCTTTTATTATGACTCTGGATATCCTGTACCCGTAAAAACAAATAGGTTCCACTTGCTACCTGCTACCTTGCTACGCGATGACAATTTACTGCCCTATATATTATATTGTGTAGCTTAGTAGCGTTTTTTTTCTTTCTGGTGTCCTTATATGTTCTACTCGAGTATCTTACTTGGGAGTTGGGAAAATCTGGCAGTGAGGCCAACAAGGGCCGCAATGTTTCTTGCATAGTGAGGAACAGTTTCCTTACGTTCTTCTTGCTGCTCGAGCTAGAGGCGCTATTCTTCAAAATTCGATTCGTGTCCAAAATTAAGGTGTACTGTGATTTTTTTTATCTATGGAGTTCATTCGCAAGCTCCAGCAAGCTCCAACTTGGATAGACATCCAAAGTGTAAGGAATTATTTTAGCAAAATAGAGCTTCAGGAGTGTGCTGTGTGATTGTAGTCAGTGAGAGTGAAGAGTGTATGTAGCATGTACCTACGTTTGTATCTATGAATGTAGGCAGCAGCCACTCTTATCCCGCCTGCAAGGTCAGGGAATTATTAATGGAGAGACTATTCCGGGATTTTGCACAAGAAGCGCCACACTAATACACACTTTATGAAGATTATGTGTTTATTTTAGATCCAGTTGTAGAGATGAGCTCTATATTTAAATCACAATCAATCATCTTCAGCTTTATTATGAAGGTAATATCATATGTTTTGGTTTTAGAAAATTGAAGATCATCGTCACCAAAATATATCGCCGGCGGAGGGGGGGGGGGGGGGGGGGGAATGGCAAAATTATTCTGATATTCCCTATCGATGTTTAAAATATCAGTAGCTTTCATGGGGCTTCCACACGCTTGCCAACCCATCTCAAGTCAAGCGCACAGTGTGTCGTCTAGAACATGCTAGCTGGACAAAATGAGTCCATTAGACAAAATTTTGTCCAGCTAGCATGTTCTAGACGACACACTGTGCGCTTGACTTGAGATGGGTTGGCAAGCGTGTGGAAGCCCCATCATGTGTCGCACATCTCTAGGGGGGGAGGAGGAAAGGAAACCATGATCGAAAAATGGTCATTTCAGTAATTGCAATACAATTTTATAACGATTTTGGATTATTTATCATTTTTCCCTTCCAGACTGCCCCTTCCTAGTTGCGCCCATATGTCTCTGCAGATACAGATATTTACTGTATTGAGAATAATGCATCTCTGCAGATACAGATAATAGAAAAAATCATGACTATCATCTGTAGGTACCTACTTCCGTTAATTGTGGTCTGTATATATGAAGCTCTCCTGCTGACGTCACGGGTATCAGGAACGACGTAAATATCGTAGGGAGATCCATCCATAGTGCCAAAGATAATATTTTATACAAAATACAAAAAACAGATGGGTAACTGAAAAATACACTTAAGTTATCAGAATATAAAATACTAGGGGCGTTGCCCCTGGCTGCTACGCAGCCCAACCCCTTAACATTTGGTGAATGTGTACAATGCCAAAAATGCAGTCTGCGTATCGAAGACACCACTCAACAGAAACAGCACTCATACGCTTGCTGTCAGATCTAATTGCAGCAATCGAAAGCGGAGACATTGCCTTGCTAGTTGCTGGCAATGCTGGACATGAGTGCTGCATTCGACACAGTAGATCATGGCATCCTGCTATCCAAACTTCAAAATAATTTTAGAATACACGGGAAAGCACTGGAATGGTTCAAATCGTACATTCAGGATAGAAGACAAGCCATTAAATTTCAAGGCAATATATCACCTACACGATTTTTGAAATATGGTATACCGCAAGGTTCAGTTTTAGGCCCCATGCTTTTTATTCTTTATACAAAGAACATTGAGGATATCGTGAGCAGCTGTGGTATGTCAATGCATGCATATACGCAGATGACTGTCAGATGTACTCTAGCTGCAAGCCTAACAATGTCGAAGGGCTGAAAGCAAGAATGTCCATGTGTATCGAAAAAATACAATCCTGGATGACAACAAACAGACTAGTGCTGAACCCCAAGAAGACTGAAATCCTGTGGGCTGCCACTGCAAAACGGCAAAATCTTATAGACCTGAATACACCACTATCCCTATCAGGAGGAGATGATATATACCCTTCCAAAACCGTGGACTTATTAGGAGTGCGACTTGTGCACAGATTTGTCACTGAGCTCGCAGCTGGACAAAACTGTATCAGCGTCGTTCTTCGGGTTGCGCCAAATTAAGGCGATTCGCAGATGCCTTCCGCCGGATGCATTAAAGACGCTCATCAATGCTTTTGTTTTGTCCCGGGTAGATTGTTGCAGTGCAATCTACTTAGGACAGACAAAAATGCAGTACAAAAGGCTTCAGTCAGTGCTTAATTCCGCTGCAAGGCTTATCTTTGGAACAGGGAAGTTTTGCCACATCACTCCCATATTGAAGAGCCTACACTGGTTGAAATTCCCTGAAAGAGTGGCCTACAAGGTGTGCCATACGGTATACAAGGCTCTCAACGGCGTGGCTCCTGAATACTTGGCTGAGCTTTTGTCTCAGCAGTTCAGCACAAGTGACCTGGTGCTTAGATCTGCTGTGTCTGGTGGGGCCAGACTCAACGAACCCATCAGATTTTGTGCGACACGCTTTTGCGACCGAGGGTTCCGCAATGGTGCACCCTTGGTGTGGAATAAACTGCCCGTGGAGGTCAGGACGGCGAGTACTGAAGCATTACTTAGTGTGAGTGGGTGAACTTGGAGGCCCTTGAGGTGTGCTACACACGAAAACGGCGCTTTTAAAAAAAACAAATTATCCAAATATATATATATATCGCACGTTTCATAATAAAGACCATTAACTAAAAAAACATGATTGTTGGGAAATCACGTTTGAAGTTCAGACATCCAGTACAACTTGTATGGGATGAAAAAGCGGCCGATGTTTTATCTCGGTCATATTCGTCCAAATTGAACGGCTGTCGCATTCTACCTAATCTTCTCGCATTGTCCTTGCGTTTTATTACAAAATCTCGATTTCCCCAATTTTTGAGTTATTTCTCTTTATTATTAAACGTGCGATATATTGCGCATAGTTTCCTCGCGTTAAAATTCAGAAAACATGTACAATAAAAACATGCCGCCTTTGAAAAAGAAAATCGACCACCCATACTTCAATAAATGGTTCACTTTGCAGATTTCAGCTGTGTTTCAGGGGAGGTTGGCAAGAGTTGCAGGGCTTATGTTCATTAGAGAATGGGTTTTTATGTTGTAAGTCCACATGGGCCATTTGTAAGCGCGAATTTTTACCTGTCTGCTTGTGGGAATGCATTTAATATGAATCTCAAATGGTATGTATCTTTGCAACTTAGATTATAGAACTAAACAAAATAATTTCCTTGACTTATAGGTTAGTATGTGGCTGACCACCCATACTGTAAGTAATGGTTCACCATCTAAATCTAAATCTAAGCTGCAAAGATATGTATCATTTGAGGTTCATATTAAATGCATTCCCATAAGCAGACATGCATAATTTCGCGCTTACACATGCCGCATGTGGAGCTACAATATAAAAAACCCAATCTCAAATGAACATAAGCCCTGCAACTCTTGCCGACCTTCCCTGAAGCAGGGGTGACATTGGCAAAGTGAACCATTTTTTACAGTATGGGTGGTCAGTCGCATACCAACCTATCAGTCAAGGAGTGCAAATTTTATCTCTGTTTGAGGAAAAGTCGGCAAGAGTTGCAGAGCTTATGTTCATTTGAGATTAGGTTTTTATGTTATAAGTCCACATGGGGCATTTGAAAGCGCGAACTTATACCTGTCTGTTTGTGGGAATGCATTTAATATGAATCTCAAATGGTATGTATCTTTGCAACTTAGATTATAGAACTAAACAAAATAATTTCCATGACTAATAGGTTAGTATTTGGCTGACCACCCATACTGTAAGCAATGGTTCACCATGCAAATTTTATCTCTGTTTGAGGAAAAGTCGGCAAGAGTTGCAGGGCTTATGTTCATTTGAGATTAGGTTTTTATGTTGTAAGTCCACATGGGGAATTTGTAAGCGCGAACTTGTACCTGTCTGCTTGTGGGAATGCATTTAATATGAATCTCAAATGGTATGTATCTTTGCAACTTAGATTATAGAACTAAACAAAATAATTTCCTTGACTAAAAGGTTAGTATGTGGCTGACCACCCATACTGTAAGCAATGGTTCACCTTACAAATTTTATCTCTGTTTGAGGAAAAGTCGGCAAGAGTTGCAGGGCTTATGTTCATTTGAGATTAGGTTTTTATGTTGTAAGTCCACATGGGGCATTTGTAAGCGCGAACTTATACCTGTCTGCTTGTGGGAATGCATTTAATATGAATCTAAAATGGTTTGTATCTTTGCAACTTAGATTACAGATTTAAATCCATTTTTATTTTGTGTATTTTTTTTTTTAATTTGCATGAAATAAAAGAAAATATTAAAAAAACTTTCACGTTTTGCCGCTAGATGTCAATTTATTTCCATACATTTTCAGTATGAACAAACAGGTTTATTGAAAGAAGTTTTCAGTGGGTTTTAAACACATACGCGGAAGCTTGCAGCATTGCAGCATATATACAAAAATTAATTTGCCATATATCAGGAATGTGTTTCCTCTGCTGTGATGGCATTAATTTTGAAAATCGAAAATGTAAGCGAATGACGACGGTCTGGAGTAATATAATAAAGGATACTGAGTTAATTGAATTTTTCAAGTTTTTGATTTTTGTCTGGTGAGTGCAGATAATAATAATAATAGGATAATTTATTTGGTGAGCGCTGTTTTTGTGTGTATCACACCTCAAGAGCCCTCTGCGAGCTTGGTCGTCGCTGTAGAAAGCGCCAATTCTCAAGCAAGACCCAGTTGTTGTAAGGTTGGATGGACCTTTCAGTGACCGGTCTTTGGTAAAGGTTTATGAATTTTTCAACTCAGCGAAGAGCATATTTGAAATATAAATGGTATATTTTGTGCTCCGCCGGGATCCGAATCCACAACCTTCCATTTACGAGTCCGAAGTGTTGCCACTGCGGTGTACCTGAGCGGTCACCCATCCAAGTACTATCCGCGCCCAATGTTGCCAGATCTTATGCAATCACACCTCAAGAGCCCAACGCATGTTACTGGACATGGCTATACTCTGTAACTCTGTCGCCATTCCGCTAAAGGTGGCCAGCGCCTCTGCTGAGCTGCCTCCATTTCTTTCTATCATGACATACCTCTTTCAATTCATTCATATCCATCACCTTTTTCTTCTTTTACGCTCACTTTGTATATCCCATTCTTTCATAATCTCCTCAATCTGATCTCTCCATACTTTTCTCGGTCGCCCCTTACCTCTTTTTTCTTTCACACTTCCTCAGTATATATATGTACTTTGTCAGTCTATCATCATTCATTCTTTCCACATGCCCATACCATCTCATCGCATTCTCAATCAATAGGTACACTCCATAGAGTTATAATGGTACACTCTCTTTCAAATACTTCTCACATCAGCAGTCATCACTGGACTTAATCACATAAGACTGCTCAGTCATACAATCCAGTGACAGCTTGGAAGCTTTCAAACAATTCAATGTGGTTTTCTTAACTATCTCATCTGTTTCACAACCAGATAGACGCTAACGTTTAGCCGAAACAGTATCTAAAAGGGGGTCATCGTCCACTCCTAGACGTAAACCTCCTCCAATCCTCTCCATTTCTGTCTATTGGCTGCTGTGTTCAGCCATCCTCTGGCTCCAGTTCTCTTGATTTCGTCCAGCCGACTCAGTCGGGGTCTCCCCACCCTCCACTTGGACATCCTGGGCTGCCACCTGTTATGGTCCTGCCTTGTGACGTGAACAGCCCAGCGCCACTTGAAGCAGGCCACTCGCTGTATGACATCAGTGTCACCAGTGCACCTACGGATCTCTTGGTTTGGAATCTTGTCTCTGAGGCTGATTCCCAGCATCCTTTTTCCAATGGCTCTATGGCACGTCAAAAAGGGAGTAATAACCAACTTGATATCATGCAAGGAAAATAAAAGCATAAAGTTGATTCAAAAAAGTATATTTATTTAAGGAATGCTAAGCTTTTTTACACTCATTGACAGGGTTGGGTAGGTATAATACTTGACGTCGAAAATGAGTATTATACCTAGTATTTGACGCGTCGAATATACACGTCGTAAATTCGAATTTACGACATAAACGACACGTCGAAAATTACTAGTGAGTGGAGTTCAGGTAGGAATGAAGGGAAATACATATTTAGTGACATAATGTGTTGTTTCCTCTTTTATTGTCTTTCTCTTACATGCTAAATCTACATTAGGTACAAGTTAACAGCACCATTTAAATATTAATTCTACTTAATAACCTGACCTAGGCTAAAACAAAGTATTCAATAAACTCAAACACACAGCTAACTCATGCCAGTTTGACAAAGGGCATGTCAATCAATTTGATAAAATAGATACTATACAGTTAAACACTGTAATGATAGCTGGTCAGATCAGTTGTTTTACCTACATAAAAGTAAAGAAATTCTACAACATTGTGTAGGTTAGGGATGGGCGAAATATATCGATATATCAAAAGTACCGATATTTTTTCCTCGATGTATTTCGATAGTGTTTAAAAATATCGTTCGATATATATCGATATTTTTTTTTCATTTGCCCATCCCTAGTGTAGGTACAAATTTCCAGTTGGCATATTCATTAAGATTTGAACAAAATGTTTTAAGCCCCATTTATATCTACAGTTCAATGTTTTATTCAAGATTAATTGAATTCAAGGACAAAACATGAACAATCTGAACTTTGAAGGAAGTATTGTATTTTATTATCTTTGCTAATTTTAATTGAATTTGGTTGGTCAAAAATTGAACTGTCACAAATGAAGGATAAACTAAAAGTAATAAACTTCAATTTTCGACGCAAATTTTCGACGTTTTCGACATATTCGACACGTATTTTCGACGTGACGTGTCGAATATAATTTTCGACGTGTCGTTACCCAACCCTGCTCATTGATAAACAATGAATGATATGAGAATGGTTTTGTGAATTTTTAGCACATTTTTAGACCTCAATATAAGTAACTGCTGAACATCATGGATAGCATTGTTGCATTCATTTCACAAACATTAAATCATGTTATTTTATACATGGCTGGTAAAACAAAACTATCTCTGCTATGGTCAGAGAGATAAGGCGTCTGCACTCAAATTCGTGCTATTGAAACAATCACAAGTTCGAACCCCACCTGCGCCGTGTCCTATAGACAATAACTTTGACCCTTTTTTATTTTTTTTAAATAGATTTGTGGAAAGGAATGCAATCCACCAACCTATTTTGCCTGGCCACTTGCCTTCATGCGAAAGCAGAAGCTTGTGTGCATGCAACGGCATCTGTTGAACAGATGTCATTGGGTAATTATTAATTAATAATTCATTAAGACATTTAATAATGAATTATTAATTGCTAATGTTAAGTGCTTTATGGGCCAGGCAAAAAAGGTTGGCGAATTGCATTCAATAATCTATAATGTATAATCTAAGTTGAAAAGAAATATTCACATTCAAAACACATATCAAATGCATGTTTACAAACAGGCATTCATTATCATAAAACTATTTAAAAAAAAGGTAAAGGATGAAACATTTTTACATATCAATGGTTAACTGGACAAATATTGTATGTCCACTTTTTATTTAACTACGAAAACGACCAATACAGCCCTTTTTTTATAGAATTCTCTATCACTATCGGAAGAAATTCTCTTCAACAGGGTAGAGCGTAGAAGTCCAATGCCACGCAAAACTCACCGCAAAAAAGAATGCATTGACAGCTGACCTAACCTCAAACCTTAACAAACCGACCGGTATCTACCTGAAAACCGGGGGTCGGCTGTCGGTTAGATCCGCCGGTAGAATTAAACCAAAAATTTACAAACGAATTGTTATAATACAGAAAAACGAAATCTGTACCAAACTTCGGTTTATTAGATTTGACATTTAACAAACGGATGTTTATAAGATCGGCCCTTAGGGCCGTTCTTATAAACGTTGGACTAAATATCCGTAAGTAAATACTCATTTAACTAACGGATGGACGTTAACGGACTGATCTTACCGATGGTCGTCTTATAAAGCTTTTTTAACCGTCCGTTAGTTCTCAATAATGCACTCGTATTTTTTATGATTTTTTGCGTGCATTCATGAACATATGTCATCCGTTTGCCATCAGAGAAGAAACATAACCTAAAGTTGCGTATGACAAACACGAAAACGACTGATACAGCCCTATTTTAATGAATTCTCTATCACTGTCGGAAGAAATTATCTTCAACAGGATAGAGAGGAGAAGTCCAAAGACGCGCAAAACTCACCGCAAAAAATAATGCTTTGACAGCTGACCTAACCTCAAACCTTAACAAACCGACCGGTATCTACCTGGAAACCGGGGGTCGGCTGTCGGTTAGATCCGCCGGTAAAATTAAACCAAAAATTTACGAACGAATTGTTATAATACAGAAAAACGAAATCTGTACCAAACTTCGGTTTATTAGATTTGATATTTAACAAACGGATGTTTATAAGATCGGCATTGATCATATCTCGGTTTGCATTGCGTGTGAACTAACTATATTTTCAAAGATCAAAGACAATTTCACGTTTTACAAAATGTGTATCATAACTAAATTTTATCAAAAAGTGGACTTACAATATTTGTCCGGTTAACCATCGATATATTCATTCAGAAATTAAGTACATGCATGCACCATTTTTAGAAAGCTTATTATTAAAATATAAAAATATTGTTGTGTAAATAGTAGATTAATATAGGTGTACACCGTAGGTAGCAATAATTATAGGCTTAAAAAAATTATAAATTAAATGATCCTTTTGTACTCTTGAAGTTGGTAGAATGTTCGAGAGCTTTGATGGCAAATTAGTCACTAGAGACTTCTGTCTGTGAAGTACATAAGGCGTAATGTTGAGTGCACCTAGTCAGTGAGATAGTTGCCTTTGATTGAAGAGTGTAAGCGATACTGAACTGTGAAAATAAATTTGAGTTACTAAAAGTGTTAAAAACAAATATAAATTGTAAAAATAAATTAAGTGCAAATAAAGATCCTGAAAGAAGACCTTGTATGTCTTAATTTAGAGACTTTCCGAACCCAAAAACATTACAATATTATATCTCCTACTCAGTCAAGGCACATGAGTGACGTGTACCCTATCAATGGACTCATTATTGAGTAAAATAGCTCTAAAGAAGTTGCACACAGATATTGTTACATGTCAGGGGCGTGCATCCCATACAAGCACATGCGCCTAATGGGCAGGCAATATATGGTAAAAAACCATTTAAGCTTCATATTCAGATTTAAAATTAAAAAAAACGATTGGTGCCATCCTTAACACTTCACTCAATTTAAAATGAGTTATTTTAAAGGAATGCCAGAAAATATTTAATCTAAAATGTTTTGCCTGTACTCTATGCACGCGCCTGCTACATGTAAGCAAGAATACAAAGTGTTGAACCACAGCTAAGAAAAAGCAGTATCAAGAAATGGACCCAACACAAATTTGAAAACAAAAAATTCCAGCAGGTAAACATATGTAACAATCAGACAGCAAACAATTTTGTTGTTGATGGTATTTGTTTTGAGTCATTATGCAGCAGCCTTTTGTATCTTCTCATAGATGGTGTATCTGTAGCTAATCCCGTTCTCTGTCTGCAGCTCCCGGGGCACCAGCTGGCTCTCCTCCCCGTGGTCTGCGAGCAGCTGGAAGTCTGCCGGGATATCGGGGAAGAAGGCGTCGCAGTCGTACGCCTTCTCAATCCTGGTCAGGTAGATCCTGCTGCACAACGGGTGCTCTAGGGCTTCCTGGGGAATCCACAAAAAACGTGGTGATCTATTATCTAAGTTGCAAAGATACATTCACATTTAAAATTCACATTAAATGCATGCCCACAAACAGACACGTGTGAGTTTGCAATGCCGCATGTACTGTACTGTATCCTGCCGCCGTTCCACTAAGGGGTGGCTGGTACCTCCGCAGATGCGTCTCCAGTTTTTTCTGTCCTTGCATACCCCTTTCATCTCTTCCACATTCATCACTCTCTACAAATGTGTGGTGTCCTGTCCTGCAGGGCCAGCAGGGCCTCCCCCAGGCTGATGTAAGCCAGGGCAGAGTCTGATGTAGTCATACCTTGTAGGGAGTGTACCCCCCACCACCCACACACTCTTTATGCGGGGTGGCCTGTCTTGCAGGGCCAGCAGGGCCTCCCCCAGGCTGCTATAAGCCAGGGCAGTCTGATGTAGTCATACCTTGTAGGGAGTGTACCCCCCCACCACCCACACACTCTCTATGTGGGGTGACCTGTCCTGAAGGGCCAGCAGGGCCTCCCCCAGGCTGCTGTAAGCCAGGGCAGAGTCTGATGTAGTCATACCTTGTAGGGAGTGTACCCCCCCACCACCCACACACTCTCTATGTGGGGTGTCCTGTCCTGCAGGGCCAGCAGGGCCTCCCCCAGGCTGCTGTAAGCCAGGGCAGAGTCTGGCAGCTCCAAGGCAGAGGGATCACTCGTCAGCACCACATTCAAGCGGCCTGCAAGAACAAACAACGATGGACTCAGAGCATCACTGGAACTTCTAATCAATTTTTCGGCAGGCAAATGTCACACATTAATAGCTAGGGTCATTAGCAATCATAAAAAAAATATAAGTAAGCCAGGTCCATATGAGATTGGCTATGTGACGTCACAAGTTTTTGTGTATGAAAATGTGTTGACACTATATTCCTACTCCTATTTCCAAATTAAAAATAATTTTAGACGTTTGTTTGGTGTCGTAGCCAGCGTCTTCAGGAAGCACCCCTTTTACCTCAATGGATGAATACCATACCACATACAATAAATCATATTTAGTTTTTGGCCCAAGTTAAATAAACTCTGTACCTTAGAGCATAAACAACGGAAGTCCACTTTTTTGCGTTTTTAAGTTAATGATGCAGATATTATTATAATTAGCTGTTCTATAAGTGGTAAAAATATTGGAGTCCTTGGACTCATAGTTACTGAGATATCAAGTGTAATAAATATGGCATGCACATAAAAGTGCGAGCATAAACCACGGAAGTTCCACATACGATGTTCACATTACTTCACATTAAATAAATATCGATAAAAGAAGATAAACAGTTTTTACAGATCAAAAATATCTCGTCTAGTTTAGAAGTTTTGATGGTTTAAAAAAGTGCACATTTTCACTAAAACTCGTCTCCTGCACATTTTACTAAATGTGACTAGTGTTGTTTATGCTCTAAGGTACAGAACTATTACTATATTTGAGAGTAGGGAATGCAATCTCGGTATACCGAGATCTTGAAATACCGAGATCTCGCATCAATCTTGAAAGACCAATCTCGCATCGAAAACAGTGTGAACTCTCGCAAGATTTGCGAGATCAAGCGACAGCGCGCCACGTGTGCTATCAGGGCGCGAGTGACAACGCGGGTGGACGCAATGCTGTTGGTGTTGCCTCTCTTGCTCCTACACCTACCCAATCTACTTTTGTGTTAATACAACTCGACAAATATGACAACGTGCCACTCTCTGCAGTCTCTGCTAGAAACTTAAAGCTTTAAACACAGCGGCGGCTCTTTAACCAATCACTTCAGGAAGAGTTGGAAAATACCCTGAAATCTTGTAAACGCTCTACTCCGGTTCCAATGCACACTTCAATGTCGACCCTAGAATCCAACATCAAAAAAGAAATGCACCTCTTTGAATATGGCGGATCAAGAGGAAGATATTAACAGTATGCCTATGATAGTCTGGTGACAATAGTGCCGACGAGCGTGGAATCTGAGAGGGCCTTTTTTTCAGCAGGCTACGTATTGTCTCACGTAAGAAGCAGGTTATCTGATGCCACGATTGACATTTTATGCTTCTTAAGGAGTTTTTTTCAAAAATCCATGCCATGAGTTAAATGACATATTCAATGATAGTCTATGATTCTGATTAGCTTGTATTTCTGATTCTAATAAAAAAAATCACAATAAAAGTTTTTTTAATATACTTACTTTCCTTGTCAACCTAAAGCAAAATGACACTTTTGAGCAAAAAAATGTAACCATGTGGCCACTAAATGCGAGATTTTGCAAATACCGAGATCTCGCGAGATCGGATTTACATAATCTCGCAAATACCGAGATTGCGATTTTGCTGCAAGATTGCATTCCCTATTTGGGAGTCCTCTTTTCTACGTGTGTCCTAATGTCCGTCAAAGACCAAAATTGGTTTATTTCAGGCACATTGTGAACAATATTAGCTCCTATGTCTCATCAAAGAAGAATGAAGATATCAGATTCCAGGTCACAGGAGAACATCCTGAAGACAGCAGCTTGGCATAAGTGCAAGATCTTTTTTTTTACGCAGCAGCGTCAGAAGGTGAAGAGGCATAAGAAGTACCTGGCAGAGGCCTGACCTTGGCGGGGATGCTCTCCCAGGTGCGGCGCCCCATCACGATGGCGTTCCTGCTGTCGGGGGACTTGGTGGTGCTGGTCATCTTGGTGAAGTACGCCATCTCATTCCTGGAAGATCACACACATCAGTACAGGCAGGATGATGCAAGCCTCTGCTTCACCCCAACAACATGTTGTCATTGTAAAGAATCACAAGTAGAGTGTGCCCCTAGCAGTGGCGGAGGATGCCATACAAGCCGATTCCCATCGGCTTCCCTTTTAAAATGAGGTAACAAAGTAGTTAAAAAAAATATAGCCACAAAGTGAAAAAATACATTTAAAACCAAATAAACAATATGTATTTTTTCCCCATTGAAACCATGCAGTCTACTTTATTATTATTTTTGCCTCATTTTAAACGGGAAACCGATGAGAATCAGCTTGTATGGCACCCTTCGCCAATGGCCCCTAGTATTAAGCATGGCGCACAATTCACCTTTGTGCGTAAATTGAAAAAAATATGGAAACTTAATTGCCTAAAAAACAAAACACAACAATAATTATAAAGGTTTTTGAGAGGGCAAGTGTTCTGTGGGCTTATATTGTATGTGACCATGTCGTTGACCAGAAAGTCGTGAGAAAGGCGAACTGCCGTGTTACAGATTTGTCCAAGGATAGGCTGTCTATGGACGAGTTATCTTTGAATGATTTGTTGTGACACGATCTACCAGACATCCATGATGTCAATATCCAAAAGCCTTGAATTTTGTGTGACATTATTTTAAGACTTGATTGGACTTGATGGCCCCGTCTAGAAAACGTTGATCACAGGTCTTTTCGTTACAGCGCTTGTAAATCGCCGTAGTCCACATGATTGTCCGAAGTCCGAGAGCACAGCAGGGTCAAGATCTTATGTTATCAAACACACAGAGATCAAACATACAAATATCTTGCCTGATGTGAAAAAAAAAACATGGAAGTACTTCATTGAAAAAAGTAAAAAAGTATTCACTTTAATTTCCACGGAAGATCATTGTTCTTGCCTATTCCCATATTTTCACAAGCTGCGGCAATCAATTTTAGCTTTAAAGGAGCCATTACTGTAAAACAAATTGAAACACAGCAATAAGTTGACAAACGCACGATGCATTTATCACAAAAGGTTGATGTAACAAAACCGAAATATATTTTTCGATATCAACGGTCACTTCAGCTGTAAGTTGTCAACTTTTGACAAGCCCGCGTTTTTGAGAAAAGTAGGCAGAAAATATTTTTCCCATAACGAAATTTTTCCCACTTTCATATTGCACAGTTGGTAGCTACAAAATATGAAACCAGAGACAGAGACAACCGGAGACAACATTGCAATAATAATACAAGTGAAGTCTCGTACATTTTTACTCAGATAATTTATTTATTTATTATCTGGCATATTTTTAATCCATATCCCTCATCAATGAATTAATTTAAACATACTTTTAAATGCGATTTTCGTACATTCTTCTTGAAAAAAATATGTTATTCATTTGAGCAACATTATTGTGTGTCGCTCTACGAGCTGTCAAAATATCGGCGAAGTGACATCAAATTTCAAGTTTTTATCGGTAAGATGATGGATTCATTTTTTATTGAGATTTATCAATGAGAACTCGATTACGTCCACGTGTTAAATCAGTTTAATCACCCCGAATAAATTACCGTACAATCAAATCCTACGGAAATGAAAAACCCTTAATACTTTTTCGTCACCTTTTTTACAAAGAAAATTAAAATCAATTAGTGTTGCTGATGCACAATATTGCACGGTCTGCTGATTTCATATTTTGTGTAATTTTTGTATCAGTATTCGTTAGAAGAATGGAGTTAGATACTTAATATTGTGATACATATTCTCACTCACAAAGAATATGATATTGGTGGTGACAGGAAAAACTCTGAAGAATAGAGTTAGGAATGAATGGGTAAAGAAAGAATGTAAGTTGAAAGAGGATGTGAAAGTTAAGGTACAAAAGAATGTGATGAGATGGTTTAAGCATGTAGAAAGAATGAATGATGATAGACTGACAAAGTATATATACAGAGGAAGTGTGAAAGGAAAAAGAGGTAAGGGACGACTGAGAAAAGTATAGAGTGATCAGATTGAGGAGATTGTGAAATAATGGGATGTACAAATCAAGCGTAAAATACGAAAATGCATGAAAAAGGTGATGGATATGAATGAATTGAAAGGGGTATGTAAGGATAGGAAGAAATGGAGGCAGCTCAGCAGAGCCTCTGACCACCCCTAGTGGAATGGTGACAGTTACAGTTACAAAGTTTTATATTTTTACTTACATCGATGTATGGAAGTGAGCCGTGGACAGTTAATGAATGTCAGCTGAGTGAAGTCGCTGGGATGGTCGAGGGAATAAGGCGTTGGAGCTCAAATTTGTAAGTTGTCACTAACGCCGTTTTGTACTCCGTCTGAGCCGTGTTCTAGTAACAATAGCTTTGACCCTGGTTCAACAGATGTTATTGGGTAGTTATTAATTAATAATTAATTAAAAATATTAAAAAATGAATTATTGATTGAAGAGGTATTAACAAAAATTTGATGACTTGCATTCCTCTTCACAAATCTATTTATTAAAAAAAAATGTATGTATGGTTTATCAATCAAAGAGAACCAACAATTTTCCATTTACAAGTCAGAAGTTTTAACGACTAGGCTACGGACCGGTCTATATTAAACTATGTTGAATATTTGCGCGTTTCTAGTAATAAGTCCTCACTGTTACTTCAGCGAGATGGAATAAATATCGGATATGGACTCCTCATCAATAAAATAAATGTTATTGTTGACGTATGTTGCAGGTTGTTATGATGGCACAGACCATAGTGACCAGCACGTCTGAGCGCAGCATCCACGAGATGCTGAAGGACGCGCCCTCCTTGAATGAGTCCAGCGGCTCCGTCACGGCCGGCACCGAGGCCAAGTTCCCTTCCCACTCACAGAGCATGCCGTTCCCTGCGTCTAGTGGTATGCATCACATCCATCATCTGCTGTTTATCATGCCCAGTAAACCATAAGGAATACTGAACCATAAGGTAACCAATTGCTCCATATGTTATGGAGGGATGGACGCTCATACAGGGACTGTAGAGACAAATTGAAGCGTTTGAGATGTGTGTCTACGGAAAAATGCTTTGGATCTCTTGGCGATCGGGTCACCAATGAAGAAGTCCTCCGACGTATGCGCACCACAAAGGAACTACTGCCAACCATTGAGCAGAGAAAGCTGATGTACTTCGGTTATCTATATCTATAATTTAAGTTGCAATGAAATATCAACATTCAAAGCTCATGTCAAATGCATGCCCACAAATGCTGAATGTGTTTCAAATTACTTAAAACCAAACCTCAAAAAAATTAGCAATAGCTACTATAAAATAAAATAATATATATATATATATATAAATGAACATAAAACCTGCAATTTTTGTTGACCTTCCCTGAAACAAAGGTGACATCGGCAAAGTGTGGGTTACAGTATGGGTGGTCAGCCTCATACCAACCTACAAGTTAAGGAATAATGTGTGAAAAGAATGTGCCTATCGAAAAATGCTTCGAATCGTATTTCGAATCGTAATCGAATTTAGTCGGTGTTATAGCCGCGGGGATCAAGACAGGTTATTTGGAACCGGATAACGCTGGTCCGAATCCCGCGACGATAACTTTGAACCTGGTTCAACAGTTGCCGTTGCATGCACACAAGCTTCTGCTTTCGCATGAAGACAACTGGCCAGGTAAAATAGATTGGTGGATTGCATTCCTTTCCACAAATCTATTTAAAAAAAAAAAAATCTCTTGGCGTGATCAGGTCACCAATGAAGGAGTCCTTCGACCACAAAGCAACTTGTGCCAACCATTAAGCAGAGAGAGCTGATGTACTTTGGTCACATTTTGAGAAATGAGAAATACTGTCTCCTTCATCTTATCATACCGGAGAAGATTTCAGGGATGCCGAAGAACATCATGGCTGAAAAACCTGCGACAATGGTTCGGTAGAAGCACCAAATCCCTACAAAGCATCTAAACATGTCAATTCTTTGACAAATAAATTATGAATAGGAGTTTTAGGCTTACGTGGCCGGCTGATGATGCTGTAGAGTTGCTATCCGGTATCTGTTGCCATGGTCTATGGGATCTGGAGCTTCTAGACGTATTTCCCATGTCTACGATGGGTTTCTTGAGTGTAAAACTGAAGTGAAGAAAATGATTTTAATGAAACTGTGATTAAAGTATATAGGTACGCTCTCCAAATATTCTCTCTCTCCAAGTTATTCTAGCAACCTATCTAGCAACATGTCACATTTTTTTCTCTGCATTTTTTATCACCACTCCACTGCAGCACTTGACTAAATTTGTCCTATTATTCCAGCACAAAATGGCAGCACGGACAGCTTATTCAAGAACGGGGCGTCTCGCATGGACTCCCTGAAAAACTGGAGCATCTCCACCTACAAGTGCACTAAACAAATTGTGTATGAGAAGCTGGGCAAATCGTCCCGCACCATAGATGCGGGTAATAATAATAATTTGGCAATATTTTTAGTGCCGTTTTGTGAGTTCACCGCAAGGGCACTGGTAACTTGCAAAGGTAACCAAACAGCTTATTCATGATACTGCAAGATGTTACTGCTGGGCTTCGAGCCCTCTCTATATAATCTGTTCTGTATAGGCCAATTCCTCTGCAGATGCATCCATACTTTAATCTGTCTTGTTACATTTATTCATCTCCTCAACGTTCATCTCTCTCTTCATGCATGGTCTTCTCTTTTCCTTCTTTCCTTCCTAAGCCTTGTTCGGTCCACTCCTGGACGTAGGCCTCCTCCAATCTTCTCCATGTTTGTCTATCAGCTGTTGTGTTCAGCCATCCTCTGCCTGCAGTTCCCTTGATGTCGTCCAGCCACCTCAGTTGGGGTCTCCCCACACCCCTGTTTGACATTCTGGGCCTTCATTGGACGAAACTTTTCGGCCACCTGTCATGGTCTTGCCTTGCGACGTGACCAGCCCAGCGTCACTTTAAGCAGGTCACTTGCTGTATGGCATCAGTGACACCAGTGCATCTACGGATCTCCTGGTTTAGAGCCCTGTCTCTGAAGCTGATTTCCAGCATCCTCCTTTCAATAGCTCTTTGGCACGTCCTCAGTCTGTTAGCGCTATACTTAGTGAGCCCTTTTGTTTCCAAGCCATAGGTATAGCACGCATGACTCAAAGACCCTGTATTTCAGGTTAACAGGTATTTTAGTGTCCTTGAGGATGTAGCCTAGATTTCCGAAAGCTGCTCATGTCAGTCTTCTCTTTTTCATTCTTTTTAAATTAAAATGTCATTTTATGTGAAGCATTTGGTCCTTCTCCCCTACTAACAGTACCTGCCTGAAAAATCCCCCCCACTTTCTCTTCCTTGCCTTGAATTTTGATCCTTTTGTTTTTACTTCAGTTAGCCTCTGAAGATGGACGAATAAAGTACGATAGTGCTTAGGCAATGTAACTCAAAAAACATTGAAAACGAAACAATGTGTTTCCTTATAAAGTATTTTTCATTAATATTTAAAAATGAATTTTTACTCTGTAAATGTACAACACTTAGATTTTTTTATGTGAGCTAAAACAGAGTCTACAACGTGCTATTCCATCCTGTAGGTATACATAGTGAATGAAGGCCCCTGAGCTGTGTGCGTATGTGTGTTGCAGATCTAGAAGCGCAGATAGAGCACCTGCGGGACACCCAGAGGAAGTACGCCAACATCCTGAGACTGTCCCGAGCCCTGACTAGCCACTTCTACCATGTCGTGCAAACACAGGTCTGTCATACTCTCTCAATGTTGATAATTATTATTCATCTTCTTTTTAACAGGAATACTTTCTCAACAATAAATATTTGATATTTGTTGCGAAGTGGTACAATCAATACTTGAGAAATATGCAATATGAAAGGGACAGATTATATAAAATTGCAAGAATAACACTAAATAATGATGATTGGAAGAAATTTAAACTGTACAGGAACAAGTATACCATTGAATTAAAAAAGGTGAAAAATGAATACATTAAAACAAAAATAGAAAATGAAAAAGGAGATCCCAAGAAAATGTGGGTAACAATTAAATCCTCAATAAATAATAATGAAGTTAATCGAATCGATAAAAATATAAAATTTCCTCCCGAAATAGAAGGAAATAACCTGGCCAATAAATTCAACAAATATTTCATTAGAAGTCTGGAAGAAATAAATGCAAGTATATAACATATAAATCACAATCTTGATGAAGAGAAAGATGAAGGTGAAAATAAATTAATACTTAAAAAATTAACAATGGAAGAACTGTATAAAGTTATTAGTAAAATGAAATCCAAAAGTAGTCCTGATGGAATCACAATTAAATTAATTAAAGAAACTCTGCCAATCATAGGCTCTTACTAGCTAGATATTATTAACCCGCGGAAGAAACGGTTATAGCCGCTCTATGAGCTTGTCTAGGACTGGACGAAACGGTAATAGCCGTCGTGATAAAACGTTATCACTAGGGACGAAACGGCTATTTCTGATAGAACTTGCATACATGTAGCATCCGTGCGTCCCTACAGAAATCCAAAGAACACGGCAATAGCCGTTTCATCCCTGGATGTAAAAAAATAAATAAAAAAAAATAGATAAAATTTTTATAATAAAAATACAATTTGAGATGATAAAATAAGTGTGTTTTTTCTAGCCTACTTCACATTTTGTGTGTCCGCGAATGGGTTAACGAATCAATATCACTGGGAGTGTTTCCACAGTCATGGAAGACATCATGTGTAATACCAATTCCAAAAATAAAAAATACAAATCAATGTGAGTTCCTTGACTTATAGGTTGGTATGCGGCTGACCACCCATGCTGTAAAAATGGTTCACTTTGCCAATGTCACCCCTGTCTCAGGGAAGGACGGCAAGAGTTGCAGGGTGTATGTCCATTTGAGATTTGGTTTTTATGTTGTAGGTTCACATGAGGCATGTGCAAGCGCGAACTTGTACGTGTCTGGTTGTGAGAATGCATGTAATGTGAATCTCCAATGTAACATATTTTTGCAACTTAGATTAGATTAGATGTGAGGAATTTAGACCAATAAATACTCTTCCAAAATATGAGCAGTTAATTGAATACATTATAAAGAATGAACTTATACAATTTATAGAAAAAGAGAAAATATTATGTGATGAACAATGTGGATTCAGAAACAATCAATCCTGCGAAACGGCCATTAATCTTGTTCTAGAAGATTGGAAAGAAGAAACAGATAAAAATATGTATATAATAGCAGTATTCTTAGATTTTAAAAGGGCCTTTGAAACTATTGATAGAGCAATAGTCATAAAAAAATTAAGGAAGATAGGAATAAATGGAACAACTATCAAATGGTTCAAAGAAACTTAGGTGAGAGATACCAAACAACGAAAATTGATGACAATATTTCTGATCCATTGATGATCTCATTGGGAGTGCCTCAAGGATCGGTATTAGGACCTATATTATTTAATATATATATAAATGACATTGTGAACACCTTAGAATATTCCAAAATTAGATTATTTGCGGATGATGCACTCATATATATCAGGAGAAAATTATTTAACAATTGTGGAGCAACTGAATTTTGACCTGAATAATGTATCAAACTGGCTTAAAATGAATAAATTAAAATTAAATGTAAGCAAAACAAAATTTATGAATATCGGAAATAAGAGAATACCAATTGAACCATTAATAAGCATAGATACTGAGAAGATAAAAGAAGTAAAGGAAATAAAATATTTAGGCGTAACAATAGATTCCAAATTGTTATTTAACCAACATAATGAATACATGACAAAAAAAATAGCAAAAAAAGTATCGTTATTGGGAAGAATAAGAAGATATGTAGGAAAAGAAACATGCAATAGTTATTTATGCCACTGCCTAGTAATGATAGTCTTTGTAACACGAGTGCTAGTTTGTGCCATGAGGCGCAGCCGAATGGCACAATAGAAAGCACGAGTGTTACAAAGGCTAATTACGTGCAGTGGCATACAATACTTTTTCTACGACCATGAAAGAATTAACAAAATAGTGAATAATAGTCATTATAATGGACTCGTCCATTTGAAGTAATTAAAACCTTACCTTTGTTAAAACGTGTGATTCAGTGTAATCAGATAAATTATTATTTTGCTAAAGTACGTGTTTAAAACCACTATATATATAAAAGTGATTGAAATAAATTTAAAAATATTTTTGTTCAAATAAAAAAATGGCTAAAGTAAACATAAAGGACCTTAAAGTTACCGAACTGAAAAATGAGCTTCTGGAGAGGGACCTGGAGACCTCAGGAGGGAAGGCGGCCTTACAAGCACGCCTCATGGAGGCCTTGGAACAGTCAGGCGAAGACCCGGCATACTTTGTCATGGCATCTGGGGGAGACCGCGCCCTTGAGGAGCTGAACCTCAGCATCACCGGAAACTTCACTTCCATGGAGGAAAAGCTGAAAGTGGAGATGGATGACAACGCCAAGACCCTGGAGGAGAAGATGGCTGACAATTCCAAGACCCTGAGGGAAGACCTGAAGACTGAGATGGCTGACAACACCAAGACCCTGGAGGAGAAGATGACCGACCTGAAGGCGGAGATCGCTGAAAATGCCAAGACCCTGGAGGAGAAGATGACCGACCTGAAGGCGGAGATCGCTGAAAATGCCAAGACCCTGGAGGAGAAGATGACCGGGCTGGAGGAGAAGATGGCCAACAGCGCCAGGACCCTGAAGGGAGAAATGGAGGAGAAGATGACAACCCTCAAGGGGGAAATGGAGACTCGCATGTCAAATCTGGAGGAACGTCTGCGTGCCGAGCTGGCTGACAAGGGCCAGATGGAGTCCACCAGAATATCCCCTAAAGATAACCTTCACGATGAGATCAACCAGGGATGCTCAACTCCAACCAGGGTCACTAGAGGGGATGATGACCCTTCGCTGGCCAAGCACAACCTCCCGACCTTCGACGGGAAGACATCGTGGGAGGAGTACCTGACCCTCTTCGAGACGGCTGCCATGATGGGAGACTGGAGCCAGCAGAAGAAGGCTTCAGTTCTCAGCCTGTCACTCCGAGGAGACGCTCTCAGGGTACTGCAGGCCATACCCCTAGACAACCGAGGCGACTATGAACAGCTGAAACAGCGCCTGGAGATGCGCTATGGCCACAAATGCCTGGAGCAGCTGTACAAATCGCAGCTGAATACTAGGGTGCAGAAACCCAACGAGAGCCTCCAGGAGTTTGAAATGGAAATTGTCCACCTAGTACGAGACGCTTACCCAACATTCTCTGACGACATCTGCGAGAGCTTGGCAGTGGACAAGTTCCTGAACGGATTGAGAGAATGGGAGACGCAGCAAGCAGTGAAGCTGGCTCTTCCGAAGACGTTGGACGAGGCGCTAAGCCAAGCTCTCGAGTTTGAGGCTGTCAAACAGTCCATCAGGGGCCACGCCAGGGTTCGTGCAATCGAGGCAGAGGAGGTCAAACTACCTACAACCGAGGAAATAATAGAAAAAGTGCTGCAGCGGCTTGAGCCAAAGAGACAGGGGGCGCATTGCTGGACGAATGACCAGCAGGGACACCTGAGCGCTAAGTGCCCAGAGTCTCAAAGGCCGAGAAAACTGGAAGACGACCGCCGCGAAAGGGGAAGTTAAGTTAAGGTACAAAAGAATGTGATGAGATGGTTTGGGCATGTGGAAAGAATGAATCATGATAGACTGACAAAGTATACATACAGAGGAAGTGTGAAAGGAAAAAGAGATAAGGGACGACCGAGAAAAGTATGGAGTGATCAGATTGAGGAGATTGTGAAAGAATGGGATATACTGTTATGTAAATAGTAGATTTATATAGGTGTTCTTCGTAGGTAGCAATAATTATTATAGTGTTATGTAAATAGTAGATTAATAAAGGTGTACATCGTAGGTAGCAATAATTATTATAGGCTTAAGAAATCTAGAAATAAAATAATAATCCCTTTATACTCTCGAAGCTGGTAGAGCGTTCGAGAGTGTGCTGGCAAATTGGTCCCAAGAGACTTCTGTCTCTGGGGTATATAAGGAGCAAAATTGGGTGCAGGAGAGCAGATAGATATTCGCCTTTGATCGGAGAACAAGTGTGAGGTGCTAAACTGTGAAATAAATTTAAGTTGCTAAAAGTGTTAAAAATAAATATAAAATTGTCAAATAAATTAAGTGTAAATAAATATCCAAAAAAGAAGACCTGTTTTTTTGTTAAAAGTCTATCCGAACCCAAAAACACTACAATACAAAGCGAGCGTAAAATCAGAAAATGCATGAAAAAGGTGATGGATATGAATGAATTGAAAGAGGTATGTAAGGATTGGAAGAGATGGAGGTAACTCTGCAGAGGCTCTGGCCACCCCTTGCGGAATGGCGACAGAGTTACAGCTACAGTAACTACAGATCAGCACTAACAGATAAGCACAGATGGGAGAGCCGTGTTTCAGAAGTTGGACTGTAGGACGTATGGGAGTAGTCAGTGGCAGGTACCTGGACGCCCAATGTTTTAAAAATGTGCTTGAAAAAGTATTTCATACTGGAGGTATTCATAAAGCCCGAATATTAAGAAGCCAAAAGGTTAAATTGAATGTGTAAATCATAAGAATATGTTTCCCAGCATGCCCTGGGCGAGGCATTCTCCGAGCTGGCGCAGAAGTCCCCCGAGCTGCAGGAGGAGTTCCTGTACAACAGCGAGACGCAGAGGAACCTCACCCGGGGCGGGGAGAGCCTGCTGGGGGCGCTCAACTTCTTCACCTCCTCAGTCAACACCCTGTGCCACAAGACCATAGAGGACACGCTCTCCACCATACGCCAGTACGAGACCGCCAGGTACAGACTGTTCATCAAAATACATACATCAGGGAAGTTAAACACAACCTTCCTCTACCTATAATAATCTATAATCTAAGTTGTAGGGATATATTCATTCAAAGCTCTCAAATGCATGCCCACAAACAGACACGTGTAGTTCGCGCTAACAAATGCTGATGTGTACTTACAAATAAAATTCAAACCTCAAATGAACATAAGCCCTACAACTTTTGCCGACCTTCCCTGACACAGGGGTGACATTGGCAAAGTGAACCATTTTTTTACAGTATGAGTGGTCAGCCTATAAGTCAAGGAATCTCTCTGAGATTCAAAATCTCAAATTCTCAAAATCTCACCTCACTGAGAAAAACTAAAACCTTTATTTAACATTGTTCTATTCAATCAGTGCATTACTGAAGCTACTTGTTAGTATATTGAACTTATGATGACTGCTGCAGGTTGGAGTATGACGCGTACAGAAGTGACCTTGAGGCGGCGAGCCTGTCAGGAGCCGGCAGCGCTGCCAACACGGAGAGCATAGAGGAGATACAGAAGCAGTACGACACACACAGGGAGAGCTACGAGAAGCTCAAGCAGGACGTAGCCGTCAAACTCAACTTCCTGGATGAAAACAGGGTAAAGTTTCGAATTAGGCAGCAAGGCTCATATTCGGGATATCCAAATTCGCTCACATCACTCCGCTGTTAAAATAACTACATTGGCTTTGTTTCCCGGAGAGGGTGGTCTATCGTGTTTGTCTGATGGTATTGTTACGAAATTAGGGTTCAATTGTCTTCAAATTAAAAATACACAGGTCTTCTTCAATAGTTATTTATTTTACACAGTTACAAAATTTATTTTCACACTACTTTCTCGATTATTCCACTTGGTTTTGGTTCACTGATCAGATGACTTCGATGTGTTTGTAAGTCTCTATGATACTGGCCCGCTCTGCAGGCCATTCGCACCTTTATACTCTGTAGGGCAGTATGATCTAGAACCAAAGTTGCTAGACGGTTCCAGAGTAATTATTACTTCTCGACGCTTCACGTACTACCTAGAGATACAACCAAAATCCTACCTACAAATGTAATACAGAATTCCTATAATTATAACAAGTACCTACTTAGCCTAGAGAATTCTACACTTATACACAATTATCGATCCTACCTACCTATACCTATGAGGACTCTTATAACTATAACTACCCATACTTATTTCAATATTTATATTTACATAACACTACCCCCCACCTAGACTGTTTCGTCCCGGAACAGTCTTGACTCTGTGTAGGTAGGGGCATGCTGATCCACGTCGACACCCTGTGGTCAGGAAGAAGTGGCAGTCCACGGATTTCTCCCCACTGGCTCTCGGCTGCGCTTGCTCGCAGCACACCATGACGCTGATGCCGACTCCCGAGAACACTGCTTCAATCATACTCCGGATTATCCGCCAATCTCGATTGGCGCGGCCGCCACCCATCTTTGGTATTGCCAGACGCGCCTGCTGATCCTCCAGCATGTAGTCACGCAGCTCAACAAGGCCGTCCCACAATGCCTTGTAGTCATCTTCCAGGTTGCTGGAATCCGGGACAACCAGGCAGTATGCTTGTTGACGCCCCTTCGGTAGTCTCAGAGCTCTTCCTTGCGGGCTGCTCGAGGGTTGCGGTTCTCCGAATTTGTATCGGAAGACCCGTGCAATTCCTCTAGACATATCTAGATCTTCCGGTACACTGCATGCCAGTGTGTGGTCCCTAGTGACCTCAAATAAGTCCTTGTGGACTTCTGTGGTCACTCCATGGCGAAACTTCTGCCCTGCCTTCGCGTTCTCCCAAAACGTCTCAAAGGCTGGTGATCTTTCGGATGCGACGCACTGTCGTACTTTTTGGGCTGGTTGGTCATCATTATCGCCTAGGTATGGTGAGAGGCGATTGTAGTGCACGACCCTTGGTTTTCCGTTTGGTCTCTTTTTTATGCGGTAGACCACATCGTTGATGCGCTCCAAGATCTCGTACGGCCCGTCCCAGGAACGCTGAAGTTTCGGACAGTATCCTTGGCGCCTCTTGGGGTCAAAAAGCCACACCCAGTCACCAGCTTTGTACCCCATGCTGTCAGCTCTGGTGTCATAGCGCTCCTTCATTTGATCGCTGGCTTCCCCGATGTTCATGCGGACCTGATCATGGATGTCATCCAGCCTCCTGCGAAGGTCTGTCACATAGTCTTCTCCGGCTAGGTCTTCACCTGGTTTGCAGCCAAATTTGAGATCACAAGGAAGTCGCATTTCTCGCCCAAACAGTATGCTGCTGGGAGTCTTCTTCGTCGTTTCCTGAACAGCCGACCGGTAAGCCAATAAGAACAAAGGCAGATGTCGGTCCCAGTCCCGCTGATGGCTGGACACTACTTTGGCTAAGTACCTCCCCACGGTACGGTTCATCCTTTCCACCATTCCATCAGACTGTGGATGTAGCGCAGTGGTCCTGGTCTTGTAGATCCCTAGCCGCTCACACATTTGCTGGAAGATAGCAGCTTCAAAGTTCCTTCCCTGATCAGAATGTAATTCCAGGGGTACGCCAAACCTGCTGATAAATTCGGTAACTAGAACTTCAGTCACGGTTACGGCCTCTTGGTTAGGGATTGAATAAGCTTCCACCCACTTGCTGAAGTAATCCATCACCACCATGATGTACTTGTTACCCTTCTCAGTTGTAGGGAATGGGCCAGCTATGTCGATGGCAATTCTTTCAAAGGGGCTGCCAACATTGTACTGACGCATTGGTGCTCGCTTTTTCCTTTGCGGTCCATTGGCCGATGCACAGGTTACACATTTTCGGCACCAATCTTTGACGTCCTCGCTGCAGTTGATCCAGTAAAATCGCTCTTTCACTTTCTCCAGCGTTTTCTTAACGCCTAGATGTCCTCCAGAAGTTCCTCCATGAAGCAGTCCAAGGATTTCCGGTACTCGGCTCCTCGGAACGAGGGTTTGCTTCCTTCTAAGTGTGCCATCTTCCTTCTCGATCTTTCGTTTTAGAAGCCCTCCTTCTATCACTATGGATCCCCATTGAGCCCAATAAGCCTTGACAGTTGGTGATAAGGGGGCGAGTTTTTCCCAGGTTGGCCTTTTTCCTTCTCGCGCCCATTCCATCACATACTTCAAGTCCGGATCATTCAGTTGGTCTTGGGCCAATTTTTCATCTTGCCAGTCCTCATCTTCAGTGGTCGTCCTTTGGACAATTGCTACCTTGTCCTCCATCCTGCTGCAATGTTTGCAGTCACTGGCGCATGGTCGTCTGGATAATGCATCCGCATTTCGATGAAGCGTGCCAGGTCTATGTTCGGAGTCATAATCATACTCCTGGAGCCTTTCAATCCATCTAGCCACTTGCCCTTCTGGGTTTTTGAATTTCAGAAGCCAAACCAGTGCAGCATGATCAGTCCGTAGTGTGAATTTTCTCCCGTACAAGTATTTGCGGAAGTGTTCCACTGATTTTATCACGGCAAGAAGCTCTCGTCTGGTCACGCAATAATTTCGTTCTGGCTTGGAAAGCACTTTACTGAAGTAACCCAGAACAGTCTCATGCCCATCCTGTATTTGGGAAAGAACACCTCCTATCCCCACATTACTAGCGTCGGTATCCAGGATGAATTTTCCATCTTTTCGTGGGTAGCTCAAGATGGGGGCACTTGTTAATCTTCCCTTAAGCTCTTCAAATGCTTGTGCGCAGGAATCACTCCAATGGAAGCGAGTGTTTTCTTCCGTAAGCTTGGTGAGCGGTTTTGCAATGTCCGCAAATCTTGGCACAAACCTCCTGTAATAAGTGCACAGCCCCAGGAAACTCCTAGTTTCATGTTTGTCCTTCAGCACGGGCCAGTCTCTTACTGCCTTGATTTTGGCAGGGTCAACTTCAACTCCACGTTGAGAAACTATGTGTCCCAGGTAATTTACTTGTTTCTTGAACAGGTTACACTTTTTCGGGTTGAGCTTCAGTCCAGCGTCTTGTAGTCGCCCGAAAACTTGCTCCAGATTTCTCAACTGATGGTTGAAGTCCTTTCCCAGGATGATTATGTCATCCAAGTATACCAGGCAGGTTTCCCATGACAGTCCTTGCAGCACATTCTCCATCAGCCTTTCAAACGTGGCGGGGGCATTGCATAAGCCAAATGGCATCACGGTGAACTGCCAAAGTCTAGATCCAGTCGAGAATGCAGTTTTCTCCTTATCTTTGGCATCCAATTCAACTTGCCAGTAGCCACTTTTCAGGTCCAATGTGGAAAAAATGGTGCATCCTGCCAATGTGTCCAAGGTGTCGTCAATCCTTGGCAGAGGGTAACTATCCTTTTTCGTAACATCGTTGAGCAGTCTGTAGTCCACACAAAATCTCGTGGTACCATCCTTCTTTTTCACCAGTACCACCGGGGATGTCCAAGGGCTACTTGATGGTTCTATGATGCCATCCTTGCTCATGTCTTTGATGATCTTGTCAGCTTCTTCCCGCTTTGCAAAGGGTAGTCTTCTTGGAGCCTGTTTTATTGGTCTCGCTTCTCCGGTGTCTATGCTATGTCGCACTACCTTGGTTCTTCCCAGACGGCCATTAGAGTCCTCGAAAATGTTCTGGTAGCGGCAGATCAAACTCCTCACTCTCCGTTTGTTTTCCTCGGTTAGACCTTGGGAAGCGTCGTGGACCAGGGCTTCCAATTGTGTTGACAATTTGTTTCCTTCGCATGACATGTTTGTCATCTGTTGCACAATGGAAGTTATCCTCTCACATCTGCCCAAAACAAAACCTTCATTCATTTTAACTGGGTAGCTGTTCACATTCATGATCTTGACAGGAATGGTCTCCTTTGCGCGAATCACTGTTCTTGCCACCATGACTCCTTTGTTAACATTGTCCATGTTCTCCGGTAAGTAGGTACTGTCTTTTAATATTTATTTTTAATTCACCAATATTTTTTAACATAATAATGTCTGATAGTACATAATTATTTATTTCGTCTCAAGTCTTTCAAACACACAGGTAGGTACTTAATGTACATTCACACACTTGTAAACAAAGGATAGTTATTCAAAAACTTTTTCTCGATGAATCTGGAACGTTCTTTTGTAATATTTTTCAAGATTTTTATTTATTTTTTTTTTATTTTTTTTTTAATCACACACAATAATAAAAAAAAACTATGGTCCAATTTGATGACTTTCTCAATGCGGTAAAATAGTCATTATGTTATGTCCAGAATTATGTTCCATATGATGTTCCAGAATTTATAAGCAACTTGCTTTTGCGTCTTTTCTTTTAACAAAAATTTATTTAAACACTTGTTTTCACAAAAGTCAGTTCACACAAAGTTCAATTTGAATAAAGTTCATTTTAACACTATTTAATTTATTTTATTTATTTTTAGACAGAAGATCTTAATTTTTCTTGACAACCCCACACCTGACACCAATTGTTACGAAATTAGGGTTCAATTGTCTTCAAATTAAAAATACACAGGTCTTCTTCAATAGTTATTTATTTTACACAGTTACAAAATTTATTTTCACACTACTTTCTCGATTATTCCACTTGGTTTTGGTTCACTGATCAGATGACTTCGATGTGTTTGTAAGTCTCTATGATACTGGCCCGCTCTGCAGGCCATTCGCACCTTTATACTCTGTAGGGCAGTATGATCTAGAACCAAAGTTGCTAGACGGTTCCAGAGTAATTATTACTTCTCGACGCTTCACGTACTACCTAGAGATACAACCAAAATCCTACCTACAAATGTAATACAGAATTCCTATAATTATAACAAGTACCTACTTAGCCTAGAGAATTCTACACTTATACACAATTATCGATCCTACCTACCTATACCTATGAGGACTCTTATAACTATAACTACCCATACTTATTTCAATATTTATATTTACATAACACTACCCCCCACCTAGACTGTTTCGTCCCGGAACAGTCTTGACTCTGTGTAGGTAGGGGCATGCTGATCCACGTCGACACCCTGTGGTCAGGAAGAAGTGGCAGTCCACGGATTTCTCCCCACTGGCTCTCGGCTGCGCTTGCTCGCAGCACACCATGACGCTGATGCCGACTCCCGAGAACACTGCTTCAATCATACTCCGGATTATCCGCCAATCTCGATTGGCGCGGCCGCCACCCATCTTTGGTATTGCCAGACGCGCCTGCTGATCCTCCAGCATGTAGTCACGCAGCTCAACAAGGCCGTCCCACAATGCCTTGTAGTCATCTTCCAGGTTGCTGGAATCCGGGACAACCAGGCAGTATGCTTGTTGACGCCCCTTCGGTAGTCTCAGAGCTCTTCCTTGCGGGCTGCTCGAGGGTTGCGGTTCTCCGAATTTGTATCGGAAGACCCGTGCAATTCCTCTAGACATATCTAGATCTTCCGGTACACTGCATGCCAGTGTGTGGTCCCTAGTGACCTCAAATAAGTCCTTGTGGACTTCTGTGGTCACTCCATGGCGAAACTTCTGCCCTGCCTTCGCGTTCTCCCAAAACGTCTCAAAGGCTGGTGATCTTTCGGATGCGACGCACTGTCGTACTTTTTGGGCTGGTTGGTCATCATTATCGCCTAGGTATGGTGAGAGGCGATTGTAGTGCACGACCCTTGGTTTTCCGTTTGGTCTCTTTTTTATGCGGTAGACCACATCGTTGATGCGCTCCAAGATCTCGTACGGCCCGTCCCAGGAACGCTGAAGTTTCGGACAGTATCCTTGGCGCCTCTTGGGGTCAAAAAGCCACACCCAGTCACCAGCTTTGTACCCCATGCTGTCAGCTCTGGTGTCATAGCGCTCCTTCATTTGATCGCTGGCTTCCCCGATGTTCATGCGGACCTGATCATGGATGTCATCCAGCCTCCTGCGAAGGTCTGTCACATAGTCTTCTCCGGCTAGGTCTTCACCTGGTTTGCAGCCAAATTTGAGATCACAAGGAAGTCGCATTTCTCGCCCAAACAGTATGCTGCTGGGAGTCTTCTTCGTCGTTTCCTGAACAGCCGACCGGTAAGCCAATAAGAACAAAGGCAGATGTCGGTCCCAGTCCCGCTGATGGCTGGACACTACTTTGGCTAAGTACCTCCCCACGGTACGGTTCATCCTTTCCACCATTCCATCAGACTGTGGATGTAGCGCAGTGGTCCTGGTCTTGTAGATCCCTAGCCGCTCACACATTTGCTGGAAGATAGCAGCTTCAAAGTTCCTTCCCTGATCAGAATGTAATTCCAGGGGTACGCCAAACCTGCTGATAAATTCGGTAACTAGAACTTCAGTCACGGTTACGGCCTCTTGGTTAGGGATTGAATAAGCTTCCACCCACTTGCTGAAGTAATCCATCACCACCATGATGTACTTGTTACCCTTCTCAGTTGTAGGGAATGGGCCAGCTATGTCGATGGCAATTCTTTCAAAGGGGCTGCCAACATTGTACTGACGCATTGGTGCTCGCTTTTTCCTTTGCGGTCCATTGGCCGATGCACAGGTTACACATTTTCGGCACCAATCTTTGACGTCCTCGCTGCAGTTGATCCAGTAAAATCGCTCTTTCACTTTCTCCAGCGTTTTCTTAACGCCTAGATGTCCTCCAGAAGTTCCTCCATGAAGCAGTCCAAGGATTTCCGGTACTCGGCTCCTCGGAACGAGGGTTTGCTTCCTTCTAAGTGTGCCATCTTCCTTCTCGATCTTTCGTTTTAGAAGCCCTCCTTCTATCACTATGGATCCCCATTGAGCCCAATAAGCCTTGACAGTTGGTGATAAGGGGGCGAGTTTTTCCCAGGTTGGCCTTTTTCCTTCTCGCGCCCATTCCATCACATACTTCAAGTCCGGATCATTCAGTTGGTCTTGGGCCAATTTTTCATCTTGCCAGTCCTCATCTTCAGTGGTCGTCCTTTGGACAATTGCTACCTTGTCCTCCATCCTGCTGCAATGTTTGCAGTCACTGGCGCATGGTCGTCTGGATAATGCATCCGCATTTCGATGAAGCGTGCCAGGTCTATGTTCGGAGTCATAATCATACTCCTGGAGCCTTTCAATCCATCTAGCCACTTGCCCTTCTGGGTTTTTGAATTTCAGAAGCCAAACCAGTGCAGCATGATCAGTCCGTAGTGTGAATTTTCTCCCGTACAAGTATTTGCGGAAGTGTTCCACTGATTTTATCACGGCAAGAAGCTCTCGTCTGGTCACGCAATAATTTCGTTCTGGCTTGGAAAGCACTTTACTGAAGTAACCCAGAACAGTCTCATGCCCATCCTGTATTTGGGAAAGAACACCTCCTATCCCCACATTACTAGCGTCGGTATCCAGGATGAATTTTCCATCTTTTCGTGGGTAGCTCAAGATGGGGGCACTTGTTAATCTTCCCTTAAGCTCTTCAAATGCTTGTGCGCAGGAATCACTCCAATGGAAGCGAGTGTTTTCTTCCGTAAGCTTGGTGAGCGGTTTTGCAATGTCCGCAAATCTTGGCACAAACCTCCTGTAATAAGTGCACAGCCCCAGGAAACTCCTAGTTTCATGTTTGTCCTTCAGCACGGGCCAGTCTCTTACTGCCTTGATTTTGGCAGGGTCAACTTCAACTCCACGTTGAGAAACTATGTGTCCCAGGTAATTTACTTGTTTCTTGAACAGGTTACACTTTTTCGGGTTGAGCTTCAGTCCAGCGTCTTGTAGTCGCCCGAAAACTTGCTCCAGATTTCTCAACTGATGGTTGAAGTCCTTTCCCAGGATGATTATGTCATCCAAGTATACCAGGCAGGTTTCCCATGACAGTCCTTGCAGCACATTCTCCATCAGCCTTTCAAACGTGGCGGGGGCATTGCATAAGCCAAATGGCATCACGGTGAACTGCCAAAGTCTAGATCCAGTCGAGAATGCAGTTTTCTCCTTATCTTTGGCATCCAATTCAACTTGCCAGTAGCCACTTTTCAGGTCCAATGTGGAAAAAATGGTGCATCCTGCCAATGTGTCCAAGGTGTCGTCAATCCTTGGCAGAGGGTAACTATCCTTTTTCGTAACATCGTTGAGCAGTCTGTAGTCCACACAAAATCTCGTGGTACCATCCTTCTTTTTCACCAGTACCACCGGGGATGTCCAAGGGCTACTTGATGGTTCTATGATGCCATCCTTGCTCATGTCTTTGATGATCTTGTCAGCTTCTTCCCGCTTTGCAAAGGGTAGTCTTCTTGGAGCCTGTTTTATTGGTCTCGCTTCTCCGGTGTCTATGCTATGTCGCACTACCTTGGTTCTTCCCAGACGGCCATTAGAGTCCTCGAAAATGTTCTGGTAGCGGCAGATCAAACTCCTCACTCTCCGTTTGTTTTCCTCGGTTAGACCTTGGGAAGCGTCGTGGACCAGGGCTTCCAATTGTGTTGACAATTTGTTTCCTTCGCATGACATGTTTGTCATCTGTTGCACAATGGAAGTTATCCTCTCACATCTGCCCAAAACAAAACCTTCATTCATTTTAACTGGGTAGCTGTTCACATTCATGATCTTGACAGGAATGGTCTCCTTTGCGCGAATCACTGTTCTTGCCACCATGACTCCTTTGTTAACATTGTCCATGTTCTCCGGTAAGTAGGTACTGTCTTTTAATATTTATTTTTAATTCACCAATATTTTTTAACATAATAATGTCTGATAGTACATAATTATTTATTTCGTCTCAAGTCTTTCAAACACACAGGTAGGTACTTAATGTACATTCACACACTTGTAAACAAAGGATAGTTATTCAAAAACTTTTTCTCGATGAATCTGGAACGTTCTTTTGTAATATTTTTCAAGATTTTTATTTATTTTTTTTTTATTTTTTTTTTAATCACACACAATAATAAAAAAAAACTATGGTCCAATTTGATGACTTTCTCAATGCGGTAAAATAGTCATTATGTTATGTCCAGAATTATGTTCCATATGATGTTCCAGAATTTATAAGCAACTTGCTTTTGCGTCTTTTCTTTTAACAAAAATTTATTTAAACACTTGTTTTCACAAAAGTCAGTTCACACAAAGTTCAATTTGAATAAAGTTCATTTTAACACTATTTAATTTATTTTATTTATTTTTAGACAGAAGATCTTAATTTTTCTTGACAACCCCACACCTGACACCAATTGTTACGAAATTAGGGTTCAATTGTCTTCAAATTAAAAATACACAGGTCTTCTTCAATAGTTATTTATTTTACACAGTTACAAAATTTATTTTCACACTACTTTCTCGATTATTCCACTTGGTTTTGGTTCACTGATCAGATGACTTCGATGTGTTTGTAAGTCTCTATGATACTGGCCCGCTCTGCAGGCCATTCGCACCTTTATACTCTGTAGGGCAGTATGATCTAGAACCAAAGTTGCTAGACGGTTCCAGAGTAATTATTACTTCTCGACGCTTCACGTACTACCTAGAGATACAACCAAAATCCTACCTACAAATGTAATACAGAATTCCTATAATTATAACAAGTACCTACTTAGCCTAGAGAATTCTACACTTATACACAATTATCGATCCTACCTACCTATACCTATGAGGACTCTTATAACTATAACTACCCATACTTATTTCAATATTTATATTTACATAACAGTATATAAAGCCATCAATGGCTTGACTCCATATTATCTGACTGACATGATTTTGCCTGTTGAGATTGGTGTAAGGAGGCAGACACTCAGATCCACAGGCGGTGGAGCAGTCAATTTGGTTCAGCAGCGCCGTCAGATTTGTACAAATTCGGAGACCGTGCTTTCCGTGTTGCAGGTCCGTTGGGGTGGAACAGGCTGCCACCCGGAGTGAAGAACTCCAAATCTTTGTGGGTGTATTTCACGGAACACTCAAGACACACCTTTTTAAAAAAAAATATCCGTGATCGAATGGGGCCCTTGAGGTGTGGCTCTCTTATCATTTGTAATTTAAAATAAATAAGCCTGATATATAAACATAAAGTACCCAGGGGAATCATCTTGCTGAGACTGAGCAGGCCGCCTATTGTTGTTGTTTTTTTTTTTTAAGAAATCCTGTGCGGGAGACTCCCTAGATTCTAGAGACTCTAGGGGTCTATGACACTTGTTGTAGTGCCGCAGAGGTGTACGAGCTTGGTCGTCGCTACAAAGCGCCAATACTCAAGCAAGACCCAGTTGCTGTAAGGCTGGATGGACCTTTAGTGACCGGTCTTTGTTATTATTATTATTAATCTTTTCCAGGTGAAGGTCATGCACAAGCAGCTGTTGCTATTCCACAACGCTGTCTCTGCATACTTCAGTGGCAACAGCACGGCCCTGGAGGGCACCCTCAAGCAGTTCAACATCAAGGTCAAGGGGCCCAACACTAGTCAGGGCTCTTGGCTGGAGCAGCCATAGTGCTAGCTGCTAGCTCTACACCAGCAGGGGGCAGCCCTAGTGCTAGCTGCTAGCTCTACACCAGCAGGGGGCAGCCCTAGTGCTAGCTCAACACCAGCAGGGGGCAGCCCTAGTGCTAGCTCAACACCAGCAGGGGGCAGCCCTAGTGCTAGCTCAACACCAGCAGGGAGCAGCCCTAGTGCTAGCTGCTAGCTCAACACCAGCAGGGGGCAGCCCTAGTGCTAGTTGTCAGCTCAACACCAAAGGGCAAAGGCTATGTACTGCCACCTTCACACATATAACACTGCTTCTCTAAGTTGTACATAGAACTTCATTGCCCGTTGACTTGATTATTTTTTCTTGTCTTACTTTCCGTTTGTGAGCTTTCATTGCAATGGTGTCCAGAGATGTCCTTCAATAACAATAATATACCGCACTCTCTCTCTCTCTGTCAACAAAGTTTTATAATTTATGATGTTCTAGCATATTGCATGGGCTGTTAGCTGCGTAGTGCTGTGGCATGTGTTTCGTTGGCTTTGTTTTAAGGCACTGAATGGAAGTGGTGATTGATATTGGTTTTGAATTATTCAATGTTAAATTGGTGGTGGCAACACAAATGCCGGTGTACAAATATGCTTTACAACATTGTTTCTTTATAATTCTTCTGCCTGTGACTTAAATACTACCAGGCCAATGAAAGCTTTTCTAAAAGGTACCTACAAGAGCTGAAGAGTTATTGTAGTGGGTTGAAAAGCGAGCCTTTGTTTATTAACATATGCAAGTATCAAGTGAGTTTAAAGAGTATTTTGAGTAAACGTCCCCCACTTCAACTGAAGTGGTTGGCGTAAGGCTGGTGCCTGCCCTTACTTGTAAAAATAAATAGGTTCCACTTGTCACATGGGAGCCCTTAGGAGAAAACACGGCAAGGAGTTGCACTGTATATGCAGCTTAGCATCCTGAGAAGAATTTTCATACAGACTTTTTCCTCTAATGTGAAAGGAATAACTACTTTAATAAAGAAAAACCAAAAAATATAACTTAAAAGGTCATGACAACACGGCCTTTTCGGCTTTTTTGTAGTAACTCGGCTGTGTGACGCCACATTTATTTTTGTCTATGAAATTTGAGCCAAGTATTGGCAAGTGTACTAAAAATAATTTATTTACCAAAGAGTTTGAAATTTTTTCCTATCATTTATGTTTGTATGAACAACAGTATTTTTAGTTTTGATTGTGATGAAAGAAATATATCGACATCTTAAAGGTAAAACTGAATAAGTGACACATTGAGCTGACATGCGTTTCTCAAACAAACAAATCATTTTTCCTATTTTCTACGAGAGAAAACAGTAACGATGTGTGAAAACCCGTTGGTTTAGACCTTTTTCATTAGTATTTCCTTATGTAACGCGAAAACTGGGTGTGATGCATTTATTGATTCTTTGCCTTTACATTTAATTCGTGAGTTCTATTGAATATAAAATGTACAGTATCAAAGTATATAAAACAGTAATCAGATCGATAATTGATCAGTTAACAATACAGTATGTTATCATCCCATGATCAGGGAAATTGCGGGGAAACCAACCCCTTACAATATTATGATAGTTACAAGGAAAGAGAATGACCCCAAGCAGGTCATACTATGCATATTTTCGCCAGTCACAGGCGTGAGCATTATTAATTACCCTTTGACAATAGGATAATGATTATAATTGTGATAAAGAGGGAAAGGGTTCCACCCGTAAGCCAAGGAGGTCAAGAAAGCACGCTGCCTTGCTTGTGAGGTGTGGAAGGATGAACCTTAGGTCCAAGTTGTCCCAGAAAGGAAGCTCGCTTGTCCCTGTTGTTCAGGAGGTAAAAAGGGGTGAGCTATAGGGGTGAGAAGTCCTAGAAAAGAAGCTTGCTCGGCCTAGTTGCTCGGGAGGTACAGGGAGGTGAGACATAGGTGTGAGAAGTCCTAGAAAAGAAGCTTGCTCGGCCCATTTGCTCAAGAGGTACAGGGAGGTGAGACATAGGTGTGAGAAGTCCTAGAAAAGAAGCTTGCTCGGCCTATTTGCTCAAGGAGTGTGTGATATATAATATACATAAAATAACCCCTTCAGTCATGTATGTCCTGGCACAGAAGCATTATGACGTCGGGGGGAGAGAGAAGGTGGGTTGGAGCCCATAGGATCCTTCTCAACTGACGAGTTCGTCCACTGGTTGGCCTTTTATACGATTTGGGCAGCTGATCTCCCCCTGGAGGGGAAAACCTTCACTACCCTTGGCCCTCAAGCTTCCCTACTCCATCCCTTACAACAGGCGGGGATGCAGTCGGCCACATAATATTATGTTCCAGATCCTTCTCTCTCCGAGCAGTAATAATATGAGTACAACAAAATCAAGTAAAATCTTAATAATATAGATATGCTACGCTACAGACTCCCCCTCCTAGAGCCAAGGCCGTCCCGGACAGGCTCTAGGAAGTGTGGTCATCCTCTCGACAGGATGATGGTGAAGTTGGTGGCTGAGGTCCATATCTCTGGTCGATTATAGCAGCTGAGGAAGCTGGTCGGCAGGAACAGCCGTCCGTAGCTGTTATCACGCCAGCACACAAGGCTGCTTGGCAGGATCCTTTGTCCATGTCTGCGTCCACAGCAGCGCACAAGGCCGCTTGGCAGGTTCAGTTGTCCATGTTTGCGTCCACAACAGCACACAAGGCCGCTTGGCAGGTTCAGTTGTCCATGTCTGTGTCCACAACAGCACACAAGGCCGCTTGGCAGGTTCAGTGGTCCATGTCTGCGTCCACAACAGCACACAAAGCCGCTTGGCAGGTTCAGTTGTCCATGTCTGCGTCCACAACAGCACACAAGGCCGCTTGGCAGGTTCAGTTGTCCATGTCTGCGTCCACAACAGCACACAAGGCTGCATGGCAGGGATGTCTGCGCTCACAGCAGCGCACAAGGCTGCATGGCAGGGATGTCTGCGCTCAAAGCAGCGCACAAGGCTGCATGGCAGGGATGTCTGCGCTCACAGCAGCGCACAAGGCTGCATGGCAGGGATGTCTGCGCTCACAGCAGCGCACAAGGCTGCATGGCCGGGATGTCTGCGCTCACAGCAGCGCACAAGGCTGCATGGCAGGGATGTCTGCGCTCACAGCAGCGCACAAGGCTGCATGGCAGGGATGTCTGCGCTCACAGCAGCGCACAAGGCTGCATGGCAGGGATGTCTGCGCTCACAGCAGCGCACAAGGCTGCATGGCAGGGATGTCTGCGCTCACAGCAGCGCACAAGGCTGCATGGCAGGGATGTCTGCGCTCACAGCAGCGCACAAGGCTGCATGGCAGGGATGTCTGCGCTCACAGCAGCGCCCAAGGCTGCATGGCAGGGATGTCTGCGCTCACAGCAGCGCACGAAGCCGGTTGGCAGTTCTCCATAACTGTGCTTACGGTGGCTCACGAGGCTGCATGGCAGTATTCCAGCGTGAATGGTTTCACGGCTGCTTGGCAAGATGAGTCACCAACTGGGGCAGCACGTCTTCTAGAAGCGGGTCCTTTTCGTCAGCGGAGGAAGTCCATCTTCCGCTGCAGGGCAGTCTCCCGGTGCGAAGACATGTGTTGTTTTCCGGTGATGAACTTGTCTTCCAGTGCAGGCTTTCTTCTCCTTAGGCAAGTCCATGTATCTTCCTAAGCGAGAATTAGTTTTTCAAATCATTAGTTTTTGTGTTCAACAATTTTAAATTGTAAGATACAATCTTCTTTGGTGGTCCTTGAAGCTCGTCCCTTTTTCTAGGTCAGTCCTTTGTTTCGTGTCACATGTGGCCACTTCAGGACGGGCGCCACCGGTCTCCCAGGAATGTCATCCGTCTGTGTATTCTCGTGCCAGATGTGAACTTTCGACCATCTTCAAGCAAAGGAATGTGCATCACAAAACAAAATTTTACAAGGCAAGATAATTATTTGTAGAAAGTGACATAATTCAACCACTGTTCAATTGTTAGATTAGACAATTGGTATTTTCAAACCATTAGTATGGGATTTCTGTTAACTTCCCGTTATTCAAAGATTTTTGTTTACAAAACATCTCAATGGAGAGCCATCCCATATGGGATCTCCCCCTATTGTTTAAGTACAAAGACATTGCGTCACGTAACATGACCCACATAATATCAATGCGGAAGTTACAATTTTGCATTCCAGCTGATTTTGCAATTTTTTTGAAATTATTGATTTTACTGATATTACACAATTAGCTTTCACTGTACATTTAATTCAAGCCACTAAGTTGGGCGCCATTTTGTAAGGCGCTCACTGGGTGTGATGCATTTATTGATTCTTTGCCTTTACATTTAATTCGTGAGTTCTATTGAATATAAAATGTACAGTATCAAAGTATATAAAACAGTAATCAGATCGATAATTGATCAGTTAACAATACAGTATGTTATCATCCCATGATCAGGGAAATTGCGGGGAAACCAACCCCTTACAATATTATGATAGTTACAAGGAAAGAGAATGACCCCAAGCAGGTCATACTATGCATATTTTCGCCAGTCACAGGCGTGAGCATTATTAATTACCCTTTGACAATAGGATAATGATTATAATTGTGATAAAGAGGGAAAGGGTTCCACCCGTAAGCCAAGGAGGTCAAGAAAGCACGCTGCCTTGCTTGTGAGGTGTGGAAGGATGAACCTTAGGTCCAAGTTGTCCCAGAAAGGAAGCTCGCTTGTCCCTGTTGTTCAGGAGGTAAAAAGGGGTGAGCTATAGGGGTGAGAAGTCCTAGAAAAGAAGCTTGCTCGGCCTAGTTGCTCGGGAGGTACAGGGAGGTGAGACATAGGTGTGAGAAGTCCTAGAAAAGAAGCTTGCTCGGCCCATTTGCTCAAGAGGTACAGGGAGGTGAGACATAGGTGTGAGAAGTCCTAGAAAAGAAGCTTGCTCGGCCTATTTGCTCAAGGAGTGTGTGATATATAATATACATAAAATAACCCCTTCAGTCATGTATGTCCTGGCACAGAAGCATTATGACGTCGGGGGGAGAGAGAAGGTGGGTTGGAGCCCATAGGATCCTTCTCAACTGACGAGTTCGTCCACTGGTTGGCCTTTTATACGATTTGGGCAGCTGATCTCCCCCTGGAGGGGAAAACCTTCACTACCCTTGGCCCTCAAGCTTCCCTACTCCATCCCTTACAACAGGCGGGGATGCAGTCGGCCACATAATATTATGTTCCAGATCCTTCTCTCTCCGAGCAGTAATAATATGAGTACAACAAAATCAAGTAAAATCTTAATAATATAGATATGCTACGCTACACTTATAATTAGTTCACTTACTACATATAAGAAGCTACACCCAATAAAATGGTTTATCCACGATTTCTCAAATCAGTGAATCAGCACTTACTTACTTGAACCTTTAAGGTGGCAATATTTTCCATGGATGGCAACGTGCATAGAGTCTAATTTATCATTCCTTAATATGTTTGAGTTTTCTGTGCAATACGGCAAAATAATTTTGTAAACTTATATCATGTATACTTAATTTATAATTTTAATTATTGATAAATATTTAGTTTTCTACATGTGTGTGTTTTAAAAATGTACTCACTGTATATTTGCCTTTTTGACAATATAAATAATTTATCTTAAATTAACATACCTATCTTAGCAGTAAAAAAAGTATAATTATTTATTCACTCTATGGTGTTTTATGTTTTACACATTATATATTTTATTTCATACCTACTTCTAAACCTAATTTGTATTATTTATTGTGCTGGCAATAATTTCCTTCTGGCGATGGTGATGTTGTATTGCTTACTGTACTTACTTTATGTGTCCAGAACCACCTATGCTCAGTATCTCCAGTGACTAGCGGCAGCCACTACATTGTCGTTTCCTTGAAGCAGGTCCGCCAGGGTGCATTTTTCACCAATTAGTGGGCACACTGTCAAGCCTTGTATCCACGTGAGCATGCTCATGAGAACAAAATGAAAGCCTTGGTCGAACGAGTCTGAACATTGAAAAAGCTGTGCTCAGACTGATCAGTATATGCTCAGCTCCGTCATATCTTGGAGTTAATCTAAATCTGTGTGTAATATATAAAATAAAACTCACTGTGAACTGTAACAAGGAAATTCTAATTTTTAAATCTGCTAAAATCCAAATCTAAGTTGCAAAGATATGTTATCATTTGAGATTCATATTAAATGCATTCCCACAAGCAGACACGCATAATTTCGCGCTCACACATGCCGCATGTGGACCTACAATATAAAAACCCAATCTCAAATGAACATAATGCTTCTTTATAATGCGCTCATCATTCGCCGAGCCTTTCAAACACAAAAACAACCGTCCACACTAAGTGCCGAGCGAATACTGAGTGCTGAGCGCTGAGCGAATACTAAATACTGAGCGTTGAGCGAATACTAAGCGCCGAGCGAATACTGAGCGCTGAGCGAATACTGAGCGCCGAGCGAATACTAAATACTGAGCGCTGAGCGAATACTAAATACTGAGCGCTGAGCGAATACTGAGCGCTGAGCGAATACTAAATACTGAGCGCTGAGCGAATACTGAGCGCCGAGTGAATACTGTGTGCCAAGCAGATACTGTGAGCGTCTTTGAGCGCAGATAAAACCAACGAGGTGCAGGCTCACCCTGCGCGTGATCAGGCTCGGTAAAATGAGCCGCTCATTCACCTGAGCGTGCTCAAATGGATACAAAGCTTTATATGTGCCAAGTCCTAGATATCCTCACACAGGGAGCTTTGCCCACAATCAAGTAGACCCCACCTTGGAAGGTTGGGTGTATAGTAATGAATAATAATATTAGTTTGCCATATATATATGATATAGCGTTAGCTGTTTGTGTCTCTCCCGTGCCCCAACTATAAACGTGTATGTTTAAACTTCTCCACAGCGTCGAGCAACAATGTGTGAACACTATATAAAACAGTGGGTTTTTTTTAAGGATTTGTGAAGACAAAAGCAATTCACCAACCTATTCTGCCTGGCCAGAAACAGGTATTTATGTCATCAATTAATAATTCATTATTGTTTATTTTGAATGAATTATTAATTGATATTTACCCAATAACCAGGGTCAAATAACCCAGGCTAGAAAGATCAGCCCACTTGGCCCCCTCGGCCATAACACCGACTGTTAAAAATACTTTTTAACATAAATCATAATTTCATAGATTGTTCCAGAACCGCAGAAAGTAGCCACATTATGTACTCACATTTTTGTTATTTAAAATAATTCTTTGAATAAGTCAAATATGCATTGTCAGTAAGGAACGTGTAAGATGAAATGTGCTGATGATATATTTGAAGAATTTTTGTATTTTGTGAGACAATGCATGGAAGTTTCTGGATTCATAAACTTATTGTTCCTTGACTTATAGGTAGGGACTGGAAAATTTCGCGATCGCGATAAAACGAATTTATTCGCGAATTTTGATGTTTTTACGCGAATAACGCGAAATTTGAGGTTTTACGCAAATATCGCGAATTTTCGTACTTTTGGTAGAAATTGTGCGAAAAAAGTCATGTATCGCTTTTGCAACGCAACGATTTTGTAGGAAAGGAAAAAATCATGCGAAAACCCTTTGCAAGGTGCAAAGTACAGGAAAATTGGTCGGTGCTATGACCGAGAGGGCCAAGTGGGCTGATCTTTCAACGTTTAAAAACACGCTAGAACGCTAGACGCGGGGTTTGATCCCCGCCTGGGTCATTTGACCATAAATTTGACCCTGGTTCAACAGATGTAATTGGGTAATTATAAATGAATCTAATCTAATCTAATCTAAGCTGCAAAGATATATATCATTTAAGATTTATATTAAATGCATTCCCACAAGCAGATATGTATAATTTCGCATGTGGACCTACAATATAAAAACCCAATCTCAAATGAACATAAGCCTTGCAACTCTTCATTAAAATAAACAAAAAGGAATTATTAATTAATGATATTAATACCTGTATCTGGTCAGGCAGAGTAGGTTGGTGAATTGCATTCCTATTCACTAATCTATTTTTTTTTTTTAATTAATGATAAGCAGAACTGTCCCGGATCATCCAAGCAGACTTGAATCGTGACATCAATGAAGGAAAATACTTCAAGGAGTGAAGCTGTTGCTGGATTAGCCAAGAGCACAACTTGAAGCTTTCATAAAAGCCAACATCCCTTGAAAAATTAGATAACCCTCATCTAGACACTAAATGCACAAAAATTAAATATTTTAAAAGGATATTTGCAGGGTATTCGGAGTGTCATTGAAATATTAATACTTTTTTCAATCAATGGTTTTTTTTTTGTAAAAAAGGATTATTTTAAAAAATAATATACCTACCTACATTTTTTTAAAGAAACTAAAATTAAAAAACATTGTTTTTTACCTACCACTTCAGTATTTTTTATTGCAAAAACGTTTTCGGTGGGTCCTTCCATCTTTGGTTGCAGATACTCGTATTGATTCAGATTTTGTTTATTCATTGTTTTTGAAGGTACATAATGTTGTTTATATAATAAATTGTAAATATTAGTAATATATTTTGTTTTGCAATTATATAAACCTTTATTTTGATCAAATCAACCCTAAAAATTAAACCGAATCTCCCCGTTTATCATGAAAAATAACGCGAATTTCCCTGTTTTTGATCAAAAATAACGCGAATTTCACAAAAAAATAACGCGAATTTCCTAAAAAATAACACCACTATTTTCCAGTCCCTACTTATAGGTTGTTATGCGGCTGACCACCCATAATATAAAAATTGGTTCACTTTGCCAATGTCACCCCTGTTTCAGGGAAGGACGGCAAGAGTTGCAAGGCTTATGTTCATTTGAGATTGGGTTTTTATATTGTAGGTCCACATGCGGCATTTGTTAGCGCGAAATTATACATATCTGCTTGTGGGAATGCATTTAGTATAAATCTTAAATGATATATATCTTTGCAGCTTAGATTAGATTAGATTGTAGTCGCTCAATAAGGAAAAAGTATGTACCATTTTTTAGTATAAAAGGAGGAAGCTAAGACTAAATAAATTAGTAGCAGCTGAGGACTGATCATCGGAGTTTAATTTTCCTTGAATCAGAGCTGGTGAAACATTGAGAATCGTTTGATGCGATACTTTACTAGAACATCCGAACAAACACTCAAGCAGTCTCGAACAATACAAATTATACAAGTACCTAATCTAATCTAAGTTGCAAAGATATGTTACATTGGAGATTCACATTACATGCATTCTCACAAGCAGACACGTACAAGTTCGCGCTGCACATGCCGCATGTGAACCTACAACATAAAAACCAAATCTCAAATGGACATACACCCTGCAACTCTTGTCGTCCTTCCCTGAGACAGGGGTGACATTGGCAAAGTGAAACCTAACATCTATTTATTTCTAGAGAAACTTCACTGACTTTATTATTAACTCACACAGACGAACACACCACACAACTACATATTCGTAACAATACATTGTTGGTAAAACGCTGTTGTTCAGTTTCAGTATAAAGTTTTATAGTTGCTGTACTGCTCTGTACATTCCCCCACATTGTGTATTACACCTTTGTTGTATTTTTATACTTGGACAAATAATCACATAGCCGTAATCTTAGACATAGTGTTACTCTAAGGCCCGGGTGTTTCAAACTCAGCTTGGTGACTATATATTGAAAAACGAAAAAAAAAGGTCAGTTTAACCTCTAGCCTGCCGGCGATTTTTAACTATAATCCAGCAACGGATCTCTTGGTTTTGATTTTTAATAACTCAAAAGATACAAAACATTTCTCCTATTCGTTTTTGTATCTCAAAAGACAGTGAAATAAAGTTCTTTTATTGCATAATTTAGTAAAACTTGATGACTCACCTATTTAATAGACTGTCTAACAATATTATGGTTATAAAAAAACATAGTTTAAAATAAAATACTTCTTTGTTATAATTCACATGAGTTTTTATTTTTTAAACACTACCAGTTGTGTTTAAAAAATAAAAACTCATGTGAATTATAACAAAGAAGTATTTTATTTTAAAATATTAAAATGAACTTTCACAAAGTTACTGCTAAAAACCTAGGTTGATACCCTCTCTTCAAAAATCAAATGAAGAAAACTTGGTTGAATGATTTTTTACTTCTTTATTATCTCTTTTTTTTTTACAACTTGAAATCAGAATCGGTCTTCGGGCCAACGGCCCGACAAACCTTGTGACGACGAAATCACTTTTTATTACAATAAAACACAAAAAAACATTAACAGTAAATCCGGCTCGGCCGGTGTCTTGCCGAACGCCGGCCAATCAGCGTGTAGGGTTAAGTTTTGTCAAGGAGTTCGACGCATGGCGAAATTCAGGGCCTGCACAAAAAAAAAGGTGTGCCGTATCAAGATAATATAAAAAACATAGTGTTCTAAAATTAGACAAATTTCATTAGTATGCATGGTCACATAGAGGGGTAGGTACATAAATGTTACGGAGCAGAGACTTTTAAATAAAACTCATAAAGAAAACCATTTCTTTGTTTTGCATGTCATTTAATAAAAAAAAATGTCTTAAAACTCGTCGTTCTTCAAGGTCAACTACAAATATTTTTTCTTAAATATTCACCAACGAAAATTAATGCTTTGAGTTTATTGATGGGTAGTTTTATCCAAGAAGAGAATTTTATACGATATTTTCGATCTTATTACTATGTAAATACTATAGAAAAAAGAAAAAAAATTGTGATTAGTACTATAAGCACAGATTCACATTCTGGCACTCGGGAGGTTTAAGTCACACAAGCTGACGTTGAAACAATTCACCCCGAAAGAATCACGAGTATCTTATTTGCTAGCTCCTGTAACCTCTACATTTAATCTATTGTTACATATTTATTCAACAAAAATGACAAAATTTTGTATAATCTAAGTATTCCAATGTATAAAGGATTCCCTCATTTCCTGATAATATTACTTAAGTTGTATTGAAGAGATTTTTAAATTTTATCTGTGAATAAACTTGAAAATTATCCATTTGAAAAACTCACTTTCTGCTGTGCCCCGAGTGTAAAACTCTAAAGAGCTATCGACCGGAATACATTTTTTCGATCTCCACAATCGAGGTGACTTTACGGAATGTTCTATACTACGGGCACAGCACTTCAAGTATAAAACTTCACGTTTAAACTCAAACTGGCGTTTTACCAAAAATGTACTGAAATTAAAACGGTGTCTCCAGTGAGCGTTCTACTTTTAATACACTTTTTGGTAAATACCAAGATAGAGGTTAACCGTGAATTCAGATAGTTGCGGTCCAGGCAGCTGCCATGGTTCTGTTGCTTCGCCTACAATGTGTTGTTTGTCCATGGTCAAGCGCCTCTACAGTGTTTAGTCATCCATGATATTGTTTCAGCACAGAGTTTTTCAATTGTCTGTTTTCGTAATAAATTTAATAGAAAAATAAATCGGTGTCTACTTTATTCTGAAGATTAAACTACCTTAAACAGTTCCTTGACTTACAGGTTGGTATGCGGCTGACCACCCATGCTGTAGGAAATGGTTCAATTTGCCTATGTCACTCCTGTTTCAGGGAAGGTTGGCAAGAGTTGCAGGGTGTATATTAATTTGAGATTTGGGTTTTTTTAAGCGCGAATTCATACTTGTCTGCGAAAATGTATATAATGTGAATCCCCAATGTTACATATATTTGCGACTTAGATTAGATTAGAAAACAGTTGACATTGTGGATCTTCATTGGAAGAACAAGGCCGGTTTGTAGTCTAGTGGTAATGCTTCGGACTCGTAATCGGAAGGTTGTGGGTTCGATTTCCGGTGGAGCACAAAAAATATACATTTACATTTATATTTTCAAACATGCTCTTTGCTGGGTTGAAAAATTCATAAACCTTACCAAAGCCGGGTCACCATTTATTAATTGATGATCTTAATACCTGTTTCTGGCCAGGCAAAATATGTTGGTGAATTGCATTTTTCTTCACAAATCTCAAACAAAGGTATTTCTGGCTGAGAAAGGAATGGATAGACCAAATAGGTGAGATTGAGAAAGAATGGAACCTGCAGATTGAGAATAAGAGAAGAGTATGCATGAAGAGAGTGATGAATGTTAAAGAGATGAAAGAGGTTTGCAAGGACAGAAAAAAGTTGAGACGCATCTGCGGAGGTACCGGCCACCCCTAGTGGAACAGTCTGGCCGATCTCTCTCTTCAGTCTTAATCCTAGAATTGGCTTGCAGCAATGTTCATCAATCCTCCCTATCAGAGGTTCAATAGTGCAAAGATACTTGCAAAAAAATATCTAAAAAACAAAACCATTTTTTAAAAATATTTTTCAAAAAAGTTAATTTTATTTACACCTTATTTAATAACTTTCAAATTTCATTCAATAAATATCACCGTTTGTTAAAGTTTGTCGAGAGTTCACATATTAACACTGAGGTAACATAAATAATCTTGCACTATTCACATACAACAATAGTCCAGGCACTCCTGTCACATCGTAAACACTCATATTCGTAGAGAAAGCCAATGCCAGCTGGCTTGTCATCCAACCAAGTGACAGATAGCGGTGCAGAGACTGCGTCCAACAGTCTCCTAGCTTATGGTATGAAAGAACTCTCATATTGTATAACAAGCCGATGTCAAATGATGGTTATAGTCAGTTGTTAAACACACTTTCATCCTTAGTTGATACCTATGGATTATTCACAGCACAGGGATGGAAGTCTCGTAGATCTTACCATACATATTTGAAGATAGGACGGAACAAAACATGGCGGTTCTTGAACAGCTGATCGTTGTTCCTTATAAAATGGATCAGCTGTTGATGCGCCGCCATGTTTTATCCCATTATATCTTCAAATAGATACGGTAAGATCTATCGACGTAGTCCTGTCAATCTAAGATGGCGGCAAGTGAACAACTGATTGATAAGATTAGTTTTCATACAAATATTACTGATATTCGTTAGGTAAGAATTACTGTGGTGATGAGACTTCCAGCCCTGGTTATCCAACTTGGATAGAATACGGTACGCAAAAACTTTATTTAAATATTGCTAAGCATTTAAGAGCGATGTACAACGCAACAATAGTTTTTTTTTGTTTGATTGTCAATTGATTTAATACACAGGGCCATCGGAGTCATTTTCCTCGTCATCAAAGCCTTCTCCATTATCAAAGTAGCTGTCCACGTAGTCCGTGCCTTCGTCCATCTCCTCGTCAGGGTCCTCCGCCTCCTCCTTGTCAGAGTCCTGCCCGTCCTCTTCCCCAGATCCGGCTTTCTCAGCTGCACTGTCATCCACCTTCCCTCCCGTCTCCTCTTTCTCATCCAACTCTTTCTCTTCCAGAGTTTTTAATCTGAAATAATATTTTAGGATATCAGAAATAAAAGTGTTTTAAATATATTTACATTAGGTTGATTTATTTGGTGAGAGCTATTTTCATGTGAATCACACCTCAGGAGCCCTCTGCGAGATTGGTCATGGCTATAGAAGGCGCCAATTCTCACGCAAGACCCAATTGCCATAAGGATGGATGGACCTTTAGTGACCAGTCTTTGGTAAAGGTTCATGAATTTTCAACCCAGCGAAGAGCATATTTCAAAGTATAAATAGTATTTTTTTGTGCTCCGACGGGATTCAGACCCACGACCTTCTATTTATGATTTTATTGATTGTAGAGGCATTAACTTTGTAATCGTTCATCATTAATGATAAAAGAAAAACAGTTTTCATAGAGACTGGACATTCTTTTCCCAACCACACCACTAAACTTCTGCACCCTAGTTCCTACGGACCAACCCTCTCTGCACTTGAAATAATCAAAATTCACAAATTAAAAAATTCACCTAATACACTTATAAATAATATGTTAGTACCCAATCCATCCCCCCTGTTGACCATATTCCCAAGGAAGCTAAACGATCCAGATGACACAAGCCACATGGCCATCCTGCACCCCCCCCCCCCTCCCTCCCTCATACCCTCACACAATGACACCCTCTAAGATTGATTCCGTTTCTACACCATTTAGTATTAATTTATCCACCTGATGATGCGAACGGATGTTTGCGAAACCGGTTGTGGTATATAAAAATATACTCACGTAATCGAAAACAAAACTGTTTTTCTTTTATCATTCTATTTATGAGTCTGAGACGCTAACCACTAGACTACGGACCGGTCAAACGACCAGTTTTCTGTGTTTTAAGTATAAATTAAGAGCATTATACATGTATTAATGTACAATTGATACTTATTATAAATAGATAACAAATAAAAGAATACATTTATGCATAAAAGCCGGGCATGTATGCTGAACTTTCTAAGTGATTGCTGCACAATTGGATCCTTTCTGTCAAAAACCACTCAAGTAACAAAACATCCAGTACTGAGTTATTGGGCCAGTGATTAGTAAAGTCTACTACATTTCATGCACAGACAGTAAAAAACTGTCCTCATGTGATGGCAAACATTTATGTACACGAGATTTTTTTTATATTTTGTATTGTTTGTGTATTAAGGGTGATTGAGAGGTCAGCGCGCCCAACTTTGATGACCGAAATAACCCATATTTTCAATGGTAAGGTAGCATTTTTTCTCCAGATTAAATTAACACATAAAATTAGGTATTTTTTCCCATCAAACACCAATTCAAAATAATTTTATTTACGGAGATACCTTAATAATTCATAACTTTTTTTTATTTCAAAACATTTATTTTGATTAGTTTTATTTTTTCTAGATGAAAATGATTTTTTTATACTTTTCATTGATTTTTTATAGTTATTTAAAAAGTACACAAATTTTGCATACGATCGTGTAGGTAAATTTGCAATTGAATGGTATATTTTCTTTTTAGGATTTGAAGTAATATTTTTTATTTCAATTTATAATTTTTGGATGAAATTTTTCAAGCAAAACACTGTTTATTTTCACTATAGACTTTATTTAAAAGATTAAAATCTTTAAAACAAAATTACGAACGTTTTCGACCTAGAAGGTCATCATCAGGTATGATTTGATTACAGAAATTAATTTTATTTTTTGAAATTTTGTCAATAGGCACAAATGATGTCAGGTAGGTAAAACACATACAGTAAGATTTTAAATTAATGAAATAATTAAATAAATTAAACAAGTAAGAGAAGATCTATAAGGTAATAACTAATTAATTAATTATAAGTCCATTTTAATAATAAAATAAAATAAATAAAATAAAATTGGTCAAAAGGTATAAAATTCAGTTTGGTAGGTAAAATATTCAGTAAAAATTCTGTTAACATTAAATTAGTTTTATGGCAATTATGAAAGAATAAGAATTAATATTAAACGTCATTTGGTGAGACATCATGTATACAAGACAAAGGATAGATTGAAATAAGTATAAATCAAAGTTGGAGGCTAAAACGGTCAAAATTATCAAAAATAGATCAAAAAACATCAGAAGGATAAAATTAAAAAGCTAAAAAGTAACAAATAAAACAATTAAAAAC